>CM068550.1:23472386-24167386 GCA_035048495.1 Euptelea pleiosperma
CACTATCAACATCAGAGTCATCCTAAGTTTGGAAATTCTAGAGATCCTGTGAGAAGAATTGTGGAGACCTAACCCAGTAAGCTTTCGAGCCTTTAATCATTTCAGAGAGTATACATTAATCCTGAGTCACAAGATGACTCACTATTCTTCATGCCCGCAATAATTCGTTGAGAGATCTCATTATCTTTTGCTTCGATCATAAAACTCGGAACGACATCAACATTGGATTACTACGACAGAACCTTCTCTGTATCCAGTCAAGACAGTATACATGATAGTGCAAACCCTAGAAAATGATTTAGGCCATTTTTCTGAACCATTCAGCCTTTTTACTCACCTGAATTATACTTCACTAGAAACCCCTTGAGCTGTTCTATAAAAGCCTTTTATTTGCAAACCCATCAACCTAAAATCCAGTCCAGCTACGAAACATGACTGGCTACCCTTATTTTGAGATGGACAAAAGAATAACTGATGTGGGTGTACCGTGAAAAAGAAAAGTAAAGAAGAAGAATCAAAAGGAAAAGAAAGTGGTTCAAGCCAAAAACAAAATATAGAAAGAAAGTATGAAGAAGAGCTGAAAAGAAATTGAGCAGTCTCAGAAATATCAAGAAAAAGAGAAAAATATGAAAAAAAAAAAAAAAAAAAAAAAAAAAAAAAAAAAGAAGGGAAAAAGAACCAGATAATGGTGTTACGTCGCAGGAAAAATTCAAGAAAATGGCAATATCCTCTCAAGATCTTTGAAATCCTGTATCCCTTTATCTCTCTACACCTGACCTAAGCCTCATTACAACCCAGGAAAGTCCTACTTGATTCTAGGATAGTACGATCATAAAATGTGGAGATTGGAGAAAGAGAAGCTATAGAGTTTGATCTGACGTTCCTGAGTGAAGTGGTATTCCAATCATGAGATCTTCTTCTGTTAAAGATGTCCTTCCTTCAAATAAAACATATGTGAGATCTTTTGCCTCTTTATATTAAATATATCTCCTCACATATAAATTGAGAGAAAAGAAGAAAACCCTTCTCGTGTGATTCTAGTCTGAGTGCTAAACATGAGAGATTTGAGGTCGAGGCATAAAAACTTAGAGGTGATCTGAAAATCTTTACTGTCGGATGATGAGAATGTTGAGCACACACACACGCAGAGTCTGACTATTCTGGGTCATGATTATCAGTCTGTAGTCTTGCCAAAACTTTCCAACTCTTCGCTAGCATGTAACTATTTTTTTGCATCCATTCAATGATTTGACTAACGGTGCTTTCCCGAAGCTAATGTGAAAGTGTGCAGCATGTGCAGAGCCCTTTTAAGCTCATTTATTTCGCACTAATTGCCAAGGATTGGCAATATGCTGGTTGGGGGTTGTGATATTCGCTCAAAAATGCTTATTTTAAGCAATTATCCTTTTAGCGTTATTGCATTCTCCTACGTTAAAATTCTCTATTTATCTACTTTTCTACGTAAGAGTCTCTTCTATTGCATAGAACACACTTTTCTGGACGAAATGGTATATTTGCATGCATTAAACACATTTTTGGAAGTCTAGACATTGAGTCATTCTGATAAAATCTCATTACGCGCTTCTTCTGTCGCAGGAAACCCCGATGGGACAATTCTCGAGAATGCGAGCCCACAACCAACCTCCAGAACCTATAATCACAGCTCATGAGCCAGTAGGCTGAGGATAAGAAAATGTAGACCAAGAGCGGGAAAAGCTAGAGAGTCAGAAGAGCCTGGGAAAAGACCAAGAGAGAGAAAGAATCAAGCCCCAAGAGAAGAGAATAAAGGCATTAAAGCTTGACCAACTAACACAAGTCAAAGAATTGCTTAGTTGGTGAAGCATGAAGAAGACCAAGTCAAAGACCAGGGTTCAAGACTCTCTGCTAGTATTTTCTCTTTAATTTTGTAATAATTTCTCTCTCCTCTCTCTCTCTCTCTCTAAACCTCACTCTCCCTCCACTCTCAAATATCAATCATCCGATCCTCTCTCCTCCTACAATCACTCTATCCTACAGCCTATGTTGGCCGATCTCCACCGTTTGATGATCCGTTCCATCATTGCCATCCAATTCTATCATCCGATCGCCAGTGGATCATCCATCATCCATCCTATCATCATCACACCCATCTTCTAAGAGATCGGCACAGGATGAGCAGTTATCCACGAAAAGGTGATCTTAGCCGTGTGAGTGGTGCATCCATCAAAGGGCTGCCAAAAATGGATTTCAAGGATGTTAAAAATATAATTTTCAAAATATAAAAACTCCTTTAAAAAGATATTACTATTTTGCAAAATAGGTTTTAAGAAAAGTCCAAAGGCTTTAAAAGGAAATAGGAGATTTTGAAAGGGATATTTTAGAATGGGTAAAGATGTAAGCTTTTTCTTGAAGAGAATAATTTTGGAAAGAATGGATGGTGTCAATTTTTGAAAATAAAATTTCCAAAAGAAGTGGAAAATTTTCCAAAGAAGGAAAAAGGCATTAAATAGAAAAACGTTTTGGCCTTTGAATGGAGGATCGTTTTAGGGAACCTCTCCACGTTTTCTTCTTTTTAGAAACTCTTTCCATAAGAGGAGAAGAAGGAAACGTGGAAGAAAATATTCCCCCCTTCACATTCTATTCCGGTCTCCTCCCTCAAACGTTTTTAGAAGGGAGATCTCTCCCAAAAGAGGAGGCCGATTGCCCCCCACGTTCTCATACTCTCTCCACGTTTTTCACTCTCCCCAATCGATCTCTTCCCTTCCTCTCTCCTACATTCTCAAACGCCTTTCACCGTCCCACTCTCCTCTTCTCTCCTCTCTTCCCACTCTAAGCCGCCCCACGTTTTTGGAAGAAGGAGAGCTCTTCTCCTTGCTGCCATTAACCCACTGCCCTTATCTTTAGTGCAAAAAAAAAAAAAAAAAAAAAAAAAAAAAAAAAATTTTTTTTAAGATCACCGGAGTTGCAGGTTGCAACTCCGGCGACCTCCATTAACGCCGGCACAGCTCCTGTGCTCTTCTTCCACGCGCCATCAGGAGGTCGTCCATTGCTGCCACCAACCTTTCCTCTCCCACCTTGCTGCTCAAAAACGGCAAGACTGCACCAAGGTGTAGCCGTTGTGAAGTTTCATCACCGGAGTTGCAGACCTGCAACTCCGGTCGGCCTCTCCTTCTCCCTTCTCTCGGGCGTTCTCTAGTGGAGAACGACAGCCGCCCAGTACCTCCCTCAACTCCCACATCTTCATCTTCCTCTACCGCCTCCACCACGACTTGCAACTCCTCCAACCTGCAACTCCTCCAACCTGCAACTCCAGTCAAGGAGCCATTCCACGATCGCCTCTCTCCAACGGTTGCTGGAGTTGTAACCAACAACTCCAATCCGTCCAAGCCTTCCCAGCCGCTGTTTCCACGTTCTCCTTTCATCCTTTCTTTTCTTCATTTAACGGCTGCAAGAGGAGTTGCAGCCGCTCTTCTTGAGCAACACCACACCGCCCAGCCATCCTCAAGCAAGTAGCCCCTTTATCTTCTTCTTCTAAATCACGGCCGGAGTTGCAGGTCTGCAACTCCGACGTTAAAGGCGTGAATCAAAAGCAGAGAAGAGACGGGGAGTTAATCCTCCATCATCGTTGGACCACCTAAGTGCTGCCATCACGGTTCTCCATAACCGGTGTGAAGGTCGGGTAGGTTTTCTTCATCACCACCTGCTTCTACACCACCGCCCTCCTCTCAAACCGTAGTTTGGTTTGGCTTGGCTTGGCACGATCATTATCTCCACCTCGATCTCAACTACAACTTCGGGTTGTGTTGGATACAACAAGCCTCCATCTCCCGAACTGGGCAGCAACTCCGGGAACGATCCGGGCTCCATTCATGGTTCCCATCATCCTCAATGGCCGAATCATGGTAAGACTTTCTTTACTTTTCTCTCTCTCTTCCTCTATCTCCCCTCTCTCTCTCTCTCTAGTTTTCTCTCTCTATGTTTCATGCTTTTTAGGTTTGTTTTAATTATTTTTTTTAGTGAATGTAAACGGTTTATTTGGATTCAATAAAATAGGTTTTCTTATGAGTGCTTGTTCGTGATAATTTTTATGAATAATAATTTTGAATTTATTTGTTTATTAAGCTCTTTTATTAAGAATCGATCTCTGAAATTAAAATAAAAAAAATCAAGTTTTAAACTTCGATCCACCCCTCTCATCCTTCCATCGAGTTCTTTAGCATGCTCCGTCATTTTATGTGTTAAAGTTGCGCAAACTAAACCCGAGTGCGGATCGACATCCGACACGAATCCCTATACAAAAGTTCATATTTTGCAGGATAATCGGATCAAATTACAAATATTATTGAGATTAGGGTTTCCGTAACCAACGACGCGGAAAATCCTACTTTCAATAAACCATTCAGATATGTATGTTTATTTCTACTTCTATATATTATCTGCTTTTTATTGCACTTGTACTTCAAAAACTCAAAAATATATCACTTATAAAAATAGAAAATATGTCGGTTAATAGAAAACTAAGATAGAAAACTTGACCCCAAATTATTCTACAACTTTCTATTCCGATTTCATGAATAATCATGATAGAAAGTTTTGACAAGACTTTTTACTTCGATTATAAAAAGAACTGAGAAGGAAAATCAACATTTCTATTTCGGATTTTAATAAAGGGTAGTTCTATTTGCACCCCAAAAAATCTATAAGCACCTAATACGTCCCTCTTTTGGACGAAAATGCCCTCCCTTATAAGGGAGGGAATGAAAAAAAGCACCCCATTTTCCCCTTTCTCTCTTCCCTCTTCTCCCTTTCTCCCTTTCTCTCTTCCCTTTTCTCCATTTCTCCATTTTTCTCTTCCCTTTCTCATTGGGTTTGTTAGGGTGAGAAGTACCGACGATAAGAAACGCACAAGTCGACGTTGCAACCGTTCACCTCCTCCATTGTCGTCGTCTCCGTCTCCCATTTACACAACAATCTCCTACTTGCAAAATAAACAATGGAACAATTCAAAAGAGGTTCGAGTCATCTTTATTTGTTCTTTTGATCTTTTTGATACTGCTAAAATAAGGGTTTATTACAACACAAATCAGTTGTTGTTAATAAATTTATTTTATTTACATCTCTTGTTTGCATACCCCAGATTTTGAAAAATCTTGTTTGCTTTTAGGGTTAAAGAGTGGAAAAATCTTATTTGCTTTTAGGGTTAAAGAGTGGAAAAATCTTGTTTGCTTTTAAGGTTAAAGAGTTAATTTTAAATGTAGATTCTCTTTTTTCAATCTCGTAAAGTTATAATTTTGTTAAATTTTGATATAACTTTTGTCAAATTTATTTGGTAATTAGGATTTTGGTAGGATTTAGCTTCGTTGTTGTGAGATTTTAGGTTAAGAGGGCATTTATTTATTCATATTTAGAATTTAAGATTAGCAATTTTAAGTAAAATAGTGAAACGTTTGAAACTGATTGTGTGTGTCTTAATCTATTAATGTAGGTATAATGCGTCGATCTCGACGTCTTGTTGATAAGCAAGGGGAAAGCAGTACATCCACCTCGACTAGACGGCTTTCACCGACGGCGTCTGAAAGAAGACGTCGTAATCCACCACGACAACCCCAAATTGAAGAGCACGAAGAAGAAGATGATCAGCAACAAGAAGAACAATATTAGCAAGAAGACGATCAAGAGCAAGAAGAACGGTATGAGGTAGAAGACGATCAACAAGAAGAGCACTTTGAGCAAGAAGAAGAAGTTGATGAAGAGTCTGAAGATGAAGAAGCAGGTGAAGCATACCCCGGAGGTCCGGTAGATCCATCAGTATTGAAAAGTTTTAAAACTCATGTAGCACATGATATATGGAAAAACAAGGTAAATATCGATAGATATACTGAATCTATTATTCATCATGTGTTGATAATGTTTACTTCTGATACATTTAATCATTTGTAGGAACGGCCCCCACTGAAATGTATTCAACACACGTCAAAATTATTGGGTTGGGATTGGACAGAAGAGAGACGTTGGTTTCAAAGTAGAGTAGAAAATTCAGGATTAGTCAATTTAGTCACTTATTCATATAAAAGAGTAAACAACGCAATAATATTGGCGTTTGTCGAGAGATGGCAACCCGAGACCAATACCTTTCATCTCCCATTTGGTGAGATGACCATCACATTGGATGACGTGTCCCATATTATGGGTATGCCCGTTCATGGCCGTGTGATGATGTGTGAGAAATTAAGTTTGACTATTGGCGAGGCTGCTAAACTGCTTGTGAAAACATTGGGAGTTGAAAGGGAAAAAGCCATAGCAGAGCTAAATTTTAACACGGGATGCATAGTAAGGATGCGCTGGTTACGTAATAATTTTCAAGGGCGTAACAGAACCAAAGCCGCCACGAAAGAGGAAATAGATTGTACAGTAAGGGCATTCCTTCTCTATGTACTCGGTTGTTCTATCTTCTGTGACAAGAGTGGGTCCAAGGTACCGGTGGTGTACCTTCAGGTATTGCAGAACCTCGATGAAGTACAAGAATACGCATGGGGGGCAGCTACACTTACATTTCTTTATAGACAATTGGGATTAGCATCTAGGTGTGGAGTCAAGCAGATTGCTGGCTCTGTAACACTACTAGAGGTATACTTTCAAATTACTTTTCTTACATAGTCCGAATTATTATGTCAATTTTTATCATTACTGTTGTTTTGTAGGCATGGGTGTACGAATACTTCTCCTTCACAAGGGGTAATCCCGATTTAACGTACAAAGTAGGCAATCCCAGAATTAGTCGTTGGCTTCCTACATCAACAAGTGGAGCTGCATCCGGTAATGTGATAGTGCTTCGAGAGGCACTTGACTCTTTGGAGGCGAGTGAGGTAAGTTACAATATATTATTTTATTTTAATTATTACTCCTGTAACCTGATATATTTCAATTTGTATTGTAGGTAATATGGGAGCCCTACCGAGAAATGAGGGATCATTACCTATTTCTGCTTATTGCATACTTTTGTGGATGCCTCAGAAGCTTTGAAGTCGTTGAACCGTATCACCCAAATCGGGTTCTTCGACAGTTTGGTCATGTGCAGTCAATCCCTCCAGAAACATATAAGCCCGTTCGAGCCGACCGAGGATGCATCTCTTCTCAATATAGGGTGGTGTACCATGTGTTGGATCAATACTGGGACGAATGGCCTGATCACACCTTACGGACGAAGCGACGTGGACCTCGGGTCGTGAATTCTTGGGAATGTAAAAAGGATTATCTACCATGGTTCCGAAGCATTTCCCACGTTATCGTCCAGAACCCAGATAATCGAAGTGGCTATGACCCACATAGAGAGATGGTATATCCAAAGAGAGTTGAGCAAGCGTTGCAGATCCTTGACCAGGCAGACTCCAATGATACGGTTGAGACGATGAAAGAGAGAACAAGGCAGGTCAAAGCGATTCTCCGAGGTCATGATGCTGGAGAGGGTTCAAGTAGTGCCAAGGGAAAGGACTCTGAAAGAAGGAGAAGAAGATGAGAGAGAGAGAGAAAGAAGAAGATGAGACATCCTTTTTTGTATTTTTAAGTTAGAATGATATCCATTTTCTTGTATTTTTAAGATATCCAACTCAACACTATGGATGATTCCAACAAACTTTGTCTATTTTGGCTATATTTTTTTTGAATTTGGTATCTATGGTTGACTATATCCCTATGGTTGGAGCATCTCTTGTGCAACACTTGTCGTTTTCCTCTTAAATCTTAATAAGATTTGTTTAATTATCACTTGGATGATTAAAAATTGTGAGGTCGAGCATCCAAAGGGTGGCCTACCGAATCAACAAATTGATTCAGGTGACCTAGTCGACGGTCCCGTTGCCATTGACATGACAGACGACAGACCACATTATGAGGCACATGGCACATTCTTAGAGAATGCCGACCATATGGATGTTTGGCCCATCCCAAAGGAGTAAAACTTCTGTCACAATGGGATTGCAAATCACACAAACACAGCCAATGAGTTCTCGCCACGTACACCTAAAAAGCAAAAACACATGGGTATGTTGCAAAACCACTTGTGTACGTGCCGAGAACTCATTGGCTTGTGATTTTTTCACCAAGGGTGGGGCCAAACATCCATACGGACACCCTAGATGGACTTTCAAACGCTTTAAGAAAATGGATGCTAGCATGGGCAACTGGCTTGCCCTTGCAAACTCTTTAAGGAAATGGATGGTAGCATGGGCAAGTGGCACCAAGCCCTTGCAAACTCTTTAAGGAAATGGATGGATGGTAGCATGGGCAAGTGGCACCAAGCCCTTGCAAACTCTTTAAGAAAATAGATGGAAGCATGGGCAAGGGGTAAACTCTTTAAGAAAATGGATAGGTACAGCCCACGGTCAGAGAAGCCGTGGTCACTATAGGCAAAAAAGTAAAAAAAAAAGTGTTCTGACTTGAAGAAAAAACCGTGGGGTTCTATAGAACCCACGGTATTTCTGGCCGTGGGTTCTATAGAACCCACGGTTTTTCTGGCCGTGGGTTCTATAGAACCCACGGTTTGTTCTTGAAGTCAGAATGTTTTTTTTTTTTTTTTTTTGCCTACACGGCCTGAAAAACCGTGGGCACTATAGTGACCACGGCTTCTCTGGCCGTGGGCACTATGGTGTCCACGACTTCTCTGGCCGTGGGCTGTCCAAAAATTAGCATGATTAGTGATTTCAAACCTTTGGATCATTGTACCCCAAATAATGCTCAGATTTTTGAGGTTTAGTGATTTCAAACCTTTGGATCATTGTACCCCAAATAATGCTCAGATTTCCTTATAGTGTCTAGGGCTCACTTCAAATATTTCAGATGGCTTGCCCCTTGGAACAATGACAACATTGTCTTGTCAAATACCGACTCTATCATCCCATATTTGGCTTTGAAAATCTTGGATTTCTTTCCTTCCATGGATACCAATGTAAAGGAACGGGGAGGAGTCTGCAAATGATGCGGCCTCTTTTTTTGAAGTCATCCATTGAGCACCTATGTAAGAGCTCAAGAACTTTTTATGTCATAAAGTTTTACTCCTTACTGACCATATGGATGTTTGGTTCCCACCTCTTGCTGGACCTACACTCCAAAAATCAGCTTTATAGGTGATTTCTAATTGTTATATGTGATTTTTAACTATGGGGGGCTATAAGGCCATGGAGAACCATTGGGGATAGAGATTCATAACTCAAAATTAAAATTTCGATATTCACATTTTATATAGTATTTTCCTTTACTATTGATGGCCTACAAGCCTACAAAAGATGGCTCATAAGCCTACAAAAAATAGCTCAAAAGCCTACAAAAGATGGCTCGTAAGCCTAAAAAAACTGGCTCATAAGCCTACAAAAAATGGCTCCCAACCCTATGTACCATGTATATACAAAACTATATACTGTCAGTCATTTACAATGATCAGAACCTCCAAAGTTGCAACATCTGGACCAACTAATTCCCCGAACTTCTGCATCCTATCCTCGTACCCAATTCTCCATCCGACAGCGATAGGGTCAACATGTCTTGTCCAATTGACAGCAACATTTGGTATTGGACAGTTATCGCGCATCAGAAGTTGAACAAAATGATTGTTATTAACGAAAGCTATCGCTATTATCTTCCGTCGCATGAGTGGTTCGGGTGGTGAAAGTAATGGCAGATATGTCAAGCACAGCCTGGATGAAAAATGAAGTAACACGATATTATAACAACTTGCAATGATATGACCCATTTCGGGCAAAGTCATCCAACACTTTGTCGGCGGAAAGATGTCAAAACAATCCAAACATTGTATGAGTTCAGTGACAGTCTGTTGGCCTCCGTATAGTTTGGCATAATAATCGGCATGAACTTGCAACTCTGCAATCATATCTCTTCTGACTATAGGCCATTCATCTTCACCCATTCCCATCAGTGCCGCCACTGCTCGAAACCCACAATTCCCATCGCTACGAACATCTTTGATTTGTAATATGTAATCCTCCAACCCTGTAGGCAAATCAGCCAAGTATGGACTCTCGCCCAAGGAGGGATTTTCTTTTTGGCTAGATCTAGTGCGCATATGCTTCTTTTTTATTGCAAGTTTTTTTCTCTGTGGTCGAGTCTGTGATTGCTTATCTTCAATTGACAAAATCTCAAAAGCTGAAGGATCCCTCTTCGTAGATGATTCTGCCTGTACAAGTCTCTTTGCCGATGGCGTTCTTGGTCTACCCCGAGTCGTGATCTTCTCCTTCGGCTCAAGTAATAAAGTAGAAGCGGGGTTCACGATATCCTTGAGCTTTCTGAATAATTCATTTTTGCCACTCTCACTGCACTTGTCATATTTTTCAATGAATTGCTGCACTAGGGGCCCACATTCTAGAACCTCGTCTGTGGTCACTGTGGGTACATTAGAAAGCTTCATCCAGTGGGGATGGATAGACGACAAAGGAATGTGACGGTGTTCGCGCTTGTATACGGCAATCTCATGTGCGCATGGTAACCCATGCGTGCGTCTGATAACACACCCACAAGCCTGGAGATCATCTGGGCCACATGACTCGGCTCGCTTTGCCTCATTGACTATTAATTCTAGTGCATCTAAAGAAACAAAACCCGTCAACTCCTTACAGACCGCCACTCTATGCTTATGCTTCACAATGTTCAAGCTTCTCTCAAATGTGGCATTGATCTCAACATGTTGCAACTCCAGCAAAGAGTTGATGGTATCCCACGACGTATCGAACTTGGCTTGTGATGTCATTAGATGTCTCTTTAGTTTGGCATGGGCACTCTCAGCTCTGTTGGTCGTAGTATTTCCAAAGTGAATGTT
Organism: Euptelea pleiosperma; assembly: GCA_035048495.1. NCBI lineage: Eukaryota > Viridiplantae > Streptophyta > Magnoliopsida > Ranunculales > Eupteleaceae > Euptelea > Euptelea pleiosperma. The sequence goes on from CM068550.1 coordinate 23,483,191, forward strand.
CTGATCAGTCCATGCTGCCACAAAACACTGTTTGTATTGTGTCAACCAATTCTCTTTCACGTATCATACAGCATTTGAGTATTGTGAGAACTCGATCTCAAATGAATCCAGACGGTCTTTGTAGTCCTCCTCCGTAGAAGACAAGACTAGGTCATTCCACTTTGAGATAAATTGATCCCATGCCTCTTTTCTTGCAAACATTTTTTTGCACCTTGATAATATATTCCTTGATATGTGGAAACGACATAGAAAGTTTCGTGCTTCTGGGAATACTCTCTTGCATGCATTCATTAGAGCCAACTCTCTATCTGTCACAATAATTGAGGGTAGGGCTTCAGAGTTGAGAACTGACTTTAAATTTTCCAACGCCCAAACAAAATTTTCCTCTTTCTCGGCCTGAAGGTAAACAAAAGCGATGGAGTATGTCATATTTGTCGATGTGATCCCAACAATCTCTAACAATGGCAACCGATACCTATTTGTTTTGTAAGTGCAATCCATAAGCCACACAATAGGGAAACAATTGGCAAGTTGTATGCACTCTGGATGTGCCCAAAGTAAATCTGTAACCAGCAACGTATCAGAATTCCTATGCCTTTCCACATACTGATATTCCTCCAACTTCTTCATCAATTGTTGCATTTCAGTTCTTCCGGCTGCTTCTATACGTCTAAAACTCGCCCGAGCATTGTAAATTGTTTTCATTGTCGATGCATTGTTGGGGTCTCTCCCTTTCAAGACATTAAGAATCGACCTCGACTTTACACAACTTTTAGCCATATCTGCCAACATGTGCTTTTCATCATTGTTGAGCCTCCCAACAAATGAATGACCCTCAACATGATGTGCAAGTGCATGATTGTGGAAGCCACATACCACTTGAATCATCCATTGATCATCTATAGGCATCTTTATACCTTTTAGTGTGAAAGGACACCCACACCTTTTTGTTCCAGTGTGTCGAACTGAAAATTGCTCTTTCAGTGTTGTTTTTCTAGCATCCCTGTACTTTCCACCCCTCTCACAACCAAAAGTAGTTCTAGGAGTCCTCTTGGAAATATCTGCTCTCTTTATGACAATAACAGAACCAACTGCTTTTCCACTGTCTCTAACCCATTTGATCATGTCATCACGACTGTAGAAAACCTGAAAATCAAATTATAATACATGAATATTCATTCTAACAAAAAGAGTAGATTCAATTATTCAATTGCACTGAACATACCGTATTAGTTGTAAATTGACTCGTCAAATCCAAATATTCAGATGGTTCTACTTCTTCACTAACAAGTTTCATTTCCTACAATAATACATTAAACACAATAAGCATAAAATCATTTATTAGATAGGTGTAAATTTTTGAAATTTGACTTCACTTATCATAAGGCTAAGAATGTTGGAATAAAGTGAGGTTAATGTTAGAATAAAGTGAGGTTTGTGAAGATGGCTTCCATTGTATGAACAAGGTTTTAAATTTTAGTTTTGGTAACCATTTCGGTTTTGGTAACCATTTCGGTTTTGGTCCAAAACCGATATTTCAGCCAAAATTTCAATTAAAAGTTCTAATTTTCGGTTGGTTTTTGCTTTAAAAAGCTATATTTCGCAGATTCGGTCTTCAACGAAATCGAAATTTCGGCGTTTCGTTTTAAATTTAAAACCTTGACTTTGAACATCTCCATTTAAAAGATGTGGAATGAGAACAATGTTGGAGTTGTTCTTACCTCAGCCATTCTTTAATGATTCCCTTTAACTATTGGAGAGAGGATGTGGGCAACAACTCAAGAGATGATGAGCTTTGAGAGAGGGAATAGGAGAGAGGGAAGAAGTCGTCGGAGTCAAGGGGAGAGGGCAAAGGTCGCCGGCGTTAATGGAGCCCTCCCTCTCAACCCTCACAAACCAAAGAGGGAAGAGAGGAGAGAAATGGGAAAATGGGGTGCTTTTTTCATTCCCTCCCTTATAAGGGAGGGCATTCTCGTCCAAGAGAGAGATGTATTAGGTGCTTATAGATTATTTGGGGTGCAAATAGAATTACCCTTTAATAAAACTTACATGGACATTATTTTGGTTTTACGAGAAACCGAGAAGAAACCTTTGTGTCTTGCTTTATTTTAACTGACTTTAAAACTAAACCTTTTAGAACCCGACTCCATCTCTCTATGAAACCCTTCTCTCTTTCTTTCTCCCTTTCTCTCTCAATATCTCCCCCTTTTCCTTCCCTTGTTGTCTCGTTCTCTCTCCCGCTCTCTGTAAACACTTTCTCACATCTCGGTTTCCTATCTTAGTCTCTCCACTTCTCTCACTCTATCGGCTTCTCTTTGTAGGACGGAGGTGTAAAGATCTTAACTTACCAGGGTTTCCAAGTTCTAGAGAGAAGATTCAAAAACCCAAATTTGAAGCACTTTTCATCATAATGAGCTACAATATGGATTCAAAATCCCGTAGTCAGAAACCCAAGAATCCTATTTGAAAACCTTAGAGGCAAGATTAGAGTAAAATAACAAAGGAGGCAAGATGAGGATTATGATAAAAGGTGGTGTTTGGAAGAATTCGGAAGATGAGATCCTCGAAGAGGTAGTAATGAAATATGGTGAGAATCTGTTGGCTCGGATCTCTTCGCTCTGAGTTTAATACTTCATTGAAATTTCTGAGAGTTCTAAGCTTTTTCAAGTTTGGGGTATATCGTGTTCTAAGCTTTTAGGTTTTGGATCTGTTGAAATTCAAGAAATCTGTGAATCCAGGATGGGTTTTTTAATTTTGATGGGGGTTTCTGAGTGAATTAGTTGTTTTGATTCAGTGTTTATTTTTTGTGGCAGACTGAGTACATTGAGAGATCAAACAATATCACGAGGTATAAACGAGGGTTGGACCAAACGATGTTGAAGAAGGCCAGTCAGAGAAAAAAAGAATGGTCCTCGCTAGGCAATTCTTTCTCCTTCTCCCTTCTCCTTCTCCTCATTCTCCTTTTGCATTTCTGTTCTTCAAATCGATTGTTTTCTTTTTCTTTTTGGTTTTGTAGATTTTCGGTTCAAGCATTGGATTAATTCTTTCAATAGCATTCAGGTAGTACCAAAACTTGATTCAAAACTGTGAATAGGTTGTTGTGATTCAGAAATTCTTTATTGAATGAAGTCGATAAAGGATTTCTGAGCAATCATGCTAAAATTTCTTTCTTCCGAACATAAATGGAAGAAAAAAACATGAATTCATGTGGTATTGTTAGAAGAAAGAAGTAGTAGGACATGGATATAAATTCCTTCCAACAACTATTGGAGTAGTGTTGTCAAGAGGAGTATTACTCCAAGGCATGAAATTATTTTTTCCATGCATTTCCATTTATATGATTGCAGAACTTGCTTTAGGGTGCATATTTTCAGTGGCTTTTATATGCATTTGTCCGAACATGACCATCTCATGATCCCTCTTGCTGATTGGATCTGTTGGTTGGTCATAATATCACTCCATCTTGATATGAGAATGTGATATGCCTAGGAATTACATTGTGACCATGAGGATACAACATGAAGGCTGGTGAAATAATTATACATGGTCACAGTTGATTCCAAATGGATAAAGTAGAGCAACTACCTTTTCAAACCATTGAACTTATTAAATATTGAAAAAAAAAAAACATTGGAGGTTTATGATGCTTGTTAGTTAATGAGGGTTTCATGGAAAAAGAGAGAGAGAGAAGAATTGGGGAGAAAGAGGGAATCGTATGGAGCAACTTAACATTCTCTCCATACGTCCCCTAATATATATATATATATATATATATATATATATATATATATATATATATATTTTGATTTATAAGCTGGGGTTAGGCAGACCCCTACCTGACCTTGATGAAATAAAGGTATTACACTCTAAAATACAATCGCCTAGAAGCGTCTCTAGATATGATGACCCTAAGGTCATCGTGAAAATCTTCCGGGGCTAAAGTAATACAACCAACTGATATATGGAATGAAGCTAAGTGATCAGCAGCCTCATTAATTAGTTTCTCGAAATACATGACCTATATCAATACTCTCAAATTTATTCCAGCTATAGTGAATGGAATGGACCAATCTTCTAGTATGCCAAGGAATGGAGTAAGTGCCCTTGATGATACCCATCGCAACTTCCGAATCCAAAGAAATCTGAATGTTTTGAACTTCTTTGGAAATAGCTAACCGCAGACCAACTTCAATGGCTTGTAATTCTTGGAATAAGATAGATTTCTTAGTACACCCCCCAGCATAAGCAAATATTGCTTCTCCTTCCGAATTTCTAAGAATACCACCATGCCCCGCTAAGTGCTCCTTCAAAGAACCATCAGCATTAAGTAGCCAATAACCAGTAGGAGGCGCTATCCATTTGCAAGGAATGGACTGTGTGTGTTGAAATTCCACATTTATCCTCCAAGTTGCAAAGAACTCCCTAGTGCTAGGATTATCAATCCCTCTAGTTTTGCAAATTAAGAATCTGATTTTAGTTGCTTCAACAACCTTATTAAGAACACTTTCCTTCGAGCAAAAAATATTCTGGAATATCCAGGCATTTCTCTCCCTCCAAATGAAATAGATAGTCGCAACAAATGCCACTTTAAGGACAAGGTCTTTAAAGGACATACCATTAAGGTTAGTCAAGATCCATTGAGCTTCGTCGTTGGAAACTTGCACAGATCTGCTATAACGAGATAAGCTAAGCACCTGTCCCCAAATAAACTTGGTGTAGACGCAGTCAAAGTAGAGATGCTTGACCGTTTCCTCGTGAGTCCAGCAAAACACACACTTGTTGCTGCTGACAATGTTGCTAAGAAAAGGCTTATCTTTGGTGAGTAAAGCACCATTTATCGCGAGCCATGCAATAAAACTATGCCGAGGTATAGCTCGTTTGCTCCAAACAATATTGTACCAGTCCACCTTAGGATTCCGATCACAAATCGCATCATAAGCTGAGCTCATGGAATAACGACCTGAGCTAGAAGGAGACCACACTATATCGTCTTTTGCCAAGAGGTTATCAATGTCGATAAGAGGGAGAACACCCCATGTCTGGACCAGTTCCTCTGTAAGGGCTAACGGTAGGATCCATTCTCCATGAGAAATAAGAGTAGAAACCTTGGCTTTTTGCTGAAGGCTATTATCTAATCGTTGATTCCTGAGAAAGACTTCATGTAGAATACCTTTGGGATGCCAAGGGTCATTCCAAATGCTTGTGTCTTCGCCGTTACCAATCAGATGAATAACCAAATTGCTAGCCATCCCTCTACTAGCTAGGATCTTCCGCCAAGGCCAAGAGCAATCAGATGGGATCTTCATAGTCTAGAAATGTTTCTTCTTAATAAGGTTCCGGTAAACCCAATCCACCCAGATATTATCAAGTTTAGAGGCAATTGCGAATGTGTGCCTCATGATAGCTGCTTTGTTCCAAGTAGCAAGATTTTTGATCCCAAGACCACCTTCACATTTGGGTCTACAAATCTTATCCCGAGCCATAGCATGATATTTCCTATTAAGATCAGGACCTCCCCATAGAAATCTGGCACATAAGCTGGTCATTTTCAAAACGATGCTCTTCAGAAAAATGAAGCAATAGCTCCAAAAAATCTGGATGCTATTAAGCACAGATTGAATCAATTCAAGCCTCCCAGCGTAAGACAAGATCCTACCCTTCCAAGCTTGGATCCGATAAGATATTCTGTCCAACAAAGGTTGACAATCCCTAGCACTGAGTCGCTTAGAGATCAAAGGGAGGCCAAGGTAACGAATTGGACTAATACCTTCAGAGAAACCCAGAATCTCCATGATTTCTTCTTGAACTTCAGCCTCGAGCCCAGAACAAAACAAAGTACTCTTGGAGCAATTAGCTTCAAGGCCCGTAACGTCTTTGAACAAATTCAGGATCTCATTAAGAGTAGCTGCTGATTGTACTTCCCCAGCAAAGAAGACCATGAGGTCGTCGGCAAAGCACATATGGGTTATAAGAGGGGTTTTACATTTAGGGTGGAGCTTAAACAGGCCTTCTTGAACTTTCATTTTCAGTAGCTGATCGAACAATTCCATAACGATGACAAAAAGGTAAGGAGAAATGGGATCCCCTTGCCTAATACCTTTCTTCCCTTCAAAGTACCCTTCTGGACATCCGTTGATAAGAATAGAATATTTCACTGTAGATAAACAAAGGCGAATCCATTCGATAAGGACAGGATGAAAGTTCAGCATAAAGAGCAAATCCAAAAGAAGCTCCCATCGCAAGTTGTCATAGGCTTTCTTTAAGTCAATCTTCACAGTACATTTAGGAGCTCCCAAGCTTCTATGATAATTGTGGAATAGTTCGTGGCAAATGAGGATATTATCACTGATCCTACGTCCTTGAATAAAGGCTGATTGAGTTGGCCCAGTCAAACCAGGTAGGCAGTCCTTCATCCTATTGGCAATTACCTTCGAGATGCACTTGTAAATTACATTACAGCAAGAAATAGGCCTAAAGTCTCCAATAGTGTTAGGGATACTAACCTTCGGAATAAGAGTAACAGACGTGGAATTAACCCCAGTAGGTAGCTTCTGGTGTTTGAAGAAATTCTGACATGCTAGAATAAAATCATGTCCAACCAGGTTCCAAGATCGTTTGAAGAAATAAGCGTTAAATCCATCCAAGCCAGGGGCCTTGGAATCCTTCATAGCAAACAGAATTTTAGTGATCTCCTCTCTAGTAACCTCCCTAACCATTTCATTCTTTTGGATGTCACTTAAAGTTCCATCAAATTGCATAGCCTTAATCACATCTTGATTATACTCTCGGTTTTCCACACCCAAAGAGGTTTGGAAATGCTTCAAGATTTCTTCTTTGATGAGCGGAGCCTCTGTGAGTTTCTGATGGTTAGAATTATACAGACTGAAAATAGAATTTCTAGATTGTCGAGTTTTGATAGAATGATGAAAGAAAGAGGTATTGTTGTCACCAAGATTCAACCAATCAATACGAGATTTTTGTGTAAGGGCTGATTCCTCATATTTAGCAATAGTCGTATAATGCTGAATCTTCTCGTCTTCTATGCATCTTAACTGTGCATCCAAAGGATTCGCCTGGATATGCCTTTGTGCTTCCTCAAGCTCCGATTTGGCTTTAAGAACCTGATTCTTCAAGTCATTGAAAATGCTATGGTTCCAATCTTTAAGTCTGATCTTAAGCCAATAAAGTTTCTGAGTAAGCTGATACATAGGATTCCCATAGATCCTCTCCTTCCAAACTTCCTCCACTATACTCATAAATTTAGGGTGCTCTGTCCAGCAATTGAAAAACTTAAATGGCTTCCTACCTTTAGGTATGCTGTTAGACTAGGTTATAGTCATAGGACTATGGTCTGATAAGCCCGGAGGGAGAAACTCTACTTTGGAGTTATTAAATTCAGATATCCAGCTCTGGTTTACCAACGCTCTGTCCAACTTACACAAAATCTTCGCTGCCCCATGCTGCTTGTTGTTCCATGTGAACTTAATACCTTTAGATTTAAGTTCCACAAGTCCCATAACAAAAATGCAGTCATTGAACTCCCTAACAGCACTTAGATTGATCGGCAAGCCCCCTATCTTCTCCTCAACAAGCCGAACTGTATTAAAGTCCCCTATGACAACCTAGGGGTCGGAAATATTGCAAGATAAAGTCCTCAACTGCTGCCATAATTCCCGTCGTTCCTCCTTTCTGTTACTAGCATACACAGTAGTCATAAGACAACTCTTATTTGTCTTAATATCCTGAATAGAACAGTGAATGCTTTGAAAACTCTTGAAACTAGTAGTGATTTGAACTTCATCAAGATTCCACAAAATCCATATTCAACCGTTCAACGCCTTGGAATAATTTTCTTCGAGCTTCCATCCGGGACTGATCCATGCTTGAATCTTACTTCGATTGATACTCTGGATTCTAGTTTCAATTAACCCAATAATGGAAAGTTTTTGTTCAATGATAACTTTCTTAACTTCTCTCTGTTTAGTCGGGTCATTCAGGCCCCGAACATTCCACACTACAACTTTATTCATTGGGTAAAGATTAAGGAAGCATTCCTTCAATCGAACTCCTCTGTTCTTCATTCTTGGAAAAAATTCCACTTGACATTTCTTTAATACCTTCTCGTATCATTGCCAACTTATCTCCTTTGCACTTGAGCATATCAAGTTCACTAGAGCTGAAATCAGATGGACGTAGTTGCAAGAACCGCATCTTCATTATCATTAACTAGAACTGTAAATCTGCTACCGCCAATGCTAGGCTCCTTATCGGTGTTCAAGCTATTGTCCATAGAAATAACAACTGGCTGGGAGCAATCACCGGCTATAGGGGAGTTTCCACAAACCCCTTGGTTACAACCATCTAGACCCTTTCTGCTTCTATTATGATTGACCTGGGTCCATTCTTTCATTTCAGTGGCAATCTGATCCTTATGGCCTACAGTCTCTAAAATGCCATCCACCTTCGCAATTTCCTGTAAATCTTCCTCATTCCTTGGTTTCTTCATGATCGGTACCCAAACTTTTCTCGTCATCTTTTTCTGAGTTGGGCATCGAGATTCAGAATGACCCATGAATTTGCAAGTAGAACATTTTTGAGGTTTCCATGGGTATTCAACCGTAATCTCCATTCTAGATCCGTCTTCCGTCACCACCTGCACCGAATCTTAAAGCTTGCTAAAGTAGTTAATTTCCACGCAGACCCGTGCATAGGCCAATCTGCTCTTATTCTCCATAGCTGCATCTAGACAGATAGGTTTGCCTATTGCACTCGCCACATAGCTGATCCTTGTAGGAGTCCACAGAATTTTGGGTAGGTTCAGCAATTTAACCCAAATAGGCATGGTTTGGATTTGGCCGATCCCAGTTTCAACACTAGGATGCCAAGGTCTGATAACAAGCAGCCGACCTGAAATAAACCATGGACCTTTGTCGAAAACACCTTCCTTATCTTCAAGGTTAGAAAATTTTATGTATATAGTTCCATCATCCTGCATAGTAATGTCCATCGTCCCTTTGATTTCCCACATTTTTTCCATAGCACTTTTAACCAAATAAAAAGGTACTTTCCTACCAATGACTTGACCTACAAGGTATTCTTCCCAGTAAGATTTCCCTTCTTCAAGAACTTCTTTAGGGCAGAAAACAATAGGAATAGCGTCTTCCATACTAGGAGAAAAATAACTAAGATCAGATCGCTTACCTCCAGTGCCAGGTTTCAGAAACAGAGATTTCCAAGAAGGTTTAGCTAGGTCTGCTCCTACAACAGGGGCAACTCCAGATCTTGAGTCTTGATCTACCTCATTAGCAACAGCAAGAACTGGGGACCCCAATGGGTCTCCCATATAATCAGAATCTAGTTGTCCGTTCAGGTTTCCATGGCCTTGGCCGTCCGAAGAGACCAAGGGACCCAAAGAAATAGTAAGAAAAGCCAGATTAGAAAACAAGGCTGAGAGGGAAAACTCAAACAAAAATCCAAATAAAGATCCAAACAATCAATCACGCAATCAAACAAGAAAGAAGAAAAAAAAGAGAGATTTTCTTTTCTCAAAACTCAACTTTTTTACTGCTTATGAAATTTATATATATATAACATAAAATAGTAAGAACAAAATTACCAAAATACCCCTAAGAATCGTACCCGGTGGCCTCAGGCCACGAACCCCTGGTGGCCTTCAGCCTGCGACCCCCCAATAACCTTAGGCAATACATTAATTACATTAACAATAATAACTAACACTCCCCCTCAAGCTGGAGAGTAAACATCTTGCATCTCCAACTTGGAACAAATCAAATCCAAATGAGCTTTGAACAAGGCCTTTGTGAACATATCTGCTAACTGACCCTCTGTCTTCACATACAAAGTAGAGATGTCACTACAAATCACTTTATCTCAAACAAAGTGACAATCATCTCAATGTGCTTCGTCCTCTCATGAAACACTGGATTCGAGGCTATATGGAGAGCCGTTTGGTTATCACAGTACAACTTCATAGGTATATCCACTCCAACACCCAATTCTTGAAGAAGATGCTTCAACCAGATCAACTCACAACTCGTATGAGTCATTGCTCTATACTCAGCTTCCGCACTAGATCTAGCAACAACAGATTGTTTCTTACTCCTCCAAGACACTAGATTTCCACTAAGAAACGTGCAATAACCCGTGGTTGACCTTTTGTCAGAAGGTGAACCAGCCCAGTCAGCATCTGTATAACCAACCACTCTGAGATGAACATGAGATCTGTACAACAAACCACGACCAGGAGCACCTTTCAAGTATCTGACTACATGGATAACTGCATCCCAATGTGGAACATGAGGCGATTGCATAAACTGACTAATTACACTAACAACAAAGGAGATGTTCGGTCTGGTAATAGTCAAATAGTTCAACTTGCCAACAAGTCTCCTATATCAATGTGGATCATCAAACAAATTACCCTGATCACATACAAGCTTCGTATTAGGTCCATCGGAAGACCAACTGGTTTTGACCCCAATACACCTATCTCCTCGAGAATATCAAGAACATCTTTCCGTTGAGACAAATAGATCCCCTGACTCGACCTGGCAACCTCATTGCCTAGAAAATACCTAAGCTTTCCTAAGTCTTTAATATGAAGCTGTCTCTATAGAAACTCCTTTAGGCACGAAATACCTTCACTGTCATCTCCTGTAATCACTATGTCATCAACCTATACAACCAACACAATGGTTCGATGACCCGTTTTCTTCACAAAGACAGAATGATTAGTTTGGCATTGTGTCCACCCAAACTGAACTACAACCTCACTGAATCTTCCAAACCATGCACGTGGTGACTACTTCAGCCCATAAATCGCCTTCTTCAGGCAGTACACACTCCCAGATTTCCCCTAAGGAACAAACCCAGGTGGTTGCTCCATATAGACCTCTTCTTGTAAATCACCATGCAAAAAAGGCATTCTTTGCATCAAGCTGATGCAACAGCCAATGCAAAGAAGCGGCTAGGGAAATAATCACACGAACAAAGGCAATCTTTGCAACCGGTGAAAATGTCTCACTATAATCAACACCATAAGACTGATTATACCCTTTAGCAACAAGACGGGTTTTCAATCTCTCGATAGACCCATCCGGGAGGAACTTAACAGTGTACACCCAACAACAACCAACAATGTGCTTCCCCGGAGGTAAAGTAACCAGCTCCCATGTACCATTGGAATGTAATGCATCCATCTCAACAACCATAGCCTCACGCCACCCAAAAGAGGAAAGAGCTTCCTGAAGATTGTTAGGAACAGAAATAGACGGCACAGAAGCAGCGAAAGAACGATAGGTAGGAGAGAAAGAATCAAACCACATAAACTGAGATATAGGATGTTTAGTGCACGAACGTGTACCTTTTCGTAATGCAATGGGAAGGTCGAAAGTAGACGCAGACAAGACAGGATCCGTCGACGAAGAATCAGATGGTGGAAGACACGAGTCCGACGCAGGCACAGGAAGGTGGTGACGACGAACATAGGTGCGTAACGGTGGTGCTGTCGGAGCTAGCACATCGGAATCCTGCAAACCAGACGAATGACCAATCTCAACAGGAAGAGGAAGAGGGTGAGATTCAAAGTCAATCGAACACTCATCAGAAAAGAACTGTACATGCTCATAGAAGGTGACATCAACACACAAAGCTTTGATGAGAAACAGGATCAAAACAACGATAACCCTTCTAAGTACGAAAATATCAAAGAAAAACACACTTAAGAGCACATGGATCTAGTTTGTCACCTCTATGACCAAGACACTGAACAAAACAGACACACCCAAAGACGTGTGGAGAAAGAGGAAACAAAAGACTACCTGAAAAAAGGATAGAGAATGGAGATTGACTATTGAGAACAGACATGGGCATGCGGTTGATGAGATAGCACGCCGTAAGAACTACATTACTCCAAAATGATTTAGGAACATGCATTTAAAACAACAAAACACGAAAAACCTCAAGTAAATGACGGTTCTTCCATTCAGTCAGTACTCCATTTTGTTTAGGCATATGTGAGCAGGAAGTCTGATGTATAATACCATGAGATGCTAAATATGAACGAAATGGTAAGGAGTCATATTCTTTAGCATTATCAGAACGACAATTTTGAATTTGCACACCAAATTGAATCTGAATTTCTGCACGAAACAATTTAAAAATAGATAACAACTCAGATCGATCTTTCATTAAATATAACCATGTCATTCTTGAAAAATCATCCACAAAAGTAACAAAATATGGATACCCATTACGAGATGGAACTCGAATGGGTCCCCACACATCTGAATGAACTAAAGAAAAAGGTCTAATAACTCGAGGAACAACTCTAGAAGGAAAAGAAACTCTATGATGTTTCCCCAACTGACTAGACTCACACTCTAAACTAGACACATCACTCAATGAAGGAACCATGATCTTCAAGGAATGTAACAAAGGATGACCAAGCCAACAATGCCATTGATGCGGTGTAAGAAAAGACATCTGAAACTCAGTAGTCTCCCCCTCACCATCAAAATAGTAGAGGCCACCAGACTCACACCCTCCACCAATCCTCTTCTTCGTCTTGAGATCCTGAAAAACACAATAAGAAGGATAAAAGGTCATTGAACAATCCAACAATCTAGTAAGTTTATTAACAGACATAAGACTGAATAGAAATTTAGGAACATACAAGACAGAAGATAAAGGTAAAGACTGACTAAGAAAAGCTTGACCTATACCGGACACTTTTGAAGTTGTGCCATCGGCTAAGGTAACACACTGAGAATAAGAAGAAGTATACTGAATGGAGGAAAGCACGCATGTATTCCCAGTCATGTGATCAAAGGCTCCAAAATCAATAACCCAAGGAGAGAAAGACCATAGAAACTTGGGAAGCAAGACATGCAATAGTTAAGTGGGCAAAAGTAGTGGTACTGGAGGATGAAGCACTAGAATGGAGTGGCTGAGTGAGTTTAGCATATTCTTCACGAGAAATAGTCATAACCTCCGAGTTAGCCGCTGATGACTGAACAAGTACACCAAATGTAAACCCAGGAGTAGTGCTCCCACTGTCACTATACGAAGCATGATTAGCCCAGTTGGCTGGTTTAGCGTGTAAATCCAACAATAATCTATTGTATGGCCATCTATATCATAGTGTGACAATGACGAGGACCACTACGCCCTCTTCCATGACCACCATTGGAGTCGCGATCTCCTCCGCGATCCCCTCTACCGCCTCTGCCACCACCACGTCTTCTACCATGACAACCAGAAACCACCAACGCTGATCTGTCAACAGAACCACCACCAACCTCTGATATACCAAGGCGCGCTGAAGTCGAGCAAAAACTTCAGTGATACTAGGGAGTTCATTACTCCCCAAGAGTTGAGCACGAACTGGCTCATAGTCTAGCCGAAGGCCGGAGAGAAAACGTGCAGCATTAAAGTCCTCACGTTTGTTTACGTTGCTTCTCGAGATCAGAAGTGAGAAGCTGGTAGACATTAAGCTCATTCTGAATACTATGAAGAAATGAATAATATTCTACAATAGGCTTTTCACCCTACTGCAAGGAGAAATACTCTTCAACCAACTGATCAGTACGGGTGATGTTATTCTCACCAAAATACATCCTCCCAATGTGCTCCCAGATCTCCTTTGCACTATTCAAAAACATCAGATTCATACTAATTTTAGGATCCATACTATTCTACAACCAGGTCATAATTTGGGCATTCTCTTGTACCCAATCCGAATAATTACTAGCGTCAGATTTCGGCTAAGTTTCACGCAAGTATTTCATCTTTCCTTTGGCTGTAAGAAACACTTCAACAGACTTGGACCAAGGAACAAAATTACCTCCATTGAGCTTGATGGAAGTCATCTAGACATTAAAAACATCACCAGGCACCACGATACTAGATTTGTTCTCCATTATTACCACCAAAATATCACCACCAAACCCGTATGATCTCACAAATACCCACAAAAGTCACTAACATATGCCTTTTTACACCCCTACAATTTACTCTGGAGCACTTCTTTCAGCTTCAATCTTCATTGGGGGTAACACTTGCACACACCACGTAGAGCACACCACACAGAGACCACGTTCTTCATTAATCTCGCATAATGGTCTCTTCACATCACAAACCCTATTGGGTTTCACACACGAACCCTCAAAACCAAATCTAGGGTGTTACAGACAAACCTAAATTTTAATATCCCACCAAGAAAGAATAAAGAAGAGAAACAAAAATATAGAACGAGGAAGAAGATGAAACCCTAGATCAGTATAGAACCTTGCTATGATATCATGTTAGTTAATTAGGGTTTCATGGAAAATGAGACAGAAGAATTGGGGAGAAAGAAGGAATTGTATGGAGCAACTTAACATTCTCTCCATACGTCCCCTAATATATATAACATAAAACAATAAGAACAAAATTATCGAAATACCCCTAAGAATTGTACTCGGGGTCTCCGGCCTTCGGCCTGCGACCTGCGACCCCTCAATAACCTTAGGCCGATACATTAATTACATTAACAATAATAACTAACAATGCTTATCATATGTATGTACATCATCAAAATATTTAACTTCTTCCCCTTGTTGTTGACTATTTCTTCTTATGCTTTAGTTCTCCCATATGTGTTTTATATTCAGTTGATGATTGAACTGGGAGCTATTTTGAGCCCATATTAGGTTTGATATTTTTGCATCAGTGGGTAGTTTACTGTTGAAGATTTATTTGATTAAAACGTCATCCACCAGTATCAAGTTCGGTATTGAATTTAATTATGGCTGGAATTGTGTCCTGTGTTGTCGATGATTTTTACAAGAAATTGCAGGATTCTATGTTTCAGCTTATTAATGGTGACATTGTTCGTCCTTCCAAAAAAATATATCTTTTGATTTGTAGGTAAAGTAGGCGTTTGTGATGTTCTATTATGATCTTTGAATTATGAGGAAGTGAAGGTACTTTCATGTCCCTATGTTATATAGTTCCCTTACTGTTTCCAGTCCCTACTTACATGGGGTACATGGAATTGACTTATAAATTTCGTAAGATATCAAGGGTGAATGTTCTGGTCTTCAATGAGCTTTAGAAACCTAGCTTGCTATTATATATATGTGATAACTTGTTTAGAATTTGTGTTGTTATCATGTCTTGTTCAGCTAGAGTTTGTTTCTATGGCTTTATTTATGTTAGGTTTTATTACAAAGCTTTTGCCAAGAAATAGGCTAATGAGGATGCCATTGCATTAAGGAATGATGACAGTTCTTGGATATTCTGGTAGTGCTTTTGTAATGCAAAAATAGATCTACATTTGCGGTGCAACCAAAGAAAAAGAATAAAAAGGAAAAATAAAAAATTGTATATATATAGGGATAAATTAAAAGAATATATTTCATGGGCCTCCAGTTCCTACCGGCATCAAAGCATAGAATCACTCCACAAACTATTATAGATTTTTGGACTACAGAAGATATCACATTACGCATTAATGCAACCTATAGTGACGACCAAACAAAAAAAAACCGCTACTAAAACACAAAGCTAAATTTCCCCTTCCGCGCCAACTCTACAGCGACGGTCTGTTTGTGGCTGCCACTAAAAGCCATATATAGCGACAGTTTTAGCTGGCCGCTGCTAAAAGTTCACCGCTAAAACACAGATTTCTTGTAGTAAAAGATCACCCATCTGATTTGTAGAAAATTTTATGGCCTAGTTCACTATTTTGACCTTCCTAAAGAATGCGAGATTGGATGGTTGTGATCATGCATGTGGGTCCGAATCGCATCATGTCGGGCCTCAGTTTTGGGCCTCTTTAACCCTACTTGTAACTACCCAATGAGTCAACACGAACTCGTTTAAATCGACTCAAACATGGCCAAAACACGTTGATTCACTAGTAACAAAGTGGGAAAGATGGTTTCATTATGAAAAAACAAGTGGGAAAATTGCATTTTCCTTGGGAAAACACAACTGTCCCTTGTTAGATAGCCATTTATTTCTGTATAATTTCACTAACGTGCCACTTAAATCTGGATAATTTTTCCTACAAAGCCCGGAAGTCATTTCCCATCCAGGTAGGTGAGAATTCATTTCCACATGAAAATACACCTTTATTTTCTCGCATGATTGAAATATGTGTTCTCAGTTGCAATCAATTAGCCATTTAAGGCATTTCCCAGATTTATTTTCTCGAAACAAATTTCTGTTCAATCAAATACGTCCTTAGTCTATTTAGTTCGACAGACTTTCGAGTTAAGTTTTTGGGGGTGTTTGGATCACCATTTTTCAAAAAAATATTTATTTTAAAAAAATGACTTTCTGTAAATAGATTTTTGAAAATGTGTTTTTCTTAAAAAGGTCGTTTCGATCATCATAATGTAAAATGTCTTTATCTTCTTTTAGTTGGCCCCACCAATATAATGTCTTCATTTTTTTGGAAGGAGACTTCTATCATAAGCTGTTTCTCTGTTTATTATGTTCATTGAGCTAGCAAAATTTAAAAAATTATTTTTTACTTAGAAAAACAGCTTTCAACTATGTTTTATAAAAAGACTTTTTTGGCTTCAAAAATATATTTTTATGGAATAAATACTTTTTAAAAAATGATCATCCAAACCAAGGTTTAAAGGGGACCATAATAACGGTATAACGGACTGGGGGCGTTACCATTTTTTCCATTATAACGAAAAAAAACGCTCGGGCAAAAACGGAAAATATCAGAAAAAATGGCGCTGAAATTCAAATTTTGAATTTTAAAATTTGAATTTCAAAATTTCAAAAATGGAAAAAAACGGAATATAACGGAAAAAAACGAAAATAACTGCCGTTTTTTCACAAATTTTTCCAGAAAATAACGGTCGTTATTTTCGTTATAACGGAAAAATAATGGCCGTTATTTTCTGGGCGTTTTAACGGTCCATAACGTAACGGAGTAGGTCCGAATCCGTTATAACGGCCATTTTTTAAACCTTGATCCAAACAATCTATTATTTTGGAAAAAGTCTTTTTTTGTGGAAAAAAAAGACTTTTTCAAGTCTAAAAATGGCAAACCAAACACCCCTTTAGGGTTTAACATAGCCCTTGATTTGTTGCTCATACAAATCAAAATCCCCATTTGTTGTTTGTAGTGTTTGCCTTGTGTATGGCCAGCTTCATTCGCGGAAGAAAATGAACAAGATAAGCCAAAGAGTCCAAACTCGAGACACTGAAAATTCTTGACGACGAACAGATCGAAGGGAAAAAATTCTTCGTCGGAGAGACAATCGGGGTATCGAGGGTGATGGTAGGATCTCTCACTTGTTCAACGTCATAAAGTCTTTTTTTTTAAATATCTGAAAGCTGTTTTCAAGTTAAAAAAAGACTTTTTAAAATTTGCTAGCTCAATGAACATAATAAACAAAGAAACCCTACTCTTGTCCTTCCACATCTATTATTCTCATCAATTATAGTGATGGGCCCATTTTGCATTAATGATGATCCAAACAGCCTTTTTAAGAAAAACACATTTTCAAAAATATATTTTCATAAAAGTCATTATTTTTAAACAAATATTTTTTGAAAAAAATGGCTATCCAAACACTCCCCTTAGACTTAATCATATTTGTGTTTGTAAGGAGTAAGGACCTAAGAATAATTGATAATTTACTGATAATGTGATTAAAATAAAGTAAGACTTATTCATAATTAAGTCCCTTCGCAACCTTTACATCGTCGGTCCAATTCGGGTCTGCTTTTAGGATATCTAGGCCCGACCCATTTACTACTTCGGGATCTCAAAATGGACCAAACCCAGCCAAACAGGGTTCTGTCTATCGAGCGTTGGACCAGGAACTGTTAGTGGATAGTACATGGATACTCATGAGCCTGCAAACATGGCCAGAATACGACACGTGGGGTAGACTTGCAGGCCCATTGATCCTATGAATGTTTGTCCCATCCCTTGGTGAACCTACGACCAAATATTAGAATGATTGGTGATTTCTAGCCATTGGATCTGAACATTTTTTATCGTGAGCTTCCTGAACAGGCCTATAGATGAGTTCTAAGCCCATGATGAAAAATGACTCACATCCAACAGCTAAATATCACCAATCAGGCTGAACATTCATAGGGTTAATGGGCCCGAAAGAATGTACCACATTTTATATTCTGGCTGCGTTTGCAGACTCATGAGCTGCAAATGTTTGCAGACTAGTTTCTCGTGTTTGTGTATTCATTGACACATCTGGTACTTACATTGAAGGGCTAAGATGTTCCAGTTGTTTAATGATATGTGGTCTTTCAATCTAATTTTCTTATACGTGCGTATAAGAACCCATGTGTATTGAAATCCATGTACCCTGATGTCGATCACACGGACTACAATATCTAATCAAAAGCTCAGGTTTCACCCATACGACCTGATAATTGATCATGTGAGAGGCGAACACAAACTGTGGGTGGAAAAAAATTTTGAAGCGGCGAAAATTTAAAAGCGGCGATTATGGGCCAATCATATTGCACCACCAGGTACGCCTAAGTGTAGGGGAAATGATATTGTGCCAGGTTAACCCTAGTGTACTGGTGCAATATGATTGGGCGCATGATCGGCCGCTTCTAAATTTCTGCCTTATCTTTGATGTTGTTCTTACTCTAATAAAGTGAGATCGAAAACCCTCGCCTTCAAGCTATTAACAGAAATTACAACAAAATCTAATTTTCCGTGAGGAAAAAAAAAAGTTTGAAATTCAAAGAACACACGCTTGCGACAATTGAAGAAGAATATCTTGTATTCTGTAATTTCATAGTGAAGAACCGATCATCATCGTCGGTGGACGTAAGTTTCAACCAAACCACGTAAATCGCTTGTGTTTTGTTCTTTATTAGATTTTCTGTTTTTGTGGTGTGTTCTTGGTGGCTATTGTTTGCAATTCGTTTGATCCTTTGGGATAATCTGTAACAAATTAGTATTAAAGCAAAGATTTCAAATAAGGGATGGCACCGACACATACAAAGGTGTCGAACGCCAACTTTGAGGTAGAGGAACTCAATGGAATGAACAATTTTAGATTATGGCAAGTCCAAGTTAAGGACTTTTTGATCCAGCAAGATCTACAATATTTTAGTCAAACATGAAAGTCTCTACATGACAAAATCTCTTACCAATAGGTTGCACCTCAAGAAGTAGCTCTATGCTTTGCAGATGAAAGTTTATTTTTGATTTGTAGGTCTGCCCAGTGATTTGCCAAACATCCATACACCCAGTATCTCACATTGGATTTGGATCCTGATGACTTTACTTTAGGGTGTGTTTGATTGCTAAGTAGGAAAATTGCATTTTCCTTGGGAAAACACAACTGTCCATTGTTAGATAGCCATTTTAAACCAGTGTTTTAAAACTCGTCGAGTGATTGAAATGTATTCATGGGACCAAAGTGAAGTCTGCTATACACGTGGTACACATCAAGGGATTTAGATCCTACTATTCGATTGGTCCCATGACCCCGAGCACACGCAATGGAGCCATAGACAGTCAAGTGAAATCCAATCCACGAAATAATTTGATCTATGGACAGCGTCGTTGTGGTAAAGGTCGTAATGCCAAAGGAATCATTACCGCAAGGCATAGAGGGGGTGGTCATTAGCGTCTACACCGTAAAATCAATTTTCGACGGAATGAAAAAGACATATCTGGTAGAATCGTAACCATAGAATACATCCCTTCTCTCCCACTTCACACCTCAGAAGGCACCGTTCTTATAGAGAGAGAGAAACGCGCTTTCACATCTTCTTAACCCAAAATGAAATGGCTGAGGAGAGGAGAGGAAAGGTTCCTTTTTGAGGGTACTCCCGCGAACAGATCCAGTGGAGGCGGGGTGGGGCCCTTGATCTCTTAGTGGGACCAAAGTGAAGTCTCAAACAAGTGAAGGAACCAACTCTTACAGAATATGAAGGCGCACCAAGAATGGAATAAAAGGCAGAAAAGTAGGTTGAGCGGGACCCAACTATTCAATCCTGATATAGCCAAACAAGCAAAGTGGGATTTGTATTGGGTCATTTTTGTCAGACCAATCCTAACCGTACATCCAAACGGTTCTTGTAATCCTTTGATATTATTTTATGAACAAATTTTTTGGAAAAAAGAAAAAAAAAAGCCACAAAGCCGACAACCCATATTTTAGTAACGTCTCCCTAAAATTTAAAAATAATTAGTAATACCCCCTTATACATACAAACTTTAGTATTACCCCCCTTGACCTAGTTTAGCTATCATTTGACTAACGTTAAAAACGTGACTTGCATCATGCGCCTTAATGCACCAATGAAAGAACCATAATATTTAGTTTAGCAACATAATCAAGGAGCTAGGTTAGCTTAATGATACGAGCGCCTACAAGAGTTTCCAAAATGTCAGGGCAATTTCCGGATGCCGATGTGCCAAGCCAACTTCATCTACCCTCCTTGAGTCCCCGTATATAGCTCCGCTGTGAATTTCGCAAAACCCCTTTAGCTACATGTGCAACGCTATTACTTGTGCAACAAGTGTGCATGTAGCGATACATAAAGAATAATTTCTTCTCATAGGATGTCCCAATCATCCGATCCCGTTGATTCGAAGCTTCAATCGAGTGTAATCAGTAACCATCAAGTGATCCACACATATTGAAAGGTTGAGGCATTGCAAGCTTTGCAACTCAGTCAACAAGACGTAACGTTACAGCTGACCCTGTGTCCAATTTCGAGAAAAAAAAATGTCAAAATACATAAGGGTAAGGAATTTTGAGAAAAAAAAAAATTGGCCAGAGGGAAAAAACTTCATGTGGGCTGCATAAAAACGTGCCACATGCATTGACCCATAAATGATTGACCCACACCTTGATTGACCCCTGCACCAAAAATCAGCCCGATGGTGGTATCTGGTAATTTGATCTATTTATACCGAAAAATGATTGAATCCAACTGCTAGAAATCATCCCATGATAAGAGCTCGAATCTAACAGCTATGAATCATCGTTCAGGTTGATTTTCGATGTGTAGGTAGACAAGCAGTGGCCAATCATTCATTGGTCAGTGAGCCCAAAAAGAGTGTCTCATGTGGTGCATTTTTATGCTTTCCTTAAGCTAAATTATTTTACGAGAAAATCCTAACCATATGATCAATTCAACATCAATCATTAAAATTAGACATTGAAGATACTGTCTAAATGCAATGTTAACCATCTGATTTTGAGCTATTATCCACAAGGAAAGTCATTTTTTATCGGCAAGGAGCACGATTTTTTTTTAGCTCCAGTCGATCAGTGGCCCTACTTATTGCATTTTTCTGGGCCTACTGACCGCATGGATGTTTGGTCCAACCGTTAGTGGATATATACACCAAAAATCAGCTTGATTGATGATTTCTAGTCCTTGGGTGTGGTACCCAAAACATTGTCGAATCAAACAGCTAGAATCACTCTTTAAAAAGTGCCAAATCTAATGGTTAGATTTAACCAATGATGGTGATTTTTGGTGTGTATATCCCACCAAGAGGTGAGGGCTAAACATCCATGCGGTCAGTGGGCCCAAAAACATGCGCTACATAGAGATGCATAGGGCCACTGATCGCATGGGGCAAAACCCCGTTGGAGCAAAAACAATTGCCCAAGGATCAATGGGTGTGTCAATAAACTAGGCTAGAACAAGATTTTAATGCTTATTCGAAACTTTACATCGAGTGTGACGGACGCGTTAAGAGCATCAGTTGGGCGGGCGTACCTGAGAAGGTAATTGGTGGAGGAGGAGAGGATTCAATAGATAAGTGGAGCCTTCTCAAAATATATACTTTCCACGTTGATGTTAATCTGGGGGATGTGCGCAATTTTGTGCCAATCCTCATCACTTTCTTTCTTGCATCGCCCTTCTAGATCCGTTCAAATATACTAGCTCAGTTCAGCTCAGCTCAGCTCAGCTCAAGGCTTGTTAATGAGAGGTCTTACCTCTGAGTCATTGAAAACGGATTCAACGTCATTAAGGATCACATTTTCCCCATGTTCAAAGGCCAGTGACCTGTACCCTTTCTTAAACCATTCATTTCCTAAAATTTCTGGAATTGTTTGTCCTCTGAAACCAAAAATAAGGGTAACATTACAAAAAATATCCCAGAACAAGCATTATAATATGCCTAGATGCTTAAAAGAGCTCATAGACCTAAAATATCAAGTCACTTCACAATGAAAATTGTAGGAAAAAACCAAATAACTTGAGAGAGTTTAAATCAATAATGCCTTCATGGTTTCAAGAACTTACAGTAAGAGGATTTGGATCAAGAATTCTTGTAATCAATTTCTTTGCATTGGATGAAAATCACAAAGGACATGTAAAATCAATAATTTGAGTAAAGTAGATTATGCATCAGTTCTCTGAATGAGATTCTCAGAATGAGAAAAGAGAGCAATCATAGTACTGAATAGTTACCTTTCTGTACAAAGCCATGAGGTTTTATTCATCAAAAGGCAAATAGCCAGCCATAAGAAAGGTTCCACAGGCAGTGAGAGGTTTGATTCATCAGGAACAACATGATTCCAGGTTCCACAGGAATTGAGAAGTAGTCCATCTTCCTACAGTAATCAGAATACCAATAGAAAGGTTGTTTTCTTAGTGTATGATGCTTGGAGAATAGCTTAAGAACAGAGATGGGTTTCTTAACAAGAAGATAGTCTAAAAGATGAAAATGACCATAAGAGTGTAACTAGTAGAAGAAGCCAAATTAAATATATGTGAGGTCCTTGGATCTCTTAATATTTATAGTTGCATAACAGATAGGAAGCACATATTGTCTACGAAAATTAACATAGAAACCACATATTGTATAAGAAGACTAACTGGATCAATTTAATTAATGTTCTCACGCGTCTACTATTTTCTCCATCTTAAATGGTGACTAAATATAACGTTTGGTCTTTTATTCTGGAAAGCATGGCTATGCAGCAGAAATGTAGACAAAACAAACAAACAATTACAGAGGATGAAAAGGATTTTCTGAATAATGACAACAGACTTGCCTGAAAGGAAATGCTTTTAGATGTCTCAAGCTCTCTAAACAGGAGCAGACGATCTTGATAACAACCACACACTGTCCCTGAGAAACCTAGGAATTTATATAGAAAACCCACAACCTACAAGAAAACAATGACAAAGTTGAGTCCATTTTATTCCAGTGGTGGTTATAACATTGTTTGTAGGCACTTTTATGGGTATGGTTGAATTGGCTCACACAATGGAATAATTATCCTTTAATGGCTACACATCCTCAATAAATCCCTGACCAATTGAACTTATTTTCCATCTTCATACCACAAATACAACATGTTAACAACAACATTCTCTCCAGAAGCTTACTCTTTTATTAAGTAGATCTCTTGGAAGTTTGCAATGAAGGCATGATACTTACCCACACTTGCTGCAATAATATTGCACTCAATCCAAAGTCAGAAATTTTAAGAACACCAAACGAGTCCAGAAGTAGATTCTCAGGCTGCAAAAGATGAAAACTAATACATGAATAGTGAATTCCAACTGCATAAGTAGTAGAAAAATCCAAATTGTCATAACAACTCTAACTTGCCAATATAAACTAAGGAGAAGTTGGTTAAACCTTCAAATCTCTGTGGTAAACGCCTCTACTATGACAATAATCCACGGCGTTAATTAATGAGCTGCTGCCTCCCATGGCTGATCTTATGAATCAAAGATCCGATGAGGCAGTATTACAACATTTTTTTTTAAAATGAGTTGTAAGTGTATGGTCTCCCCTGTTGCATGACCTGGTTGCATCACACGTGGCATATTCTTGAAATAACAACCAAAAGAGTATCCTATGCAATGCTCATCCAACGATGAATCTAGCTAATCACTTCAGCTTCATTAACAAAAAAACATATTTTAACCTAAAAAATGTAGCTCATCTCTTGCACATGTCCATTGCCTTGTATTTGTGTATGAAACACATGAAAACCCAAAGTCAACCTAACATCTAATTTAGCAAGATAATCAGCACGGAAGTTTGCTTCACGATACAAGTGCCTCACCACAAAAAGATCTTCCAAAATGCCAGGGATTGTTTCTTGAATTTGAAGTAGCATAGAGATAGCAGCTTGAAAATTGCTTTCCACTGGCAATTTCTAGATGCTCATGTGCCAAGCTAACTTCATACCCTCCTTGAGTCCCTATAGCTCCGCAGATGATATTGTACAAAAACCGAATAATGAAAGAGAATCCTTGAAGGGATTGACCAAGTGAATTTTGCAAAATCCCTCAACCTTCTTATGCGAATGCTATTACTTGTGCAACATGTGCGCATGTGGCCGTGTGGCATTCATGTACATAGAGAATAATTTCTTTTTAATATACATTGACTATTGCAATTTTTAGTAAAATCTGATTTTAATTTTCAAATCTTCATAACCCAAGCTACATAACTAGCATTTTCTTTGTTTCAAGTCAAATTTCCTTGGCACGAAATTCATATTTTATGACACCTAGCCTCCATACTTTGCTGCCATGGCACGAAATTTATACTGGGGGTAGTGCTCATACAAGCCTCCATCCATTGCTACCATTGTCCTCTTTCAGAAAATGAGGCCTTTGGAATACTGTTCCATTTTTTGAAGAATGCCTACGATTCCCACACCGGTCAACCGCCACCTCACTTCACGATAGTGTCGCAGACCTCTAAGACGATCTCTCTCGCACTTAAGTTGGTCCTTACCTGATATCAGATGTGAGATAATAATAACTGTACATGTACAGATAGAACAAGAATTTCATAAAAGATGCCTGGTGTGAGAATTTACCCCAACGACATTGCGCAAAATTGATCCCACGGCTTGTAGATCATTGAAGATGTCCTTCTGCATAGCACATAGATCCGGTCCTACAAAATAGAATTCAGAAAAGCATTCAATATGAACACAGTAGTTCAGTTGAGAACCAGTTGTGTAGATATAAAGGGAGCAAATTTGGCAAATGCATTTACATATGCATATTTTAGAAAATAAAACCAGATTTTCAAGATTTCTCGTTACCTTTTTGCTTGTCCCAATAAATTGATAAAACTCAAACAAGATTGAAACGTACCTCTTGTTTCTCAAACAAATTTCCAAGATTGAAACCCTGTGACTTGGAAATAAGCTCAAACGTGTTTATTGACAAAAGCCTCTCTTTCCTTTCTGTAACAAGATAGTCCTGCAAAAACAAAGTAAACAACTTCAGATGGCACTTGTCATGCTTCAATATGCAGTGCTCCTACTTCAAAGGTGAAGGTGTGAATAAGAGGTTCACTGGTTCAATATTCACTCATTTATAAAGTTTCTAAATGAAAATACTGGATCCAGCACATATCAAATATACTAGCTCAGCTCAGCTCAGCTCAAGGCTTGTTATTAGAGGTCTTACCTCTGAGTCATTGAAAACGGATTTAACGTCATTAAGGATCACATTTTCCCCATGTTCAAAGGCCGGTGACCTGTACCCTTTCTTAAACCATTCATTTCCTAAAATTTCTGGAATTGTTTGTCCTCTGAAACCAAAAATAAGGGTAACATTACAAAAAAAAATCTCAGAACAAGCATTATAATATGCCTAGACGCATTAAAAGAGCTCATAGACCTAAAAAATAAGTCACGTCACAATGAAAATTGTAGAAAAAAACCAAATAACTTGAGAGAGCTTAAATCAATAATGCCTTCACAGTTTCAGGAACTTACAGTAAGA
Source organism: Euptelea pleiosperma (assembly GCA_035048495.1). Lineage (NCBI taxonomy): Eukaryota > Viridiplantae > Streptophyta > Magnoliopsida > Ranunculales > Eupteleaceae > Euptelea > Euptelea pleiosperma. The sequence continues at coordinate 23,508,949 of CM068550.1, forward strand.
GGATTGAGTCAAGAATTCTTTTAATCAATTTATTTACATTGGATGAAAACCACAAAGGACATGGAAAATCAACAATTTGACTAAAGTAGATTGTGCATCAGTTCTCTGATGAGATTCTCAGAATGAGAAAAGAGAGCAATCATAATACTGAATAGTTACCTTTCTATACAAAGCCATGAGCTTTGATTCATCAAAAGGCAAATAGCCAGCCATAAGAAAGGTTCCACAGGCAGTGAGAGGTTTGATTCATCAAGAACAACATAATTCCAGGTTCCACAAGCATTGAGAAGAAGTCCATCTTCCTACAGTAATTAGAATGCTAATCAGAAAGGTTGTTTTCTTAGTGTATGATGCTTGGAGAATAGCTTAAAAACAGAGATGGGTTTCTTAACATGAACAGGAAGATAGTCTAAAATATGAAAATGACCATAAAAGTGTAACTAGTACAAGAAGCCAAATAAAATATATGTGAGGTCCTTGGATCTCTTAATATTTATAGTTGCATAACAGATAGGAAGAACATATTATCTACAAAAATTAACATAGAAACCACATATTGTATAAGAAGATTAACTGGATCAATTTAATTAATGTTATCGCGCGTCTACTATTTTCTCCATCTTAAATGATGACTAAATATAACGTTTGGTCTTTTATTCTGGAAAGCATGGCTATGCAGCAGAAATGTAGACAAAACAAACAAACAGTTAAGGAGGATGAAAAGGATTTTCTGACTAATGACAACAGACTTGCTTGAAAGGAAATGCTTTTAGATGTCTCAAGTTCTCTAAACAGGAGCAGACGATCTTGATAACAACCACACACTTTCCCTGAGAAACCTAGGAATTTATATAGAAAACCCACATTCTAAAGATCATTGAGAAATACAACACACAACAAAGAAAGATAAACAAAATTGCCAAAAATATACATACAAATCCCACCAAAAGTCCATATCAGAGGCTACATATAGGGATTTAAGTTGAAATACTGAGCTTAATTTGCAGAGTTGAACTAGCAATCGGGATGATTGAAAACATTTATTGGACAGGATAACAGTAAAAGGTAATCTAACAAGGATACTCCATTTGAACTGGATCATCCAAGAAGGTTGAAAACAAAATTTTAGAATGAACAAATGGAGTAGAAATGACGAATCTAGAAAGAACTCAGAATTTCAAATCAAATTTCAGAAGAATCGAGCACATTACGCAATTAATTCATTCTTAACATTGAAGGGTGGAGGCATGGCAGGCCTTGCAAGTTGCAACTCAATCAGCAAGACGTAACTTTGCAGTCAAAATATAAAATCAGCCTGATGGTGCTCTCTAGCAATTTGATCCAAGTATACCAAAAAATGATTGCATCCAACTGCTAGAAATCATCCCATGATAAGAGCTCGAATCTAACAGATATGAATTACCATTCAGCAGGTTGATTTTCGATGTGTAGGTCCACAAGCAATGGCCAATCATTCATTGGTCAGTGGGCCCAAAAAGAGCGTCCCATGTGATGCATTTTTATGCTTTCCTTAAACTAATTTATTTTACGAGAAAATCCTAACCATATATATGATCAATTCAACATCAACCATTAAAATTAGAAATTGAAGATACTGTCTAAATGCAATGTTAACCATTTGATTTTTAGCTATTATCCACAAGGAAAACTGCCTTCACTGGCAAGGAGCAAGATTTGTTTTTGCTCCAATCGATCAATGGCCCTACTTATTGCATTTTTTTGGGCCCACTGAACGCATGGATGTTTAGTCCAAACCTTAGTGGATATATACACCAAAAATCAGCTTGATTGATGATTTCCAGTCCTTGGATGTAGTACCCAAAACATTGTCGAATTCAATGGCTAGAATCACTCTTTAAAAAGTGTCAAATCTAATGGTTAGATTTAACCAATGATGGTGATTTTTGGTGTGTATATCCCACCAAGAGGTGAGGGCTAAACATATGCGGTCCGTGGGTCCAAAAACATGCGCTACATAGAGATGCATAGGGCCACTGATCGCCTGGAGCAAAACCCTGTTGGAACAAAAAAAAAATTGCCCAAGGATCAATGGGTGTGTCAACAAACTAAGTCTAGAACAAGATTTTAATGCTTGTTGGAAACTTTTCATCGAGTATAACGGACTTGTTTAGAGAATCAGTTGGGCGGGCGTACCTGGGAAGGTAGTTGGTGGAGGAGAGGATTCAACAGATAGGTGGAGTGCTCTCTAAACATATAACTTGCGCGTTGATGCGAAAATGGCGGATATGTGCAATTTTGTGCCAATCCTCACCACTTTCTTTCCTGCATCGCCGTTCTAGATGTGGACACCCTCCAATCTCCATTGTTTCGAGTGTCGTGAGACATTGCAGCCCTTCCGGCAAAGACATTAGATTATTGCAATACCAAATCTTCAACTCTGAGAGTGATGTAAGGTTCTCCATTCCTTCCGGCAAAGAAGTTAGTTCAAGACAATTTTCAATATATAAGTACTTGAGCAACGTTAGATGTCGCACCCCCTCTGACAAAGAAACGAGCTTCTTGCAATTTGAAATTTTAAGTACTTGAAGGGAGGACAAGCCTTGTAACCCCTTTTCTGGTAATGACATTAGACTGTCACAACTAGAAATAACCAAAGAATTGAGAGAAGTGAGCTTCCGCAATCCCTCCGGCAAATATGCAAGCTCAGCACAGTCTTCAAGAATTAATTTTCTAAGAAAGATGAGGTTATCCAGCTCACTCGATAGAGACTTAAGATGGGGTAGTCTGCAAATTCGTAGATACTGGAGAAGGGTATGATTTCTCAAGAATCCATCTGGTAGAGACATCTGCTCAGGAAAGTCATCAATTTCAAGCGTAGAAAGTGAGGTGAAATTCAACTTAGGGCATGCACTGATATCTAATTCTCTTAAGCAAGAAAAAATTTCTCTTCCCTTCACTCTCGTCCACTTCTCCAAATTAGGCATTGAACCGATGGTGAGTTTTTCCAATGATGGAAATGCTTTTACTGTATCATCTCCCTCCAACTCACTGTCCAAGTACTTAACACCATCCATTCCATCCATTCTAAGAACCTTCAAGGAACTTAGTTTTCCAAGAGGTGGGAGATCTTCACTTTTACAATTCAACAGCGAGATTTCAACCAAATCTCGAAGAAGCGACAAATCACACATCCAATGTGCAAACTTTGAACCGTGATACCCTGTTATGCACATCTTTTTCAAATTCGTGTGAGGTTTCAGACCTTCAAGAACCTCTTCACCATTTGTTTGTGACCCAACATTTTCATTGTTCCTCCAAGATAGACTCAATGATTGAATATGCTTCCTTATCAAATTGGCATCTTTAGCTTCTTCTAAATCTTTCACTTCGCCAAGATTTTCTATGCTTAGTTCTCCTTTAAGTTTTAAAAATTGAAGCTCTCCTATGCAGTGCCCATTGTCCTTGCCTACGATGAATCTAGTTAGTGTCCGAAGGCAAGTTAATTCTCCCATCCTAGTAGGCATGCATGTAAGTGAATCACAACCAACAATGTCAAGATATCTAAGGTTGATCATGTGCCTCATATCATTTGGTAACTTACAAAGCCGCGTACAATACCTGAGTTTCAAGGTCTGCAAATTATAAAGGCGACTTATTGATTCAGGCAATTGATCAAAATTAGATGCAGAGAGGTCTAGGTACCTGAGATGTTTCAAATTATCCACTGAAATTGGAATTTTCTGATCACAATAAAAACACAATACTCGCAAGCATCTTTGTTTTGAGATTGAAGGAACATACTGCAGCACTTGCGAAATTATAAATCGGTCCCAAATTCTCTTTTCATATAGAATGAACGTGCGTAAAGATTTGGCTTCAAATAAGCCCTCGCCATTGGAATTGCACAGTAGGGACTGTAAAGTACATGATAAATGACGAATCCTTTCAGAAATATGTTTTACCTTGCTACGGTCTATGATAATACATTCATTTTCCATTATAGAGTGTGCAAGGTCATGCACGAGATCATGCATCTTAAACGTTGTATTGCCGTAATCATCCTGCTTGACGTCTTGAAAGAAAGACCCCCACACTAAAATATTGAAAATCTCATGGCCCATATCTTCTAACTCCTTTTGTCCTTTCAATGGAACAAAGCCATTTGCCATCCATAGCTGGATCAATTCGTCCTTCACAAGTTTGTGATTTTTGGGGAATATGGAGCAATAGGAGAAGCATTGCTTCATATGTGATGGTAAATGGTTATAACTTAACCTCAAGGCAGATAAAATGGCACTTTCAACATCTGATAGATCCCATATTTCACTTTCCTTGACAGATAACCACTCACTTTCCTCGCTTTTGAAGCGCATCAGGCTTCCTAGAGCCTTTACTGCTAAGGGTACACCTCCACACTTTTTTACAATCTCTTTACCAATTGCTACTAGGTTTGGAGACTCTTCTCTTTTTCCTGACCCAAACGCACGTTCCTTGAACAAGGACCAACAATCATCCTCTGATAAAACTCTCAAATGTTTTGGATGAAGTGTGGCCATAATGGATGCAACTTTTTGGCTACGAGTTGTTACAATAATTGTACTTCCTTTAGCTCCACATCTTAGCACATGTTTTAGTCTATCCCACTCCTCCTCGACTTCATTCCATACATCATCTAATACAAGTATGAATCTCCTCCCACTCAACTTTTCTGTGAGGTGACGTTGCATTGGGTCCAACTCTGTGACATCGCACGTGTTTCCACTTGCAGATTCTATAATCGCTTTTGTCAACCTTGTGATCTCAAAATCTTGAGATACACAAACCCAAATTCTTAATTCAAAATGCATCTCTACCCTTTTATGATTATAGACCAATTGTGCAAGTGTGGTCTTTCCCAAACCCCCCATACCGACGATCGCATAGATCGAAACATCCTCTTGACTGCTCCCTTCAGTTAGCAATAATTCAACTATCTTTTCTTTGTCATCGTCTCTTCCATAAATTTCTGATTCAGTTACAAATGAACTAGTAGGTGGTCTCTCTCCATCATCGTGCATCTTGTCCTCTGTAACTCTTTTTATCAAGTTGAAATTAGATTTCTCCCCTGCAATGCCATTTAATCTCTCCGCAATAGCCTCTATCTTATGTCCCATATTAAAGCGAAATTTAAATGTGTTGTGAGGTGAAAAGAAGTTACGTACTTTATTTTTCTTGAAGTCATGACTCTCCGCTCTCCGTCGTAGAACTTCAGTAGCATACTCGTCCAAAACGTCATCTGCATCATAAGCAGCATCTTTAAGCTTTCTCAGCCAATTCTTCACAGGCTCGCTCTTTATTTGCTTCTCCTCCGCATCTTGGATCACATCTTGGATCGACAATAATGTGATCTTGAGCTTCTCGAGCTCCGTCTTCAGGTTCCTAGCTAATCCAAACTCTTGGACGGCCAAAGAACTCAAGTTCCCCAAGATTACCTTCATTAGGGAAGAGAGAATAATTGATTCAGTCATGGTGTCTTGGAATTGGAATGTCTCGAGAGGGGTGATTGATGAATTGTGGAAGAAAGCAGATGTAAATACAAAGAAATTAAGAAGATAGACTGTGGTTGTAATGCTTTTGATTTGTTTTCTTCCCAATTGGATCCCACACGATATTGACTTGACTTGAGTTGACTTGACCTACTATTATAAATGAATGAACTTTGATGAGTTAAACTTCACTGCCACCGACAGTCAGGGAAGCGGCTGACCACCCATAATATGAGCCACATGGAACATTAATTTTTAGAGGACACTGACCATAACGATGTTTGGCCAATCCCTAGGTGGACCTACAAACCAAAGATCAGTCTGATTAGTGATTTCAAACCTTTGGATCTTTGTACCCCAAATAATGGTCAATAATGCTCAATTTCCGACTGTTAAAATCAACCCATGAAAATGACTCCAATCCAACGCTTAAAAATTACTAATCATATTGATTTTTCGTTTCTAGATCCCACTTAGGGATTGGCCAAACATCCATTTGGTCAGTATGTGCCACGTGGCTCTTATATCATGGTCGACTGTCATTTTCATGGGTTGATTTTTTAACCGTGTAAATTTGAGCATTATTGACCATTATTTGGATACAAGGATCCAAAGGTTTGAAATCACTAATCAGGCTGATTTTTTTTGTTTGTAGGCCCCAAAAATCCAAACTGTCAGCGTCTTCTGAAAGTGTGCCACGTGGCTCATATTGTAGCAGCCAGGGGGCGGTCAGCGAAGATTTACTCGTTTTCCTCCCAGTGGGCCCCACACGGTGTCGGTGTCGTGGTACTGACGCTCTCAGATTTGTTTTCTCTCAACTTGGCTCCACACTGACTCTCTCCCTAACTTTAATCAACATGTTCACCAAATCTTCTTTGGCAAAAAAAAAATGATGCAATGAAATCTCTAAGCAGTTGATGAGTGGCTCTAAGCAGCGCATTTTTTTGGGCCCACTTAGCCACCCTTAGATGGATATACACACCAAAATTTAAAAAAAAAATCATTCAGACTTATTATCTCTAGCCATAAGATTTTAACACTTTTTAAGGAGTGATTCTAGCCGTTGGAGATGAGCATTTTTGGGGTACTAAATCCTACGGCTATATATCACCAATCAATCTGATTTTTTTTGTGTGTATCGATCAAAACAGTGAGCCAATTATTAATGGGATCAGTGTGCCCAGAATAATTTTGCCCCACAGGGCCACAGATCAATTGTTTCCGTGGCAGTAATGATGCTCTTTGATTTGTTTTCCTCCCACTGACCCCACACGGTATCGACGTTACAAACTTTAATCAATTAGTCTTCGGAGTGGTGCTGTGGCACTCTCAACTGGGCTCCACACTCTGTTCTCTTTATTTTTTTACTTTTGGCTAAAAAAAATTGACGCAGAAATCTCTAGGCAGTTGACTGACCGCATGGATGTTTAGCTCACCCTTAGATGGGGATATACACACCAAAAATAAAAAAAATAAAAAATCATCCCGAGTGATTTTCTTCGGCCATTAGATTTTAGCACATTTTAAGGAATGATTCTAGCCTTTGGAGAGCATTTTTGGGGTACCAATCCAACGGCTATAAATCATCAATCAAGCTAATGTTTTGTGTGCATAGTACCTACCAAGGGGTAGGCTAACTAAACATCTATTTTGCAATGGGCCCACAAAAATGCATTATGTAGGAACACTCATCAACTTCATCTAGGTTTCAACGCATCAAAAGAGTTTCCTAAACATCAAAAGACTTTGATTTTCTCTGTATTTCAATGGTGGGACACATTGAATGGTGAATATGGATTGCAATATGATAACCCGCATCAAAACAGTCGAAAGAAATATGACAGCCTGCACCAAAACAGAGTATACACAATGGATTCCCATGCACAGAGGCCCCAAAGAATCGCAAGAGGAAGAATTCTCCGAAGAACATTTCCTCTGGCAGATAAAGCTTTAGAGTTCCAACATATCAAGTTTATAAAGTCCCCAAGGCTGATTTCTAGACTTGTTTGTCGCCATCACTCTCATTGCAACCCTACCCAACCTTACTTAACGGGGTTGAAGTACTAGCTTTGCCTAGATCATTTTCATCTCCCAAAGCCTTGAGAGTGGTGTATGCATAAACAAGCTTCTTGGGCATTTTGATGGTGATATTCCTGACATGTTTGTCTCGATCACCCTGAGCTGTCTTTTTTTTTTTTTTTTTGGTGATTCTAATTGCAACCCTCCCCAACCTTCTTTAATGGAAGTCAAACTCTCCCAAATACCCATAGTCAACCATAACACTATCAAAATTGACCTCCATTCGACTGATCGTGTGATCAAATTGATCTGTCAGTGGGCTCTAGAAGCAAGAAGAAAATCCTTGTTTCCTCTGGAGAGGCATAGGACACAACCTTGTGCCTGATGCAATGGACTGGATCATTATTCTCTTTTCTCCAGTTTCACAAGGGTAGCTCTACGGGCGCCCACCTCTTTAAGCTGGGCACCAACAATGGATGGGCACCCACGCCTATTAGAGGGCCCATGTTTGGGCACCCCATTTTGCTAGGCACCCACATAACCATTGTAATCTCTCCCATTACACATCGAACATCCTCTTTTCCAACACTGAAATACTTCATCTTCTCCCAAATTTAGAGGTTCACATCCACCTCCTCATCACTTCTCCATCTTTCTTACTTCTCCAAAGCCCTTAATCATCGATCCCCATTTACCTTCTTGAGCACTAAAGGGTACCCAACTACAAAACCTTTGATTTTTTGGCTAATTATTACTGTAAAGAGTACGAATAGTAGAGGATTTCGTGACTTCATATCCTCTTCAATGTTTATTCTTCGACTTCTCTTCAGTCTTTCCACACAGTTAAATATACAGGGTACATTATTGTTTACATAGTAAAATTTGCAATGTTATTTACGTATTGTGAATGTGAAATATTTGTATTTTATTATGTTCATTATCTGTATTTAATTTTTTATTTTGATTTTAGTTTAGATTATTTACATTATTATATCTTGAATGGGATTTATGTCTATCTTGCATACCATATATTTGTTAAAATGTCGAAGAGATCATTTAGCTTTGTTTCACACTCATAAGCTAGGCACCATCATTATATGTGCACCTACGCCATTGTTTGGTAAAAATGTCTCAAATGACTATATGTTTGTAATTGTGTGTGTGTTTTTTTCTTGAAATGTCTAATAATTTTTAAATTGGTTTCTGTTTCTAAATACAATGGGTCGGACACGAAGTTCGGGCAAAACAGAAGGAAAAGGAAGTTCGTCTGCACCAAGTAGACGAGTTCCGCCTACGACATCTAAAAAAAGACTCTGAAATCCCCCAAGACATGCAAGAATTAAAGAAGAGACTGCATATGAAGATCAATATCAATTCTATGTGGAAGAAGAAGAGCACCAAGAAGAGTGCCAAGAAGAGCACTAAGAACACCAAGAAGAACAACAAATTGGTACTTTTGAAGATGAAACACAAGAGGATACTGAGGTCCCTCAGACGCAGTATGCATCTAAACCATTCAGTAGATGTCCAGAGGACCCATCGATACTAAAGAGTTATGAAACTTATATCGCTTATCAGATATGGCAAAACATTATAAATCACCGATTATTATATTACATATATTTTATAAAATTATAATATATTTTACTATTTAGTCTAATACATTTTATCATATGCAGGAACGTCTCCCTCTAAAGTGCATTCAACACACGTCGAAAATTGACACATGAGATTGGACAAAGAAGCGTAGTCATTTTAGAAAATGGGTGACTAATTCAGGGTTAATAAATGTGGCCCGATATGGTTACAAATCAGTAAATAAAGTAATCATATCAGCATTTGTGGAAAGATGGCACCCGGAGACGAATACCTTCCATCTCCCATTTGGTGAGATAACCATTACTCTAAATGATGTGTCCTAAACATTGGGCATCCCTGTGCATGGAAATATGGTGATGTGTCCGACAGTAGGTTTGACAGTCGAAGAGGCTGCTACTTTGTTGGTAAGAACATTGGGGGTTCAGAGAAAGAATGCTGTCAATGAGCTTCAATATAATGGTGGATGCGTAGTAAGGATGAAGTGGTTGGTTGACAATTTTTGCGGGGTCAAACATGCTTCGAATGAGGAGATTGATTGTGCAGTAAGGGCATATCTGCTATATTTACTCGGTTGCTCTCTATTATGTGACAAGGATGGGACAAAGGTACCTGTGTTGTACCTTCGATTATTACAGAACCTCGATGAAGTTAATGAATATGCATTGGGAGCAGCAACACTTGCCCATCTTTATAAACAGTTGGGACTTTCGTCGAGGTGTGGAGTGAAGCAGATTGCTGGTTGTCTCACGCTACTCGAGGTATACTTTCTAAACACATACATTTGTCTCACGCTATTCGAGGTATACTTCTTGGAAGAAAGTATTAGTTTTATCTAATTTTTTATCATTAATGTTATTGTGTAGGCATGGGTCTATGAACATTTCCCAACTATAAGGGGTACGCCAGACTTAGAGTACGAATTAGGAAATCCCCGAATTAAACATTGGATTCCGACACAAACTGGGGATGCATCCTCCAATTTGAAATTATTTTAGAGGCACTTGATGTTGTTGAGCTTAATGAGGTCAGTTACAATATATAATATAAAATATACGTATATATCTTATTCATTGATATCCTTGAATCATTTTTGCAGCTTATATAGGAACCCTATCAAGAACTTAGGGATACTTACCCATTTCTCGACATTGCATACTTCTCCGGGTGCTTGAGGGCATTTAATGTCATTGAACCTTATCACCTTGCTCGGGTTCTCAAACAATTTGGACATATTCAGTTTACTCCTAAACCATTAGCGCATGTTCGAGCTAATCGAGGACCCACCGCCGCCCAATATGATGTGGTGTACCACGTGCTAGATCAATATTGGGAGCAGTGGCCTGATCACACAATACGAAAATCATGTCGTGGACGTCAAGTTGTTAATCCATGGGATGCTAAAAAAGACTATCTACCGTGGTTCCGTTCAATTTCTCATGCCGTTGTCCAAAACCCAAGTAATAGTACTGGATATGATCCACATATGGGAACGGCACGAAATAATAATTGGGTAAGTGTACATTGAGTTTTAGTTCATTTATTTACATATGTTTACTATATTAATTGTGTAAATGTGCTTATTGTATGCAGATTAAAACTAGAGATCAGGCAGTAAATATCATCGATGACGTTGATGAATGTTCGGCTAATACCCTAAGAGAAAAGATTAGAGAAGTCAAAGCACTTCTTGAAAGTGCGGGCGAGAGTTCGAGCAGGAAGAATGTAATTGATAGTTCAAGGAGCCAGAATCAAACAGAAGGAGATGAGAGGAGAGTTTATATCTATTTGATATATTTGTGTATGAAGGAGATGGATTTGCTTTGTCCCAAAACATTTTTATAAAATGATTATGAAGTTTGGATGTAATACTATGACTATGTGATGTTTAAAATCATTTTTATGAAATGATCATGAAGTTTGGATGTAATACTATAACTGTGATGTTTAAAATCATTTTGCAAAATCTTATTACAGTCATTCCCCAAACCACCATCTACCACCTTTGCACTATTCACCACCACCACCACCACTCTACCACCACCACTAACTCCACAACCACCACCACCCTACCACCACTAACTCCACCATTACCATCAACACCACCATCCACCACCACCACTGTCACTACTCTACCATCACCACTACCCTACCACCACTAACTCCACCACTACCATCAACTCCACCATCCACCACCACCACTATCACCACTCTACCATAACCACCACTCCAACACCACCACCAACTCCACCATCCACCACCACCACTCTCACCACTCTACCATCACCACCACCCTACTACCACTAACTCCACCACTACCATCAACTCTACCATCCACCACCACTATCACCACTTTACCATAACCACCACTCCAACACCATCACCACCACCACCACCACCATCACCATCACTATCAAGAAGAGGTAGAGAAAATAAAAAATGTAGATAAAATGATAAAATCCATGAAAAATAGAGAGAGATAGAAGAGGGGAGTGCAGCTTCATTGTTTTTGGGGCGAACGTAGAGTAAATAGAGGTAAAGGGATGGAAATCACCAATCATGCTAATTATTGTGGTGGAGTTGGTGGTGGTAGGGTAATGGTGGGGTAGTGGAGTTAGTGGTAGTAGTGGATGTTGTTGGATTGAAGCATGTTTATCCAACAATAGGTGGGATTTAGGCCCAAAAACTAGGGTGGTCAAAGTGGTAGACAGTTTAAAATTGTAAAAAAATTTGTTCCACGGCCAGATAGTACCATGGGTACCAAGTCACCCACGGCCAGGAAAATCGTGGGTACTAGGTCACCCACGGCTAGCTCGACCGTGGATGACCTAGTACCCACAGTTTTCCTGGCCGTGGATAACTTGGTACCCACGATAATCTCTGGCTATGAAGAGTAATTTTCCCCTAAAAATGCCTTTTGACTTGGGGTCCTAGCCGTGGCTACCTAGATACCCACAGTACTGTGTTACCGTGGGCACTATGGTACCCACGGTATTGTGCTATTGTGGCCATTAGGTCACCCACGGTACTGTGCTATCGTGGCCACTATGACACCCACGATACTGTGCTACCATGGAGGGTAAATTGAGCCCACATTTTGGCTTTTGACTTGGTGTCTTAGCCGTGGTTACAAGGTCACCCACGGTAGGACAATACCATGGATACTAAGTCACCCACAGCCAGTTCAACCGTGGGCACCAATTTACCCACGGTAGGACAGTACTGTGGGTGTCAAATTTTTTTCTTCTAACTATGAAGATCTCCCGCTGAAAGTCTCATGATTCATGGAGCCCAATAGCTTGCCACGTGGCATGATGGGAGTGCCAAATGATAAAAAACATTACCCCTCATGTTTTTGGTGTATTAGACAACCCCTTGGATGTCCAAGTATCCACACAGTTACTATTTGAAATCACCATCCTTTTACCCTCATATCAGTAGTAAATTCTAATCACTTGGAGTCAATTTGGGCCTATTCACTGCATGGATGTTAAGCGCACCTATTGGTAGATAAATACACTAAAAATCAGCTTGATTGATGAGACACATCACCACTCTACCACCTTACCACCCTACCCACACCACCAATACCACCACCACCCTACCCAACCACTACTATGACCCTACCACCACCTACACCAACACCACAACTCCACCATCACTAACTCCATCACCAATACCCTATCACCTACAGTACCCTAACCCTACCTTCACCACCACCACACTACCACCCCAACCCACACCAATACCAATACCACCACCCCAACCCACATCAACACCACCACCACTGTACCACCCCAACCCACACTAATATCAATACCACCACCCCACCCACATCAACACCACCACCACTCTACCACCATCACCACCCATACCACCACACTACCACCCCAACCCACACCAATACCAATACCACCACCCCAACCCACATCAACACCACCACCACTGTACCACCCCAACCCACACTAATATCAATACCACCACCCCACCCACATCAACACCACCACCACTCTACCACCATCACCCTACCACCATCACCACCCATACCACCACCACCTCTACAACTACTAACTCCACCACCTTACCACCATCATCACCCCAACCCTCACTAACTCCAACACCACCACAACCCACACCACTATTAACTCCACCACCCCTACCACCACCCACACCACCACTAGCACCACTAACTCCATCACCCACACCACCACTATCATGACCCGATCACATCCACACCACCCTAACCCTACCTTCACCACCACTACCAGTTACTCCACCATCACTAACTACACACAAATACCACCACCATTACCACTTACTCCACCATCACTAACTCCACCATTACCACCCACTAGCACCACTAACATCAACTCCACTTTAGTAATATTTACATGTTTATAATCACGAGTATATATTCATAAGTATATATTTACAATATGACAAGTTTGGCTCACGTGCCTAAAAAAGATGGCTCGCAGGCCTCCTCAATCTAATCTATGAGTATGTGAATTTCTTGTGTCAGTTCAGTATTTTTGAATATTTTCAACTGTTCATATCACTCCATACATTCACGGTAGGGTGTGAGCCAATTGTCAGCTATTGGCTCATGAAAATTCTTTCAACTATCGTTGACATCTGGGAGTGGACGTCATTTCTGTAGGTCAAGACAAATGAAGTGGTTGTTGTTTACAAAACCAATGCCAATAATCTTATGAGAAACTGGGGACACCGGCGGCAGCTTATACAGTAGGAGAAAAGTCAGACATTGTGTTGGAAATATAAGTACAACAACTACTCCATATCGTGAAGCTATAAGATGGCCCATGTCTAGCATAATCATCCAATGATCATCATTTGCATTAGAACTTTGAAATTCTAACACTTGTATAAGGGCATCAGCTCTACCAACCTCGTACAATATAATGTCATAGTACTCGATGCGAAATGACAACTCATCTTTCAAATCTTATTTGACATGTGCCCATCCAGCCTCCCCGAACCCTATGTGGTCGGTCACCACTCTAAATCCACAATGTCCATCTCCAACATCTTTCACTTGTACAACGTAGGTTTGAAAAAAATCAGAAAATACATCAACATAATTGCTTCTTCCACTTTCTTGCAACTGTAACTGAAGAGTTCGAGTGCGATATACTTTTAATTTCTTCTTCTTCATCTTTCTATTATCTTATGCTCTGCACACACTCAAATGTTGATGGGTCGCATTTGGTTGATGATTGTACATTTGTTCTTTTTTTTTCCAACCGACTTTTTGGCCTGCCTTTTGTATTTGTCTTCACTTATGGCTCAATCAACCTAGTGGTAGATGGGCTACCTAATTCCTTCAATTGATTCAGCAGATGGAGTTTTACATCTTTACTTGAATTTTTGAATCTCTTCTAAATAACTCAAACTTTGGCATATAATCTAAGTCGTCTACTGGGCTAATACTGGGTATAGTAGAGAGCTTCCTCCAATGTGGATGGACACACGATGGAGGTACGGGCTGACCTTCTCGCTTATAATAAATGATCTCATGCGCACACGGCAACCCATGTATACAACGAAGGTCACAACCACATACATGAGAATCTATACCAATTGACTCAGCTCTGTTCTCCTCTTGAAGCACCATCTCTAGTGCAGACCTGAAAACAATTCCCCTCAAATTCTTATATAGAGCTGGTCTGAACTTATGTATCACCATGTTTATGCTTTTCTGCATTGATTCCTTTATATCGTTGTGCTACAACAACAACAATGTGTTCACAGTAGCCCGCGACGTTTCAAAATTTTCTATTGACGTTCCCAGATGTCTCTTCAATTTTGTATGGGCACTTTCAACTCTATTTGTCGTGGTGTTACCAAAGTGGGTAACTTCATCAGTCCACGCTGCTACAAATTATTCCTTATACTGATCCAACCAATTGACTTTGACATATGAAATCAGAGCAGGATACTTGGCAAACTCACTTTCAAATGTAGCTAGTGCATCATAGAAGTTTTCCACAGTATATGACGCCACTAGGTCACTCCACCTCGATAAAAAAGAATTCTAAATTTCTTTTCTTTCAAAATATTTCTTACAATTACTTAGCACGTTTCTAGATATGTGGTACCGACATAGAAAGTTTCGTGCTTCTGAAAAAATAATCTTGACTACATTCATTAAGGTTAAGTCTCTATCTGTCACAATAACAACTGAATGTACATTCGGACCAAGTGTTGACTTCATGCATTTTAATGCCCATACAAAATTGTCCTCTTTTTCAGCCTCCATGTAAACAATAGCAAAGGTGAATGTCTTTTCTATGGATGTTACTTCTACAATCTCTAACAAAGGCATCATATATCTGTTTGTCTTATATGTACAGTCTATTAAAAAAATAATGTGAAAGCACTTCCCAATCTCAATAGACTCCGGATGAGCCCAAAACAAATCCATAACTACATCTGTATCTGGGTCCCTCATATGGAATTCAATGTACTTGTGCTCATTTAACTTGTTCATTAGCTGCTGAAATTGTGATCTTCCACACCTCTCACGAATTCTCAACTTTGCCCTGGCATTATATACAGTACTCAATGTGGATGAATTCCACGGATCTTTCTCCTTTAATACTTTGGGCACATCTCTAGCTTTGTTACCACTTGCTAACATATCTTTCAAAATATCTTTTTCTACAGGCTTGAGCCTCCCTGCAAACGAGTGACCTTCAAAATTAGATGCTACTGTGTGGTTGTGGATACCACACTCCACTCTAATCATCCAGTAATCATTTTCTGGCAACTTGATTGCTCTTAATGCAAATGGGCAGCCACAACGTTTCGAACCCGTATTTCTAATATTTGTTAACTTTCTGCCAGATTGATTGATTCTGTACTGTCCACCCCTCTCACATCCAAAAGTCAATCTTGGAGTCCTGCCATTCATACCATGGTCTGATCTTTTTGTAACAACGATTGTCCCAACTGTCTTCCCAACATCTTTGGTCCAATTTATTAGTTCATCCCTTGATTTAAACACCTAAAATTCAAACAACAAAACATCATTATTTGTTATAAAAAACAACCAAGAAATAAATAATACAAACTGATATTTCACATACCATCTCAGTTGTGAATCTGTTTCTTAAATCGACTGATATAGCCGATGGAACTATTTCATTTAATTTTTCGACTGCTATTAATGCCTACAACAAAATGAGTTAAACCAAATATCTATAACAGATTATAACAAACAACATTATATATCAAAACACAATAATCATCATCTCAATATCTAGAGCTTGAAAATAAATATATGTGTGCAAATGAGGTTTATTGTAAGTGTGTGTCTATTTTTTATTCCATACAAGATAGTATATGGCATCGGACTCGAATATCGACAATCAACAATACATGATTGAAGAGTTACCTTGGATCATTGTACAAGATGATTGAGAATGTCATTGGCCATCAATTGGTCATCTAACTTTGGAAATTATTAGCTAACTTTAGCGATTTCTAACCTATTCAATATTTACTTATGATATTTCTAACCTATTCAATAATTATCATCAACTTTAGAAGTCATTCTCAATACATTTGATTAACATACGTTTTTGCATGATGGCTATTTTTAGGGTTTACAAAGATTATGATACGTAAAGAACAAATTAAAATTTAAAAGTTTACCTCCTCCATTGCTAAAACCAATCAAATATGCTACCGGATTGAAAAGAACAACTAGTAATTTTGTGTTTGATGAAGAGAATATAGAAGAAAAGTTTAATGAAGAAAAAAGTTTTTAAGAAGATTAAGTAAGAGAAGTAGAAGAGAAGAGGATGAAGATTTACAAAGAAGAAGATTAGAAGAGGAGTTAATCTGTGAAATTGAAGGAGAAAGAGGAGAGGAGAAGTTCAGCTTCTGGTTGGCGCGAATCGAGTCCTCCAACGTCGTGTAACGATATGGTAACATGAGTGTGGGTGCCCAGCTTAAAGAAAAAAGGGTAAAGTTGTCAGCAATTTGTTTTTTTTTTTTTTTGGTTGCCCAGCATAAAGATGTGGGCGCCCGTAGAGCGACCTGTTTCACAAACATAACGCAGAGAAGCCCTCCCACCCTAAAAAGTCTCCTTTGAAGACTTTGCTCTCTCTCTCTCTCTTTTTTATAAGTCAAATATATATTATAAGGAGAAACGAGATCGAGTAGATCTCAAAATACAACGTGGTGACACGTACAATGTTAACACAAAAGTTGGTCCATCCTAAAGACCATATCACTGAAGAATGTTCCTCTCATCTCTGGTGATAAACTACCCCAACTGAAAATATATGCCTTGATATTCATGATGACCTCTTGAAGAGAACTTTCCTTTCCTTGGAACGTTCTCTTGTTTCTTTCGATCCACAGTCCCCATATGATTGTTAACGGTAATATTCTCTAAAGCACATTGCCTCTTGCCAACATAGGAAGCCGAGGCCATCTTTCTATGACGTCTCCTAATGTTGCTGGAAAAACCCAACTCAAGTTCATCTGGACTAAGAATAGCAACCACACCTGTCTGCCAAACTCACAATGAACTAGAAGATGGTGAGTATTCTCCCCATTAGCCTTACACATGACGCAATAATCCACTAGAACCCATTTTCTAATGATCAAATTTTCAACAGTAAGAATCTTATTTAATGTTGCGACCCAAGCAAAAAATTAGATTTTCAAAGGGGTTATGGACTTCCAAATCAATGAACATGGAAAATAGTCAAGAGATAAGGAAGGTAGGGGTGATGAGGTTGCCAAAACTTCGTAAAACGACCGAACCGAGAATGTGCCCGATTTAGAATGATTCCAGGCCAAGTGATCCTCCTCCGAATTGGAGACATGGTAAAACTTCAAGCAGTCAAGTAACACATCAATCTGTTGTTTTTCCCATTTGAAAGGATTTCTTCTGAGATCTAAGTCCCATCTTTCTTCCCCTGAGGGACCGGTCCAAAAACTATCAGTCGTTTGGCCTTTTCGCTGTGATAATGAATACACCCTAGGAAAGCTCTCCTTAAGACAGAGGTCCCCTACCCAAGAATCCTCCCAGAATCTTATCCTAGACCCATCCCCTAGGGACAATCTCGATCCTTCCCATACTCTATCTTTGGTTTTCAGAATACCTCTCCAGATTCCACTGCCATATGGAAATCTAGATTGCTTAGATATCCACCCCCTGCTTCCTTCCCATGAATACCTGCTATCACCTTGTGCCACAGACTGTTCTCCTTGCCAAATCTCCAGATCCACTTACCTAAGAGTGCCTGATTCATTATACCAATTCTCCTGAAACCTAATCTGCCCTTCGATCTAGGTAGACAAGCCTAAGCCCAACTAACAAGATGGTATCGAAAAGAGTCTGCATGGTCATGCCAAAGAAAGTTTCTCATGAATCATTCTAACTTCATTGCTACCGATACTAGGATCCAGAATAGCGACAGAAAGTAAACTGGGAGGCTAAACAAGGTGCTTTTGATAAGCACCATTTTGCCCCCTTTGAATACGTATTTACCTTTCCAACTAGCCAACCTACGACGCACCCTCTCCACTACGGGATCCCATACTGATTTAGCCCATGATTGCACCCCCAGAGGTAACCCAAGGTAGGAAGAGGGGAGAGAGCATGTTGTGCATCCCAGAATCGTAGCTAACTCCTCCACTTCGGCTATCTCTCCAATAGGCATGATTCTGCTTTTCTTAAAATTTATCTTGAGGCCCGAGCATACTTCAAAGCAACACAGTAGATTGTTTAAAAAAGTCACTTGTTCTGGTTGGCTTAGTAGAAATATCAAGGTGTCATCGGCAAATTGTAGGTGGAAAACATTTACCCCTCTCGAACCTGCTTTGAAGTCCTCTAATTCCCCTAGGCCAATTCCTTTCGAAATCAACCTACCTAAGGCCTTGGTCACCATGATAAAAAGGAATGGAGACAGTGGGTCTCCTTGCCTCAAACCCCGAGAGCTCTCGAAAAAAACCTGAAAGAGACCCATTTACCAACACAGAGAAGCGGGATGATCTGATACATTTCTGTTGCATTCTTTGGATCCATGGAGAGTGTCTGCTTGAAAATGCCTCTAAAGCTGCAATACAGATAAATTTTCAGTGTATGGTAAAGGACATTCCTAAATTAAATTTCTTGGGATGGTAAAAAAAAAAAATTGAGAAAACAAACCATTTTCACGTTGGTTTGTGTCATTCGCAGTCTGATCAGCATGAGAGAGTATGACTTCGTCTTGAAGCTGCATTGACACAACATTTCAATGCCAATAACTCTGATTAATCGAAAAATTAAGATAGCACTAAGAAGAAAGGTGGCATAAATTTTGAAGGTTACTTATCAAAGGACAAAGGGATGTCCATCCAAGTTGGAAAGGATGAGAAAGAAAACTAAAATCTCAAGATTCGTGTTGCAATCTAATTTTAAAACATATACAAGTACGAGTAGAGATTAAACACTGTATGCTGACTTGCCCAAAACAATCCCGAGCATGAGTCAACTCAATCTCAGTCCCAGACGATCCAACCTTTGAGACTGTGTTTTAAAACCATCAAAATCTACCTGGCAGTAAAGCTTATTTGATTTCTTCAATTTGCTTTTACTTTGATCAAACGAGACAAACTTTATTTGCTTCAAGATTTGACCCTAGATAAACATGAGCATCGCATCCGACCTCATAAAGTTAAGAAGTGCCACTGCACCAGCACCAAAATGATCATGGGCAGTAAATCCCCTAATGGATGTGCACCTTAGAACATGAGCATTAATGACAGTCCACGATGCATGGGCATTAGTTGCTACCATCATTCCAAATGTGCCAGTGTGAGGGGTGGGCATTAGTTGCTACCATCATTCCAAATGTGCCAGTGTGAGGGGCTAAAAGGAGAGATCGGCCCTTGTAATCTGTGAAAAGCTTCCCAAACCAAGGTTTAAAGGAGGCCGTTTTAACGGTATAACGGACTGGGGGGCGTTACTGTTAAAATGGATTGTAACGGCCAAGGGCAAAAATGGAAAAAATGGAATTTAACAGATTTTAACGGAAAAATGGCACTGAAATTCAAATTTTGAAATTTGAAATTAAACTTTTTTTTAAACCGTGGGTATCCGGGCCTCAAAGAGCACCCGACTAAATCCCCGGGGCACGATAGTCACCCCTTCCACTCATGCCGGAGTGTACTGGGAGAGTTAATGTGGACTGAGCCACTTATTACCCTAACTCATTCCAGGGGGTGGCCCCAAGGAGAGTTGAACTCAGAACCTCCTTTTTGGAGTGGAGTCCTGGCCACCAGCACTCAAAAATTTCAAAAATGGAATTTAACGGATTTAACAACTGTTTTTTCCACAAAATTTTCCAGAATTTAATTAACGGCTGTTAAAACGAAAAAAGCGGTCGTTAAATTCAAAGCGTCAAAACGGATTTTAACGGTTTTTACAGTAACGGGATTGGGCCGTTCCGTTTAAACGGCCGTTTGTAAAACCATGTCCCAAACCACTAAATTGTAACGGGCTACCTTGCACAAACCACTAATTCAAAACTGAAATTGCAATAACTTACCACTAGTTTCCTAGAAAAGCAAGGTTGATATTACTGTTTATGTCAAAGGCAACCCACCCTTTTAATTTGCATCCCTACTCCCATTTAACAGCATACACATTTTTGCTACAATTAAATTTTTTTTTTTTTGATAAGTATAATCTTTATTGAAAGGCCTACAATTAACTTGCCTCCACAAGAAGTTTCCTCTTTCTCAGATTATCTCCAAATTAGCAGCAAAAGCCGAGCCAAGATTCTATAGGTCGACCTAGGATAGAACAACAATTGTCTTAGCACCATGATTCTATCAGCAAAAAGAGGTATTTTCTTTTATACATTTCCAACCAGAGAGACTCATATTGACCACTACCAGGATTCAAATTTCAATAAAAATGCATCACTGTTGCACCTGAGGAAAAATGTTTTGAAGGCTGACATCGTCATTTAAGTACATTTAAACAAGTCCAATATTGGATAACAAACCAGGGAGGATTTTCAAAAGGAAATCCAGTCTTTAATAATACCCAACCCAAAAATGAGTCACTATTCTTTTCTGGAAACTTTAAGTATTCATCTGAAAATTTTCTATCGGTAGCAAGAGGAAAATTCCTAACTACTATTTTCTTTTGACACTCTTAAATGGGCTCTCAGTAGAGAAAGACAATGGGATGTCAAAAACAGAATTACATAAAAGACAACAAAAGATGATCACAATTTTCAAATGCACTGAAATGCCCACAAGTTAACAAATTCCCAATAATGAGCTCAATCAGGTAACCCCAACCACCTGATATATGGATGTTTATTTGGACTGTCCAACAAGGGATAATCAGATGGGCTAATTTTTATGAGAAAATGCACTTGCCCCCTCCAAAAATGGTTTGATATTACACCCGATATTGTAGTCAGCTTGAGCTACCTTCGAAACCACACATTCCAGAGCATCAAAAGGAAATAACAGTTGGAGACCAAACAGGCCAATGGCTAAGTAGTGATAATATAGATTGCAAAACCCTTGTAATGGATATGAACTCATGCAATAAACCCTCGTGATAAAGCAGAAAAAAAAAATTCATTCAATTTCACTACAGCAATCAAATTAAGATTAATATTTATGATGAAAAGAAAAAAAATATATAATGAAAATCTGTGAGCCACTTGTAATCGTGAGTTCACATTAGAACTTGATCACAGTTTGCCTGTCCGTAGGGGCAACACACTGCCACAAGGAACGGTACGCTGGAATGTTGGCTGCTGTAACGCCAAGAGCAGCCAGGTTGCGTCCGTATTCCTGCCAAATAAATAAAGAGGGAAAACGAATCACAACCGTGCAATCATCCGTATTTTAGAAGAAGAAATCTGTATAGAATAAAATATAAAAGTAATGCATACCTGAACATCGAGGAATAACTGCATACAGATCTTATCGGTGTCTGAAACATTGTGGTCTGACAGGTCTGAGCTTGCCCCTGCTCGCCTTTGTGCACCCTGACGTATTCTCTGAAGTGAAGACTCTGTTTTCCTTGCCTGGTCAAGATGTTCAAAATCCTCATTACATGAGAGCATTTAATGTAAATGAACATAAAAATTGATGCAATTTGTATGAGGTAGAACCGCAGCAGTATGTGCTTCGCATACTAACCACATTAACGAGATCTGCAGCCAGTTCATGATAACGAGCAGTAATCTCTTCTGTGGCACTTAGAAGCAGTTCGTTTCTTGCTTCTCTTGTCAAGTATGTGGTGGCTCGCTCTCCCTCAAGAAAAGTCTGTGCATGGTGATGCAATTCAATATATTATTTGAATGTCAACTGTAATTGGCCAATTGTAGTGTCAACCGCATGACAGTTCCAGAAAATAGAAACAGATTAGAGTGATCAAATGTGGGTCCACGCTGTAAATTTCTAGAAAAGCATAAAAATCATTGGACTCTTGCACAAAATTTATACTTTTTGCAGCATTATCATCGAGGATTTAAAAATGTTATCTGCCCAATATATATAGCATATGACACAAAAAAGAATTGGTGTAAAGTAAATTAAGGCTTTGAGATGCGAAGAGGAGGGGAAGAATAGAGAGAGGAGGAAGTCGAACTAGTGTCTCGACCCTCACAATTATTATATATACTAATGCTGTAATAAAAGTAAAAGTACAAGTAATAAAATACCCTTATGTTACATTAACACTTTCCCCCAAAAGGGAGCATATACATCATATATACCCAGCTTAGAACATAAGAAATCGCTCCTCATGTGACTCAAAAGCTTTAGTAAATACATCAGCTAACTGATGTTCTGACTTCACATATAACAATTTCAAATTTCTCTCTGATGAAGTAGCAATCGACTTTAATATGCTTGATCTTCTCGTGAAAAATAAGATTATAAGCAATATGAAGAACCGCTTGATTATCACAAAACAGAGGAATAAAGAGATCAACTGCAAATCCTATCTCTTGAAGAATATTCCTCAACTATGTCAACTCACAATAAGTGTGAGCCATAGCCCGATACAAAGCTTATGCGCTAGACCGAGCCACCACACTCTGTTTCTTACTCCGCCAAGATACAAGGTTCCCACCAAAGAATGTATAATATCTGTGGTGAATATCCTATCACAGGATGAGTCAGCCCAATCAGCATCTGCATGGTCCTCAACATGTACATGACCATACATCTGGTATAACAAATCACGGCTAGGAGCTCCTTTAAGATACATTATCATAATTTTATCCTAACCCTTTAAATCTATGGAGAGATAATTTTGAAAATTTAGCAATCCAAGGGCCAATTTAGAAGAGACGATTGTTTTTAAATTTGTATGGAAAATATTGAAAACTTTGGCAAAATGAATAGTAGTATTGGAAGATTTGGCTTATCTAAATATGTGAAGGAAGAGTTTTGAAAATTTAGAGATCCAAGGGACAGTTGAGTGAGGATTTTTTAAAACTTGGACAACGGTTTCCAAAAACGTGGTAATTGAAGGGGCAGTTTTTAACATTTTGTAATGATTGTGACTAAGAACACGAGTCAAAGGTGTAAAGCCATATTTTATTGTCAATTCCATGACAAGTATATGTCATATTGTATTTTTCATTGTCTATTCCAAGTCATGTAATATCTGAGAGAGACAAGACATGAAGAAC
This sequence comes from Euptelea pleiosperma, assembly GCA_035048495.1. Taxonomy (NCBI): domain Eukaryota; kingdom Viridiplantae; phylum Streptophyta; class Magnoliopsida; order Ranunculales; family Eupteleaceae; genus Euptelea; species Euptelea pleiosperma. The sequence goes on from CM068550.1 coordinate 23,532,764, forward strand.
AAAGCTGCATTGGATCAAGTTGTACTGGTAAATCATTTGATCCAGCACTTCAAGGGAGATCAAACAAAATACTTCAAGCTCATCACAATCAAGCATCAAGCTTTGCATATCAAATATTTATTTATCTTCAACAAGTTTTGAAATGTTCAAAGACAGCCCAAGATGATCCAAACTCAAAAGGTGTATCAAGTTTGTGTCTGTAGGTTAATCTTCACTTAATTAGATTTTATTGGTTTAACTCCTTATTGACCTTAGGCTAGTTCTTTATTTTGAACAATGAAATATTTATCCACACACTTCATATCCTATATCATTGGATAGATAATTTCATTAGCTTTCCAACGAGCTTTGAATCATCAAAATCGGACTTCGGGAGCAAAAGTTATGTCCATTTTACCAGAGGGGGTCGGTGCGATTTTTTGGACCTCGGTCGACCGCTCATTTATGGGTCGACCGCTCTTTTCGGCTCGCTGTCTGAAAATAGTTAGGGCGCCCCCTCTTTCTTGGGTCGCCCCCGCTCTTTCCTATTTGGGAAAATATGCCCGTTGAAGGGCCTCTTTTTTGCTCTATTTAGGCTAGACTTTTGGCCTTTTAGGGTACGAACTTTGAGAGGATTTTTGAGCTATTTTGAGCAAAAACCCTAGATTTGAGAGCCTATTTGTTTGAGATCAAATCTCCATGCATCATCACTCTTGAGAAGATTCGTTGAAGGAGATTTTGTGGGTGCGGTTACTTGTGATTCCTACGCATTTGATGAACGTACGTGCTTAACGGAAAGCGATCATCACTCGGATTTGCACCACTATGTGAGGAGCTTGATTCTAAAGCTCTGTGGATTTTCTTCTCAGCTGCTCGAAAGGTAAGTCCCTTTGGTTTGAACCTCTAGGAGATATTATATCATCTAAACCCTGATTGAGTTCTAGTGAGTCTTCACTCACTTGGAATAGTGCAGGAAAGTTCCCACAAGAGTTGAGACAAATCTTGACTCAGCTTGACCTAGAGCAGAACTAGGCGATAGATTGCTCGCCTATAGCGTAAATAGGTGTGTGAGAGACTTTGATCTCTCCTGTCTAGGTTAGTGATATTGCTAGCCATTGCTCATTCAATTGTTAAAGTGTATTCCTTGATTGAATAGTAGATTAAACTCGCTTGAACGTGTGAAAGTGGATGTAGGTGTGCAACACCGAACCCCTATAATTGTGTTGTGGCATGTTCTCATTGTCTCTATCATCTCTTTGTTTTGTGTAGCTTGGTTATTGTTTCATGATTGAATGCTTATGTGATTGGATATTGCGCATATTGAATTTAACTATAATCCGCATAACATTTAAAGAATTCAACATTATCCTATTCACCCCCTCTCTAGGACGTTTATAGTAATACCAAGGGAATTTCAAAAGGCCTCCTAATGTGGGATCCAAAGCTCTTGTACAGATTGACTTACCACACTAACAGGGAAAGAAATATCCAATCTAGTCATGGTAATTAAGCTTGCCAACCAATCTCCAATACCTTTAAGGATTATCAGACAATTCTCCATGATCACAATAAGCTTCACATTAGGATCCATTGGAGTGCTATGAGTTTAATTCCCAATAAACTAGTCTCCTCAAGTAAATCCAGAACATACTTTTATTGAGGCAAATTAATTTCAACCGTTGGCCGTGCAACTTCAATACTTGGAAAGTACTTCAGTTGTCCAAGGTCCTTAGGGCCCGTTTGGCAATATAGTGGAAGCAAAAAGTAACTTCTAAATTAAGTTGTTGATTTTAAAAGTTGTTATCTGAAAGCGAAAATATGTTTGGTAAAACACTGACTTACTAGTCAAAGAGTTAATTTAGCATGAATAAGTCAAAAAAGTCATTTTCTTACAATTTTACACAGATATCATATTAAAAAACTATACATTTTTGATAAAAATGAGGGGATTATGGCCTATTTGACAACAAAAAAAATTGTTTTTCTGCTCCCAAAAGCAAAAAAAATTGTTTTTCTGCTCACAAAAGCAAAAAAAACAAGTTTGTTGGATGTCAATTTTGAAAGTGTATCAAAAGTCAAAAAGTAGCTTATATTGAAAGCAAAAAGCCAAATCAGTGGAAGCATAAGCAAAAAAATTGCGCTTCGAATTTCAGCATGTGCACAAAAACCAACTTGAGTGAATATTTTATATTGACATTTCTGCCCTTGTAATCATTTGATTAAAAAAATGACACCTCACTCCTGTATCATCTGCCTCTATAATCCCTTAACATTTTGTTTTATTCATAAATGAATGAGATAACACATTTGGAAAGACTAAATGTCCTCATTTTTACTAAATAGGTATAGTTTTTGAATACGATATGTAGATAAATTGTAATAAAATGACTTTTTGACTTAAGGCTCAAACTCCGAGGACCCCTTTTTTCTGACCCCTCTCAGTGTTTGTGCGCTCAGCCATTGATTTCACGAATCCAACGGTGGTTGTCAGCACCCCCAAAAGTGAAAAAGGTGATGCTAGCTCATCCACAGCCTAGCACAGGAACACTAAAGGGGGGCCAGAAAAATGGGGGTCTCCCGAACCCGACCCTTGACTTAATTCGTGCCAAACTAACGTTTTGAATTTTAAGTCAGTGTTGTACCAAACATACTTTTGCTTTCAGATAGCAACTTTTAAAACCAACTTAATTTAGAAGTTACATTTTGCTTCCATTGTGTTTCCAAATGTATTCTCATTTATCTATGGATAAAACAAAATGTCAGAGAACTACGCAGCAGAAAATGATAGAAAAGGGGATGATGTGTCTTTTTTAATCAAAAGATTACAGGAGCAAAAATGTCAATATAAAATATTAACTTAAGTTGGTTTTTGCACACATGCTGAATTTCAAGCGCAATTGTTTTTGCTTCTACTTCCATTGGAAGCAAAAGAAGCAAAAGCCAAATAAATTTGCTTCCAATATAAGCTACTTTTTGACATTTGAAAAGTACTTTCGAAATTGACAACCAGACAAGCTTGTTTTTTTTTTTGGAAGCAAAAAACTTTTTTGGTGTTGCCAAACAAACCCTTAGTGTGAAAGTGTGTGAAGAACTGCTTCAAATTCTTTATACCTTCGACGTCATTACGTGTAATCACGATGTCATCAATATAGACAGCCAAAACGATCTTCTCAGTCTCAAAACTCAAACAAAATACAGATTGGTCTGATTGATATCTTCTCAAACCAAACTGAATTACAACTTCATTGAACCAACCAAAGCAAGCCTTAAGCAGTTTGTTTCAACCCATATATAACCTTCCATAATCTATACACCCTAAAAACTCCCCATGAGCAACAAATCTTGGTGGTCACTCTATATAAACTTCCTCATCCAAGTACCATGAAGGAACACATTTTTTATGTCTAATTAGTACAGGGGCCAATGTGCATTAGCGATAAGAGAGATGATGACACGAACCGAAGATATTTTAACCAATGGAGAAAATGTCTCAGCAGAGTCAATGTCATAGGTTCGAGAATAACCTTTGGCAACAAAGCAAGCCTTAAGCCTGTCCAGAGATCTATCAAGAAGATGTTTGATGGTATACAACCAGTGACAACCCACGATCTGCTTACCAGGAGGGAGACAGAGGTAAGGTCCCAAGTACCACTGTAATAGAGAGCATCTATTTCATCCTATATTGATGTCCTCCAACCACAATGTGACAGCATCCTAAAGATTAGTAGGAACTGACATAGAGAAAAGAGAGGTGACAAATATACGAAATGAGACAAATGAGTAAGAGAAACAAAATTAGAAATATGGTGCGAAGTGCACAGACGTTTACCTTTACGAAGAGCAATGGAAAGATATGGTGAAGGAAACAGATCTACAGATGTGAAAGAAGATGAAAGAGGCATAATAATAGTCGACGGTTCATAGGCAACAATTGGTGGATGTGTGGGATTGTGCCGTCGAACTCGAACATAAACTTGCAAGTCAGAATTAAAACGAGTAAAACCAGAAGTAGGAGGTGTAGAGCCATATGTATCAAAAAGAAGGATGACCAATTAGAAGATGGATAGAAAACACATTGTCATCCACGCGATGGCTCTCATCTGAAAAGAAATGAGGACTCAAAAAGGTGACAAGACAATAACTGTCGACAAAGAGGACTGTAACACTGATATCCTTTTTGGGTATGAAAGTATCCCAAAAAGACACTACATAGACCGAGGATCAAGTTATCCCCACTAAACCTAAATGGTGAATAAAGCACACTACCGAAAATACGAGAAGCAAGAGAAAACAGGAAAGCATCTAGAAACAAAACTGAGAATGGAGCCTTACTATTGAGAGTTAACGAAGGCATCCGATAAATAAAATAACAAGTTGTGAGGATAGCAACACTCCAATATATTTTGGGTACATTCAACTGGAAAAGCAGTGAACGGGCAACTTCTAACCAAGGTTTTAAATTTTGTTGAAATACCCGAAATTTCTTTTTGAGCTATACTGAAATCGAAACTCAATGAATTTTAAAATTTCGAGTAATCAGTAAATATTAATAGAAAATGAGGGATATTAATCTCATAATTTATAATTTTTCTAGGATTTCGCCAAAATTTAGTATTTTTCAAGCAAATTTTCGATTTCAACCAATGCGAAACCTTGTTGAAATTGAAATTTAAAGCATTGCTTCTAATACATGCCGATGTTTCCTTTTGGCCACCCCATTTTGTTGAAAGAGGCCTGATGTAACAAACCATAAGAGCCAAAATAATCCTAAAACAATGTAGAAGTATATTCTCTAGCATTATCAGAACGAAGAACACGGATAGAAATTGCGTTTGCATTTCCATGTAGATCAATGTTAAAATAGTGAACAACTCATATATATCTTTCATTAATTAAATCCATGTCATTCGAGAGTAATCATCCACAAAATTAACAAAGTACTTAAAACCATTGTATGAAGGTGTCCTGGCCAGACCCAAGCATCCAAATGAACAAATTCAAGGTGTTTAACATTGCACCTTCAACAAGCCCGGAATGTAGACATGTCCATACACATAATATAATATTTTAGTTATATTTAAATTCATAAAGTTTTTAATTAAAATAAGAAAGACCGTATAAAAAATTCCACATCATAGAGCTATCCAATAATTAAGTAGATTTACAAGAGCTATCAAACAACTATAGTTGTGTTTAACAACGTAATAATGTATGAAGATAGAACACACTCGCCCTTTTCTAGAAATCATTTTTTATATGAATAGAATCAGTAGAACAAAGGGTGACATTGTCATATGTGTCAGGATGGGTGGGGAAGTGTCAACACAGCAAAGAACCCTAAAAGCGATGTATCATTATTACATAGTAAACTTGGAGGATGGTTTCCTAGAAAACCCATGATTGAACCTGGAGACAAGGGAGAGACATGTGCAGAGACTAGGGGACAGACAGACTTCAACCAACGTAGTTACATGGGCGTCAACCACAAACGGCAAAGATTCAAGAACCCATCATTAAAGAATTTAAAGAATGACCATGATCCCCCAGTTCAAACAAACAAAGAGCAATAGAGAAAGCTGATTCTATATCCTCAAGTTGACTGGTCCTCTCAGCTCTGATTAAATATTCATTGAAGCCGAAGTCAGTCATTTGTTGGCATTGAAACTTTTAGTTGTGGCAATTAAGAACGAAGGCACCAAACCTAAAATCGGACTCCTTATCAATCATACATCTTATCAAATAAAGTTAGATTGTGTCATGTGTATGCCTATACATTTTAAAATGTCATATCCAAACTGATTCAAATACTTCATATCAAAGGATGCAATTTACATCACAAAAATCAAAATGTCAACCAACTTAATAAGTGATTGCTTAATTGGTCAGAATATTAGACTACTAAAAAAAAGCCCAGGAAAACGAAGAAGACCACATACCTTCAGGGGGCGCAGAACCCCTGACACATAGGGTGAATGCCTTACAGGAAGAGGTTTATTAGTCATTCTGTAGGTTGCAGTTATTCCCTTTAACTGCCGCAAGTCCTACAATATTTTTTTCAAAACAAAGGTTAAGGAAGAGTTGAGGTACAAGCCACTGACAAAAGTGCAGTAGATAATTGGAAGAATGAAAACTGCATGCTAGTACAAAATTGCTTATTTGAGACATAAACCCAACAGAAAAATTCCACAGAGAAATTCTGGAGAATCATGGGATTAACCCCCCAATTTTCCTTCCCTACTCAACTCATGCAAAAATCCTTGACCAAACAGACAGCTTACCTCAACAGACTTCTCGACAAGTGATTCTATCATTGTATTCATTATTAGAGGTACTAAATCCTTCAGAAATTTTCCGGCCTGTAAAATACTCTGCTTTACTAGATCAAGAACTTCTATAGGGCATGGAGCAAGAAGCTGAAGCACATGCCCAAGGTAGTCACCGCTAAGCTCAGTAACCAGACAATCAATATCATGCATTACCTGCAGAATAACCAACCTCTATGAGTATGCAAGTAAAATTATTAACTCCCACCGTCCAGTATTGATGAGATGTGATCTAAATATAGAGATAAGTTTAATGACATTGACTGGTATTGAAATAACATTGATTGGTATTGAAAAATTATTATGTTTTTTTGTTTCTTCTTTTAGGATGTTAGCTGGATTGAAGCTCTCTCCCCACCAACCAATTTAACTGGAGGATTGACCTCCAAATGGCAGAATTCAATCCCTACCATAGAATAAGCCAATGAAACAGGAGATTATATGCTGATTTATGCCAAAGACAGCCTACATGAATGTGACATTAAAATCCTAACACTGAATGTCGGGGACTTGGGATCATCTTACTCGTAGACAGAAGTCTAAATCAGCACCAATTCTAGAACCATAGTTCTTTCTCAGCAATTTCAAAAAAAGGTGGTTACAGGTATAATATTCCAAGAATATAATAACAGTTTTATTCTTGGTTACACAAAGTGGGAGTGGGAGTGGGAGCGGCTGCGGGAGTGAGGAAGCAGCTATTGCAAAAAAAAATTCATTTGAATAATTTTAGGATGCGGGAGTGGGAGCAAGATTCCAGAGTGGGAGAGAGAGCGCATGCAGCACCCAGGAAGAAGGTTCATGCAATTATCGTTTTATTAGGAAAATATCATGGGCACAATGGAGGCTTCCCATATCAGTACATGTTTTTGGTAATTTGTCCATCCATCTTGGATTTGTGGTCTGGTACTTCCCCTTCCAAAAACTCCATCTGCATGAAAACTTATAACCTCTTGAAAGTTGAAACACAATCCCCAACATTTCAATCCTCTGCAAAAGAATCTTACTCAGAACAACCAACACAACCTAATGACTCAAATGACATACAACCAGCAGGGGTGCTGCTACTAATTACTACATGATTAAGTGAAGCCGTAACATGTACCCAGATTGTGGACAAATTTTCTGACTTGTGCAATGCATCACGGTTTGGATATTCAAGGGTCCGATTGCCGACAAACAATACCTAGGACAGATAAAAGTACTAAGAACAGTGGCGTGTACCACCCAAAAAAATTGAATGTCCTAGAAGAGAAGACAATTACAGCTCTCACCCTTAAAAACTTTGTTATAAACAAAAAAAAATCAGATGAGCCCTAACCAAAGGGAGGAAGTAAGGCCACGTTGTAGGTCACTTTATGGGTATAAACCTAAGAAATTAATGAATTCGCGTGATAATTTAAAAATAAGGTTTGTGCAGTCACTTCGCATTATTAGCATCACAAGCACCCTCTTCTAGCACAAAGCAGGGTAGAGCATCTATTTATAAGTATCAGTTCACACCCTTAGATTCATTGGAAGATTGCAAAATCAACTATGAAGCGGCCAGCTTATGTGCTATGTCCAGCTCCAATAAGTGACCCTTGGGAACAGAAGTATCTCCGTAGTGATATGCAACAACTACTGGCAAGCAGGGTGCCCTTGGTTTTGTTCTTCTTTTTTTCGTGTGTGTGTGTGTGATATAATTGTTTTCATAGACTGATAAGAGTAACTTTTGTCATTATGACTTTGTGTTTTCTATGACTGATATTAAAGATACCCAAAACACTTGTCAAGTAATGGTTTCAAGAGGAAACACTCAGATATACACTCCATACAACTCAACTTTGGAAACTTAGAGAAGGAATTTACGGACAAGACCATGTAATCTTCATAATTGGACCGCAAACCCCATATAAACTTGCCAAAATGGCTAAAAGGAACAAAATTAAACAGTTTTGGATCATTAACACATATGTCCCATATTGAAAAAAGCAAAAAAGAAATGGTGAATCAAAAGAATCGTTGCATACGTAAATGAAATCTTCTGGGACTGCCGAAATAGCCCATTCAAAGCCAGGGTTGGGGCCCGTGTTACCCGTTTTGCGAGCACCCAGTGCAGAAGACAACCAAGTTGAATACCTATTACACATTCGGAAAATGAATCAAGAGTTAATTCGCAGTAGAATAATCTAATATACATAACAATGCAAACTAATGGGGTCTAAGGCAACCTGACCTTGAAAGAAGCTGCAATGATAAGCGAAGGAACTTATCAGAACAAGAAAGAACAAGAACGTCTTCTCTCCAGCAGGATCTCAAGCTCTCCAAAAGAGTAACACTTTGTTTTAAAATTAAATCTCGAGCATTTCCTTTACTAGAATGTGAATTCTGAATGGGGGTAAGAGCAGTCCCCACAAGCGTAGAATCCAGAGCCCCAGCTACTTCCTGAAACCTGATGTAAATGAACTGATCTATGTAGCCCCAATCATAAAACTTTAAAAAGTGAACCCTTATTCTAATAAGGCATTGGCTATCCCTGAGTTATATTAAGTACCTCAATGAGAAATAAACCCCAATATTCCATTGTTTCATGAACTCAATATAGACAGCCTCTGATCGAAATTTAGAAACAGCAGATCTGGATGGACAGTAGCCTTGCATGACAATTGGAAATTTGGAAGTCATAACCAAAATGAATAACATAAAACTCTTGAAGATGCATAACAAATAGCTTGTTCCAACTCATCACTTGTAAACATGTAAGGTCTTAAGGCCCAACAATAAGGCTGGTTTTTACCTTCAAGATAAGCCAAGAAACCTAGGCTCGATTTGTAATTTTTCAAGAATTCTGTAGGTCTTCCTGGAGAGAATGCCCCTGGTTTCCCCTTTTGGATGGCCAAAAGAACCTCTTTAAGTATTGAATTGGCCAAGAAGTCAAATACATGTAAACCTGAATTTGCTGAACACCGCTCCACAAACATCACAACAATTTGATTACATTCAAAGAAACAAGGAACTAACAGGTGAAAATACATGTAACAATATGCCATAATTTTATAACCTTTCAAGAAATTTAAAGAAAATATCAAGAAAGGTGGTTGTTAAATGGCCCATACCTGAGGAAGAAATTTCCAATAAAAATTTGCAGTCCTTCTCAATATATTGCATGATTCGTTGATAATCCTCCTCAAGTTCATCTCCTGATGCGCCTACCACTGCCTGTGAAGAGCTGTGGGGGATAATTTGCTGAATCAATGGGGAGACGACAGTTGTGCGGAAAATGTCTTCTGCACCTGTGGTGTTATCTATAGCAGCATACGCACGTAAACAATTGTAAATTGCATTTGCATCTCGATGTTCCAGCCCATCTACAAAACAATGTCCCAAGCTAGCATCCAATAATAAGCTAGCACTCTGAATCCTTTTCTCCATGTTCTCAAAGAAGGGAAGGTTCTGTACTGCCATAATATAGAAATGAGATGAGCATAGAGCAACTAAGTATATTCAATGTGAACAGGAAAATGGATAGAACATAAAATCAACATGCATGCCAAGAAAAAAACACGATTGTCAAATCGACCAGAAATATTGAGGCATGCACTAGCAAATAGCATTGGGCTTCACTATGATTCTATGATATTAGCTAGCCTGAATAATTAAAATGTTGGTCCTGTTATAAGGCATGTATGTTAATTCAGCTTCTTCTTCTTTTTTGAGTAAAGAAAATGTCAATAAAAATACATAATTAGCATGATCATATGGGCCCTTACGATATAAAGGGATCTTAATTACAATTGTAGGAAATAATGAGGAACTATGATGACCCACTGAATGAAGTGAATATGAAAGCTAAAAATGCAGAGATTGTGAAAGCCACTTAATGTCACCTTTCAGCTTCGCCTTGATTGCTCTCTTGAGGGGAAAGGTGACTACTCTGACATAGAAAATTGGCAAGTGGGGCCATTGAAACCCCCTTGGTTTTAGAAGATCCCAAGTTGGATTGCCCGGGATCGATACATGAAAAATATGCTGACTCACCTGAGTCAGCATATTTCTTCTTAAATTTCACATTGGATTCTCGGAGATGGTGCCGAGAGAGAGTTGAGACTCGAGCCTGAATGATCTAACCTCAAAGACCAAGTTTAAGGCCATGTTATATAGTTTCTAGTACAGATCAGGTTGCTTGATCTACCATACCCATTGGATGCAAAGAGAACAGCTAATGTGCTAGCTAACCAAGTAGAGTTTCTTTATTCACAATTTTAACTTCAATATTGTCATAAGCTTAGACTCATTGAGGCTACGTTTTGCTGAAACCTTTGTATTAGCTCGCTTTTAATGATTGGTGCAACAGAAATAGTATGCAGTAGATTGTCTAATATGCAATATTCTAGAGGCTAATTACCTATTATTTCCAATCAATTTAAGAAGGCCTTTTTCTGATAATTAACAATACATGGAAAAAAAATTCCACTCCACTTTTTGCTTCATCTATGACTACAATGTTAACATTCCATTGGAAAAAAATTCCCTTTCCCGGAAATAAGTTATCTAGAAGTGATTTTTGCATATAAATGTCATACAACTTTTTCTGTATCAACACTTCCTGACATACAAAGCCCTTTTTTATAAAACTTTTTGTTGATCGCCATACAGTGCCTTAGTTGAAAAAAAATCTAGTTTTTGTTTAAAATGCCTAAACTACCCTTTGCTTCTTTACAAGTGAAAAAGGTAGTTTTGTCGAAAGAAATGTTAAAAACATTGGAGGAGTGGATGAAGAAAACAGAGTGGAAAAAGAATTACCAATGATTTATTAATAAAAGAGAATGTACAAACTAAGGGATATAGTCCCATAAATGCAAAAAGGGTCCATTAACACCATGCTTAGCAAGATAATCAGCTAAAGCATTAGCATCCCTAAGTGATATAAAAAATGGACTGCCCCGTATGTTATCAGATACGTATTTTATACGTATATAGCATATTTTGGGTATTATGTAAATACCCCTTGATGTGAGGGGTATACTTGGCTTTCACTTGTGGTCTTTTATATAAATAAGATTTATGGAGTCATTGTGACCTAACACATGACATCATTCTCTCTCTTCTCTTCCTCTCTTTTCTCTTCTCTCTTTTCTCTCTCTTCTCTCTTTGATCCTAAACCTAGCCCTAACCCTAATTATCTAATTCAACTTGATATCAAAGCAAGGTTTCGCTGGAGAAGATCGTCGGGGAAGTGTTAATGCCTCATTGTACCGTACGGCTGATGTCATAGGCCGTATGGACACGGATTTTGAGGTTTGTCGCACTTATCAAGGTCGGTCGCGTTTTTCAAGGTCTGTCAAAACTCTTCCTTCTAATAGATCTCGATTTTTCAGCGTTTTTGGTGAATTTTTTCGGGAGTTCTTGATGGTGTTACGACCATTCTTTTCTTCAAAATCGAAAAAATCACTTTTCAATACCAACCCAAAAGCCCTTCGATTTAGACATTTTTTATGGGGTTTCTTAGTCACTTTTGATCCCCTATTATCCTAGGGATCCATCGAATCTATGCATGGGCCATTCCATTGAGAATCGAAGCTTTTAGCTCGATTTCTCTCCCAAAAAAATGTGCCACCAGCCGTATTTTTTCCTTTTTTGGGCTGCACTTCACTTTCCGACCTGCAATATACTCCTATTTTGGGTTTATATCACTCCTAAAATGTTTAGTTGGGTATTTTGGACTGCTCTCCCCTCTTCTTGTTGCTATTTGACCATGAAACAACCTTTTTTATGGCATTTTTTGTTTTTTTTTTTGTCCTTTAGTGTTGATTTGGCCTTAGTTCTTGCTTATTGTGCGTTTTATCGGCACTCCATCGACTTGGTTCATTATGGAGAAATAGCCACCACCCTCGAACACTCCCTCAGAGTCAGAGATGAGCACAGAAGTCCCCCCCAGTGGAGTTGGAGGGCCTATGAGAACCCGAGCTTACAGATTACTTCGGTGAAATTAGACGGCAAGAACTATCTACGGTGGGTTCAAGCTGCACGGTTATTTATTGGAGGTCGTGGGAAGCTAGGCCACACTACATGGGATACAGTTGAGCCTCCCAGGACTGATCCCTTGTATTGACAGTGGGAGACAGATGACCTTACTTTCATGTCTTGGCTACTCAACTCTATAGAGCCGGATATCAGCCAAAGTTTCTTATTCATGCGCACAGCTCGAGAGGTCTGGGAGATTACACGAAAGACCTATTCCCAGTAACAGAACATTGGCAGGGTATTCCAGCTGAAGCAGAATATCTCCTACTTCAGGCAAGGGGTGAAGTCTCTTGCTCAGTACTATACCTCCCTTCGCACCTTGTGGCAGGAGCTCGATAATTATTACTCTTATCAGCCCCTTCACCCAGAGGAGATTGCTCCTTATCAGCGACATGTGGAGAAGAGTCGGATATTTGAGTTCCTATCTGGACTCAATCCATCGTATGAGCTCGCTCGTGTCTAGATCTTGAGTAGCAGAGTAGGATCTTCCCTCTCGGTGAGGTATACGCCTATCTTCATAGTGAGGAGAGTCGGCGGATCTCCCTTCAGGATGAGCGCCTCATACCAAAGCGATCAGTGCTAGTTGCTTCTCCTGCCTACCAGCCCCAACAGTCTCAGAGAGGTCCATCTTATCAACCTCCTGCTTCCGCTCCGTCCTATGCTCCTATGGGTTCTTCTTCTGGAAAACCCCCGACTAGGGAGAGGCCCAAGTGCGACTACTACAACAAACCGGGGCATGTGCACGCCCGATGTTGGAAATTACATGGTCGTCCTAGCCATCCAAGGTCTTCTAGTGCTCATACAGCCAGTATGAATACTCATATTCCTCCTTAGGGACAGTCACTGTCGAGCTCTTCTACCTTGGCTTCTCTTGGTGGTATCTCTGCTACCGAGCTTGTAGGCCTTCGACGGTTGCTCTCACAGCTGGATGGTCCTCCCACATCGTCTACCTCCTTTGCTCAGTCAGGTAATATTAGACTTGTCCATCATGTGTCCCTTCCATCATCCAGTCCACTTGGATCATTGATTCAGGGGCTTCGGAGCACACTACGGGCATGTACTCTTTATTTCTAATTATTCCATCTGCTCTGGCCATGATAAGGTGAAGACTGTTGATGGCACCTTATCCTATGTCTAGGAAAGGGAATATCCTTCCCTCTCCTAAACTGCTTCTTTCTTCTGTTATGCATGTTCCTAGATTTACTTCTAACCTACTATCTGTTAGTGCTTTGACTAAATCCCTAAACTGTAGTGTCACTTTCTCTCATACTTCTTGTGTCTTTCAGGACTTAAAGACAAGGAGGACGATTGGCACTGAACATGAAGCTAATGGCCTCTACCTACTGGATGAACGCCTTCCTGAGCCCACAGCACTACAGTCTTCTACTACTAGTAGTAGTAGTAGTAGGATAGATGTTGTTTTGACCTGGCATGCCCATCTGGTGCATTTTTATTTTTAGTATTGAAACTTTTATTTACCTCTTTATTTGTTTCTATTTCGCTTTCTGCTTTACACTGAGACTTGTGAGCTCTCCAAGCATTGTAGATCGACCTATCCCTCCAGAGGTAATAGAAGTACTACTTGTTTTGACATTGTGCATTCTGATGTATGGGGTCCTTCCCCAACTACTTCTATCTTTGGCTTCCGTTATTTTGTTACATTTGTTGACGATCATACTAAGTGCACATGAGTTTATCTCATAAAAACTAAAGATGAGGTTCATTCCATCTTTCAAGGTTTTCCTAAGATGATCCAGACCCAGTATGGTGCTTCCATTAAGGTCCTTCATACTAACCAAGGTGGAGAATATATGTTTGGAAGTCTTCAACACTACCTCCTTGACCATGGGATTTGTCACCAAAATTCCTGCACCTACACCCCTCAACAGAATGGTGTAGCTGAAAGGAAAATGAGACATTTGACTAAGGTAGCTCGATCTCTTTTTATTGGTTCTCATGTCCCCAAATCCTATTGGTCGGATGCTATGTTGACGGCTGGCTGCCTACTTGACTAATAGAATGCCATCTCGCGTGCTCAATTTCCAATCTCCTATTCAGGTCCTTGCTCCTGGCTCTCCTCGATTCATTGTTCCTCCTCACATCTTTGGGAGTGTATGCTATGTACATATCCTGGGTCCCCATCGCACCAAACTAGATCACAAAGCGCTCAAGTGCGTCTTTCTCAGTTACTCTACCCATACGGGGTACAACTGTTACCATCCTTCCTCTGGGAAGAAGTTTGTCTGCATGGATGTCACCTTCTGTGAGGAGCTATCCTTTTTTCTCCCCCACCTCTCTTCAGGGGGAGAGTAGTAATAGTCATGAAGAGAGGTGGAATGTTCCTCTTCCTGCTATATCCCTATCCCCTCCTTTAGAGTTTAAAGATCTCGGACTACTCATACTACTAGTGTACGTGATGGTGCTCCTGGAGCTCAGAAGAAGCTCAAAGTCTATAGCAGAAGGGAGAAAGTCACAGTTGATCCAATACCAGTGGCTCACTCCTTGGATCTATGTAATCCTCCCTCTCTCTCTCTATACCTGTCATTCCCCTTTCTACTGATGATTCTGATATTCCCATTGCTGTTAGAAAAGGCACCAGAAGTTGTACTCAGCATCCATTGAGCAATTTTGTTTCATACGATGCCTTGCCCCTTCGTACAGAGCCTTTGTCACATCAGTTTCCACTATGTCCATTCCCTCTTCCGTGGCAGAAGGGTTAGCACAGCCTAGATGGAAAGCCGCTATGGTAGAAGAAATGAAGGCCTTGGATAAGAATAACACATGGGAGCTCGTTGACTTCCCAAGAGGCAAGAAGCATGTTGGATGCAGATAGGTGTTCACAGTGAAGTACAAGGCCAATGGATCAATGAAGAAGTACAAGATTAGACTGGTAGCCAAAGGGTATACTCAAACTTATGGGATTGACTATGTGGAGACCTTTGCACCTGTAGCAAAGATGAACTCCATCAGGGTGTTGTTGTCCTTGGCAGCAAACCACACATGGCCTTTGTATCAGCTGGATGTAAAGAATGCTTTTCTTCATGGTAATCTGCATGAAGAAGTATACATGGTTCCCCCTCCTAGATTCACCCCACCAGGGCATAGTAGCAAAGTGTGTCAACCAAGGAAAGCCCTTTATGGGCTTAAGCAATCTCCGAGAGCATGGTTTGAGAGATTTACCTTAGCAGTGAAGAAGCTGGGCTACACTCAAACTCAAGTTGATCATACACTCTTCGTGAAGCACGTAGAAAAGATGACCACTACTCTCATAGTCTATGTCGATGACATCATTCTGACAGGAATGATGCTGAAGAGGTGACAAAGCTGAAGAATCACCTAGCAGGGGAATTTGAGACGAAAGATCTGGGGTCCCTAAAGTACTTTCTTAGCATAGAGATTACAAGATCCAGCCAAGGGATCTTCATCTCACAAAGGAAGCATATTAGTTGATTTATTGAAGGACTCTGAAAAACTGGGAGCCAAACCAATAAAGACTCCCATAGAGCAGAATCACTAGTTGGGCGACTCGAGCAGCAAGCTTCTATAGGATGTGGGGGGTTTTCAGAGACTAGTTGGGAAATTGATCTATCTCTCCCTGACTCGACCAGATATTGCCTATGCGGTCAGTGTTATCAGCCAATACATTCATTTTCCTAGGGAGATCTATTTAGAGGCACCACACAAATTCTGAGATACCTCAAGTCTGCCCTGGCAGAGGCCTTCTCTTCCAGAAGAATGACCACATGAGAGTTGAATCATATACTGATACAGATTGGGCCAGCGCCAAGGATGATAGGCAGTCTACTTCAGGCTATTGCACATTTGTTGGGGGCAATTTAGTTACTTTGAGAAGCAAGAAGCAACCTGTAGTTGCCAGATCCAGTGTAGAGGCAAAATTCAGGGCAATGGCCCATGGCTTGTGCGAGATGCTCTGATTGAAAAAGTTGGTTGCTGAGCTTGGTTTTCCAATATCGGGGTCTGTGAGCTTGTATTGCGACAACAAGGCTGCCATCAGTATTGTTCATAATCCCGTACAACATGATCGGGCTAAACACATTGAAGTTGATCGTCACTTCATTAGGGAGAAGATTGTATCTGGAGAAGTCTGTACTCATTTGTAAAAACCGATGAGCAAGTAGCGAATGTCTTCACCAAAGGAGTTCCCAGTTAGCAACTTCACAGATGTTTATGCAATTTGGGCATGCGAGGGATCTATGCACTAACTTGAGGGGGGGTTATCAGATACGTATTTTATACGTATATAACATATTTTGGGTATTATGTAAATACCCCTTGATGTGAGGGGTATACTTGTCTTTCACTTGTGGTCTTTTATATAAATAAGATTTATGGAGTCATTGTGACCTAACACATGACATTCTTCTCTCTTCTCTCTCCTCTATTTTCTCTTCTCTCTTTTCTCTCTCTTCTCTCTTTGATCCTAAACCTAACCATAACTCTAATTATCTAATTCAACTCCGTACACAAGTGCAATATGATCAAAAAAAGAATCTCCACTGGCCATCTACCTTCTTCAAAGCTCAAAAAATGACATTGGACGAGTCCCCCTCCAATGGCCAAAGGAACTAAAAAGTAAAATGACGTAACCCCAATACCTTCCAAAAGAGCATGCAACTCTGTTTCACTGCAGTCAAAAGAAATACCAGCAAGGCCAGAAATGGATTCAATATGGCACCTTGTTTGTCTCCAAAAATGTCACCAACTACCCACTGGACGGGGATTCTTAATTGAACAAAACCTACCCAGGATGAGAATTGTTCCAAACACTATGCATTTTATATTAGAACTGCCATTATTCATTGTGACCCTCCAAAATCTTTCGAAGTCCATCGCTTGAAACTCGAAATTTCAAAATTCCTTCAACTGACGACTCATGCCTCTAACATTTCTAAATAAGCAAGATAAGGATCCTTTCAAAAATACAATTGTCCTACTCTTTCCACAATCCCCAACAAAATGCAAACAGAAGAACCTTTCCTTGATCCAAATAAGAGCAAGAAGACCTCTCCTAAAGAGTACCACCATTTTACTATGGAAAACCCAAACCATCCCAAGAACAGAGAGAAAACAACTTTTGTTCTTTCATATATGAAACGAATTAAAAGGTGTGCACCTCTTCAAAATGAAGGAGTGCGTATGAATGAGATGATCCACCTAAGAATTTTGTCCAATGTAATTGTCCATTGGAAGGTTCTACAACAGGAGGTTATATACTTTCCCAAAATGTTGTAATCAAGTCAAGGTCGAAGGACGCCAAAATAAGAATTCTAAAAAGAATGTACTGAGCTCCCCACTTTTAAGTCTTTTATCCTCCTCAGTCCACAATTGATAGGTGTCTTCAAGTCTTCAGAAGAGATTGAGACATGGACCCACTTTCTCTTCTTTTAATGTCCCTAAGCCAGCCGCCAACAATCTTTTCCTTGGTCCTTTCAAAACACTCATTGGCTAGCGCATTTCCAAATGGAACTTGACTATATGAAAAAGGAAATCTTCATTAAGCTTCCTCCTACAACACCACTTGCTGAGGAGCACACATAGTAAAACAGGAGGCTAAAGAGAGTTTTCAAATGCCATGCAAATCCCTTTCCAAACCCCAAACCCATAACTTGGCCACACTTTTCCCGTATCCAATCCCTATTTCTCGCCCCACAATTGCGTCAAATAACTTTGATCCACACCACTTCCCTCTCTTCCCCAACTCTCCTTACCCATTTGACCAAGAGGACTTTGTTCATCTTCCTAATCTTCCTTCCCAACCCAGACACTTTTAAGACAGCAAACTATCTTCCACTTAAGCAAGTGGGATTTACTTTTAGCAACTCTTGTGGTAAAATGACAAGTATTTCGATTACAGTAAAAAGGATAAACTATTTTATTTACAATATTTTTTTTAAAATCCCCACTATTTTAAATAAAATGAAAATAAAACTGAGGGTATAATTGAAAATGTTGTGCATGGGCAAAGGTGTCTTTTGGACTTCAAATAGAAAAAAAAAATTATTATGAATTGCGAGTTTCGGTACACCAGATACACTAGATCATTTTTTATACATAAAGAGTTTTGAAATATGTCTTACGGCTGAGTATTTATTAGTGAAAATGTGTGAAGTTTAAATTGAAAATAAAAGGGTTAAGAAAGAGTAAAAACATTTTAAATATTGACTTTTTTGTCCAAAAGTTCCAACTTTTCAAAAAGAAACTTAATGTCCAAAAGTTACAAATTTCAAACTAAAAGGAGCGTTAAGGCACTTGTGTGGATGGGAAATGGTGTCCTAGTATCTATAAAAGAGTGTCCCAACACTAAAGCAGCACAATAAAATCTCCTACAGTAGTGTGCATACATAGACACTCTCTCTCTTTAAATCTATTTTATTTCTCTTTATAATTTTTAATTATTCATAGGGTTGAACAATCGTCGAGTTCACCAGAAACTATTATTTGGATTGTTGCCTATCGCAGTTCTTGACTATTGAATCCTAGGGACAGACGTTGTAAGTCCTGTCAACACCAAAGGAAGAATATCGAGTAGAGGCGAATTCTACCTTAAGGACAGGGCTTCCAATTTGTGCTCAATCAACCAAATAGATAAGTTCTTACTTTCCTTTGTTACGGATTATTGGGATATTTACTTCATTCGTCTACATTTTTGGGGTACCATTTTCTTTTACTCCTGGATTATTGCATTCAATTTTTTGAGATAAAATAGTTAATCTTTTTACTATAATCGAAATATCCGCCATGTTAACAACAACTCATACTCTTCAAAAAGAATCACTTTGAAACTTTCTTGGCCACCAACTTAGGCAGGTGGCAAAGGAATGTATTAGTAAATCGGGAAGGCCAAAGGATGTATTTTTAAAGTTCCTCACAAATCTTTCATGACAAAAGAATGGGCCTTGATTCTCATGTTCTAATTGAACTTGGGGTTAAAGATGGATCAGGAATACAGTTCCCACTCATGGTAACACAATGTTCAGAATAAGAAGCCTCTAGAAATAATGTCTACACATTTCTGTTAAAGAGCATTTGTTTAAATACCTTTATCAATAATGTCGTAAATAAAAGTTATAACAAGTAACGAAAGCAGAACTTCCACGTGTGAGAGCAAAATAGACCTGTGCATGAGCGATGTAGAACTTCAGCCGGTTCATCTCACTAGCAGTCCGCTCTAAAAGCATGCTTTGAGTCTCTCTGAGGTTTGTTCCATTCTCAGGATGTTGTAAGGAAGTTCCATTGCTCGGAGAACTTTTTTCTGTTGAAGCTACCTCTCCATTTGACCAATCAGCCGGCACACTAGGTAGCTCCTTTATAAGTTTCTCAACCTACCGAATTTACCAATAAATCCAACAAAAACAACCAAGAGAAGCCTCGTATTAGCAGGAATCGTGTCTCAAGCTTCCAATCGCAAATGAAGCAAAACTATATTTCACTGAGACTTCTAGTACAAGATCTCAAATTCTCCGAAAAATGGGGACAAGAGAAGAGAGATCAGAAACAGAAAACTAGGGTGTCAGATCAACACCTTCGATACGACATGAAACGTATCAAGCAGAAGCTCCAATGTCTCTCGAGCAGCCGACGCCTCCGCTCTCTGACGCAATCCATTCTGCAACGCTGCAAGCGAAGACTCAACACTCGCCCTAAATTGCAAGATCTTCTCACGGAGCTCCGTAAGAGGAGCTCGCATCCGCAAGATTGCTCCGTCGACATCGACGAGCTTTGTGCTTAGATTTACGAAATCTGAGTAGTCGCGATTGATAAGCTCGACGAGCTCGTGTTTGAGGGATGAAATATGAGATTGGAGCTCCGATCTGAGATTATCAAAGGGGACGAACGTTCTGAGATCTGCGATATAGGCTTCCGAATCGAAATTCTCCTGAAGGAATGAATTTTTCTTGAACCAGAGAGGTTGAGAATCGATCGGGTCTCCGAAGATATCTGTCGCAGATCGAGGAGGCAGAAGATCTGCCATTTTTTATTCGATACTTTATTGGTTCTCTCTGAATTTTCCTTCTTCTCCAGTCTCGTTAACTGAACGAACAAGCGAATTAAGAAAGGGCCGGGCTCCAGTTACCGCTCTAAAATGACAGGCTCCTTTACAGGACACAATATGAGCCACGTGGTACACTCTTAGAGGACTCTGACCGTATGGATGTTTGGAAAATCCCTAAATGGACCTACAAACCAAAAATCATCCTTATTAGTGATTTCTAGGCGTTGGATCTTTGTACCTCAAATACTGCTCAAATTCCCACAGTTGAGATCAACCCATGAAAATAAGTCCAATCCAACGGATAAAAATCACTAATCAGGATGAGTTTTGGTTTGTAGGTCCACCTAGGGATTGGCCAAACATCCATACGGTCAGAGTCCTCTAAAAATGTACCACGTGTCTTATATTGTGTCCTGTAATGAGGAACCTATCATTTTAGGGCGGTAACTGGAGCCCGACCCATTAAGAAAAGGGTTGTGATGTAACAAGGTATACCAGAGATCTTTTCAAATGCGAGGGCGCATTTTTGTTACCCACCGCTGCCATATGGGCCCACTAACCGCATGGATGTTTTGCTCGTCCCTCAGGAGATATTCATACCAAAAATCAGCTTGTTTGATGATTTTAGCCGTTGGTTTTACTACTCAGAAAAATGGTTGAATTCAACGGATATAAGCACGCCTTAAAAATTACTAAAATCAAATGGTTAGAGATTACCAATCAGGGTGATGGTGTGGTGGGATAAACATCCTTGCGGTCAAGGGGCCCAGACGACAGGGGTGAGTAACAAAAATCCTGCTTCCGCATTTGAAAATGTTTCAGGCATACCCTGTGACATCTTTTCCCTTAGAAAAAGCAGGAGAAAAAATTTACTACACCATGCGACTTCAAAATTTGAAGCATTTTCTTCCCAAAATGCCATTTGGAGCATTCTTTCGGACCAACTAACCTATGTTTGGTCCAACCTTGTGGACCTTCACACTAAAAAAACGGTTTGATCTTTATTTGTAGCAGTTATATTTAGAATCCAAAAATTCTCAAATCAACATCTAGAATTCACTTTATTAAACTGATTTGATGCTCAAATCTAACGCCTAGATTTCCCCAATTAAATTGGATTTTGATGTATAGATGGCAGACCAAACATCCATAAGGTCACTATGTCCAAAAGAGAGCTCTATGTAGCATTTTGGGAGGAGTATCTGAACATTAAAATCGCTACCGACAGCATACTCGACTGTAAAAGATGGGTTCTACCGAGGAGTTATGGAAAAAAAAGAAAAAATTACTTTTAAGTCCATATTTACAAAAATAAGTGCTATTTAGTCCCCTGTACAAAACTATGGACACTCTGGTTTAATTCTCTGCCCTTTAAGGCGTATCTTTTGAAATGCCCATACTACCCTCCAACTAATATCAATTTGAATTGATAGGATTCATTTAATTTGAGGTTTGACTGACAACACGGTACTGAACGTCAGTTTTGTCCAACTCCTTCCCTCCATTTTCTTGCTCTTCCACAACTTTGTTCCTCCATTTTCTTGCTTCACAGCTCTTTCCCTCCATTTTCTTCATGCATAGCTCTTTGCAACTCTTTTATACGTCATTGAAGGTGAAGAAAGATGAAGGTAATGCAAGTTTAAAATATTTTCTTCCAGTCATCTTTTTTATAACACCCCTTACAGTTCTTTGCAACTTGTCTATGTGCCGTTGAAGGTGAATAAAAAAGGCGACGCTGGTTTCAAGGGTTAGTCAAGAAAGAAGAAGGTGAAGATGGAACAAGGAAGAAGCTGAAGAAGATAGTTATCACTTTCATTTTCGTTAAGCAAGAATCATCGTTCAAGTTTTGTTGACTTCTCGATTTATAGTTGCTGATGTACGAAACGGCCATAGCCTTCTATGTGAGTTTTCTTACTTCAATGCCATTCACGAACATATGTATGAAACATTGCCATGTTGACCAAAATTGGTTGAACCAGTACTATTGTTACCAAACTGGTTGAATCAGTACTTGGTTGAACGACCAATTCTGGCAAAATAGGTTGTAAAAGTACCATTTTCAAAAATTAGTTTTACGAATGGTTGAAATGGTTACATAAGTACCATTTGCACTCATCTGGTTGAACCAGTACCATTGTAACTAAAATTGGTTGTATCAGAACCATTTTCAGCAAATTTTAAAATAACCTTATTATAAGTGGTTGAAATGGTTACAGTACTACCATTTTCACTAAATTGATTTTACTAGTACCATTTTAGAAAAAGTTGGTTGAACTAGTACTATTTTCACAAAAAATGGTTACAGTATTACCATTTTCAGTAAATTGGTTTCACATGTACTATTTTAACTAATATTAGTTGAACATGTATCATTGTAGGTATAATTGGTTTTATCAGTACTATTTTAGGAAAAGTTGATTGAACTAATACCATTTTCACAAAATATGGTTACAGTATTACCATTTTCAGTAAATTGGTTTCACATGTACTATTTTAACTATAATTAGTTGAACATGTATCATTGTAGGTATAATTGGTTTTACCAGTACCATTTTAGGAAAAGTTGGTTGAACTAGTACCATTTTCACAAAAAATGGCTATAGTATTATCATTTTCAGTAAATTGGTTTCTAACTAAAATTTTTTGAACATGTATCATTGTAGGTATAACTGGTTTTACCAGTACTATGTTCACCAATTTACTAGTATTTAAATTGGTTACAATAGAACCATGTTCACTAAACTTGTCGAACCAGTACCATTTTCACCCAACTATTTTAAAAAAAAGATGACTAATATTAGTTTGTTTGCAGTGCAATAATGTCATCAATAAATTAGAAAGAAATATTATATTTTTGTCACACTGGGGGGTTTCGTTCTCAAATGCCCGATGGTTTGATAAATTACATGGGTGGTACAAGTGAGGGTATTTGTGTCGTTGAGAGAATGACGTTTCAGGTTTTTTATACAACTGTGTGCAAGAAATTAAACATTGACCCAACTCGGACAGTCCTTAAGTATAGTACTAAGTATCACAATACTATTCCGATTACTTGTTCTGATGATATGGACCTGGAGAATCTGATTAAATTCAACGACTGAACGGCGGATGTGTATGCACTCCAAGACGATGAGAATCTGGAGGTTGTCCAACAGTGTACAAGGTAAATAACTAGTACCATCATTTACGATTAGTGAAATCATTAATTATTAAGTGGTTTGTAATACTAGTTACCATATGTCCTTTCATGTATGTGTAGTGCAAGCACAGCCATATCAGGACCCCAACAAATTTCTAGTCAGTCTTCAGCCAGTGGAAGTAAACAACGTATGAGTAGAAGTGAATAACTCATGAGTAACTTATGAGAGGATAACATTACAGGAGTGAGACAAATCTTTCCTAATGTCGTTCAATTGAGATTAGAGGTGAATAAGTATTCATTGGCACATCGCTTCGCATATATCTTCATCAAGAATAATAAAGAACAAGTGAAGGTGAAGTGTAGTGTGGATGCATGTAATTGGAAGATATTTGCTAGTTCCATACATTGAACAAATGAGTTCATGATTTACAAGTATGACAACATCCACTCTCATACAGTGGAGGATACTATAAAGGCAAAGTTGCGAACTTCAAAAAAATTGATAACAAGCGTAGTTGAAGAGAAAGTCCGAAACACCCCTGGATACAAGCCTAGAGAGATAGTTCGGGACTTTTTTCAAGGATATGACCTTCCTGTGTCTTACAAGCAAGCTTGGCGAGGTAAAGAGGCAGCGAAAGAAGGAATACATGGGGCGGCGATAGATTCATACAAGCGGCTCCCATGGTTTTGTCAAAGGATAATGGAGTCTAACCCTGGAAGTGTGGCACTCATGACTGAGACGGAAGACTGTCGGTTCAAACAATTGTTTGTTGTATTTCACGCATCGCTACATGGATTCAGAGTGGGCTGTCGACCCATACTATTCATAGATGGAACATTTCTTAAATCTACTCACAAAAGAACTTTGCTTGCTGCGACAGGGACTGATGCTGGTAATGGTATTTTTCCCATCGCCTTTGCGGTTGTTGGATCAGAGACATACGAGGATTGAAAGTGGTTTCTAACCAATCTGAAGGAATCCCTTCAGTATAACAATGACATTATATTCGTGTCTGATAGGAATCCCAATATCCTTCGGGCTGTGGATGAGGTGTATGGACATGTGTTACACTCGCACTGCTATCGTAATTTGTCTGAGAACTTCTTAGGTTTTTTGAAGGGGTATAGGTTGTCCACAAAAGTAAAGACATTCTTGAAAAATGCTCTTTGGCGAGTCGCATACTCAAAGTTGGAGATAGAGTACAAGAAAGCATTGGAGGATCTTCAGAGAGTCTTACCTGAAGCATATGAATGGGTGTTAGCGCAAGCTCCAGAGCATTGGGCAAATATGAAATTTTCTGGAAAACGTTACGACATGTTAACGTCAAATCATGCGGAATCCTACAACAAGTGGGTTTTGGATGCACGGGACAAGCCGATAATGGGGTTAGTAGACACCATACGTGTACAAATCATGGAGCTAATATATGCACAATCGTCGAACAGAGGTGTGGAAAATTGGAGTTGGTAATTTGGTTGAATTGAAATTACGAGAAAATTTAAGTCAAAGTGCTCGATGCGAGGCACGACAATCATCTGCATTTGAGTATGAAGTTCGTCGGGGGCTGGTTTATCACTCATTAAACTTGCAAACAAAAAGTTGCACGTGTAATTAATGGACTCTTGTCAGCTTACCTTGCATGCATGCGTGTGCAGTATTAAATTCTATTCATTCGGAAATGTACGTATACGTAGATGAGTGCTATCATAGGGAAACACAAGATCGGATCTATGAAGAACCGGTCAAACCAATATACACGTATGACATGCCTTCATTGAATGTGGATGGTGTCATAAGTGGTGATGATGGTCAGATCGGTTTATCTAATTTGCTTTCTCCAAGAACAAAACGTCCGTCTGGGAGACCTAAGAAGAAGAGAATTGAGTCACAAGATTTACAGAAGAGGCATATCCATTGCAGTCGATGCTTGGAGTCAGGCCATAACCGCTCTACTTGTAGAAACCCTATATAGGCAGTTACGTGCATATGTCTTTTTTGAATGCAAACTCTATATAGCTAGTCACGATGCTTAGTTTTCTAACATTTTATAAATTTATGCAGTACATATTCTAAACATATTCTAAAATTAACATGTAATTATTTTCTTCTACAAGATAACCGTCAGTTAGCAATAATTCTTCATGGCCGAGGCAACCGACAACCTATGTCTTGACCAATACCCTTTAGTGAACCGCCCCTATGGAGAAGGTCCTTGCAAAGTCTTCATTTCTAGGACAAGCAAAAACCCTGGTCGTCGATTTTACCGGTGTCCTAATTGGGTGAGTTTTATTTAGTGATATATTTCAGTATGTTGAATTCATTTAAGTAAATAGTGACATATTTCAGTTACACTTACCTGAAATTTTTAATGTCCGCACAGCAAAAAAGAAGCCCAATTAGACGGACGTGCAAATTCTTTCTCTGAGTTGATGAATACATGCCATGTCCATGTTGTGAAGGCCCGTGCAAAATTTGGTTTGTTAAGTAGGGATAGAACGCTGGAAGAAAGTATTGTGTCTGTCCAAAATCGATTGTTAAACAGGTTATCCCCAACTTTTCATGTAAATAAAGTTGACTATTTTCTTATACATACACAATATTGACATGTTATACTCTACAGATATCGACATGGGGCTGCGGCTTCTTCTGTTGGGTCGATGATGACCACTTAGATGGACAAACCGATAAACTTGAAATTGTTCAAACTACACTTGACATTTGCGAGACTAGCACCGATAAGGTTGAAGTCCATACAACAATTGATGAATCAATGATCAAAGATGTTGTGGCTAGTACGCTTATGGCTGAGTTGGACGTAGCACGGCAATCTGCTGATAGGTGTCGCGACTTACTTATCGATTTGGCAAACATACACCTACGCGACGAGTAATGCTATCTGATGTGTTGTCTATTACACATGTGGCTCAAACTCTCTAATACTTAAATTAAGTTGTTGTGTCTACATGATACTTTATGCCAAATTACTTAAGTTTGGTATTTTTATGAACATTATAAATATTGTTTTGGAGATGTGACATCAAATAGGGCCTGTATTGTCACCTCATTCTGATATTTCGAACTTTAGACAATGTGGATTTCAAGTGAATGGTAATGTATTCCAACTAATTCATTTTGATGAATACATACCCACCAATGAATATAATCACCTCATTCTTATATTTTGAGGATGATCTCCTTACCATAATGAATACCAACCAATTCACTATGACAGGGAGGTAAACATTTTCACTAAACTGGTTGAACCAGTACCATTTTCATCAAACTGGTTGACCCAGCACCATTTTCACCAAATAGGAACAACCCGTTTCACTAAACTGGTTGAACCAGTACCATTTTCACCAAACTAGTTGACCCAGCACTATTTTCACAAAACAGGAACAACCCGTTTCACTAAACTGGTTGAACCAGTACCATTTTCACAAAACAAGAACAACCCATTTCACTAAACTGGTTGAACCAGTACCATTTTCACCAAACTTGTTGAGCCAACACCATTTTCACCAAACAGGAACAACCTGTTTCACTAAACCGGTTGAACCAGTACCATTTTCACCAAACTAGTTGAGTCAGCACCATTTTCACGAAACAGGAAGAACCAGTATCATTTTAACTAACTGGTTGAGCACTGATTCAAACAAATAATGCAAACAAATTCAAGTTTAAACAGTAATACGTCAATGTTAAAGAAGTAACCCATGCCAGTAGGTTTTTTAACTACAACTCCGTAGCAAAATGTAAGGTTTTTTAACTACTTTTCATCACTCTAAATTTATGGGTGCATCTTCTGAACTTCTTAGACGCATTGCATTTCTATGATATTGTATTCGATCGCTTCTTCTTTAGGGGAGTTGAGGGGCTTGTCGACGAGGTGTTTTGTTCTTTGGTGCTTCTTCTTGAGGGTGGTTTGGCCGCCTCCTAGTGCTTCTACTGGTACGTACGGGGCCCACAGTTTGCTGCGAAGTCTCACCAACTTCTGTAGTTTGTGGTACTAGAGCCTCAATTTCTCCACCTATTCAGTCATAAAATCACATGATTTCATTCATTACCAAGAAAGTTACTAGTATAAAAACACCATAAAGAAGGTACTAGAAAATAACTTACTCGACTGAAGGGGGATATGACCCCAACCTATACGTGCCCCTGTTACAGTTCGAGAGACTCCATTTGGCTGCCCAATAGGTCGACTGCGACTTGGCCGACTTCGACGTCAACCTCTTACTATTTTTTTGTCAAAACTTACTAGCATCAGTATACGAATTTGGTTTAATAGTCGTTGTAAACCAGGTTACAAATATCACAATGTCTTAAAGAATAATATACCTGCTCTTGTAGGCACAGATGTCTCACAATCATTTGGAGCACTTTTTCTTAATTACTCATATATCGAGCGAAGTTCTATATTTGTGGGTAGGAGAAAAGCATCGGTAATATAAGGTTGCACTAATTCAGCTAATCGAGAGCCAAGTTGTCTTTGGCCTTTGTAAAGACCGCAAGAAGTTTTTAACTATTAACTAGTGAGTGGAACTCAGGTTCTACTAAAAATAACCAAGCATGTCAATAATAAAATTAATATTGGGATCAGGTGTAAAATATTGCATACATAAAACTTTTTTACGAATGAGGCATATTAAATTTTGTTAAATATTTCTTCTTAACTTCATTCTAAGGGCACAATTTCTCATTCAGAATATTAATTTATCTTAGTTACGGTACATCCATTGATGCACAATCTTACATCAGAAACCTCTATAGTACCTTATCTATGTAAGCCCATTGGGATAAACTCAAATAACCTTTTAATGTATCTCCATCAATCCTTATGCCCAGTACATATGATGTCTCGTCGAGATTTTTTTTTATCAAAATGTTTCAACAAGAAGTATTTCCTATCTCACATTATACTCAAATCATTAGTAGCCAATAATATATCATAAACATATAAGATCAAAATTGTATATCTTCTCCCACTTAACTTTGTAAAAATAACTTATGTTCCAAAATCTAGATACCTAGAAAAGTGAATAGGTGTTAATTTTTTTTTAATTACTATTAACCTAATTCAATTATTGGTCATGTAGGGTAATTTAATCACATGCGAAGCAATCCTAAATAGGTTGATTGAATTAACATGTGATTATCTCAACCAACTAAGATCGAATATATCTCTATGATATATTATTATTTTGATCGTTTGATCTAATCTATAATTGTGCGGAATGTAAACAATCAATAACCATAACACATATGATTTTTACATGAAAACCTTAACTAAGAAAAAACCACATTGAGACAATAAAAATATTTTTATTTTACTTCCTTAAAAATACTAATTCACATGTCTTCTATGACTAATGGGCAAGAATAAAAGTCTAAATGTCACGCCCCGAATCTGAATGTCCAAACCCGATTCGAATGCCTGTGGGTCAACCTGTTTACCCAAGATCCAGGGTGCGATGAAAAGAAATAATTTGAAACACTCCAAAATAATTTAAAATATTTTATAAATTAAAATATTTTTTTTAAAAATTTTATTTTTTTATATGGTAAAACATTAATTTAGTGGGTTGGGAGAGTAGCATTGAAGAAAAATCAGGTTATGGGTATTCTTAAGTGTATATATAGATTCAACGATTTAGAAAATGATCCATATCTTTCAAATGGAGTATAATTTCACCAACTAATAAATTGACACACAAAAAATCTCACATAATATCCACTCATAAAAATTCTACGCATCAAATCAAATTAACCATTCAATCTCGTTATCGAAGGGTAATTATGTTATTATGGAAAACACGCATTCGTCTATTTGTTCTTTAATAAAATTGTCTTATCATATGATCAAATATTTTTAATTATATCAAAGTAAAATAAATGGCTGGATTTAGATCTCCATATTCAAATTTGAATCTTCTTTGAATTCAATATCCTCAATCCATTCATCTATGGTGGCGAATGACTCATCGATCTCACCTGTAGAGTAAGTTGGTTGAAAACTGTAAGCGATGACGCCCAGTAATTCCACATGTACTATGGTGTACAGATTAATATATGTACAAACATAAACAATAAATGATCACGATGAAGATGATGTCAATAGTCGTGAATAATGGCATAAGGAAAAATACAAAAGTGATTCCATTGAGGGGCAGCAAGGGCGTCCTACAAAACGTATGAGAGACGAGGAAGAAAGTTCTATTTACGGAACCAATGACCTCACATCAATTGCCTTCTGCGGAAGATCCAGATACACCATTAAAAAGTTAATTATTGGAGTTTCCACCTTTTGCTTGACCCGACCAACGGGAGGATTTTAAATCAATCCGGCCAACGGATTGACTGTTGATCCAACCAACAGAAATAAGTATTAATCGACCAACGGTAGAAATAGCAGATCGGCCAATGATCAAAATAATGGACCGACGAACGGTTGAGAATAATTGATCAATAATCAAAAAATGATTTTCTTTCTCGTCTTTTCATTCAGTCATAATAAGTGATGATAAAAATATATGGATGATCATAGAATATAATATTATCAAAAAAGTCACATTAACATGGTAATGAACATAGTTGAATCTTATATCAAAAGAAGCGCATTTAGTCATAGATCAACATAGTTTAAAACTAGATCAATTACATCATGTTGAGGTTCATAAATTCATATAAACGTATATCAATACAATCATAACACTACAATAAAAATGCATCAATGAATACAAATTGAATATGAAAGTAATTTATTCGCGTACGGTATTTACCTTTTCTTCTTCTTTTCTGACTTGAGCACTCTTTCTTCAATAATGGAAGAGAAACTAGAGTTTTTGAGAGAAATTTTGGTTAAGACATTTTTTTTCATTATTGGGGCATTTTTAGTGTTGTCCAAAATCTTCCATTCATTTGCTAAAAATGAAAGATGTTTTATAACAAATTTTTAGTAATTCTTTTTATGCCATTTTTTAAAAGTAAATATTCTTTCAAATTAAATAATTATTTAATATAAGTTGGTAAGTTTCTATTAATTATTTAGTAATAAATTATTTTTAATGTTAGAATTTTCTATTTACTTATTATTATATAAGGTTTTCAAGAATGAAGAGTGAGAATCTTTTTTTATTGACTTAATTGTTGAATTTGTATAGAAATATTTCTTGACATGTCAAATAGTTAAATGTTGATTTCCATTTAAGATTAATGTTTCCTAATTGTCATATCAATTGCCAAAAGTGTATGATTTCTAGCTAAAATCATTAAACATAATATTGTGTTACATTATTACTAAAATTAACCCATGATTAAAGATTTTCAAAATTTTAAATTTTCTACACTTAATTTCCTTAAAAGATAAAAGAAATATTGTACATTATCAAGTATGGAATATAAAAAATTTATTATAAATTGAGTTGGATCATTTACATTATTAAGATGATGTGGCATTTTTATCTTTTATTTAATTAGTTAATTATTAATTTTAAAAAATATTTATCTTCACTTAATATTACTAATACGCCCTTATTGTACATTATATAAACTTACACACCAATTATATGGTCTACAAGAAGTGTATCTTACCCTAAGTAATCTGTAGGATCTACTCTAACCTAATTTAATTATAAAAAGATATTTAATTACGCGTAAATTCACTTATGGAGTTAATTAGTGCATTAGAGATGTTCAATCACAGAAATCTTAAAATTACCATTCTTTTATCCGAATTTTTTTTGCTAGAATCTCTAAGTAAAAAATTTGCTAGTTAATGACCAAATTATGTTTATAAATTATATTAATACTCCAAATAAAAGTTCAAGGTATTACACTAAACAACCAGTTTAGACCGTTAATTTCATGTAATGTGGCAAAAAGAGGTCTAGAACTTATTCAACTTAATTGTTGTA
This sequence comes from Euptelea pleiosperma, assembly GCA_035048495.1. Taxonomy (NCBI): domain Eukaryota; kingdom Viridiplantae; phylum Streptophyta; class Magnoliopsida; order Ranunculales; family Eupteleaceae; genus Euptelea; species Euptelea pleiosperma. The sequence continues at coordinate 23,564,142 of CM068550.1, forward strand.
AGCTTCTACAACATAAGGCAGAAGAATGTTATACCAAGTATATGCTCGCCCTGAAAGAGACTTTGAAAACTCCCACAAGAGAAGGTCAACATTTCCTTGAAACTCGCCTAATGCTTTCAAGTGCCGTGACACATGTTCATGAACATTTCTTTGTCCCACGTGTAGTAGGAATTTTGGGATACAATATTCTTTTGAAAAAGGTTTACATTGGAAGTCCGTCGGGTAAGGTGGATGGTGCTTATATAGGATGTCCATTCTTGTTTTACTTCGTTATTCTTCGAGGAGGCGATTCAAGTTAGCTACCGTGACATAATTTTTTTAGAGTTCACATGTTCAATGGTTAGAGCATCTAGGTGAGGTGGTGTGGACAAGACATGGAACTCTTGAGTCATGAGGACATAAAGAATGTTTGTGTTTCGGGCTATAGACGTAGATGCTCATCGCAATGACTTCATCCATCACAGACAAGGTTTAAAATATCAGAATATTTCATAATGTTTCGTATGAAACATTTCGGAATTTAACAATACCGAAACGAAACATGCAAAAATTCATTTGTTTCGGTATGTTTCGGTAAATTTTGTATGTTTCGTTGTGTTTCGGCGAGACAATCCGAAACATTCCCCAAAAAAAAAAAAAACCCCAGATACAGCATACAATCGTATGAGCAAGGCGTATGAGACAAAATAAAAAGCAAAAGCACTGAATCTGAAAAAGGGTTGAGAATCTTACCTAGTTTCAGGCTATGGTCTACTAGCTTACTGCAAGTTTCAGCTTTTCAGGCTCTTGCAAGGCTGCATCGCGCAAATCACGCAAACGAAAGCCCTTAAATCATCTTTCAAATAAAAAAAAGTCATGGGTTCTGTAACAGGAAGGCTTCAACTTCAATAATTTTGCCTCTTATACTCTTATTTAAAAGAAGAGTATGTAAGATTGAGAGGAGGAAAGATCTGGAAAAAAAAATTGCTTAAGTGTTTGAGAGAGAAGGGGAAGAAAAGAGAGAGAGAAGAAGAAGAGAAGGGAGAGAACGTACGGCATCGGTGGCGCGATCTTCTCCTCTGGCAACGGCAATGGCAATGGTGATTTTCTCCTTCGTCTTCTCGGAGTTCTTTCTTCCACAGCGAGCAACCCCTTGAAAACCAGAAAAGGTCAGTGCTCTTGACCTTATCCCACAGGTTAAACAAAAAAAAATTATGGTAGTATAGAACTACCATTTTAAGTTGGGTCAGGCTCCTTGATAGTCCTAAAATGAAAGGATCCGACCTTATGGATGTTTGGCTAATCCCTAGGTGGACTTACAAACCAAAAATCAGTCTGATTAGTGATTTCTATGCGTTGGATCTTTGTACTTCAAATACTACTCAAATTTCGACAGTTGAGATCAACCCCTGAAAATAAGTCCAATCCAATGCTTGGAAATACCCTAATCAAGCTGATTTTTGGTTTGTAGGTCCACCTATGGATTGGCCAAACATCCATACGGTTAGAGTCCTCTAAGAGTGTGCCACGTGGCTCCATATTGTGTGTTGTAACGGATCCTATCATTTTAAGGCTGTTCTATTTTTTTGAGGGTCGTGATGTAAGAAGGTATACCTGAGATCTTTTCATTTGCAGAAGTGGCGTTTTGGGTAGTCACCGCTGCCATCTGGGCCCACTGACCGCATGGATGTTTAGACCACCCCTTAATAGACATTCATACCAAAAATCAGCTCATTTAATGATTTTTAGCCATTGGTTTAAGTACTCAAAAAATGGTTGCATTCAACGGCTATAAGGACGCCTTAAAAAGTCCTAAGAAGTGTTAAAATTTAATGGTTATAGATTACCAATCAAGATGATTTTTGGTGTGTATATCCACCAAGGGGTGGGATAAACATCCATGCAGTCAATGGACCCAAATGACAGTGGTGAGTAACAAAAATCGTGCTTCTGCAAGTGGAACAGTTTCAGGCATACCTTGTTACATCTTTTTCCTTTTTTGATACTGACTCTGTATCAAAATTTTGATGCCAAAGTCCCTCAATATGCCACGTAGTAGACTCTTTCGGGCCCACTTCCTCCATGAATGTTTGTCTCACATCTTGGTGGACACACACACCAAATATCAGAGTGATTGGTGATTTCTAGCCGTAGGATTTGAGCACTTTTTCATCATGGGCTTTATGAACAGGCCTAGGAGTTGTTTCCAAGCCCATGATGAAAAAGTGCTCAAATCCAATGGCTAGAAATCACCAATCATACTTATTTTTGGTGTGTGGATCCACCAAAATGTGGGCCAAACATTCATGGAGGCAGTGGGCCGAAAGAGTCTACTACGTGTAGAGTAAAACTTGTGTTACAAGATGTTGTGACCGAAGCCGGTCACAACACTCAATACAAGCCACGTGGCACATTATCAGAGGGCACAGACTGTATGGATGTTTGGCCAATCCCTTGGTGGACCTATAAACCAAAAATCAGCATGATTAGTGATTTACAACCTTTGGATTTTTGCACCCACATAATCCTCAATAATGCTCAAATTCCTACAGTTAAAATCAACCCATGAAAATAACTTCAACTGAATCGGTTAGAAATCACTAATCAGGCTGATATTTTGTGTACCGGTCCACCGAGGGACTGGCCAAACATCCATATGGTCATCGTCCTCTAATAGTATGCCACGTGGCTCGTATTATGTGCTGTGACTGGACCGGCTTTCGTCACAACATTTTGTGACACAAGTTTTACTCTTTGGTGTACCCTCATAGAAGATGAATCAAGGGCTGATTTTTAGTGAAGATGATCTCTATGATGAGGAGATCATCCTCAAAAAAATTCAAACCATTCTGATATTCTTAGACTGGTATAGAAGTTGAAGAATTATGGATCGTCAATTTTTACCGTGTAACTTGAAAACTATATTTGACGGGGATAGAAATTTCAGAATGGGCTGATTTTTTGTTGGGGTTATCTATATGGTGAGGAGATCATCCTCACCAAAAGGCAGCCATTGATTTGTCTTCTATGAGGGTACACCAAAGTGGGTGTCAAAAATATTGGTCAAAATGGGGGTCATCCGAACCCGACCCTTTAAGTGAAGTGCACAAAATATAAGCCACGTGGCACAATTTTAGAGACTATATGGATATTTGGTCCATCCATGAATCTGTGGACCAACTATCAGCTTGATTAGTGATTCTAACCATTGGATTAAAGTCCATTTCGTGTGTTTATTTTTAACCGTGGATTCCAATTTTATTTGGGATACTCAAATCCAAAGGTTAGAGATCACTAATCAAGCTGATTTTCAGCAAGTAATCCTAACTAGGGATGCTACCAACATCCATACGGTTAGTTGTCTCTAAGATACTGCCAAGTGTCCTACATTTGTCAAACATTTGTAGACACTTTATTATGATAATAACTAAACATTAAAATATTAGGCAAATATTTGTTGTCTCTGCTAGGTTATTAAAATTTTAAATTCTTCCCCTTTTAAAATGCCATATCAAGCCCTCTTTTGATCTCAAAAACCTTATGGATGTTTGGTCCACTTCTTGATGGACTTACACAATATATATATAATTAATTAATTATTTGTGGTCACTGATATGTTACAAACAGATAATAAAAAATTACAAATTTTGCATAGAAATTGTTGAAACACAACATGCCACGACATCGCGACATTGGGTGGCAGCACGGAAGGACGGTTCCAGGTAACCGTCAATGGTGGGAATGTAAGTGGTGCGGGACGTTACAGAAGAGCAGTGGTCTGACAAGATTAAAACAACATTTAGCTGGTCGTTATAGTGATATACACAACTGTTCAAAATACCCCGGGAATTGTCTATAGAAATGAGAAATAACCTAGAAAGTTATAAAATGACAAGAGAGTAGTGTTATGCTCAACAAGCAGCAACAGATGAGAGATTAATGGAAAGGAGTGGCAAGTATCCATATAGACCCACAGATGCAGTTAGTGGTAGTGAGTCAGAAGGAAATCATTAAGATAATGATGACGAAGAAACAATGCATGTTGCATTGCGTCAATCACGTGCAGATGAATGGGAGATGCGGCAAATGGAAGCAGCAAGAGTTCAATTTGAAGATTCCCATCGTGAGGCTGGTGGGGGATCTAGTACCTCTGCCACTCGGAGGACTTTTGGTATTATGAATGCCTTTCAAAAATTTATAAAGAAGGCCCAAAATTTGAAACCGAAGTAGAAAGCATAGAGTCAAGGTCCAAGGATCGAAGAAATGGATCGATTTATGTATCCAGATAGGGGTTCAAAGCAAATAAGGTTAGACGAATCTTGGTCAGGGGGAGAGATCAAAGAAGATGTGGGAAGATCAGTGTCAAAGTTTTTTCATTATAGTCACATCCCCCGAAATGTTGCAGCATCCCCTTATTATAGGACAATGGTTAGTACTATTCAGAAGAGTGGCACGAGTGTACAACCACTAACCTCGTACGAGATAGCATGCCCTTACTTGGATAAAGAGGTTGCTGAGCTGAAGCAATATATTGATGGCTTTAAGAAAAAATGGATGGCACACGGTGCAACTCTCATGTGTGATGGTTGGACGGGGCCAACTAGATTGAGCATCATCAACTTTCTAGTTTACTGTGATGGGAAAACCATTTTTCTTAAGTCAGTCGATGCATCTGAACACATACAAAATGCAGATTATTTGTTCATGCTAATGCAAGATTGCATAGATGAGATTGGAGAAGAATGTGTTATACAGATTGTGACGGACAATGGATCTGCTTTAAAGAAAGCAGGCAAAATGGTTGAGTTGAATAGACGGCACTGTTATTGGATGCCATGTGCTACACAGTGCATTAATCTCATGCTAGAAGAAATGGGAGAAAAGAAATCAGTAAACAAAATAATTACTGATGCTCGAAAGGTTACAAATTATATTTACAACCATAACTGGGTTCTAGCATTGATGAGGAAGCATACTGAGGGAAACTTGGTGCGTCCTGAACCGACACGTTTCGCCACAAACTTCATCTCTCTACTGAGTATACTTTCAGAGAGAACTGCCTTGAAAAAAATGTTTACATCTGATGCATGGCTAAAGTATAAACATAACAAAACGTCGGTTGCAGTAGAGGTTGAGGGCATTATCCTAAATAATAAATTCTGTGAATCTGTGCGTCATTTCGTGGAGATAATCGAGACCGTCGTTCAAGTTCTTAGGATGGTGGATGGTGACAAAAAGCCTACGATGGGCAATGTATATGAAGGGATGCGCCGTGCAAAAGAGAATATCAGACAAGTTGTACCAAACTCTTTTAAAGGATACCATACAATTATATATAAGCGATGGCAAAACCAACTCTTGAAAGACATCCATGCAGCAGGTATTTTATACTTTTATGATTTTTTAATTATTAATCAAAGGTCGTCTTCGCTTTACTATACTAATTAAAAGTATTGTTTTCATACAATTTAGCCTACTTTCTCAACCCTGCATTTCATTACACCCTTAACCTTGGCGAGAGGGAGGATCTCTTAATGGCTTTAAAGCATGTAATTGAGAAGCTAGAACCGAATGATGATGACGCGACTAATGCTTATAACGAGGTAGGTATATATTTTATTAACAAATGAATTATAATTGCAAAATTAGATAGTTGTATGAAATTAGTTTAACGTTGATACACTTCTTATGCTATGTAGTCAAAAAAAATTTTAGAGAAAATGTATGGATTTGGTGATCGTACCACAGTCAATGCACGGATGAAAACAACACCAGGTACTGGAGTACATTAACTAAGTATTTTATTATAGACTAGTGCTAAATATCATTTTAACTAATATTTTTATTTTCAAATGTAGCTGACTGGTGGTTTTTATACGGTGGAGATGCCCCAAACTTGCAAAAAATTACAATCAAAATATTATCACAGACGGCATCTTTGAGTGGATGTGAAAGAAACTGGAGTACATTATCCCTGATCCACACAAACCCTCGCAATCGCCTCTTAGTTAAAAAACTTGAGAAATTAGTTTATGTGCATTACAATATGAGACTAAAGGTGAAGCACATAACACAAGATAGATCCAATTGACCTTAGTCATATATATGAGGAGGATGATCCGATGACTTCTTGGTTAGGACAAACCATAGAAGCAGAGCTAGATGAGCCAGGTGAGCCACCAAAGCCTAACACATCATTGGCCTCACAAATGGGGATTGATGTTGATCAGTGGGTAGCAGAGCAAGCAACGGGGGTTCAAGCTGGCACAAGTAAGGGGAAAGCAAGTAAGGCCATTGATGATGAAGAAGAGTTTGAGAGGTTGATGAGAACTCTAAGTTCTGGAGATGATGACGATGGTGACGATAATGACGATAGTGATGGTGATGGTGATGGTGATGGTGATGGTGGTGGTGATGGTGATGGTGATGGTGGTGATGACCACGGTGGGAGTGGTGGTGGCCATCACTCACAGTCACAAAGAGGATTGCCTCAATTTACAGAGGAACGATACTTCGATCATGCCACTCAAGATCTTAATCATGGCTCTCGACCTCCTCCTGGTGAAAGAACTTATACGCGATGGCCACATCGAAACAAAAAAGACACGAGACGGGAGCAATGTATTGATGACCCGACTACACATGACATGGATGTAGTTGTGAAGGCATTGGGATGATTAATATGGGATTATCTGACATGGGATTTACCAGATATGGTGATCAGCCTAGTTATGCTTCATCGTCTCATGGATCGTACGGTGCTGGATATGGATCAGGATACGACTCTTCATATGATGCTCAATCCATGTCATCCTCGAGTTATGGATATGACCAGGGGGCGAGTTCATATCAGCCATATGATTATCAACCGACACATTCGCAACCACAACAAATGGTTCAAATTCATATACTCCCTACTTGTAATGCTCAGCAATACCAAAAATTTTGTGGCAATACACGATGTACTATCGAGATCACATGACTTGGATAGAATATTGTGATCACGTTCAACGAACATACCACGTGCGTTTTGGAAACTCATAAGATGACCCAAATTACTTTGAACCTCCACGCAAGTCCACTTTTTATTGACATATAATTCTTGTTACTTCAATATAACTCAAGTACTCTTAATATATTTTGTGACTTTGAATGCATGATCTTGTTTATGTGTATATATGTGCATATCCATACTTGGGTTATACATTAAGAGTCTAAGCCCCATATAATATATGTCAGCATCCATTCGACCATCATTGGCACCGATTCGTACTTTAATTAATCATAAGGGTAAAATTAACACATCTTAAATTAATTTTAATCAATCACAAGTTCACAATCATCAAAATAACATTTGCTTAAAGCTAAATTCTATTAAATAAAAAAAATTAAAAAATGTGCTATTATATTTTCTTCAAAATGTTGAATGAATTTGATTGTTATTTTATCATAACAAATTATAGTAAATAATATGATCGGGTTCAAAAGTTCTTGAACACCCATAATCCATTCCACATTGTCGAACCATCTCATGTTAGCAACAATAGCAGTATTGTAGTAGCCAATTTCTCCATCATCTCTTTGACTTTGATCTGCACATAAAGTTTAGATAAATTATAAAAAAATCAATAGCTTATAAAATAATTCAATCATTCATTAAATAAAAATACAAAAAATCAATATCTCGATGCGTATGGGTAAGAAAAAATATAATTTCTTTATAATATATGATTTTAAGAATCATTTAATTGCTTAAAACATTATTTTTAAGTTTATTTATGCATTAAATGCATGAATTTCAGAATGTTTCACAATATTTTGTAATATTTTGCAATTATTTCACAATGCTTCGTAATATTTTGCAATGTTTCGCAATTATTTTACAATGTTTCGCAATTATTTTACAATGTTTCGCAATTATTTCGCAATGTTTCGCAAATGTTCCGCAATGTTTCGTAATATTTCGCAATGTTTCGCAATTATTTCGTAATATTTTGCAATGTTTCGCAATTATTTCGTAAAGTTTCAGAATGTTTCAAAATATTTTAGAATATTTCACAATGTTTCGGTAATGTTTCGTAATATTTTGGAAAATTTCGCTTGTTTCGCCCATTTTTCAAAATTTCGTGAATGTTTCGTTTCGTTTTTTAGTTGAACGAAACATTCATCCGAAATGATATTTTAAACCTTGATTACAGATGGTGAAGTAGAGTTACAAAATATTGAATAACGTTAACATTTTATTTTGGTTATGTGCAAGAGACTACTACTTCTATCACTGTGAGAAAGATCTCTTCGACAATAGGTTGGGTTTGGGTGAGAACATTTGGTCAAGGTAACATGTTTGTTATAGCTCGTTCTTGACTGATAAATGATTTACTCAATTTGGTTTGATGGATTTAGGTGCCCCGACCGTGTCACTCTCATGTCTGGTGAGACTTCCTTCCCTATTGGAGTTGTCAAAATGTAAGTGTCAAAGGATAATGCAAGTGACAGATGTCTGGTGAGCAAAAAGATGCATGTAGTAGGAGACCCGGGAGAATATAAGAGATTAAGGTGGTTAGATGTGGAGAGAGAGAGAGAGAGAGAGAGAGAGAGAGAGAGAGAGTGCCCCATTTCTTTCTCTGTGTGGTTATTTATAGACTCAGATTTTAAGGGTGAAATGATAAATATCCTCGTCTCATGTCGAAGTGACATGACACCTATAACTATATTGGTTGATCACAGGTGTTGGTTGTTCATTCGTGTACTCTTATCTCTCATTATATCAATCCTCAAGGCATGTTTATGCATCAATGTCTCATGTCGATGTTTCATGTCGACGAAGAGATGAAGTCGACGAGACACCTTTATGGCTCCTTACGGTGATGTCGTCCAGCCTAAGATCATGCACTACGCGCTTATCTCTTGACCTTCACTCATATATCTCTAATGTCATCCAAGTGCTGACTATGCATTGTTGTCCTACATTTAGGTATTTTACATGGCTCTAAGTTTCCCATGTGACATCCACGTACATATCAAAGCATCTACAATTGTGAACTTATAGTAGCTAATGATCTAGCTCATGAACTGGCCTATTGAGCCCCCTTTTTTGGTATAGGTGTGATCGGTTTCCCCTCCAAACTGGTTGGACCAGTTAATTCTAGTAGACAATTGGAAAATGTAGACCACACTAGTTCAAGCCCTGATAGGGTGCACTTGTTCTTTTGTTGGTTCTTGTTTGCTTAATAATGAAATTTCAATCTTGTGTGTGAAAATGACAAAAATTTGCGAGGCACAAGGGCACATCTTAAATTTATGAAAATTGTTGAAAAGAAAATTTTTGAAAAAAATTAAGACCCATCGATGTTTGGCTCACCTCTAGGTAGACTTCCAGATCAAAACTCAGCTTGATTGGTGATTGGATTTGAACATTTTACACAGGTGATTTCTACCAATTACATTGCTTTTTTTGGGTTGCTCAAATCTAACTGCTAGAAATCACCAATCGAGTTGATTTTTAGTGTGTAAGTATATGTGGCGCGAAAGAGTGTTTACGTGCAATTTTGGAGGAAAGAAGCTACTAGGACGATAATTTTTTTTTGGGGATTTTTGACATACCCCCCCCCACAATTTGAAAAAGCTGACATACCCCCCTATGACTCGGTCCACTGTCATTTGACCAGTGTTGACTCGAGTTGACTATCAAATTTGTATTAAATGATAGAAACACCCTTGTCTTCACCTTTGGAACAAGGGTTTGGGCTAAAACCTAAACCCCAAATCAAACGGCTATGAACAACAACCAGCCAAGAGACTCCAATGGGTTGGCCACCCATCACCGGCGACCAACCCACCGGAGTCTCATGGCCGGCCGACCACTACTCTGGCAAAATTTTAAAACTTGATTTTCAAGAAAAAAAAAATAAAACATACAATTATATTTCTAAAAATTTCATTAATAAAAATGAAAAACAAGAATAAGAGTAATTTAGATTTTAAACTTTTGATACATGGATTTTGGAAAGATGGGTTCTCTCAATTTTAAGAAGAAATCGCATTCCCTCGTGAGTTTTATCTATTTTTATGGTTTTTTTATTTTCAATCTTTGCTTAATTCATAAAAATAAAAAAAATAAAAAAATCTCAAGTATACCAACAATGGTTTTTATTTTTATTTTTAATCTCCTCTTTCCATGTTTGATTTGGGGTTTGGGTTTTGGCCCAAACCCAAACCCTTGTTCTGAGGTTGAAGACAAGGGCACTTTTGTCCATTAATACAAAATTTGGTAGTCAACTCGGGTCAACACTGGTCAAATGACAGTGGACCGAGTCAAGGGGGGGTATGTCAGCTTTTTCAAATCATGGGTGGTATGTCAAATTTTAAACATAAGATGAGGGGGTATGTCAAAAATTCACTTTTTTTTTTTAGGAAATTACCATAAAAGCCGTAGTTACGAGCACGTTGGTCGTCTCTAACCGTAGAAATTTTTTTCGTCCGAATTAGTCGTGCTTTTATGTTTCGTGGACGCATGCGTCTCTTTCGTCAGATATGTTGTACGAATCGTAAAGTTTATACCGATTCTACCCTTCTGAACCATCTGACGTTGCTGACGACAGGATGGTCCATCCATCAGCACCTCGTCGACGATGCTGTAAATTGAATGAAATTATAAAAAAAATTGGAGTCCGCCTGGAGAAATTTTTGAGAAGAGGAAGGGGACAGATGAATTGGAAGAACCCTATGGAGACAGAAGAATATGAGAATCCCGCTGTATCTAATTGTTTGGTCGGAGGTTGAAGGATAGAATCAGAGGAAAAACTCTCTCTCCATCTCATTGTTTGGTTGGAGGATTAATTGAAGCAAGTGATCGATTAAGGTAAGTAGGTTTTGAAGAATGTTTAAGGGTTTATGGTTTAGATGGGGGTTTTATATTTACGTTGGGGGTTTAAGATTTAGATTGGAGTTTTGCAGTCACATTTGGGGTTAAGATTTAGATGGGGGTTTTGTTGAAGAAGAAGAAGAAATGGTAGATTTCGTTAGATTTAGATGGGGGTTTTATTGAAGAAGAAGAAGAAAATCTAGATTTCGTTAGATTTAGATGGGGGTTTTGCATTCATTCAATTTTTTATCACTCAATTTTTGATTGCTTTTGTTCCATTTCATTTTGAATGAAGTTTGTTATTTGTTAATTTTATTTTGAAAGTAAGTGAAAGCGTTGAAACCAGATTTGGTTTTCTTTCTTCTTGAACATTTTAATTAAAAGTAGTTTATCATGTATCACAACTAACCTAATTTACCACTGGTTGCATTTTTATAGTAAAATCATTATAGGCAAAAAAACTGTTTAACATGTATCATTTTAGGCATAATTGGTTGTACTAGTACCATGTTCTCAAAATTTTACTAACCTGGTTTATGAGTGGTTGAATTGGTTACTATAGAACTATTTTCACTAAATTGGTTGAACCAGTACCATTTTCACCAAACCAATAACCTTCTAAGAAAAATTGGTTAAACCAGACACCTTAGCGGTTTCTCACAATCCTATTATGGTCATATTTAAAAAGCAGGATTTCTTACACCAATGTAAGAAGTCCTACCTTTTATTTGGTAAGTCTGATTTGTTAAAATGGTAGTATGTATACCTTGTTTTGAATATAGTTTGTCATTGCCTTCTTAATTATTAGTTGATTGATTTAGATCAAAGTTGTACTCGAAATTTAATTTATTTAAAGTTTTGATTTTTGAGTCAATATGTTTCATGAAGTCTTAGAGGGCCCAATGTGACCTCAAATCAAAGGCATGACTTCTTATCTCAGATAGACCTTCGTAAGAAGTCCTGCCTTTTATTTGATAAATCAAATTTTTGAAAATGGTAGTTTTTCTACCTTGGTTGCAACAACAACTTTTGTAATTTTATGAACAGAAGATGGAAGGAGGAGAAAGTTCTAAACTACGACCAGTGGACTCTACACTCCTATATAACCAAAAAGACCATATTATAGAAAAGATATGGTCAAGGATGGTAAGTATTAGTAATCTTTTATTATTAATTCTTATTTTTGTGAACATTTATTGTTAATATCATCTACTTTTATTGTTAATATATTGTAGGGAAGACCTCACATTCGATCCAATGACTATAGTAAAGCGATAGGCCAGTGGAGGCTGAATCGATAACAAAAGGAGATGGTGAAGATGGCTGGATTTGGTAATCTATGAAAGATAGGCCATCTCCAGATGGACTCCCATTTGTTGTCAGCATTGTTGGATCGTTGGCACCCAAAAATGAATAACTTTCACATGCGCCACTTCGAGATGACTATCACATTGGAGGATGTGGCGCTCATCCTCGGATTAAGTCTCATAGGAAAAACGGTTGTTGGGCGCACAACCAGAAAAGTGCATGAGTGGTTAGAATTGTATCTAGGACGTGCCCCGGCTGAAGAGGATAGTGTAAGGGGATCTTGTGTGAAGTTGACTTGGCTAAGGGACGAGTTCACTGAGGTGCCAATTGGGGCAGGTCCCCAAGAGATACAGTTTTGTACTCGAGCCTACATTCTATACCTAATAGGCATAACAATATTTTCTAAGCCTAGTTCATATCTAGTGAATGTTATGTACTTGCCATTGATCGTTGATTCAACGGTATTTGGGGAGTATGCTTGGGGAGCAGCAGCCCTAGCATACTTGTACAAGTCTCTCACGAAAGGAGTGTTGGGGTCAGGAAAGAGGGCAATAAAGAATCTCGGAGGCTCAATGACATTGCTCATGGTTAGTAAATCATATTTAATTGTTAAATTTATGTCATATATGATAATGTATCAGGTTGACTAACTAAGTATTTTGCAACGCATCTAGTGTTGGGCATTTGAGAGAATCTCTATTGGTAGACCCCTGCAAAAGAGGCAACGTCTGGTATTTCCATTGGCGTGCAAGTGGATGGAGAGAAAGCGATATGACGACTACCACCACAACTATATGCATCTGCGGGCGACGCTAGATGACATGGATGATAGCAATGTAAGTCACACTCGTAGTTGAATGCAATTTGTTATCTATTATACTTGTTATTGTATTACAATTATCTTTGATGGTATCGAAAAGGTTGACTGGCGACCCTATGAGGCATTGTCTCATGCCCCTATCATGCACGAGATTGGACCAATTGCTCGCCGTGCACATACTTGGTTGATTCACTTCAATACAGTTGAGATGCAATTGCTAGAAAGGTAATGAAACAGTTTGGTCTTGAGCAGGGCATACCTCCCTCACCACCACGTTATGCTAGAATTTCTCGTCTCTCCCAAAATGTTGATTACACAAAGCAAATGGCGGAACATGTGCGTATATAGATGGAATTTTATAATAATTTGTATGTAGTGGAGGAAATTCTTGAAGTCCATCCTGGTGCCATCTCTCTTGAGTACGCAAGATGGTATTCAACAGTTAATATCCCTAGAGTCCGTCCAATCTTTGTTTCTGAGCTTATTTTGTCTCGAGAGGATGTAAGTTATTTTGTTTGTTGTAAATTTCTTTTTGGTTATTCAATACTAAATTAAAGTGATCTTATGTAATTGCTAAAATGTAGGTTGGTTTACATGAAATTAAAAAATCTCGTGAGTTTCAAGTACTTTGGTATTTAGATTGGATTGGGCAATCTATAAGAATTCTTGGAGTTTAACTTTTAAAAGCATCTTTATGTTAGTAAACAAAGCTATTTAATGAAACATGTTAGATAATCTGTAACCACTATATGGACTATGGAAGCAAAGTGTGTTGTTTATTTTTAGGTGAGCCAATATGGAATATAGATGAGAACTTTATAGGCAAGATGAAAATTATTACTTCTATTAGCAAGTTGGTTTAAATTTACTGTGATAATGAAGCATATGAAGAACAACCAAGTGTCAGCAATGGATAAGCACATTGAGATCAAGAACATGTTCATACATGATAAAATTAGAGCAAGATTGATTGATGTACTATTATATGAGAAATCTGGCTAAGGATTAAAAATTACGACCAAATGACGCGTTGAAGACCTATAACGACCCAAGGTAATGAAGTTTGATGGTTGACATTAGTTAGAAGCCTTTTCCTTTTTATTTACCGATCTTCGGAATTAGTATCGATAATTTTTTGTATTTTTTCTCATAGTTTCTATTTGTATCTAGTGTTAATCTAGGATCTCTCAACTCAGTGTCACATTGGGTTACTGTGAGATAGCACAATCCGACTTGAGGCAAAAAATGGTCAAATCTTATTGAGTCACCACCAACCCTTTTTAATGGTATGATTGGTCACCGGGTTTGAAAATATATAACACTGTATTATTTTTTATAAGAAAAATACAAACTAGTGACTCCATTGATCTATCAACTATTTAAGAGATCATTAAATAAGTGTGTCATTTGTAGATTGGGGAATGTGTTAGGCATCCTAATTTACCCGTATTTAAACGGTTACCTACTCTTGTACCCTCAATCATCCTTTTAAGTTATCGGTTAAGAAAAAAATGAATTTAAATGTACAAGCCCCTATTATGCAAATATTTCAGATTCTCCACATATACTAGAGAGAAAGTAAAAAAGATAGAGAATTTTTGACATACCCCCCCATGTTATCTTCGAAATTTGACATACCCCCCCATACTTTGAAAAAGCCGACATACCCCACTATAACTTGGTCCAAGGTCAGTTGACTAGCATATTTTATATTAAAATACAAAAATACCCTTGTCTTCAACCTTGGAGCAAGGGTTTGGACCAAAACCAAACCCCCAAATCAAATGGCTGTATGTGGTGTATAGCAAGTCAAATCAAATGACCGGAGTCTCATGCCCGTCATCCACCACTCCGACAAAAATTAAAAAAAAACCATTGGGTTATCCGACCATAGACTCGAGCTTGTATTTTCCATCCAATTTTAGCTTGAAAATGGATGATTTCATAATTATTATTGTTCAAAAATATCTAATCAATATATGGAGTGGGAATCCCCCAATGCTAGTTGAGATACCAAGAAAAGATTCAGAGCCTAATATTTGTATTACAATGCCACTTTAGCCTTAGAAGTTTTTTTTTTTAAGTTGGTCTTTCAAAAAAATGTAAAACTCCGGATACCAATGGGTTTTTTAATTTTTGCCGGAGTAGTGGATGACCGGCAGGCATGAGACTCTGGCGGATTGGTCTCCGATAATGGACAACTAACCCATTGGTATCTCTTGGCTTGCCGTCAACCACATCCATTTTGATTTGGGGGTTTTGTTTTGATCCAAACCCTTGTTCCATGGTTGAAGACCAGGGTATTTCTGTTTTTTAATATAAAATATTATGGTCAACTCGGGTCAACATTGGTCAACTGTCCTTGGACCAAGTCGTAGGGGGGGTATGTCAACTTTTTTAAAGTGTCGGGGGGTATGTCAAATTTCAAAGATAACATGGGGTGATATATCAAAAATTCCCAAAAAGATAACATAAAAAGAACAATAAAGTGGAATTAAAAGAAAGAACAAACTAAAAATACAATAATCTAAATCTAAATGAATAAAATAAAAGACAAATAAAAAAGAACTTTCCCATGTGGTTACATTGTTAGAGAGAGAAAGTAAAAAAAGATGAACATCAAAGGAAAGATCAACATCAAGAGTATCAATGAGATAAACCAAAAAAGTTAGATAATAAAATAAAAGACAAATAAGGAAAGAAAAAATATGGGGGTTTGGAGAGTTGTATGATAAGCTTCAATAATATCATCAAAGTGTGTCATGATATATGAACCTTGGTGCCTCTACACACATCAAGAGTTTTGATCAATTATTGATAAAATGATCATTTTAAGTCAAAAATTAATAAGACAAAAATATTTTGAAAGATCTTTCTAAGTACTTTCAATGGTAGACATCTTATTGACATACAAACCATCAAAAATTGAGATCATTTAAGAATTAGTCCAACAAAAGCCTCGACCTTATAATCGAGCCATTAGATTTTAATGAAATCAATTTTTTTTTAAAAGATGAAGGAGTTAAAAATAAATGCTTTTGATTTTGATCAAATCTAACGGGAAAATCAAAGATACAAACAATTTTTTATCATTTATCAACAAAAGTCAAACATTTGATTAAATTCTCATAGCTTATAATGGGGCTTCTCAATGATGGTTTTGGGTTCTAGAAGTACTATCTAAGGGTGGTTGATAGTTCTAAATAAGGTTTTACGATTAGGTAAGAATATTCTAAGGGTTGAGATGAGTTAAAGTAACCCTCGACCAATAAAGAGGAAGATCATGACCGTTGATCGCCAAGTTAGAAGATCATGCCAAAATGGGGTGTCTACAATTACGTATCAATTTTGTGACCCAGAGTGAGTATATGTCTTAAGAGTTTTTCATTATATCATTTAAAATCCTTTTTGGTGATTTTAAAAATTCTTGGCAATTTTCAGACTTTTCATGGTTTTCTAACTTGTGTCCAATATAAACTTTAGATGCTCTCGTAGATGACATTTACCTCGAGTTGTGTATCTATTTAGTAATTTGGAGTGTGTGTCAGCCTCGAGAATACCCTTTGCATCATCTGAATTTTTTTGACATTTTTCAAATAATTTTTAATAATTTTTTGATTATTATTCAGATTTTTAGTATAAAAGATCAGGTACTCTTATGACCTCCGGATCTTCTGCAAATCGCAAGTCAAATGTACTCTCTTCAAGTAACATTCTGCGAACTCATGAGGTTTCAATCCGTCCAATCAAATCAGAAATCGATGACATGTACACCTACTTTTGAGCCTAATATGTTTTGGTTGGATTCTGATATCGTATTTTTTTAAAATAAATCAGCCATTATGCGTTATTAAGTTGTGTGATGAAACATATTATAAAACCTTGTCTAACACATGTCCAATCATGTACAACACATATTGAGTTCATTTCATGTAATATACGCATGTCTATTTGCATGAAATTACACAAATACCCCCTCCTTTCATTTAAAATCAATTTCTATCAAAACAAAATCTCTCATTTGCCATTTCAAACAACCAGCCAACGTAGAGAGCAAATTTATAGAGAAACCCTCGATGTTTCAAGTCCGAATTCACTTATGTCAATGAAGACTAGTAGAACTTCATTTGGGCACAAGAATTTCAAAATTTAAACAAGGAAAAATAATAAGTAAATTATATCCATTTTCTGAACGTTCTTTGCTGCAGAATTCAGATTGCTAATTCTATAATTTGAATGTAAAATTCCAAAGGTTTAACTCATGTTCAATTTTTTTTTAAATTCTTTGTGAAAACAATTCTTTTTATTTGATGTTAGCTATACATAATAGAGTTTTGGGTGAACCGTTGGGTGAAGAACATACTCCATATTAAGGGTGTTTTATTTGTTGTGATTAAACATAGATTTTTGGACTATTCACTAAAGAAAATAGTCACATACTTATTACATTTTCTGTTGTGCAATATAGAGCTTAATGCCCATATTTCTTTCCCCTTAAACACCCAAAATCTGAACCCGAACCGGACTCCATTTGAAAACTCAAAGCCACTCAATTTTAGATCTGAAAATTTGACTCAAAATCCACCTGAAACCCACCCAAATCGTCCTTCATCTTTAACCCAAAATTAGACATTGTTTTGCATCCAAAATAGATTTAAAATTTTCTTGAAAACAAGGACTGCGCAACCTATGTGCAGGTCTGAAAATGGATCAAAAACTAACCTAAAGTGCACCCAAAATCTAACCCAAATCCCTATCTAAATGTAACCTAAGATCCCTCCCACGTTTCAGCCCAAAATCAAACTCTAATACATCCTATTTTGACCGAAAAAATGCACTTAAATAGAAGCTGCTCCACATGATTTGCAGACACACTTTCAACCATGAAAATCCAACTCAAAATCACTTATTTGTCAACCTATATTACACCCATTTGGTAGTCTATGACCCATTTTTTTAGGCCGAAACCACTTACAAGTTAGCCCCAAAACAACACCATTTTTTGCCAAGAACAAGGACTGCAACCACATATTGCAGACCTAGAAAAATATGCTCAAAACCTAACTCATTTCCTCTAAACCCGACCCACAAACTAACCCAAACCTGCTCAAGACCAACCCAAACCCATGTCCACTAGCTGAACCAAAGACCCTACCCAAAACTCGGGTCACATCCCACCCCATCACTGTCCAAACAAACCCTGAAAGTAGAGGAGCCGTTGACCCCAAAGAAGAAGACATTTTAAACTAAGAAAGAAAAGAAAAACAACAACAACAACAAAGGGGCCTTTAAAAAAAGGCCCACAAATCACCAAAGTTAAGGAAAAACTCATAGGGTGACCCACTTGAGAAATAAGAAAAATAAATAATAAAATAATTTATTTTATCAATAAGTACATTTTGTCAATATAAACCATTTTAATTATAATTTGGTCATCTTGACCTTATTAGGAGTATTTTAATAATTTAAAAATGATTTTTGGTAACTTAAAACCCAATAGGGATTAGGATAACTTAGTAATTTATAACTAAAAATTTGGTTAATTTTGACTTCAATTGAACTGCATTTGATCAATTTTAACTAGTTTGACCCAATTTGGTCAATGGTTGACCAATAATCAAAATTTGACCATTGATTGACTAGCATGGACCTGGATTGATTAGACATAATCTAGGTTAATTTGGTTAGATCCATATTATCCAGACTTGTCTAAAATGGATTAAGTTTAGTCAGAATAGGTAGCTTGACCATATCCGACAGATTGACCAAATTTGCTAGGTTGACCAAGTTTTACTTGGATTCACCATACTAAGTTAGGTTGGCTAGATTTGACTTATTCTAATCATTTTGACTGGTTAATTATAATTATTTAATAAGGGTTTCACTTAGCTTAAATTGTAATAAAATATGAAAATGAGTAATTAGGTTTAAGTAATTACATAACTTGGGCTGAGTAGTTTGACTGAGTGACAAACCAAGTAGTTTTACTAGTTCGATTAGGCCGACCATATTGATTAGTTGACCAGTTGGACTTTGGCTGACTATAACGGCTAGTCTAATTAGTCTACTAGAATAACAAAAGTGTTCTTAGTTGACTAGTTTGACTAGGCTGGACTAAGTTGATTAGTTAACCAATGTTGCTAAGTTTTGACTATATTAGTTGACTAGTTTGACTTGGGTTGACTATAACGACTAGTCTAACTAATCTACCAAGTTGACCAATAGTTCTTAGTTGACTAGTTTGCATAGGTTAGATCAGACTGATTAGTTAACCAGTTTAACTAAGGTTAACTATGTTGATTAGTTGGCTGATCAAATTAGGATGGAACTAAATGGATTGGTTAACCAACGAATTAGTTGAACATACTTGACCTACATTGTTTAGACTTAATTAGTATTGTCTAAATGTTAATTAGTTAACCGAAAGTGTTCTTAAAACTGGGTAAGATTAAGTAAGTTCCATCTAGATTGATCTTAGGCATCTATTTTAGTTTAAGTATTAGGTTTTGTTCATTTTAATAGATCTATAGTGAACTTAGGGTCTAATCTTATAATTCAATTGAATTTTTTTTGTCTTTTTATTTTGTCATCAATCGAGAAAAAAATGGAGCTACACAAGGAGAGAAGCATAAACTGAGATTTAAAGCATCTGAGCTATTTTGAGAGACCTTCGAATCATTGAAGCTATAACTAAAGCCGCAAAAGAACAAGCCGCACTTGTAAACATTGAAAAACCCTTTGGATCAGCATTGTAAAGTGGGTGGTTTCTTATCCTCTTAATAATCATCTCCTATTTATGTCTTGAAAATTCTTGTAATTATGCATATTCTTGTATGATTTTGGTTTCAATCAATTATCAATTAAGTTAGAAAACTTAATTATTTTCTAAAACTCAATTTTTTGCTATCAAATTTTTTGGGAGAGAAATTTCTGAAAATCGAAAGTATTTTAGAAGATTTTATCGAAACAATTCTCGTTGTTTCTTTTAATGAAAGAAAAAAGTGATTGCACGTGGTTTGATATGGATGATGGATGATCCCATTGATTGGTATGTGGTGTTTGAATCCCCCACTAAAGGCAGTTAAGTGATTAGACCGGCCTAGACCTAAAATCTATTAGGAGACTAATTGTATGTGTGTGTGGATCTAGATGGTTGACTCGAATATACACTACAAGAAAGTTTATTTTTAGTGGCGATGTTTTTAGCCGCAGTTCATATATCGCCACTAAAAACTTACTTTTAGTGGCAATAATTTGATGTAGCCACTAAAGGTGACATCATAGCCATATTTAGCGACAACCCAAAAGTCATAGCAAAAATGTGCCACTAATTGCATGGCGCGAAACTTTGGTGCCAATTGCATTTGGAGGGAAATATATTTAATGGGGAGTTTTAGTTTTTTTGCCGCTAATTTAAGGTTTTAGTGGCAACTTGTCTCTTCATCGTTAATTGTTAGTTTTAGCCTCGTTTATTTTTGTTGCGGCTTCATGTGAAACTTTTTGCAGCTACTATTGCCGCGGCTAATGCTTTTCTCTCCTTTTACTCATTTTTTGTTTTTCATTTCTATTTTTTATTTCCCCAACCTTACTATCTAACTCTATATCTCTCCAAAAGCCAAGCTCCTACCAGCCTCCTCCAACGAACATTAGAAGAAGTATGTCTTTGATTTTGAGCATTTTGGGGCTTTAAGTTCAAATTTCTTCTTAATCTTGGAAAACCTATAATCCTGAGATGAAGATGTTGGGTTTGATGAGTTTAATGGAGCTTCCTTTCTTGGGGTCATGTTTAACCTATCAGCGATAATTGTTGGTGCTAGAATCATGGCTTTGCCTACAACAATGAAGGTTTTGGGGCTTGGCCCAAGGATTGCTATGATCATCTTCATGGCGTTCCTGACGGAGGCTTCAATTGAGATGTTGCTCAAAGTTAGCAGGGCCGGGAAATCAGTTTCTTATGGAGGAGTTATGGGAGATGCCTTTGGAAGGGTTGAGAGGATGTTGTTGTAGATCTATGATGTTATAAACAACATCAGAGTGCCTATTGTGTACATGATTATCATTGGTATAATTTCGATCCACCTTGTTTGTTTGATGTTTAACTTTGTTTCATTTTAATACTTCTAAAAGTAGAAGATGATGGATTTTGTTATTCCTACCTTCCCTTAAATCAGTCAGGGATGCTTTTTGATTTGTTGTGTGGATAAGCCTTACAAATCTCGTATTTTTTATAACTTGGGTGTGATAAGGTGATGTGCTTTTTGGAACATCTTCAAGTTGAGTTCACCGCTCTGGTATTTTGAAAGGATGATTTGGAGAACAATGGTGGAATAGGCATTCACTGTGCTGCTTGTCACACTCTTGCTATGTTTGCTCCATTGGCGTGCTTTAAGCGTGTAGGTAGGTGTGATCTATATGCTGATTAGGGTCAAAGAACCATGATCTTATTTATGTCCCAGCTGATAACTTGATCTATTTTCTCATTGCTGACTTGATTTCTAATGCCAAATTTTCATGGAAATATTTCATTTTCATTATTTTCCGTGTTTTACAATGTCTCATTAGGTTCAAGCATTATATATTCTCCTGCATACCAGTATTTTACTGAATAATATGCTGAATATATGTTTGAGATGCTACCTTATTCCAGATTTTAACAAAATAAAATGCGATAGTGTTTAGCTCAATTACAAACTTTTACACATTTTCTTTTGCCTATTTGGTTGCTACAAATTTAACAACCGTTCTTTGTTCTTTAAGTTTGGCAACTAAATTCCTGAACCTGATTTTTGGTTTAAGATGATGTGCATCCATCTTATAATGTTTCACTTTTTGATACACAAGATTTTATACATCCTTTTCTGTTTGCAAATTCATTAAGATACGATGCCTTATCAGTTGCACTGGCAGTTGTGTTTGTTGTTATTACTACGAGAATCACAATTTTCAAATTGATAAATTAAAGCATAGCAATGCCCAGATTGCTTCCAAATGTTACTGATATAACAGAATCCTAGAAACTTTTCACGGTGCTCCCCACTCTCATCACAACATACATTTGCCACTATAAGATATGCAAGCTGAAAAATTACAATAAGCTCTTTAATATGAGCACAGTTGCACACAGTAATTAATAACGATGGAATTTTTGCAACATTTTTGTAAAAGTAGGGTCACCATAGGTATTTTGTTGCTTGGTATTTATGTGAGAAAATGTAAATGTCAGATTAATCAGAAGGAAGTTAGAATTAATATTTGGTTGGAAGTCATGATTTTCAAAAGCTCCACTTGCGTGCATCCAAACCAAGTCATCTTGAGCGGGTTGACTCAATTATAGTTTTTTTTGTAAGTATGACAGAAAATAAGTGCCCATTCTGAGAACTTCTATCACTAAAGCAATACACACAATAGACAATGAGCTTGAGGACTCTTCCCAGATACAATTGATTGTGCAAACCTCCCCTAGACTATACTCAATTGTGTACATAACAACAAGCTTCTTTGAGTTCCTCCTATTTGGTGACTCAACACTTGATGATGATGTGCTTGCCAACTTTGACACCAACCTTAGCATCTTATACAGCTCATATATGGACACGTTAAAATTATTGTCACTTGATGTCATATATACTAGTTCTTATATATTTTCCTACTATTCTATCTTGTGTAATTTATTTCTCTATGTTTTCAAGGTCATGAGGTTCGGAGTGGTGACTTACCACAGCCAATCACATTAACAACTAGTCCAGAGTAAAGTGTAATCTATAAATCTCAAGCTAGAATAAAATGCTCAGAGTAGAGTCAACTGCAACATTTGTAAACTACAAGATTTCCATAAATCTCTGGAGCTATTAAAGGTTTTTTCCACAAGACAATCAATATCGAAAACTTTTGAAACCATAGATAATTTTTTGCTAAGGTCTCTAGGCAGGTCAACATCGATATCCCTTTCGCTCCCTCTTTGTACCTCTATTTGAATTTAGTTCTAATTCTTATTTGTTCTTCTATGTCAATGAGTTTGCCTATAAAAGTCATATTTACAACTTAATAAGTGTTCCTAATTTGATGGGATTCTATCTGTGATTTTGCTTTCTTAAACAATAAATGCATTTGATGGGATTTTTCTCCATAAGTTTGTCTATAAAAATCATATTTATAACTTAATAAGTGTTCCCAATTTGATGGGATTCTATACGTGATTTCGCTTTCTTAAACAATAGATGCATTTGGTCCTTTCATGTGCAGAGGTATGAAAAATATGGCTCTTTTCTCCTTCTGTGATTAAGTGAGATTGACTTACTTTTATTTCTTAGCTAAAAATTACCATCACTTCCTGTCTTTGCTTACTTCATTATCAAACTATGCATTCTAGGAAGCAATCAACTGAATTGGAGGAATTTTATAGGAATCATGTGGATTCAAGTCCTCAGGAGATGCAAAGTCGACTGATTGAGAGATTCCAAACTGAAATATTGTCTCCAAAGTCAACTAAATTGATAAATAATATTATTAATGTCATTCATTTTTTTAATGTAGGAAGAGCTTCAGAGGCAAGAATCTCAGCCATCGGAAGAGGGCACTGCCCCCCCCCCCCCCCTCATGACCGAGGATCAGAGTTTGGATAGTAGCTAATCATA
The DNA here is from genome assembly GCA_035048495.1 of Euptelea pleiosperma. Taxonomy (NCBI): domain Eukaryota; kingdom Viridiplantae; phylum Streptophyta; class Magnoliopsida; order Ranunculales; family Eupteleaceae; genus Euptelea; species Euptelea pleiosperma. The sequence goes on from CM068550.1 coordinate 23,587,747, forward strand.
TTTATTTTTTATTTACAGGTCAGAGACATGTGATGTATAACTTCTCAAAAGCCCGATGATTGTATTTTTAGTTATGACGTTGTACATACAATTTAATTATATTTGTGAATGAATATTTTGCTTAAATAAATTAAATTTGAAGTTATGTTTCAATATTTGGTGATAATTAAATTTTCATATTTGCATTTTATATACAAGCATGTTGGTAAAAAAAAATATGTATATGAAAAGAAAAAAATCTATTAAAATTAATATTTTTTATTTTCTCCAAATTTTAACTTTTAACAGCGACAATAAGTCGCCACTAAAATACCTAACACTTTTAGTGACGACTTTCAGTTGCAGCTAAACGTCTAATTTTTAGCCACGACCAAAAGTCACTACTAAAAATCCACTTTTATTCCAACTAATTAGTGATGATTTTATACCTTTAGTGACAATAATTTGTTCAATTAGTGACGACAAATTGCGTGACTAAATATTTTTTTAGCGACAATTACAATGTCGCGGTTAAAAGTTTAACTTTTAGTTGCGACTATATAAAGTCGTCGTTAAAACTTTTAGCCACAACACTTTCTTCGGCAGCCTAGCGGCAATTAAAATGTCATCGCTAAAAGATTTAGCGTCGACTTTTAGACATTTAACTGCAAAATATTTCGCGGTTAAAAGTCAAATTATGTCACATGAGCTTCAACACGAACACTCCGTACTGAGGGATGATGTCCCCTGTTTAGTCAGATACATATACGTACGATGTGACTGTCACATGAGCTACAATGCAAAATAAATCCATACTGAGGGAGACTGTCCTATGTTCAGATGGATACATATATGATGTGACAGGCAGTGGTGGAGCCAGGGGGCGAGGGTGGGCAGTTGCCCACCCTCAACTTTGAATTTTTGTACATCCCTAGGTTCTGTACTGTTTGAGCCAGCGCAACACTTATATTTGCCCACCCTCAACTTCAGTGTTTGGCCCATCATTAGGTGGACGTGGACCACAATATTTGCATTTGCCATGTGCAACACTCTTAAAGACCACTGACCGTATGGATGTTTGTCCTATCCCTAAGTGGACCAAATACAAAAAACAAGCCTCATTAGTGTTTTCTAACCTTTGGATCGAAGTGCCCAAAATTATGTCTGAATCTAACGGTTAAAAATATTCCCATGAAAAGGAGTCAAATTCAACGGTGAAATCACTAATTAGGTTGATTTTTAGTCTGTAGGTCTGCCTAGGGATGGACCAAATGTCCATATGGTCAGTGGTCTCTAAGAGTGTACCATGTGGCCCATACTATGGTCCGTCATCAACGTTGATGACACACAGACTATAAAAATTGTCTCCCCAAGGATAAACCTTCGCTCACACGGCGAAGCTGATCACAGCCCACAATATGATCCACGTGGCATACTCTTAGTGGACGCAGACCATATGGATGATTGGAGAATCACTAGATGGACCTACAAACCAAAAAAAAAAACATGATCAGTAATTTCTAACTTTGGATTGAAGTTATTTTCATAGGTTAATTTGAACCGTTGGCATTTGAGCATTATTGAGCGCTATTTGGGTACAAGGATCTAAAGGTTGTAATCACTAATCAGGCTGATTTTTGGTTCGCAGGTCCATTGAGGGACTGGCCAAACATCCATACGGTCATCGTCCTCTAAAAGTGTGCCACATGGCTCATATATTGTGGGCTGTGATCGGCTTTGCTCACAGCCCCGTGTGAGCGAAGGTTTACTCCACTTTGCCCACCATTGAACAAAATCCTGGCTCCGCCAATGGTAACAAGGGTATTTCATTACACATACATGTGTGTAATAGTTTATTTTTCTTTTAAAATGAAAATTGATTATTTTAATTAAAAACTTTTAATTATTATTTATATTATATGATATATCACTAGATGATCTGGAAAAGGATCACTTGAACTCTGGAAAAGGAGGTGACGAATTATTCTAAAATATGAATAATGATTTTTGTCTCCTAGGTGGTGTGGGCTATTTTTGCGACTTGACTCATTATTCAAATACAAGAAGTTCCAGTTCTCTTTTCTTGATTGTCATTTTTGTAGTGGTACATCTTGGAGTCTAAATCTGATAGAGGTTTATATGGTATGCCTCGATGAGGCGATAGATGCGAGAGGTACAGTTCATCAGTTCCTAGATAATTTTAAGGATCCTTGAAATATTCGCAAACATCGAACGATTGACCATCGTTGTGTGTTAGACCTGTGTATTCAATGTCGTGGTTAAAGGCCCTCTCCTAAGCTTAAATTCACGGGATTGTAATGTGCTCCTCATACGTAGTTGCAATTCTCCGTTTGACCGCAATCAGGATACTAACAGTGGGGTTCCACACTGGTTAAGTATTGGGACAAAAGAAATAATTGAAAGACTTGAGTTGTATACTAGTCGTGACCTTCACTCTAAGACGAATAGACTATCCACCTTGTGTTGTTATTAGTTGGTGATTGATGAGATATAAATGTTATTGATATAATGTTTAATATGCTATTTGATTTCTAATTTTATTAGTACCTTATAAATTCTACCATTTATTGCTAAATAAAATTGTTTAGTCTAATTTTTGTTCTTGCATTTTTGTTTCTTTTAAAATTAGATGTATTTTGTTATTCTATTATTTTGTATTTATGATGATGGTTTGTTTTCTTTGCAAGTTCTTTATCAATGTCTACTGACCAATTTTGCAGCAAGGTTAGTGTTTAGTGTAGTCTTGTATAGTTTGCAACTTATATTTGTTGTATCTTTTGTGTGAATATTTATACATATTAGATGTTATCTCATGTTATCTTAATTATATGATTATCATCGTGATAAGTTGATAGATTATATTATATTTGTATATCACACGTGTTTCATTTTTGACATAGATATTGCTTCCACATTTAAAAAAAATTATCTGAAATTTAGAACTTGGGTTAGATGTGAGATTGAGAATCCTTGCATGCTTTGGATTCAAATATTTGATTTAGGACACGTGGCGCACACCTCGAGATTCGTGTAGTCCAAATTCGGGGCGTGACAGGACCCCACTTTGTCAACTTTGGAACAGTCAAAGAGAGTTGACTTTTTGGATCTTCATCAAGTGAACACATTTTTAAGATCAAGTAAAGCATATGCTCGCATTAAATCCAAAATGGTGCGGGTGTATGGTCTTAGATTGCATTTTGGACTGACAGATTGTTAGATCTAACAAGATTGGACGACTGAGAAGCATTGACCGTTGGATTTTCATCAAGATGAACACATTTTCAAGAAGTAAAGACATACGCCCGCATGAAATCCAAAATGGTGCGGGTGTATGGTCTTAGATTGCATTTTGGACTGACAGATTGTCAGATCTTACAAGATCAGACGTCTGAGAATCATGGATCGTTGGATCTTCATCAAGATGAACACATTTTCAAGAAATAAAGGCATACGCCTGCATGAAATCCAAAATGGTGTAGGTGTATGGTCTTAGATTGCATTTTGGACTAATAGATTGTCAGATCTAGCAAGATCAGACAGCCGAGAAGCATGGACCATTGGATCTTCATCAAGATGAACACATTTTCAAGAAATAAAGGCACACGTCCGCATGAAATCCAAAATATTGTGGGCTCGTATGGTCTTAGATTGCATTTTGGACTAACAAATTATCAAATCTAACAAGATCGAATGGCTGTGAATCATGGATCGTTGGATCTTTATCAAGATAAACACATTTTTAAGAAGTAAAGGCATACGCCCACATGAAATCCAAAATGGTGCGGGCATATGGCCTTAGATTGCGTTTTGGACTAATAGATTGTCAGATCTAACAAGATTGGATGGACGAGAAGCATGTACCATTGGATCATCATCAAGATGAACACATTTTCAAGAAGTAAAGGCATACACCCGCGTGAAATCCAAAATGGCGTGGGTGTATGGCCTTAAATTTCATTTTGGGCAGACAAATTGTCAAATCAAGCAAGATCATGTGGTAGAGAAGTATGGATTGTTGGATCTTCATCAAAATGAACGAATTTTTCAGATGTTAAGGCATACGCTCGCATTAAATTGAAAATAGTATGGGCGTATGGCCTCAGATCATATTTTGGAGCTTCGAATCATTATAATTAATCAAGCGAGATCAGACGACTAAGAAGCATCAATTGTCAGATCTCCATGAAAATGAACAACTTTTTCAAATCTTAAGGCATACGCCCGCATGAAATTAAAAATGATGCGGGCATATGGCCTCATCACGTTCCATTTTGGAGCTTCGGATCATCATGATCAAGTTAGATCAGATGGGCGAGAAACATCAACCGACAGATCTAAATGGAAATGAACAATTTTTCTGATCTTAAGGCATACACCCGCATGAAATAAAAAATGGTGCTGGTGTATGTCCTCAATTTTCATTTTGGAAGTTTGGATCAATATGATCAAGCTAGATCAGACGGCCTAGAAGCATCAACCATCAGATCTCTATCAAAATAAATAGATTTGACAGATGTTAAGGTATACGCCCGTATGAGAGTGTGTCTTCTTTGGCCTCTAAAGAGACAAAAACTTGAACAATTAACCATGGATTCTTGAAAGATGTTAAAGAATTACAGTCAAAAGATAAAAATAAATAAAATGAATCAAGATGAATGTTTCTAAAATGCATAAAACATTGAATAATTAAGAAATTACTTGATGGATTAAAGTCATATTTATTACATAAAATCTGTAAATCCTTTACATTTTTTAATCCCCTTAACCCTGTACACCCATTAGTCAATCCCAAATAAAAGAAAGAACTCATAGAAGACTTGATGGAAACTCGAAGGAATGTAATTCCATGAATTTGTATATGTTCTATAGCATTATCGCTGTGTGTACCAAATTTGTGACATCCATGCGGATGGTCAAGATGGCGACACATGGACATGTCTGAAGCCGAGACCAGTCTGGGTCTCCGAGGCCGAAACCAGTCTAGATGGCTGAGGCAGATACCAGTTTGGGTGTCCGAGGCCAAAACCAGTCTGGGTGTCCTAGGCCGAGACCAATCTAGGTGTCCTGGCCGAGACTAGTCTGGGTGTCTGAGGCCGAGACCAGTCTGGATGACCTAGGTTGAGATCAGTTTGGGCGGTGTAGGCCGAGACTAGTCTGGGTGTCCTAGACCGAGAACAGTCTGGGTCTCTTGGGAGTATAGAAGTATGATTGATGCCGAGATGCATAGATCATAAAGAGGAAACATGGAAGTCCTACGCCGACAAGAAATATATTAGTTTGACAAGACACGCTGAAGAAGGAATAGAAGAGTATAGAGTTGGTAGATTGACAGGGTAGGTGGTTATCCTTGCTAGAGCACAAGTCAGTCGGTGGTAGGTGGGGCAATGGATCGCACAGTGGTAGGTAGTTAACCATGTCAGTGGATATAGTAGTCGACAGCAGGCATGCCAGAGCAAAATAGTTGGTACGACAATTGACAGTCGTTGCTGACAGGAGAATGGGCTAATTGACTTCGTCAGAAAGGACAGTTAGCGCCAAAAAAGGCATGTACGCCGAAGGAAGAGCGCAACAAGGGCAACCAACACGCCAGCAGGTGAACGCCAATAAATAGAGGTAGGTAGGAACATTAAAATGGATAGAATTTCTGAGCCAAAACTCTGCCAAATTACTTGGAGAATTTATTGATGACTTAGTTGTTGGAGGCTCTACTAGTGGGACCCCCTCCCCGACTCTCTTCTCGGATTCCAATAGCAAGAGTTCTTGCAGGGTTCACGGAGTTCTCAGCTCAGCGATAGACTTCTCAGATTGAGGAGACGGAGACCTCGGACCAGCGAAGGACTTCTCGGATCAGGGGTGTAAACTAGCGAACTTATCGACTATGCTAGGTCTGTCCAGTCCGAGACCGACTAGCCATCAGGAGTGAGAAGAGATTAATCTGCACTAATCTCGAGGGGATGTATGGGATTTTTCCCCCACAATCACCACGAAACAACCTTCATCTGCAAAACAAGATATAAAGAATTACATTAATCAGAATCAATAAAGAATGATCTTTAAGGCTGCATTTGTTTTTTATGAATGCGCGCGCATTGGCGCCGTTGTACGCAACTCAGCCAAAAAACATGTGTTTGGTTGCACCAATACGCACGACTCACAATTCGCACCAGGGCCCTCAATGTGCACCATGGCGTGAATTGCAATACTCACCTTCTCTCCTGAGAATTGGACCACGCACCAAATCGCGTGTTACAACACGCGCTAATGTACCATAAGGCACACTTATGGTGCATCGCACGACGCATCACACTATTAAAATAAGGAGTTTTACTATAAATTATATTATAATACATTATATTATTATTAATATATGATATAATAATATGAATATGATAATATATTATATAATATAATAATATTACTATTATTATAATGTATTATATTAATAATATTATAATAATATAATATATATTATATTATATATTATTAGATATGATATATAATATATCTAATATATATTATTAAAAACTATATAACATATTATATGTATATTTAAATCGTATATAAATTTTCGAGTACATAAGGACAGTCTAAAGCGTACATGTATAATTTTATATAATGCAGCAAGATGTACTAGATCAGATGCAACAACAACCATCATTTGCACAAATAAATACACATAATCGATATTTGCGCGTGATTTGTTGAGTCCATCCAAATGTCATACATTCAAATTTGCGAGCATTAAACTTGCGCGGATTTTGAAACGCACATGTCTAAAAACACGCGTTAAAAAATAAACGTAGCCTTAAAAAAATACATTATGTTACATAATCAAATTGATAAAAATTAGAATTAATGTTACAAGATTATTTCTTTTACAATCGAATTATATTCTATAAACCTCCATTAATAAACCTTCCATTATATTTTAAATCCCATGTTTCAATAATTAACAATTAAAAACCTTAATAATATATTGTAAAAATCAAGATCATACATCACCAAGGAACGAAAAATCATTAAAAGAATTAAAAGTAATGATCAAGAAACATAGAAATTAACATGATCAAACCATTATTATTAACACTTTAAAAAAATAAACTATTAATATTATCAAGAGGAGAGCCGCTAAAAGGACCACAATAGGTACTCTGTATTCGACAACCCAAATAATAGTGTTATCTCAACAAAGGGTGTTCACTTTATAGTCTTTAAGGAGCATGTATCTCGTATTAAAATTGTTAATTCTTTTGAATTTATTATTTATTGATTGAATATTATTTTGATATTGATTTTCGCTGAATTAATAAAGTTATTTTGGTTGTAATCTCAAGGTTTTTTTTTATTTCATGTACATGATATTTTGTTTGATGATGAGGTAACCTATAGAGTTTTGTACTTTAAAAGCTTTCTTGGGTCAGATACAATGGGGTAGTATGTCATATAGACCTTCATTCTAGTTGGTCTGATGATTAAGAATCACATGATTAGAACAATAATGTAAGAAATCTTAAATATAAGTATAAAAAATAAAACAAACGACAAGTAAAATTGTATAATATTTTAATTTACTACACTAAGATCATACATAGTCTATATTATACAGCTAAAAGTACATACTTGACAAAATTCATGTATTAAGATTATAAAATAATCTTGCATTGAATAGTGATGCAATGATATTCATGTTGGCATTTATGTCTATATTTCAAAAACTTATAAACAATTAAATATAAATTAAAAAATAGAAATTTCACATACCTTAATATTAACATTTCTTAACACATGGCTATAAATTAGAATCTAGAAGAAAAAATAATGTTGAACTTATCTACTAGTTTGATAAGAACTGAGGCATGTATTCAATGTGTTCTCCTAAAAGCACATTCTTCCCCTACACCATCTTTATGTTGTTGACAGATTTATTTGACGTCTACTTATGTTTATGTCTCAAAAACTTATAAGTAATTAAATATAAATTAAGAAATAGAAATTTCACATACCTTAATATTAACATTTCTTAACACATGGTTATAAATTAGAATCTAAAAAGAAAAATAATGTTAAACTTATCTGCTAGTTTGATAAAAACTGAGATATGCATTTAATGTGTTCGCCTAAAAGCAAATTCTTTTTTTACACCATTTCTGTGTTGTTGACAGATTTATTTAACGTATACTTTTAAGATTCAATTCGATTAAAGGTACGTAGAACTTCAAAGTCCGCAATCCTATGAACTTAATTGTGGCAGTACCCTCTTTTAAAATAAAATAGAAAAAGACTTAAAATCTATAACTCAAATAAAATGAGAGAACATGTCTGCTATAGAGTTTTTGTAAAATTGTATATTGAACTTCTTTCTTCTTCTCTTTATATTGAGTTGGAAAGAGATTTGAAAAGAGCTTAATTAAATTGTGCATGGAACGTTACAAAATTAATGAATTTTATGTGTGTGTCGACCATTTTAAAATTAAATGTGAATGTACATGGTAAACATTTGTTTTTAGTGTGAAAAAAATAAAAAATAGATTAGGCTTTCAACAGCTTATAACCTATAGTTCATAACCACAACCCGTAGCACATGGCTTTTGATCATTTTCATTCAAAATTTTCAAGTTTAAAAACTTAAAATTTGAATAACAATTTATGATTCGATATTAGTAGTATTATTTGTGCTATGTAAAAGATAAAACTAAATACGCGTCTTGTTTTCTTTTTAAGTGATTGGTTTTTAAATAAAGTATAATGGCCACTTGGCAAATTCTATTTCGGTCAGGCTCATGAGCCCCCTTTTTTTGACCCTCTCGAGAGTCATGTTCTCGGTCCTATATTCCGAGAATCCAATAGTGATAGCGTTGGAAAAAGTGATGCTAGCTCAGCGCCACTATTGGATTCTCGGAATTCATGGCCGAGAACATGACTCCCGAGCAATGGTTGATATTACTGCAAAAAGTGAAAAATTGATGCCAGTTCAACACTATCAACCATTGTTGGATTCTCGGAATCCACGGCCAAGAACACGACTCCCGAGATGGATAGAAAAAGGGGGACTCCTGAGCCTGACAGTATACATCAAGTGAGAGAATGTCAATTTGTGTGATATAACACTTAATACGAGCTTTCCCAAATCCCAATTTAAAATAAATTTTTTTAGGTCACTACAAGGAAAATGAACCAAATATTCTTTTTGAAAAGTGGTAAACTTGTTCATGTGTTTAGGAAAGAGAGTTGTAGGTAACTACAACTACTAAATAAAGTGTAGCCCAAAATTCCTTTCTCTCCTTTAATTGGGGGGGGGGGGGGGGGGGGGGGGGTTGTCTAATGAGAGCCTCATTGTAGGCTAGGATTCAATAAAGGTGAAGACTAGGATTCAATAAAGGTGAAGACTGTCTTGTCCTTCTCAATAATTCTATTCATCCTCTTATGTTTTCTTTGTATTTGTCTCGTTATTCCTACAAATTGTGTGCTCGTGATTCAAGGATTACACACGACAATGCTAAGACCAATAATTGAAGATGAATATGAATATGGGTACGTACTTTTGAATGGTTTTAATTTTATTGTGTTATTATGCATAAAAATGATCTGATTATCTTGCATGGACTATTCACGTTTGAATGTGTTTTTCTTACTGGTTTCGCCTGAATTCTCATCAATTCATACATTCTAGGTTGAAGAAAGGGATTCAAAAGTTATTTTACAAATTTATTCAATTTGATCCCAACATCAATAAGATATTTTCGTCCTTTCAAAAAGATTTCGTTGACCAAAATGGCATGCCATGATTTGAAAAGATGGGGGTATGTCAAATATCAAATATTACATGGGGGCATGTCTAAAAATTAAAATGGAGAAATGTTTAGTTTGGGTGGGCCCAAGGGCATAAAGCTAGTAATCTGATAAGTGTTCCGTACCCAACTTGTGTACCTTAACAAATTTAGTGCATATGCTCTTAACATTCGCATATTGATACTTTAAAAACTCCCGAATTTAGGGACAGACCCACCACTGAGAGTGAAAAAATTATTTGTTGGGTGACCAACCAATTAGGACTGGCGTCCGTACAAAGAATGGGCCTCCTTTGTGAAAAAGTAAATTACCCCACTATAGTGCTTATGGGCCCCACTCTTCCATGCATTGGGAGAAAATTTTTCATCCGTGCTTCCTGGCTCCATCAGTTAACTGCCACCTGTACTGAGGTCACGGTTAAGGGCCAGCAACCACAGTTAAAGGCCACCGCAACCGAGGACAGGTGGCACTTAACTGATGTTGCCAGGACACCTGGATCAAAAAAATTCTGAGTAAATCCACTCACACTATGCAGTGAGCGAAGCTGATCACATTACACAATAAGAGCCACTTGGCACACTCTTAGCAGGTGTTGACCGTATGGATGTTTGGCCAGTCCCTCCGTGGACCTCCAAACCAAAAATCAGACTGATTAGTGATTTATAACCTTTGGATCTTTGCACCCAAATAACGCTCAATAATGCTCAAATTCCTACAGTTAAAATCAACCCATGAAAATAACTTCAATCCAATTCTTAGAAATCACTGATGAAAGTGTATTTTTGGTTTGTAGGTCCACCTAGTGATTGGCCAAACATCTATACGGTCAGCGCCCACTAAGAGTGTACCATGTGGCTCGTATTGTGTGCTGTGATCGGCTTCGCTCACTGCATAGTGTGAGCGAAGGTTTACTCAAAATTTCTCATGCATTGATGGTGGTTCCTGATTGACAACTTCAAATTTGATGTGTCGCCCACATAGCCAAAATGTTTTTCACTGGCAAAGGAAAACCCACTTACTACGGTGTTAACTCCACGTGCCGTTATATCCGTGGCTGATGACACGGTAAAACTTCAAATGTAGGTCCCACCTTTGAAGTCCCATTTTATAGGGCCAAAAGAAGCACAAAAATCTCTGACATCAACGTTTGCTTCCCCCCTGGCATCCTTCTCTCTCCAAAACAAAAAAAATCTCCGTTTCGTCTGTGTTTCTGCATCTCTGTCTCTCTCGAGTCTCGGCTCTGCAGCCTCTGCTTCGTTTCTGTGTTTAGTTCTCTCTGTTACTGTTACAATGACGGACATAACAGACGATATCGCCGAGGAAATCTCGTTCCAGAGCTTTGAAGATGACTGCAGGTTACTTGGAAGCCTTCTCAACGACGTCCTTCAACGAGAGGCTGGCCACCAATTCATGGAGAAACTCGAAAGAAATCGAATCCTTGCTCAGGTATCCAACACTACCCCTTTCGTAAGTAGCTTGGTCCTGCTCGTGCTCGTGCTTCTTCTAGTCCTTCCTGTTCTTTTTGTTTGCTCTATTACGCAAGTTTTCATTTAGTCATGCCGATTTCAGATTCTTGGTATCGTTGATTTTCATTTGGGTTGTCTCTATATGTGTTTAATAAGCTGTCTTGGATTGTGGGTGTTCCTCATTTTCTCTCATTTCTTCGTATTTTTCGAGGATTTACTGTATTGACCAATTGGGTGTGTGTTTGTGTGGTTAAGAGTGCTTGTAATATGAGGATGGCGGGGATTGAGAACACAGCGGAGCTGCTCGAGAAGCAGTTGGCGTTGGAAATATCAAAGATGACACTAGAAGAAGCTTTGGCACTGGCTAGAGCATTCAGCCATTACCTCACCCTCATGGGTATCGCCGAGACCCATCACCGGTAATCTGGTTTTCCTGCTCTTGTTTGATCTCTCACAAGTCCTTATAATCTACTCGGTTCTTCTTCCAATGGATTCTGACTATGTTTATTAGGCGAATTACCAAAACATATATACTTAACGTTCCACAAGACTATTTCTTTCTGCAGGGTAAGGAAGGCACGCAACATCGTCCATTTATCGAAATCTTGCGATGACATCTTTAATCAGTTGATACAGGGTGGAGTTTCCCCGGAAGAGCTCTACAACACTGTTTGCAAGCAGGTGTTGTAGTTGTTGTTTTTAGTTTTCTTTGTGGGCATTTCAATTAGATGCGTAAAGGAGTGGTAAAGTATTTTCAATGTTGATCGGTTGTTGCTGCAGGAGGTTGAGATTGTTCTTACTGCACATCCCACGCAGATAAACCGGCGTACCTTACAATACAAACACATTAGAATTGCTGTAAGATGTTAATGGTGTTTTTTTCTTTTTTTCTTTTGAAGTAGTCCAAGGAAATGCAAGTTTCTACATGTTTATGTTAATGGGTTGTTTCTGAGTATGAACATAGCCTTTTCTTGCAGCATCTCCTGGAGTATAACGACCGGCCTGATCTTAGCCATGAAGATCGGGAGATGTTGATTGAAGATCTGGTACTTAGTCACTGCTTGAAAAATCATGGAAAACCTTGTTTATAATGTGTATTGCGAATACCAACCATTCGATCGGTTTTTTGGTAGGTGAGAGAGATAGCTACAATATGGCAGACAGATGAGCTGAGGCGCCACATGCCCACACCAGTAGATGAAGCTAGGGCTGGTAAACTACTTGATTTAAGATAACTTAAAACCTTCATGGTTTGCTTTTTTAATGATGATGTATTCTCTTTCTACATAGGCTTGCACATTGTGGAACAGTCCCTTTGGAAAGCAGTGCCTCATTATTTACGTCGTGTCAGCAATGCTCTAAAGAAGGTTTGCATCTTCAATTCTTAGTTACCTGATTCTTCCAAACTGTGTCATACTTATGAGGCTGTTTCTTTTCCCCATGAATCCATTGACAGGCTCTGTGGATATTTGTGAATATTTTGAGCGCAGTGCCTCATTGTCCTTGTGTGTTTTCTGTGTTGCAGTTAAAATTTGTTCCTACTGCAGTATACAGGGTTCCTTGGGTTGCTAGCCTACTAGGAGTCTAGGACTTGCTTACTTATCCCCATGCTGTCTCTGATATTCATTGCAACTACGTTTGTTTGTTTTACCCTTGTTTGAATGCATACAATATATGCCATATGCTTCTCATTCTCATAAAATTTTATTGTGCTTTGCACTCACAGCACACTGGAAGACCACTTCCATTGACATGCACGCCAATAAAATTTGGGTCTTGGATGGGAGGTGATAGAGATGGAAATCCCAATGTTACAGCAAAGGTGAGGCTTGTCCATTGATCAATTTGCTAATTTTGCTTCATACTTCTACAAAGATAAATAATTATATCCAAGAGTATGGAGGTTTCACAATGTATTTTTTTTACCTAAAAGCCTACAAAGTATTTACATAGTTCTATGGTACTACCAGATTCTTTTAAGGGTGTTGCACATGCACATCTTGTCCTTTCTCTTCAGATCTATACGCATTAAAATACAGTAGGTCAGTAGCTATGATTGTGGATACAAAAAAAGCAGTTTGTTTTCAATTCCTACCTATCTTGGAAGGCTAACATTGTGATGCATTTGCTTTTAGTTTTTTAGATCTTTTGGCCATTAGATTCTTATATCATGAACTTGTGTTATTGCTATTATAGGTTACACGTGACGTCTCTCTTTTATCCCGGTGGATGGCAATTGATCTCTACATTCGGGAAGTTGACAGCCTTAGATTTGAACTCTCTATGAATAGGTGCAGTGATAGTTTGTCAACACTTGCGGTTGAGATCCTACAAAAAGGTTTGCACATCCAAGTGTTTTTTAAAGGATTTTTTTCGTCAAAACATTTAGTTTTTTTTTTTTTTTTGGGTGGGCAAGATGGGGTTAGGCAGACCCCAATCAGCTAAATAAATTAACAAAATATAACATTTACATCCTAGCGTATTTGCAACCTCTAGCGTCACCCTGAATGAATTTAAGGAGACGGTTCGGAAACTTAGAAGGGTACAAAATAAGAGCTTGATCCAAATTACAAAATGAAGAAAGGAAATCAGCAGACTTGTTAGCTTCTCTATAGGTGTGTAATATCTCCCCATAATCAAAACTTGCAAGTAAATTGAACGTATTAAGACTTAGATATCTAGCTCTCCAAAATCCTCCATTCGCCTCCTTCAATATCTGAATCATATTTGTTAAGTCTATATAAATAGTCAACTTTAGGACCTCGTGCTGTTTGACAATCTACACCCCTTTATAAATAGCCTTCAACTCCATGACATAAATGTAAGTTAGGTTAGAGCTTTGAGAAGAAAGAAAGAAGAGTTGAGAGAAGAGAAGTCAAATTAGCTTAATGTCCTAGTTGACTCCCCACTATAATATATTATTGAAAACTCTCAACAAGACAGTAATACCCTTACACATCCAAGTGGTAAGGTGAGATAAATTAGCTTCTCAACCAGCCACTGATACCAACCTGGATCACTATACAACTCCTGGTCACCATTGAGCTTGAGAGTAAAATCCATAGGAGTATCAACTAGCTTAGATGCCAATATTTCTATCTCCTCTAACAGGTCTATAACATATTTCCTCAATGAGAGACTAACACCCTCCTTGAATTTTGCTATCTTAATGCCAAGAAAATATCAAAGAGAGCCAAGATCCTTGGTTTGAAAATGTTGGCTCAAGTGAGATTTCATGTTAGCATCCCACTACTGCACTTCCTATGATAATAATATCATCCACTTACTACTAGAATAATAACTCTGGAAACTATATGACGAACAAACACTGAGTGATCAGAATAAGCTTGCTTGAAGCCATTATGTAACACAATTGCACCGAACTTATCAAACCAAGCCCGTGGAGATTGCTTCAACCCATAAATAGCCTTCTTCAACCTTTACACCTTGCCAGACTATCTACTAACAACATATCCAAGTGGTTGCTCTATATATACCTCTTCTTGCAAATCATCATGTAAGAAGGCATTTTTAATGTCCAACTGATATAAGCGCCAATAAACAGATACAACCAGAGTCAAAAGAACAATAACAGAGTTTAGGCAAGAAGTGGGGGAAAATGACTCAAAGTAGTCTACGCCAAAGGTTTGAGTGTACCCTTTAGCAACAAGCATGCTTCAAACGCTCAATCTTTCCATCAGGATGATACTCGATGGCATACAACCATCTACATACACCTGACTATTTTCTGAGAAGAAGAGTAGTCAGATCCCACATGTTGTTTAGGAGAAGAGCATCCATTTCCCCATTCATAGTTGGTTTCCATTCAAAAGAAGACAAGGCTTGTTGATAGGATTTAAGAATAGAAATAGTAGAAAGGAACAAAGTGGAATCACAAAATAATGGAGAGATGATGAAATGATACAAAATTAGCAATTGAATGTTGAGCAAAAGAATGAATACTTTTATGCGAAGCAGTGGGTAAATTGACAGAAGGATCCTTAGGCAAAGTAGATGATTGGGGAACAAGCATTGTAGCAATGATTGGTGTAGATTTGGCCTTTCATGGTAAACTTGTAAGAGTTGTGTCGGTGCATGAGGCGCATCAGTAGAAACAGGTAAAGGAATTGAAGGAGAAATAGAGTCCTCCCCTTGAGTACTAGTAAATAAATCACCATCCATAGATTAACCATCAAGAGAAAGAATATTGTACTCCTAAAGAATGTAACATTAGTGCTAACATAATAACACCGAGATGATGGACAATAACAACGATAGCCTTTTTTTTTTTTTTTATAAGTACAACGATAACCTTTCTGAGTGCGAGAGTAACAAAAAAAACACTTAATAGCACGAGAAGACAATTTACTATTACCAAGACCCAACATATGAACAAATGACAACCAAAGACATGTAGAGGCAAACTAAATAGAGAAATATCAAAAAACAAAGTAGAAAACAGAAACTGACCTTCTAGAATGACAACAATATTTGGTTAATCAGGAAACTGTCAATAAACACATCTCTGTAGTAGATTTTTGAAATATTCGTATTTATCATCAAGGTACGTGCAACATCTAACAAGTGTTAATGTTTTTGTTCGACCACACCATTTCGTTGGGACATATGGCACAAGAAGTTTGATGAATAATCACATTTTTGATGTAAAAAAATTTGCGATTCATTTTTCCATATATTCAAGTGCATTATTAGATCTAAGTCTGTGAATAGGTTTATTAAATTGAACAACAATTTCCTTATGAAGGGTTTGGAAAATAGAAAATAAGTCAAAACGGTCTTTCATTAACAATAGCATGTCATTTTGGAAAAAATCAACAAATGTCCGTATGGACTACATAAAAAAAGACACAACTTACGGCTATCAACACAACTAGGAAAAGAAACTCTATGATGTTTGCCCAATTGGCAAGCGTCAACACTCTAATATTGACATAGGACTCAACTTAGGAATTAATTGTCTCAACTTTGGAAAGATGGATGACCTAAACAACAATGCCACTGATAGGGAGACATGCTCGAATGAAGGACAATTGCACCAGCTTTAGGATCCTTATTAGGATCATATAAGCTATTGTGAGGTCTGGGAAACCACAAGAAGGAAAAAATTTACTGAACACTGAAGAGACTTAGTTAATTTGTTGATAGACATAAGATTAAAAGGAAAATTAGGAATGTAAAGAATAGAGGACAATGAAAGAGAAAATGTAGGGTGAACACCTCTAGTAATAACTTTACATGTAGACCCATCAACAAGAATAACCTTAAAATTTGAAAACTAGATGACATACTAGACATATCCTGAGTCAATGACCTATAAAGAGGACTGCTAAGCAAGACGACATGTAGAAGTACTTGAATTAGTCAAAGTAGCAGTAGAAGTGGATGAGCCAAGAAATAGAGACTGAATTTTCTAGAGTAAAAGATTATACTATTCACAAGAAACAGATGCAGAGCCAGAATTCTTCACACTAAAACTAACTTCAAATGAAGCCCGTGACATTCTCTTTGAAGTAGTTTGTTGCACCTCCTCAAATGCTTGATTTAACTAGGTTGATTTGTCCTTTTTATCGCAGCACCAATCAACAATATAGCACCACAGTACGAATGCTTTCATTGCTCACCTCTGCCACCACCATGGCCATTAGAAAATTTATACGACCACCAAAAAATTCTTGCGACTAGCGGAAAAATTACCACGACTACTTGATCCCCAAAAAAAATTTCACAACCACCAGAAAGATTACCTTGATCGCCAGAACCACTCTCACGATCACCGGAAGATAGAAGGGCTAAATTCTCTTTGGAACTCCCAATTCTTGAAGTTGGTTCTCCAAGAGATTGTCTCTACAATTTGGCATACTCATTGTTGAGATTTCGAAGGGATTCGTTGGCTAGAATATGTCCTTTGATTGTATGAAACTCAAAATTCAGACCTGAGAGAAACAAGTCAACTTGGTCTTCCTCCCTCTGACGCTTCCACACTTGTATGTCAGTAGTGAAGGTTGGTACACCTGTAACTCTTCCAATATGCCTCAAAGATTGTTATAGTACTCACAAAGAAATTTGTCACCTTGTTTCATACTGAACATTGTCTCAAACAATTGATAAATTTTAGACACATTCTGGTCTTGTGAATACATTTCCTTTATTGCTTCCTAAACCTATTTAGCAGTGTCTGGGAAGATCACATTTTGTGCAGATAGATTTCTCCATAGTATTCCATAACTAGGTTCACTAGGGAATTTTCACTCAACCAAACATCATATCCACTGTCACCTTCAGACGGAGGATCATTAGTAATATATTTCAATTTCTTCTTCTCAAAAAAAAAAAAACCTCTGATTGATTGTGAACGTAATAGAAAATTTGTACCATTTAATTTAAGAAAGGTAATTTGGGCTCTAACCCATCTGATGTACCCCAAGTAGGGATTTTAACATCACTAGAAGTAGTGATCAAAATCAAACAACTCAACCAACTACGTTGAAGATGAATTTGACCAACACGAATGTCACACTAACCTTGCAGAAGTATTAAATCGCCGCTTCGGAGACTATAATATAAAAAACCAGCAACAACGATCACTCCAGTGACTTCGACATCAAGAACACAACAATAAATCACCACTTTATGGGTGCGGCACTGTTGGAGTTTATGTAATAAACCCACGTGGGTGACTCAAGTGGGTTGCGTCCCACTTCCCACGTGAGGCCTTTTTTGGGTTTTCACTATTCACGTGAATAGTGTTGCGTGAATACTGTCACGTGAATAGGGTTTCTCCCCATCATATATATATATATATATATATATATATATATATATATACAGTGTGTCTCTTCCCACTTCTCTCTAACCCTAATCTCCTTCTCCACCTTCCGCCTCCATTACACTTTTTCCCTCTTCTATCTACAACTTTCATCTACTGGTTACAACCTTATTTATAACATGGTATCAGAGCATGGTAGCTCTAGGGCATGTGTCTTTGTTTCCTAGGGACTCCATTCCGATCTAAGACGGTTATGTGAGCATCTGGAGCCGAGGAGAACTTTTGAGGAAATCGCAGAGATCATTCCTGCGCTATCTGGAGATTAATCCTGAGGCAAAACACCAGAGGCTCTTATTTCCTGGTTAGTTTTTTTCTCTCAGCCGCATCAGAGATCCAGTTTGTCTTCTTCTCAAGCTTCTCCAGCATTTTTCCGGCCAACACGTTTTTTGAGGATTTTTGGATTTTTATTTTCTTGAGATCCGCACCACGGTAGGGTTTTCTACCCTAGCCGCCCCCTCCAGTATTCACCCAGGGACTGTCAGAAAGTCACATTGCATTTTTCCGACTACCGGATCATCAGTTTCCAAAAATCGGCCCGATTTTTAAATATTTGAGTTTTGAATTTTTGTGATATTTGTCGTTGTTTGAGGTTGTCACCAATATGATAAAGATTGAGAGAGAGATAATGGAGGTTAGGGAGATGAGAGATTAGGGTTTGAGAGAGAATGGGGAGATCGAAGTGAATATTCAATCTTCCATAAGTAATATTTATAAGTAGGGGAAACCCCTTCTACAAGTAAAGGAGAAATCGTGTGGGTCAAGTAGGGGCCTACCATTTAACCCATTAACATGAAATAAAGAGATTTTGGGTTAAGTGGATGGGCTCATCACTTAACCCATAAGCAATAGAGAATAAACCTCACGTGGGGTAGTGGAACGCATCCCACTAAGAACACCCCCACGTGGGTGTACATAGAATCGAACACTCCCCCTCAAGCTGGTGCGAAGATATCCATCATGCTCAGCTTGGCTATCAATGTATTCAGGATTGACTTGTTGACTTCCTTAATAAGTATATCGGCAACCTGCTCATGAGTCCTTACACGGTGTACAAATCAATCCCTGCTGAAGTTTCTCCTTGATGAAGTGCCTATCAACCTCGATGTGTTTAGTCCTGTCATGCTGAACTGGGTTGTGAGCAATGCTAATGGCCTCTTTGCTGTCGCAATAGAGGCTCATTGGGTCTGTCACCTTGACTCCCAGTTTTGCTAACATGATCTTCAACCACAAGAGTTCACACACTCCATGTGCCATGGAGCGAAACTCCGCCTCTGCACTGGATCGGGCGACAACTGGTTGTTTCTTGCTCCTCTAGACACCAAGTTGCCTCCAACAAAGGTACAATAACCTGATGTAGACCATTTATCGGTCATTGCACCTGCCCAATTTGCATCACTGTATGCTACCACCCTGAGGTGGCCATGAACTCCAAACAATATGCCTCGACCTGGTGACCCCTTGAGATACCGAAGAACTCTGTGTGCAGCCTCAAGATATGGTAACCGAGGTGAATGCATGAATCGGCTAATGACTCTTACTGCATAAGCAATGTCAGGCCGTGTATGGGCAAGATATATCAATCTGCCAACCAATCGTTGAAATAAGGCAGGATCACCTAGAAGTGTACCGTCATCGGAATTCAGCTGATGGTTCTGATCAATAGGAGTATCTGCTGGTCGCGAACCCAAATACCCAGTCTCGCTTAGTAAGTTTAGGACATACTTTCTCTGTGAAATGAAGATGCCTCTCGATGACCTGGCAACCTCAATCCCTAGAAAGTATCTCAATGGTCTTAGATCTTTCGTCTCAAACTCAGACGACAAGAAGGCCTTAAGCCTTGTGATTTCTGTCGGGTCACTCCCCGTAATGACTATGTCATCCACATATACGATCAATGTAGTGGTACTGGTATGTAGATGCTTCACAAATAGAGTGTGATCTGTCTGACTCTGTGTGTAGCCTATCTTTCTCACTATACTGCCGAACCGTTCAAACCAAGCTCGAGGAGATTGCTTCAACCCATATAAAGCTTTCTTCAGTCTGTACACCCTGTCTTCACTTCCAGCAAGCTTCAACCCTGGTGGTACTTTCATGTAAACTTCATCTGTTAGGTCCCCATGTAGAAAAACGTTCTTTACATCCAGCTGATGTAAAGGCCATGACCTGTTTGCAGCCAAGGACAGTAGAACCTTGATTGAGTTCATCTTGGCTACAAGTGCAAATGTCTCTTGGTAATCTATCCCATATAAATTTGGATGAACCCCTTAGCAACTAGTCGATCTTTGTACCTATCAATGGAACCATTTGCCTTGTGCTTCACTGTGAAGACCCACTTGCACCCCACTGGTTTCTTCCCCCGGGTAAAGAAACAAGATCCCATGTCTTGTTTTTTTCAAGAGCCTGCATTTCGTCTATCATAGCTCCTTTCCACTTTGGGTGACTAAGTGCATCTGCAATAGTAGATGGCAAGGAAACAGACGAAACAATGTTAACAAATGTCTGATAAGATGGAGACAATGACTGGTAAGAAATGAAGTGAGAGATAGGGTGCTCGGTGCAAGTGCGCACACCCTTATGAAGTGCAATGGGTAGATCCTCCTCTAGAGTAGGAGTCTCTGAGGACTCGTGAACTAAAGCAGGGGTAGAAACAATACCTGGATCTGGATCTGAGGGTAGACTGGCAGGCACAGAATCAGTTGTCCTTTCTTCCTAGATCTGGCATAAACTTACATATCCGCCGCTGTAGTAGTAGAAGTGTCCTTGTCAATAGTAGATACAGATTCGACCAAAGGTGACGTCCAGAGATGTGAAACGTCGACGCGAACTCGGATGATAGCATTTGTATCCCTTATGAGTGGAAGGGTACCTCAGGAAAATACATCTCAAGGCCCGTGCATCAAGTTTGTCATGAGAGTGTCGATGAACATGCACATAGCATACACACCCAAAGACTTTGGGAGGAACAATGAAGGCTGGACTATCGGGACGCAGGACAGACAATGGGGTCTGAAAGCCAAGAATGCGAGAGGGCATGCGATTGATGAGATACGCAGCCAGAAAATTGGATTCAGACCAAAAAGATTTTGGAACCTGCATCCCAAGACGAAGGGCATGCTCAACCTCGAGAAGATGACGGTTTTTTCTTTCAGCTTTCTCACTTTGTTGGGGGGTCGACGGACAAGAAGTTTGATGTACAATGCCATGAGAGGCAAAGTAATCTCTCAGGTTCCTGTCTAGGCACTCACCCCATTATCAGATCAGAGAATTTTGAGTGGGGTACTGAACTAAGTGGTGACCATCTTGTGGAAGGTTCTTTTTCATTGTTTTTAACCGCTGATTTTGAGCATTACTTGGAAGAAATGACACAATATTAGAGACCACTGACCGTATGGATGTTTGGCCCATCTCTAGGTGGGCCAACATGCAAAAAAAAAAAAATCAGCTTGATTAGTGATTTCTGAGCATTCGATTGGAGTCGTTTTCATGGGTTGATTTTTAACTGAGCGATCTAGGAGGTACAAGCCACCATCCTCACATCTACTGCCAATCGTCCGCCTCGACTCCAGATCTTGAAACACACAGTGAGAAGGAAAAAATGTTACATTGCAATTAAGATTCTTGGTAAGGCTACTGACAGATAAATGATTAGCTATAAACTGAGGAACATGTAGTACCGAGGACAAGGTTAGTGCTGAAGAGGCATGAACATTGCCCTTCCCGGAAACAGAGGAAATGGTGCCATCAGCTATCCTAACCTTGTCAAGACTAGAACAAATAGAATAACTGGAGAAAACTGAAGACATACCAGTTATATGATCTGAGGCCCCTGAATCGATGATGCAGGAGGGACTAGAAGGAACAGTGGATACAGAGAAAGCAGATCCAGTACCTGTCTGGGCATAAGTGGAGTTAGAAGTGGAGGTTTGCCCATTGAGTTGGGCCATCATACGACGAAGTCGCTCAAGTTCACTTGGAGAAAAAGAGTCCATTTCCCCAGTGGTAGGAGGTGCTGAGGGTGCAGTGTCCTGAGCCACAAAGTACTACTGGAGGCTCCTGTCTCGTTGAAGATCGTAGACGTAGATTTGGGCCCAGACCCGGTGGGCGCCCATGCAGCTCCCAACAAGTGTCCTTCACATGGCCTAGACGGCTGTAGTGATCATACTTGGGACGTCGTCTGTCATCACCGGTGTTCTTCTAGAAGGATTTGACCCTTCTGAGACGCAGAGGCAAGGGTAGATCGATCATGAGTGTCACTACCACTGCGTAGCTGCATGGCAGTGCGGTGACTATCCTCCCCCTAAATGTAGGCATAGACCTGTGCCAATGAGGTAGGGGGAGGAGATCTGCCAAGTATCTGAACACGGGCAACCTCGAAGCTAGAATGAAGGCCGGGAAGGAATTGGAATATTCGGGACTGTTCAACCATAGCAGCATGGAAAGACTTCACATCCGCAGCACAAACCGGAAAGTAGTCCTGATAATGATCTATTTTTTCCCATTTGCTTCGGAGAGAAGCATAATAGGTACCAGGCTTGAGCTCCCCCTGTCGGAGACAAGCAATCTCTTGTTCTAACTCATAGAGCTTCGCAAAGTTGCCAACCTGGGAATAGGTTTCGGTAACAAAATCCCAGATTTCTCTCGCTGTAGGAAGGAACATGAACCCCTGCTGATCTGGGGTTGTATCGAATGGAGAAGCCAAGACATCACCGTAAGGTTCTCCATAACCCATTTCCGGTGGGATTTGTCTGTGGCGGCAGGCTAGATTATCTTTCCTGTGAGGTACTCACTGTATCCACGTCCCCCGATGTGCAGGAGTGTCAATGTCTTCCACTCAAGATAGTTGGTCCCATCAAACTTGACCGTAGTGATGCATAATTGGGGGTTGTGGTCTCCATGAGCATCGTGAGACGTAGTGCTATCCTCAACTGATGAAACGTCTGATGAACTCATCGTAGCGGAAGGCCTGGAAATAACTAACTGACGAACAGAAGGTCTGTAGAACCTAAACTAAGGTTCGGGGGGTTCCTAGGGGCACTTTGGGAGGTGCGGCTAGGGTAGAAGTGCCCTGGGAACCTTGGTTTCCAAAAAAAGTAGAAAACCCAAAAAAGGCAAAACTGGATCTAGGCCAAAAACTGGGAAATCAAATCGGAGATCCGACAGTCAAAAATCCCCAACCAAGCTCTGTAGATCCCAGATAATCCACAGGGAGGTGCGGTTAGGGTAGAAAGCCCAAACAATGCGAGAATCTCGAGGTAGAAAAAAAACCCAAAATTTGAGTCGGGGATCTGATTTTTCGAACCGGAGATTCGACGATCAGAAATTTCTCAAACGAGACTCTGTAGATCCCAGATAATCCACAGGGAGGTGCGGCTAAGGTAGATAGCCCAAGCGGTGCACGAATCTCAAGAAAATAAAAAATCCGAAATCTGAACCAGGGATCCGATTTTTGGAACCGGAGATCTGATGATCCAAAAATTCTGAAATAAGTTTCTGTCGAACCTTACTGGTCCTATGAGAGGGGCGGTTTGGTTAGAGAGCCCAAAAATGACACGAATCTCGAGAAAAATCAAAACCCAAAAAACCTCAATATACATATTCTCTGAAAAACTGATAAAAAATCCTGAAGAACGGGGATAGAGTGGATCTCTGACGACTGATAGCAGGCAATACACTAGGAATGACAGATCTTTGGTTCATTTGCTTCAGAAAAGATACAAGAACTTCGCAGGACCCTCTACGATTTGCTCAAAACTTGTCTGGACTTCGGATGCCCACATATAATGTCTTCGTGGAAACTCTAGGGGACAATGATTTAGGCCCTAGAGTAACCATGCTCTGATACCATGTTGTTGTTTGATGTTGTAACGAATATGCTAAAGATCGATAGAGAGATAATGGAGGTTAGGGAGAGGAGAGATTAGGGTTTGAGAGAGAATGGGGAGATTGAAGTAAATATTCAATCTTCCATAAGTAATATTTATAAGTAGGGGAAACCCCTTCTACAAATAAAGGAGAAATCGTGTGGGTCAAGTGGGGGCCCACCACTTAACCCACTAACAAGAAGTAAAGAGATTGTGGGTTAAGTGGATGGGCCCATCACTTAATCCATAAGCAATAGAAAATAAACCCCACGTGGGGTAGTGGAACGTAGCCCACTAAGAACACCTCCACGTGGGTGTACATAGAATCCAACAATATTCGCGTAACAGCAAACCCCTCTGACCTTGCCGCCCTCTTCAGTACTGCTCGTGGAACAGTTCGAAACTTGATTCGACGAATTCTTACCGTCGAAACCCTAGTTTCCAAAAATCACCCGGATCTCCTGGCTACTTTTTGGTTTTGATTTTCTTCCAAAATCAGACCTCTAGGCGCACCACTCATTGGGCCTTTAGGGATCCTCTAGACCTTGTTTCGGTTTTCTGAGAGCCTCTGGTACACTACTTGCTATTTTTGGTGGTCCTGCTCCGATGAGTTCCCCCGAGGCCACATCTGTGATTTCTGGCTCTTCTTTTGAGGATCGTCCTGTAACTCATGGCTCTCATGGAGATCACAACCTTCAGCTCTGCATCACCACTGTGAAGCTCGATGGCACCAACTTCCTGAAATGGTAGACTTCCGCTCTCATGTACATTGGGGGTCGTGGCTACAGTGAGTATCTGACAGGTGCTACTAAAGAACCAGATCCGAAGGACAAATCTCATCGGATTTGGGTTATGGAGAACCTGACTGTCGTGTCCTAGCTTCTTCACTCGATGCAAACCCAGATTAGCAAAGGGTTTATGTTCCTACCAACGGCCAAAGATGTTTGGGATGCCGTATCTCAGACATACTCCCAGGTGGGCAATTTCGCCAAGCTCTATGAACTAGAACAAGAGATATCTTGTCTTCTTCAGGGGGAGATGGAGCTTGGTACATATTATGTTTCCCTTCGAAGCAAATGGGAGGAGATCGATCACTACCACAGTTACTCCCCAAAGTGCGCAAATGACGTCAAGTCCTTCAAGGCGATGGTTGAACGTTCCCGAATCTTCTAGTTTCTCTCTGGCTTTCATCCGAGCTTTGAAGGAGCTCGTGTTCAGATCTTTGGTAGGGATTCTGCTCCTACCTCTTTAGCACAGGTCTATGGTTACATTCAGGGGGAGGACAGCCGCTGCTTTGCCATGCAACTCCGCAGTGGGAGTGATACTCAGGACTGCTCTGCCCTGGCTGCTACCAATCAAAAGGGCCAGACATCCAATCCGAAGGAGTCTGGAGACCGACCCAGACCCAAGTGTGATCACTGCGGTCGCATGGGTCATATCCAGGCCACTTGCTGGAAGCTCCATGGACGTCCCCTAGGACAGTCCCTGATTTCCCGTCAGCGTCAATCAGCAAAACAGGGACCTCACTCAGTGCATTCAGTCACACAGGACACTGCACCACCAGTGTCTACTTCATCTGGGAACACAGACTCGTTCTCTCCTACAGATCTTGAGCGACTTCGCCACATAATGGCCAACTCAATGGCCAGGTCTCCACTTCCATGTTTGCATTTGCTCGCACAGGTACTAGGACTGTTTTTTCCGCCTCTACTGTACCTTCCAGCCCTTCTTGGATCATCGATTCATGGGCATCTGATCACATGACTGGTATGTCCTCCGTTTTCTCTAGTTATGGTATGTGCTCTGGTCGTGACAAAGTTCGGATAACTGATGGCACTTATTCCTCTATCTCTGGAAAAGGAGATGTTCATGCCACACTAGCTCTCTCTTTTTCTTTTGTTTTGCATGTTTCGCAATTCACCGCTAATTTACTATCCGTTAGTAGTCTTAACTACAGTGTAACGTTTTTTCCTTCTCACTGTGTGTTTCAGGATCTGGAGTCGAGGCGGACGATTGGCAGTGGACGTGAGGACGGTGGCTTATACATCCTAGATTCTTCGGTCTCTGCATCTGCACACCAGTCTAGCATCAGTAGTAGTAGGAGAGTCAATAAAGACCAATTAATGCTTTGGCATAACCGGCTAGGTTATGTACCCCTGTCAGTCCTAAAGCGTGTCTTTCTTGCTTTCTCTTCTGTTTCTGTAGTTTCCTTTCATTGTGAAACATGTGAAATGGCCAAACATTGTCGTTCTGTTTTTCCCATTAGTGAGAATAAAAGTACTACTATTTTTTCAATTGTGCATTCTGATGTATGTGACTTCTTTGTTTGTATATCGGTACTTTGTTACCTTTGTAGATGACTTTAGTGGTTGTACCTGGGGGTACCTTATGCGAACCAAAGATGCTGTATTCTCCATTTTCCAAGAGTTCCATAAGATGGTTACCATTCAGTTCCATACCACTCTTAAGATTCTTCGCTCCGACAATGGGGGGGAATACCTCGATGGGGGTCTGAAATCCTACTTTGCTTCACATGGCATTGTTCATCAGACCTTGTGCCCTTCAACACCTCAACAGAATGGGACTGCTGCAAGAAAAATCGTCACATTCTTGAAGTTTAGCGTGCTCTCCGGTTAGGCATGCAGGTTCCGAAACACTATTGGTTTGAGTCTGTCTTATTCTTTGTAGTCAAGGCGCGCGCCTCAGGCTCCAGGCGCGCGCCTCAAGCGCAATGCACACTTAAAACGCCTTAGAAGGGTCAAGGCGAGGTACGCGTCTTATGCTCAAGGCACGCGCCTCAAACCAGGCTCCAGGCACTTTAGGCGCGCGCCTCACTAAAATACATGTTTTTTTGTAAAAATTTTGTTCTTTGGCCTATTATATTAAACATCGATATGAGATGAAAGATACAATTGAACCTATCTCATTGAAAGACATTGATGAAAGCAATGAATGACTACTTGGGGAGATAGAAACAGAAGGTAGAGTAGCAGAAGATGAATTGGTGTTTGAGGATGATAGCTTGACATGGAGTGTTGTTGCGAGAGCTGCTGGAGGTGGTGGATCAACATCAAATACTAGATTACGATCAAGGTCAAGAGTAAGAGCAAAGGCTTTAATAAGGGAGCCGGAAGAGGAAGAGGCCAATTCGGAGGAGATAGAAGAAGAATAATATATTGAGGAGGCTAACACATCTGATGATGATGGGGATGAAGCTAATGATTATATTTTAAACGATGGTGATGTTAACTAGAACTAATTGTGGGCTATTTGAAATTTTGAACATTTGCTATCTTTTATGTTTTATGGATTTTTGATTACTTGTTTTGTATTTAAATAATGACAATGTTAACTAGAATTGCTTTTGGGTTACTTGAGATTTTCGACATTTGTTATCTTTTATGTTTTATGGATTTTTGATTACTTGTTTTGTATTTAGATAATGACAATGTTAACTAGAATTGCTTTTGGGTTACTTGAGATTTTCGACATTTGTTATCTTTTATGTTTTATGGATTTTTGATTACTTGTTTTGTATTTAGATAATGACAATGTTAACTAGAATTGCTTTTGGGTTACTTGAGATTTTCGACATTTGCTATCTTTTATGTTTTATGGATTTTTGATTACTTGTTTTGTATTTAGATAATGACAATGTTAACTAGAATTGCTTTTGGGTTACTTGAGATTTTCGACATTTGTTATCTTTTATGTTTTATGACCTAATGATTACTTATTTTGTTATTTTATGATGTTATTTTCTTTATTTTTTTATATTTCATATATTTATTATAATTTTTAATATTGCGCCTCGCTTTAATCAGGTGAGTGCCTCGCCTTGTACCCTGCGCCTCAGGCGCTAGAGGTCTTAGCGCCTTGTGCCTTTAACTACATTGGTCTTATTTGCTGCTTTCCTTATCAATCGTATGCCATCTCGGGTTATCGGATTTCAGACTCCCCTATCTCTCTTGCTTCCTGATCGGCCGGTTTTCGTTGTTCCTCCAAAGGTCTTTGGGTGTGTTTGTTATGTCCATATTCATCGTTCTTAGAGGGACAAGCTAGATCCGCGGGCCTTGAAGTGCATCTTCTTGGGGCACCCCTCTAATAAAAAAGGGTACAAATGTTATCATCTTACTACCCGTCGTCGCTTCATCTCTATAGATGTCACCTTCGCTGAGTCCATCCCCTTCTTTGGTGAGCAGACCTCTTTTCAGGGGGAGCATGATGTTGTAGAAGAGAGTGTCCCCAGCCCTCTGCCTGTCTTTATTCCTTTGCCGGGACCTCAGTCTAGTGGCAAGAATACTTCCACTACTGCAGCTGATGTGCGTGTATATGTCAGAACTAAGAAGAAAGGACAAGCCACTATCCCTGCGCCTACATCTGCAAGTCTCCTCTCGGATCCAGTTCCAAGTATTGCTTCTGTCCCTGCCTCAGTTCCTATTTTTGTTCTTGAGCCACCTGCATCTCCTACTTCTGATGATCATATGAGCACTGCTATTGACCTCCCTATTGCACTTTGGAAGGGTGTACGTACTTGTACGGAACACCCTATCTCACATTTGGTCTCGTATCAGTCTTTGTCTCCGTCATATCAGAATTTTGTCAGTATTGCCTCCTCTGTTTCTTTACCTTCCAGTGTTGCAGACGCACTTAGTCACCCAAAGTGGAAAGAAGTTATGATGGATGAAATGCAGGCTCTTGAGAAGAACAAAACATGGGAACTTGTTCAACTACCCAGAGGAAAGAAACCTGTGGGGTGCAAATGGGTCTTTATAGTGAAACATAAAGCTGACGAGTCAGTCAAACGATACAAGGCACGACTCGTAGCCAAGGGATTCACTTAGACATATGGGATAGACTACCAGGAAACTTTTGCACCTGTGGCTAAGATGAACTCAGTCAGAGTTTTTCTATCCTTAGCTGCCAACCTGTCCTGGCCATTGCATCAACTAGATGTGAAGAATGCGTTTCTGCATGGAGATCTGACAGAAGAGGTCTACATGAAACTACCACCTGGGTTGACACTTGTTCGAAGTGGCGACAAGGTGTGCAAGTTAAGGAAAGCCCTGTATGGGCTAAAGCAATCTCCAAGGGCATGGTTCCAGCGGTTTAGCACTGCGATCAGACGAGTGGGCTACAGGCAGAGTCAGGCCAATCACACATCGTTTGTGAAGCACCAGCAGACTAGTTCCACGGTACTGATCGTCTATGTTGATGACATTGTCATCACTGAGAATGATCTTAAGGAGATAAAGCAGTGGAAGACCTTCTTGTCCTCGGAGTTTGAGACAAAGGATTTGGGGCCACTGAAATACTTATTGGGAATTGAAGTTGCTCGGTTTTAGAAGGGCATCTTCATCTCTTAACGGAAGTATGTATTGGACCTTCTAGATGAGACCGAGTATTTGGGAGCTCGACCAGCAGAGACTTCAATTGACGAGAGCCATCGGCTGAATTCTGAGGAGGGTGACACCCTTGAGGATGTCGCTATGTTTCAGTGATTGGTTGGCTGGTTGATCTACTTGGCACACACCCGTCCGGATATTGCTTACGCTGTTAATGTTATCAGTCAGTTTATGTATGGACCACGGTCATCACATCTTGAGGCAGTTCACCGAGTTCTTCGGTACCTCAAGGGCTCTCCAGGTCATGGAATACTGTTTGGGCGACATAGACACTTTAGAGTGGAAGCATATACTGATGCAGATTTGGCAGGTTCAATTACTGATCGTCAGTCTACGTTAGGATACTGTACCCTTGTTGGAGGAAATCTTGTCTCTTGGCGCAGCAAGAAGCAGCCAGTTGTAGTTCGATCCAGTGCAGAGGCAGAATTTCGCTCTATGGCACATGGTGTGTGCGAACTCCTTTGGTTGAGGACCATGCTTGAGGAACTGGGACTCCAGGTGACAGAGATGATGAGCCTTTACTGTGACAACAAAGCTGCTATCAGCATTGCTCACAACCCAGTCCAGCATGATAGGACCAAGCATATTGAAGTTGATCGTCACTTCATCAAAGAGAAACTTCAACAAGGATTGATGTACTCCGTATGTGAGAATACAGGAGCAGGTTGTCGACATACTCACAAATGGGGTAAACAAGTTTATTCTTCATACCTTGACTGGCAAGCTGGGCATGATGGATATCTTTGCACCAGCTTGAGGGGGAGTGTTGTAGTTTATGTAATACACCCACATGGGTGTCTCAAGTGGGCTACGTCCCACTTCCCACGTGGGGCCTTTTTTGGGTTTTCATTATTCACGTAAATAGTGTCGCATGAATAGTGTCACGTGAATAGGGTTTCTCCCCATCATATATATATATATATATAGTGTGTGTGTGTGAGAACAATTCATTCTCTCCTCTTCCCACAACTTCTCTCTCTAACCCTAATGTCTTTCTCCACCTTCCTCCTCCATTATACTTTTCCCCTATTCTATCTACAACATTCATCTATTGGTTACAACCTTATTTACAACAGGCACCATAATCTAGGAACAACATCTTACTCCAGGGCTTGCCTCAACCTTTACACAGGCTACGGTAGCTTTAAAACACTAACCCTAGTTTGCAGCACCCCTAGAAACCAAAACCCTAGTTGTCGCAAGCCTTAGATCATAACTCTAGCCTGTGGCACCCTTAGAGATGAAAAACCTTAGGCTGAATCACCTCAACCTGATCTTCCAAGAAACAATAAAGAAAAAATAAGAAACGAAATATAGATTAAAGCTACGGTACTGTTCACGTATTAGAGTTGCTCGGATACCATGTAAGTATATAACATCATGGAAAAAGATCATAATGCCCTAAGAACAAAATGCACCAACGGTCGCAATGATGTGAAGAAAAAGGGTAACGTGGAAAGATTAAACAATTTACTTTAAACTTACAATTAATTGAAAGGGTAACGTGCAACGCCATCGGGTTTTGCTTGGCTCTGTTGAATTGCCTAGGTGCTCACTTGGTTCTACTGAGGCAACTGCCCAAAAACCCAGGTACTCATGTTGCCTATTTCCTAGGCACCCTACTGCCTAGGTGCTTTCCTAGGTGATGAGGCAAGGACCTTGGACAACACTACTAAGGTAGTTTATTATCTGTTCACTATGATCTCTAATATATTCTTTAAAATAATCACATATTTTGTTAGAGTCAATAATGAAAAAAAATCCTGCTGATTCTAGGTCATATATGATATAAATTACGATTGGAGTCGGGGCAAATCACTTCTTCCACGTCTGTAGCGAGTAGCGACTATACAGCAGTTAACATTTCAAGTACAGGATCTTATCTTACGATGTCACAGCTCTCAGGGGTTCCTGTTCACCATTTATTTCTTGAAACTCCTCCCAATATGCGTTCATACTACTTATTTTGAACATAAATTAGGGTTCATATATTCAAAATTGGATGGGTAAACACATGACTTCAATAATGCCTTTCATGAAATCAGACATTTAGATCATATTTGCCCATGTAATCTCTGTTCGCTAAAGAATCACATCTTTCCTTGTTGTCCAATCTAAAATGAGACTTACGGAAAGCCAAGGTTTGGTCTTTGGAATTCATTGTATAACTTTAAAAGGGGCACTACCTTAATTCGGAACTTATATAGTAGTAGATGATGGGAATATCTAATCGACTCCCATACGGGAAAACTGCCCACAGCCAGTCAACGTCTTAATTGGTTAATATCCACTCTTTTCTCCAAAACATATGTTCTGTGATAGGTTCTATACTTGTGACGACATCCATTATAGTCCTCATGCATGTTTTCTCATTATATTATAGGAAAATCAATTTGTACTGATTAATTGAGTCGTACATTCTTTGTATTGGAACTCTTTTCTGAAAACGTCTTTTGTAACATTCATGTACTGTAGCATCTTTGGTATTGGACCCTTTATATATTCTTGTGTAGTGATCCAAAGGAGAAGGGCTAATACATACCTTTGGAAAAGGATGCCCTCTAAATATTATTCTTGTATTTGTCCTTTGTCTTTAATTTGTTTTCGGTACTTCATTAGTAGTGTATAATTAAATATGATTTCACAACTAATTATGGTTATAAGAGTTTCAGACAGAGATTAAATGGAAACACCTTAAGGGAGAATCCAGTGCTAGTTAAAGATCTAAAAGGAATTAATCTTCTTATCTCTACTATAGTTTTGGAACCATGTAGTGGAATCCTTCAAAAGGGGTGGTTCTTATTTCACTAAGAGAGTTGAGGCATAGCTCGACCAATCAATATTTGTTGAATAAGAGAACTATAATTTTGCTGGTCAGTCGGTAAAGGAAGATGTGATTAGGTTTTGCCATTAAAAAATGAGAGATGAATTTTGTTTAGTAATTAGTCCAATCAGTCCGAGAGTTATATGGGCTTCAGATTTAATCAAAATTGTAGCCTATAATTTGATCAAAAGTATTAGAAATTTGAAACCAAATGTTGCTTTCATTGTCTTTCGAGTCTGAAGTGTTCAGTGATTTGGATTTATCGCAACTTTATTTTTCTTATGCTGGCATTTACTGGAATTATTGGAGTTGTGATAATACATAGATTTACATTATCAAATAAAACAAATATTTACCTTAACTTTTTGCAACCTGTTTAAAGTTGGTATATTCAGACTATTGAACTATGAGGTTGGGATCCACGAACTCAAATTTTCACCCAAACTCTTGGACGTGGATTTCGTGAAACCCAATGGTGGTTTTGCTTTGGTAAAGTGAATGCTAGCTCAGCACTATCAACCACGGTTGGATTTTTCACGAAATCCACGACTGAGAGTTTGGGTTAAAAGTTTGAGTCCACGGATCCCTACGCACAAAACTATTTCCCTTTATTTCCATTAAGTCAGCATCAACTACAATCATATAGATTGTGGATTAAGCTTATGAAAATTAATTTGTTTTGCAAACTGCTCTGTAGCAACTGCATCAGAGGATCGGCATGAGAGTTGGAGCCAGCCACTAACCAGAAATCAGTTGAAGCATTTCAGCCAACAAGCTTTGGCCTTGCCAACCCAACTTCCACCTCGTGCAGATCTGCCCTCTTGCACAGGTATGTTTTTCCTTCTGAAAAATGGTTGTGGTGTTTTTCAGAGATGCTGTGGCAGTTAAGTTTATTAATGGATTTGTTAACCTTCTCATAACTTTTGTAGCCCTATGTACCTAACATGATGGGTAATTTAGTCATTTCATGGTGGTTGGAGAAAAATGAGAAAACCCGAAGAGAGGGAAACCCTTTGTCGAGGTTTGCTTGCCCGTTTCTCCAATTCATGGTTGAAAGGTTCAGGTTTCGTTTTCGGACCAAAACCTAGTGAAACCTAGGTGAGTAGACGAAACATATTGGAAAGCTTTGAAAAAATATTAGAAAATCAGAATATATATATATATATATATATATATATATATATATATATATATATTTATTTATATAAATGTAACAATATTTCATTGAAAACTACATCATATAATCGATTTAGAGTAAAAATTAGTGACTTACAGTGCTATTGGGATAAACAAGAATCTATCTTGTAAACTTGCATTCCAAGTACACAATATAAACGCTCTATTTTGATATAAATATGTGTTAACTTCTTCTATCTAGAATGTGCATTGTTAATTAACTTTTTTCTATACCTTGAATACCTATAGCCCAATTGGTTTAAGACTGGTGTGTTTTGTCAGAAGATTGTGCGTTCGAATCCCACTAGATGTGTATATTGGGTGTGTTCTAGTTAAAACAAATTGGTTAACAATTTAACATATACCTCGTAATATCAATAAAGAATACCATAATGAAATAAAAATAACATAATGTTTAATCTAAGTTCCACCATGCAACCATGTCTACGATATATTAGCTATGACTATTGGCCTATGTCATACAATAAAAACTTTTGAACTCCTAAGTCCTAAAGTACTACTAGAATAATTGCATAAGTAAAGACTCTTAAATATATCCTCAAATAATTGATGAAGTTAAGCTAGTGGTCCATCGATTGCTTCATCGTCACCATTTGCCCCTGTTGCTGTTGCTGTTGCCTACCCACCAACTTGATCATTCTCCAGTTCCAGTGGTGGTACATTTTGGTATAGACTGGTTCATCACCGAAATCGGAGAATGATCAAGTTGGTGGGAAGGCAAGCGCTAATGGCGATTACGAAGTAGCCGATGCACCACCAGCTTGACTTTGTCGACTAATGGGGGATGTTATTGGGAGTCTTTACTTATGCAGCTATTCTAATGATACTTTAGGAGTTTAAGAGTTATTATTGTATGGCCGTGAATAATGGATCGTAGACGTGGTAGTTGAATTCTAGGGTTAGGGTTTCAATAGAGAGGAAGATGAGAGAGAATTAGAGAGCATGTATTATACATGACTCCTAACTTTCTATTTATATAAAAGAGGAATTACATGACATGGACAAAAATGCCCTTACAGATATTAGATGTCCCTTATAATATAAAGGGTACACCTGTACAATTTAATACATAATAATACTCCCCCTCAAGATGATGCACAGATATCGATCATGCCCATCTTGCTAAGACAAAGATGAAGTTGGTGACTAGGGACCCCTCTAGTAAGCACATCTGCTATCTGATCACCTGTCTGAACAAATTGAGTGCACACCTCTCTAGTGAGGATCTTTTCATGAATAAAATGTCTATCTACCTCTGTGTTTTGTCCGATCATGTTCAACTGGGTTATGAGCAATGCTTATTGATGCCTCGTTATCGTAGTATAAGCTCATTGGACTAGTGACTGGAAACCCCAATTCTACCATAAGGATATTTAGCCATAATATCTCGCAAAGACCGTGGGCCATGGCTCTAAACTCAACTTCGGCACTAGACCTTGCTACAACCAGATGTTTCTTGCTTCTCCATGTCACAAGGTCACCTCCCACAAATGTACAGTAACCAGAGATGGATCTTCTATCATCCTTAGCACCTGCCTAGTCAGTATCAGTGTAGGACTCAACTCTCATGTGAGCATTCTTTTTGAAGAGAAGACCCTTGCCATGAGTAGATTTGAGATACCTCAATATTCTGTTAGCTGCTTCGAGATGGATATCCCTTAGTGAGTGCATATACTGACTTATTACACTGACCGTATAGGCAATGTCAAGTCGAGTCAAGGAGAGATAGATTAATCTCCCAACTAGTCTCTAAAAGCTAGTGATATCTTTTAGTAACTCGCTAGTGGATTCACCCAACTTGTGATTCTGTTCTATGCGCGTATCAACAAGTCTTGCACCCAATTTTCCTGTTTCTTGGAGGAGATCTAGAACATACTTTCGCTGATAGATGAAAATTCCTTTTTCTGAACGTGCCACCTCTATCCCTAAGAAATACTTCAGGGGTCTTAGATCTTTGATTTCAAATTCACCCACTAAGTAGTTCTTTAGTTTGACGATCTCTGCTGCATCATTTCTAGTCACAATGATGTCGTCGACATAGACGATAAGAGCAGTAGTATTTTGTCCACAATGCTTCACAAACAGAGTGTGGCCCGCCTAACTTTGGGAGAAACCCAAGTTCTTCACTGCATGTGTGAATCTCTCAAACCACGCCCTGGGTGACTGTTTGAGCCCATATAACGACTTTTTTAGCTTGCACACCCTGTTATCTCCCTCTACAAGAAGAAATTCAGGGGGAGGAGTCATGCACACTTCCTCCTTCAAGTCCTCGTGAAGAAAAGCGTTCTTCACATCAAGTTGATATAACTGCCAGGAGTGATTGACTGCAATGGATATGAGCACTCTTATGGAATTTAACTTTGCCACAGGAGCAAACGTCTCCACATAATCAATGCCATAGGTCTGGGAATACCCCTCGGCTACCAATCAAACCTTGTATCTCTCAACCGTCTGCATTATGTTTCACAGTATACGCCCATCTACTCTCCACATGCTTCTTTACTTTAGGTAACTCAACTAATTCCCAGGTGTTGTTTTTCTGCAAAGCTCTCATCTCTTCATCCATCGCAACTTTCCACTCCGGATGTCACAATCCTTCTGCTACAGATGAAAGTATAGGAATGGTAGATAGAGAGGTGACGAATGCTCTATAAGAAGGGGACAAGGCTTCATAGGACACAAAGTTACTCAGAGGGTGTTGAGTGCAACTTCTAACACCTTTCTGAGAGCAATAGGGAGATCAGAAGAGAAACCAACATTAGTAGGATTAGGGATTGAAGCAATAGGATCTGAAGTTATACTTGGATCTGAGGTAGGTCTAATTGGTGCTTCTGGACGTAGAGTAGCCGTGGCCTTTTCTCTTTTGCTATAGACCTTTAACCCCCTCTGAGTCCTGGCACTACAATTTGGTGGAGTGGCAGGTTGACTATCTGATGTAGGAGCATTCAACCACGATGGCCCGCCGCAACACCAAATCAATGCCCGGTCAAGCAAGTGGGCCCCATGGAGATTTGATTTCTTTATTTTTAGTTTAATTAGGATTTTTTCAATTAAAGTTAGATTTTGTTTACAATTAGGCTTTTATGATTAATTGCTATATTAGGAATTTCTTATTTTAGTTAATTAGAATTAGGAAAAATTCAATTGGACTTAAATTAGGAAAGTCCAATTGGAGATTTTATAAATAGATGTAATCCTTTGATTTTACAGATCGATTGAATGAATTATGAATGAGTCTTTTGATATCATTTACATGCTTTTGTGCATGACTGTTCCCTTTACGGGTTTGGCGTGTGGCCAAGAGAGTGATTCCCACCATTATTTCTCATATCTCTCTCTTTCCATCTCTCCCCCTCTCTATCACCCCTCACATTGTACCAGAAATCTCAAGTCGAGCCGTTGTTCCACGTCAATTTTGGTATCAGAGCTAGGTTCGAAATTCTTGATTGTGTTTTGAAAAGATGTCTCAGATTAGTTCGTTGACAGCCGAGTTAACTGAACTAGTCAACCAGGTAAAACATATGAATCACAAACTGGATGCGAGGATCGATAACCATAAGAATGCACTCGAGGACTTCAAAAAGAAGAAGACCTATGTCGGAGTTCCAATCCGCTGTTGTCATCGTCTTGCGAAGTCACCACTATTGGCATTTCCACCTCTCTCCGTTAATAGAGATCTCGGCGTTACGATTCCGACACTGGTGAAGGCAATGCCAGAAGTTCTTAAAGAAGATCGATCAAATTAAGATGGATAAGAAAAAGATCGATTAGAAGGAGAAGCTGCAGTGCTAGAAAAGAAAGGCGTGGGAGAGATCGAGACCATCCCTGAAATATTTCTTGTTGTTGGTGACTCTATCAAAAGTACAATGGAGAAGTTAGCTCTTGATTTACCGTACCAAGTAAACCCGCCAACCTCATTCCAAACCAGACCCATGGAGAAGTACCAGCCTTTGGCACCCCCATCTCGAACCCCACAACAGATGCAACAACTACAAGTTGAGGATCCAGATGACATTAAAAATGTCTCAACTACAATCTCCAGTGGTTTAGAGGCCAAAAAGGAAAATTCAACTTATCAAGATGCTAAATCCAAATAAAAAACTGAAACTCTGGCACCTGAAAACGAAAGTGAGGCAGAGAAATCAGTTCTTGTGGGGAAAAGGATGCTGAGAATCCATCCCCTCCTTCAAAAGCTCCTGAAGTTCCTCTTGACAATGAGTTTGAGAAGCGCAAGGCCGGGGTCATCCCTGCAGGTGAGATTGGAGTGACATTTCTAGACATTGGTGCCCTAGATGAGATTAAAGAATCGCTTCAGGAGCTGGTGATGCTTCCTCTAAGAAGACCAGACCTCTTTAAAGGAGGACTTTTAAAGCCTTGCAGAGGAATATTGTTATTCGGCCTCTTGGCACTGGGAAGACGTTGCCACCGAGGAAACAGAAAAAGAAAAGGAAAAGCAAAAGGAAGAAGAAGAAGAAGATGCCGAATCCGATGGAGAAGAAGAACAAAAAGAGTAAGAAAAAGAAGAAGTTGACGGAGGAGAGAACGAAGGTGAAGTACCTGCATCACCGTCGCCGAAGTTTTCTACCACCACCACCAACTTCGTTGTCGGCCACCAACGTTGCTGCCTCCATCGCCGTCACAATCCAAGAAATGGGGTTAGGGTTTCAGCAACCCAAAACCACTCTTTACTCTTTTGAGGTCGAAGACGACCTCCCCTCCCCCTTAGTTTGCTATTGGGCCCAGCTAATTGAAAGGGTGGGCTTAAGTGCTACGACCTAACCTAAAACCCAATTCAAGGCTCAACCTAGTAGGTCCAACCCATCAGTCCATAAGCCCTTAAGCCCTCAAACCCATCTTATCAACTTCCATGGGCCCCCAATTAATAGTCCAACTCAATTTGACCAATATTTGTGTAATCAAGCCCATGTGGCCAGTATCAGGTCAACCCCACTTTTCTTAAGCATGCCCATAACCCACAAGTACAACCTCTTTTACTTAGCCCTTTTTTCTTTTTCTCAACCATCCCACATCTTAGATCACGATTCGGCCCAATGTGTTCTACCCGTTCAGTTAAGTGAAGTTCAGCCCCAGCCCACCAAACCAAGCCCAACCGCTTAGGCCCAACCCTTGTATTAAAACCCAAAGTCCAATCCATACCTAGCCACTTTAAACCCGATCCATATTCCCGACCTGCAACCCGATCCATGATCCAATCCGGTTGAGTAAAAAAAAAGAGAGTTTATTTTAGGTACATGAGGCAGTTTGGAGACTGTTACAAGCTATTTCCGACGAATTACCGATATCTTCCATTGGAGACATGTTTGATCAGATGATTGGGAGCACTATGCCAAGTTGATTGCTGAGAATGTACTGATCATTTGCATTTGACTTTGAGGTTGAATTCTTTTCAACCAGGAGGATTTGATGCGGGAGCATTCAACCACGATGGTCCGCCGCTACACCAAATCAGTGCCCGGTCAAGCAAGTGAGCCCCATGGAGATTTGATTTCTTTTTTTTAGGTTAATTATGATTTTCCAGTTAAAGTTAGATTTTGTTTACAATTAGGCTTTTATGATTAATTGCAATACGAGGAATTTCTTATTTTGGACTTAAATTAGGAAAGTCCAATTGGAGAGTGTTGTAAATAGGATGTAATCATTTTATTTTAGAGATCGATTGAATGAATTATGAATGAGTCTTTTGATATCATTTACATGCTTTTGTGCATGACTTTTCCCTTTACGGGTTTGGCGTGAGGCCAAGGGAACGATTCCCACCATTATTCCTCATCTCTCTCTCTTTCCATCTCCCCCCTCTCTATCACGCCTCCCATTGTCCCAGAAATTACATGTCGAGCCGTTGTCCTACGTCACTATCAGGTGAAGGTGAAGGAGTGAAGGAAAGAGATATACTGATACAGGTAGAGGGACTCTCTTGATCTGTACGATTCTCCCCCTGAAGAGAGGACCGGGGAAAAAAAGGAGAAGACTCCCAAAACGTGACATCCATGAAAATAAACTTTCTACCAGACGAAGGGTGATAACACTTGTACCATTTGTGTGTAGCAGAATATCCTAAGAAGATGCACTTAAGAGCTTTAGGGTCAAGTTTAGTACGATGATGACCTAGAATATGAACGAAACAAACACAACCAAAAACTTTAGGAGGAATAAGAAATAAAGAGCAATCAAGTTGCAACAACTATAAAGGAGTTTTAAAATGCAAAGATCGAAATTGCATGCGATTAATTAGATATGTAGCACTAAGAACAACATCAGACCAGTAGCATTTACGAACATTATGAAAGAGAAGAAGGGAGCGAGCTACCTAAAGTCGATGACAGTTCTTCCGCTCAGCCACACCATTTTGCTGAGCAGTGTAAGCACAGGAGTTCTGGTGGACAATACCATTATCGGAGAGGTATTCACGCAACCACCATACATATATTCACCACCTTGGTCGGATCTCAATCTTGATGGAGGAACCATATTGTGTTTGAATCATCTTATGGAAACTTTTAAAGATGGAAAAAATCGCATCCTTTGTTTTCATAAGATAGATCCAAGTACAATGCGTATGGTCGTTAACAAAGGTCAGAGAATAGCGATAGCCAAACAGTGAAATATTAGGGGAAGGACCCCACACATCAGAATGCACAATATCAAAAGGAGAAGTATTGATATTACTTCTAGAAGGATAAGATGAGCGAGAATGTTAGCTAACTCGCAAGTTTCACAACGAAGCATAGATAAAGACAGAAGCAATAAAATAGGAAATAAAAGTTTCAATTATGAAAACGAGACATGACCAAGGCGAGCATGCCAACTCATAATAGACTCAACACTAGCACTACTACTAGACTGCAAGGCTCTAGACTCAACAGGTAGTCCATCAAGAAGATAAAGGCCATCGACCTCACGTCCAGTGCCAATCGTCCTCCTCATGTCCAAGTCCTGAAAAACACACGAAGAGGGAGAAAAGGCTATACTACAATTCAAACTTTTGGTAATGGAACTAACTGACGAGATGTTAGATTGAAAATGTGGAACAGGAAGAACTGAAGATAAAGGCAAAGTGGGTGAGAGAAGGATAGTCCCTTTCCCAGAAACAGAGGATAAGGCACCATCTACACTTCTTACCTTAATCACAACCAGAACAAATGGATAGGACGAGAAAAGGGATGACATACCAGTCATGTGGTCGGAGGCCCCTGAGTCAATGACCCAGGTGGGAGAGGCGGCCACATGATGAGTAGTACTGATGGTACCTATTGACGCAATGAGGATGTAGCAGAAGGTCCCTCTAGCTGAGAAAGAAAGTGACGAATGTTCTCAAGTTAAGTCTGTTGAAGAGGAGCTGCATTAGATGGTGGAGCCTGTGTAGTCAGAGGTCCAATAGTAAGGGAATCAAAACTCGCAGTGTGAGCCGTAGAAGCTGCTCTAGTGGACTGAGTCGGACGACCAGTCAATTGCCAGCACTTCGCCCTCACATGCGCAAGGCGACCACAGTAGACGCACTTAGGACGAGGGACACTGAAAGACTTCGCAGAAGGGGCAGAAGAAGTGGGCACGATGCTGCCTACAGAGGAAGTGGAGCGTGGAGGACGCTGTGAGGCGGAAGCTGTAGTGAGTGCAGATCTCTCTGAAGGCAAGGAAGATGTCATAACCCGACGCCGACCTTCCTCGCTCTGGACATAGGCATACGTTTGGCTAAGCGATGGAAGGGTATCACAACTAAGAATCTGAATTTGAGCTAACTCATACTCAAAGTTTAGCCCTGCAAGGAACTCAAAAACACTTGTCTCCTCTACTAACTTCTTGTAGCTCTTAATGGTTTCAGCACAACCACACAGGCTGGAACATATGATAATGATCTAACTCCTCTCACATACTCCAGAGGGTAGCAAAGTAGTCGTTGAGCCGTTTATCGCCCTGTTGAAGGTGGGAGATCTTCTGTCGCAACTGAAAAGCATGAGTCAAGTTCTGTGGCTGAGAGTAAGTTTGAGTAGCCGTGTCCCATAAATCCTGGGCTGTGCGAAGAAACAGAAAACCCCTACTAATCTGAGGCTGCATGGAGTTGAAGATCCATGACATGACAGTGAGGTTTTAAGTCTCCTACTTCTCATAAGAAGGATCTGTAGTCGAATCAGGCTTTTTGATACGTCCATTGATGTAGCGAAACTTACCTCGACTACCAATGTACATCCGAATAGCCTGAGACCATTCCAAGAGATTGTCTCCATCCAATTTCACTGTAGTAATCGGACCTCCAAGGTTCTCAGACCCCATAGGTCTCCCAGCCATGTTCGAGGTAGCCTCAGTAGTCCCAGAAGAGCCTTTGGTAGACATCACAACACCCCCAAATACCGAAAAACAAACAGAGAAGGGTTCCAAGCTAGACTAAAGTACCATTAACGGGGGTCTAATGCCATAACCACACCCAAATCTTGTTGAAAAAAGTATCATGGAGAGAACCGCCAAGGTTTTCATCTCCTACAATTGTAATATGCCCCCTGTAGGTTCTCTGAACACATAAGAACACCAAGGACACTAACCACCAGCACACATAGTGATGGAGGACCAAGAAAAGACCCTCAATCCAAGAAATTTGGGGTACGGAATTTTTTTAGCCCAATATAGAGTTAAAATAGGGGCTAGCGGTACCAAAAATTGGGGAAAAATTGACCTCATCACTTCAACTCTTCACGGATTTAAATGGGGTTTATTCCATTGTTTTTCTCACCAAAAACAAATAGCAAAGCAAGGCAAGAAGATCCCTATGGATCGAGAAGCTGAGATGAACAAAAAAACGAAAGTAAACCTTACCAAGAGAAAATTGCATCAAAGTCCATCAAGATGTTGCCAAAAAATTCCCCAAAAATCACCATTAAATCAAGAAGTGGAGCTCCCTGATCAAGAGATCAAGAGTCTGTACGGCTGTTAACGTCAGCACCTACAAGCTGATCTCCTAGTTCACTTTCTCTCTTGAGATGGTCGGTTAGTGATTGGAAGATGGATAAGAATGGTTGCTCTGATACCAAGTTGAGTTCT
Source organism: Euptelea pleiosperma (assembly GCA_035048495.1). NCBI lineage: Eukaryota > Viridiplantae > Streptophyta > Magnoliopsida > Ranunculales > Eupteleaceae > Euptelea > Euptelea pleiosperma. Next base: position 23,630,187 of record CM068550.1, read on the forward strand.
AGGGTTAGGGTTTCAATAGAGAGGAAGCTGACAGAGGAGAGAATTAGAGAGCATGTATTATACATGACTCCCAACTTTCTATTTATATAAAAGAGGAATTACATGACATGGACAAGAATGCCCTTACAGATATTAGATATCCCTTATATTATAAAGGGTACACCTGTATAGTTTAATACATGATAACAATGGTTACATTATAGAACTTGATTAAACAATGTGATATTATGATTTTGTTATAGTAATCTTAATTTATGTTATGAGTTATATTAAATTGTTAACCAACTTGTTTTAACCAGAAAACACCCAATGTACACACTTTGTAGGATTCGATCCCATGATCTTCTGGCAAAATGCCAAAGCTCCAAACCGACCAATTGGGCCACATGTATTCAAGGTAGAAAACATTAATTACCAATGTGTATTCTAGGTAGAAGAAGTTAACTAATATATGTTTATATCAAAATAGAGTGTGTATATTGAGTACTTGAAATGCAAGTTTACAAGACAGATTCCGGTTCAGCCTGATGGCACTGTAAGTCGCTCTTTTTACCTAAATCGGTTATATGTGTTGAACAAGCACTTTACTCTAAAAGCTTAAGCTGTTAAGGGAGGTGTAATAGTGTATATCAAAGAGTCCACGGGTCTAACATAGGTGGAGTGCTAGCTACACACTCCAACAACACCCCCCTTTAGCACTTTGCAGGGGACTTGAACTTGCAACCTATTAGGACCTCCTGCTTTTGATACCATGTTGACAACCACTTTACTCTAAAAGCCTAAGCTGTTACAGGGAGGCTTAGCAATGTATATCAAGGATCCCCGGCACACACATGGACCGCACGAGTCTAGCGCACACGCAACAACAATATGATATAGTTTTTAATGAAATTTTGTTGCATTTATATGTTTCTGATTTTTATAATATTTTTTAAGAGCTTTTCAATATGTTTTCTTCGATTTAACTGGCCAAAACCGTTGAAATTGGATTCGAAACTCCTTGGTATATTGTGTCATTCTTGGCTGACTATGCTCCAATTAATGTAAAATAACCAAATTGCCATTTTTTCTGATTTTTATTTTGTATCATAAGGGTAAACCCAAACATAACCAAATTTAGTAACAGTCATCATTTCCTATCATAAAAAAGAAAATGAAAAAGAAAACAAATTAACTACTGACATGAAGTCTGACACAACCTGTATGTGTGGGTGTTTGTTATTTCTCCCTTGTCTGGGAACATACATCATTGAACTTATGACAAGCTGCCAAAGTCTCTAGCATCACTCCTTCACCCACCCCATCCCAACCACTTGATACATCCTAGTCTTGATGCTTCTGAAACATATATTAATATATTTTTTTGACAAGTGAGCTGGGAAGCCTTTGTCTCTATTATCAGAGCCAGGTTTTGATCCTGGCTTTGTCTCTATTAATATTAATATTTTTTTGTGAGATTTGGGAGTTATATCACAGTTATTGGTTATGTATGTATTGCAAACATGTTGTGGATTGTTGATAATAATGCGGCATATCTGCACCTGTAACTTTTCCCCCAAGTACATACCTTTTAACTGTTCTATTACAAACGAAGAGGCTTGCTTTAGCCATGATATATTTGATTGAAGACATTCATTGTCCGTTGATCGAGGTTACATTTCATCCGTAGATCGAGTTTACTCCGCTTCTGTTTCTTCTGAAGCAGTTTCCTCTACTGCTGTTGATTCTGTTGATGAAGCAGCATCTCTAAATTGTTAAAAAAATGGACTTGTCAATTGTCATGGGACTCATGTTGTTGGCATTGCATTGGTGCTACTATTAAATATCTCCCTGTAGCTGACAACTTTTGAGTAGTGAAAGAGATCAGCCCACAGAACACCAGTTTCCTTATATTCAACAGTTTTATATATGCAAATATCTTCACAATTCAATGTTCTTATTTTCCTCAACTATGCACCGACCATGTGATTCTTAAGTGGGTTTTATTTCTTCATGTAGAATGCAATGATGGAGAATCTCAATATCCTAGACAAAAATTTCCTGGCACTGATTACCTGGCATCGAATCGTCAGGTAAAACAAATTTTAGGAGTGATGTTTGTGTGCAGCTTTTATTTTACCCAATTCGATTTTTTACTTTCAATTGTCACTGTATCATATCTAACTTTTATTTACAAACTTTTTAATTCTAGAGTGGTGATTCTGCCCAAAATTCTCATATAACATTTGGAAAAGGAAATGTAGCTACAGGCAGCGACGCCTTAGCTTCTTCGAGCAATCTTCAGTCATCCGTTGCAGCAAAGTCTAGTTCTTTCAGTTCTAGTCAACTCCTTGCTCAGAGGAAACTATTTGCAGAATCACAGATAGGTAGGTCCAGCTTCCAGAAGCTTCTAGAGCCAAGCCTGCCTCAACGTGCAGGAATTGCCCCATACAGAGTTGTTCTTGGGAACGTAAAAGAAAAGGTAACATGTTTCTTTTGATTGGCATCAATGAAAAGTTGGCAACGTATGGATTTATTGGTTAGATGGTAACTGGTACTGAAATTCCACATTTTAGTTGGTTTGGGAGAAGGAACCACTTTATCTTTGGGCAATGCAATAAGTACAAGCCATATTTCAGAGAACTGCCCATCAGGGACAATCCGTGTCTGACACGTCCGCATTATTTACTAGGACAAAATTTTCGTTTACTATCTATCTATTTGTTTATATAATTATAAAGTAGATATATTTTGGTGAGGATGATCTCCTCACCCACGTAGATCATCCTTCCAAAAATCAGCCCATTCTGAAATCTCTAACCCTATCAAAGTGGGGTAAAAGAAAATTAGTGAAACAGGCGGTCCATAATTTCTCAACTTCTAATCCACTTTTTATAGGGCTAGTAATATAAGAGTGGGCTGATTTTTCATGAGGATGAACCGAAAATCAGTCCTTGACTCGTCTCCATGTGGGCCCTATAATGACGTTTTACAATATCTCAATATAAATCTACACACACACTTCATGTAGTTATGCTATATGTATACACAGATTTTGACACAGCTCTGTGGATCCCACATTCAGATGAGTTAAGGGATATGATTTTTTGTGAGACTCACCTCCTCACCACAGATCATCCTCACAAAAAAATCAGCACATTTTGATATTTCTAGACCTATCAAATGTGGACTTAATGGTAAAATGGATGGTCCATAATGTTTAAACTTCTTATCTACTTTTCGTAGGACTAAATGTTGATAGGTGCTAATTTTTGTGAGGACAATCTCCATGGTGAGGAGATTATCTTAACAAAAAATCAGCTCTTGACTAATCGCCATGTGGGCCCCAAGGAGTCATGTAAAAATCCATCTTAGAATATCCTGACGCATATATAAATATATTGTACAAGCTTACTGTGCTGTTTTAGCTTCCAATTATATGTATATTTTTTTTGGGTAAGCAACTTCCAATGATTTATTTGTTCCTGCTGTGATGGTGAACATGTATTTGTGTATGATGAATTTAGCTTATGAAGACACAAAGACGGCTGGAGCTTTTCCTCGAGGATCTTCCTTGTGACCATAATCCTTGTGATTTTTATGAAACATCGGATCAACTTTTGGAGCCACTTCTTCTGTGTTATGACTCCCTGGTATTTACATGGATTATCTCACTTTCCTTTTTTTCATCCCTTAAATGGACAACTTATATAATTCTGTATTGATGCGGTATCATCAATATTTGCAGCAATCTTATGGGTCTGGTGTCCTTGCTGATGGCCGGCTTGCAGACCTGATCCGAAGGGTTGCTACCTTTGGGATGGTATTAATGAAGCTCGATTTGCGCCAGGTGTGTTTTCTTTTGGGTTCTGGATTGGTTTTGATAACTGGTTTAAGCCTAATTCTTTTTTACATGTACCAGGAATCTGGAAGGCATGCTGAAACATTGGATGCAATTACTAAATACCTGGATATGGGTGTATATAGTGAGTGGGATGAAGAAAAAAAACTGGAATTTCTAACTAGAGAGCTCAAAGGCAAGAGGCCACTAGTTCCTCCAACTATAGAGGTAAGCTGATTTTAGTAAAATTATATTGATTTTGCACTTTGAAACTTATTCATTTTGTGGGATCAAATAAATGATATGTTGGAGATTCTTGTTTGGAAAGCATTGACCATGACACTCCCGTGGATGCTTTTCTTTGGTCTTACTTCTATATGGATTTGCGTTATTTGAAGTTTCATGAACTGCCTCATTTTCCCCATCTCATAGTTATGGATATACGAATAGATAGGATGGGGGCATTAATATTCGTACCCAAGCAATAATTGTATTAAATCCCTATATTATGATGTGTTATGTTTCGTGTCATCGAATCATTCACCAAAGACTGTAAGACAACTTTTTTTATTAAACTCCCGCACTAGAGTGAGAGTACTCATAATTTTGGAATAATGTTCAGTTCCTTCATAATCTGTATTATTGACTGATTTAATTTATTTTGCATGTATTTTATAAATTTGACAGCCCATATGCACAAACCATGGTTCTAAACCCCATTTAAACGGTTTTAACGGCCGTTTAAACGGTAACGCCCAAGCCCGTTTCCGTTAAAACCGTTTAAACATGTTTTATCGGTTTTGAAAAAAACGGCCGTTTTTATGTTTTAACGGCCGTTAAAATCGTTTAAACGGCCGTTAAAATATGAAAAATTTTGTGAAAAAAACGGCCGTTAAATCTGTTTAGTTCTGTTAAAATCCGTTTAATTTCCGTTAAAATCCATTTTTTTTTAAAATTTTCAAAATTTGAATTTCAGCGCCATTTTTTCCGTTAAAATCTGTTAAAATCGTTAAAACCCATTAAAATCCGTTAAATTTCATTTTTTCCTTTTTTTTTCCATTTTTTCCCCTGGCCGTTTCATTCCGTTTAAACGGCCGTTTAACGGTTTAAACGGCCCCAGTCCGTTTAACCGTTAAAACGGCCTCCTTTAAACCTTGGCACAACAACTAAATGAAAGTGAAACTAGCGGAGAAGATAGAGAATCCTGCTACTTGCAACACGTATGCAAACATGCCCACACACATATATACCAATAAAAACTTGGAAGTAATGATTATATTTTGTGAAGTTTAAGTAGTCACGAAGCTTGCAAACATCAAAAGAAGAGTAGCCCCTTTCTTGGCATACTAATGCCTTCTCTTCCAAAGGATATGTGTTGTAGAGGATGCTTCCTTTTGCGATTTGTTGGGGCTTTGGAAGGAGCGGAATCTCAGTCTTCGAATGGAAGGAAGAAGTGGTGGTATCAATCATTATGAACATCAAGGGATTGATGTTTCAGTGGTCTAACGCTTTCTCAGAGTGCAGGGGTCTATTCTTTGAAGATTTTGTCTTCCGGTGGGACCTTTTATGCTCTATAGATGGCGATTCGAAAGGGGTGTTTAGCTCTTCAATTTTCTGGCTGGCTGTTGGTTTGTTCTTTGCTTGTGCACTTTTCTTTCTTTAGCTATTTGATGCTGGATGGTGATAACTAACCTAAATGATGCGTGGAGATTAGAGAAAAATTACTATGGATAGTAAAAAGTATAAAATAAATCTAACAACCTACCACAAATAATTTAAATTGTTAGCAAATAATTAAAATATTATTCTAAGGCTAAGATTCACAATCAAGTAGTGAAAAAAGCCCTCAATTATCGATTGAAGGGCCCAACAAAAGTATGAACTTCCACTAGCTAGGGTTCAATCAATATTTGTAGGTTCACTTAATTCAATTCCCAAGATATACTAATTAAATTGAGGTTCATAAGGATTTTTGAAGGTTTCTTGGCTTCCAGGCAAATATCCACTTTTTTTTACTGGAACCTGGTAAAACAAGCAGGTGATTAGGGTTTCAAGAGGGGGGAATATTTTTTGGCAAAACCACATGGCTTATTGGGCCCCTGGGAGTGTTCGTTTGGCTTATGGGAGAGGGGGTGTGATTTGGGGATTCTAGGGTTTTTAGCCATTGGTAGGGAGAACAACTCTCAAGTGGAGCCGTAAGGCACTATAAACCCAAGGGAAGAGGGCGGCTAGGTTTGGGAGAGTGTATGGTTGCCCAAGACCAAAACCCAAAAATCTATGGTTAGGGCTCAGGATGGTATGGTTAGGGTTTCTAGGCCAAAATTAGGTCACAAAAAAATAATGGAGGCAATAAGAAGAGAATAAGAGAGAAGAGAGAAAGAGAGAGAGTTACCTTTGGCTTTGCACCAAATTAGCTTGCTTTCACACTAAGGGAGGATGACTCACACCACAAGGGATTTCTCAAAGGAGATTTTCTATTTCTTCGTTCATAATGAGGAAATTACATAAAAATTGTTTAAATACTAACTCAAATAAACCTAATTTAATCTCAGCCATCCAATAGATCTAATGGCTATAAAAAATACAACTTAACCAACTAAGCAAAATTACAATGTGTCCCATAACTTTGGTTATTTTGCTTAGACACTAAAAACTTAATAAAAATAAAAACTAAGTCTAAAAAGCAATAGAAGCTAACAACATGCATGTGGGGTCTTTTGCTCTCACGATTATGGAGAACTCGAATTGGGGCCCATATATTCATCAAAGTACATGACAAGGGAATGAGTCCAATTCTCCTCCTCATATGGTACACTCTAGGGTGGGACATCCTGATGTCATTATCATCATTTGTAGGTCATCTCGGCCTGCTAGGATGTTTTGTGGTTTCTTTCGGCTGTTGCCTTTTTAATAAAATCTAACTTATTAAAAAAGTTGAGTTATCATTTTGTAGCAACTAGCAATCCTTAATTTCAATTGAAATCACATAAGATTTCAACTGGGCGGAAGATGTGAAATAAGAAACCATGGATCTTTTTTGTTCCATTAATCCATGCACAACTGAGAGATGGCATCGCTAGTTGCCAAAGGAAGTTCTTGTTTCTACTCTATAATTTGCTTAGATGTGAGGGTTATCATAAACAAACATGTGCTAAAATGATAATACAGTATCAGTCTCATGTTATTAAGGGGGAAAAGATTAGATGAAATGGATTAATCTACAATGTAACTCCCTTCTTGACAAGGAAAATATATGGCCTTGTGCTCTTATTTGCGGTGATGCATTGTGTTGACAACAATTTTACTCTAAAAGCTTAAGCTGTTAGAGGGAGGCGTAACTATGTTTATCAAAGGTTCCACGTATGACGTATCTAATAGAGATGGAGTGCTGGCCACACAACGAAACAACGCACTCCAATAACACGCCCCCTCAGCACTTTGCCAAGACTCAAACACACGACCTACTGAGACCTCCTGCGCTCTGATACCATGTTGACAACCATTTTACTCTAAAAGCTTAAGCTGTTAGAGGGAGGCGTAACTATGTATATCAAAGGTTCCACGGATCTAATAGAGACGGAGTGCTGGCCACACAACGAAACAACACACTCCAATAACACATTGATCCCCTTCCTTTATCCCTATGATTGTGGTTCCTATTGATGATTTCAGGTTCATTTACTTGGATTTTTTTAGAAGAAAATAATTTTGATCATTTAAGTGTAGTGACTGAATTTAAGCACTTTATGCAGAAAACACTTCGAGAAGAAAATCTAGCATTGTCCAAGTGATTGACAGTAAATTTATATTTGTCCAATTTCGCAAAATTCCTGAAAGAGTGGAATAGTTCATGAGATGTCCTGCCTCAGAGATAAATTCCATATAATGGACGGCTTCTTTTTCCATTTAATATCTGTGAATTTATCTCTCTCTACTCTCTTTCGGACATTTTCAGGTTGCTCCTGATGTCAAAGAGGTCTTGGACACCTTCCGTGTTGCTGCTGAACTAGGGAGTGATTCGCTCGGAGCATATGTGATTTCCATGGCCTCCTATGTATGTATTAACTGTTACTGTTTGATTTATGGTTTTATGAACTATTTATTTATAACCACATGGTTAAAAGTAAAGTCTTTGCTTTACTCTTTTTTTCCTGTGGAATTTAACAATAATGTTGGCTCATACTTGATAACTGGCAGGCAAGTGATGTTCTGGCTGTGGAGCTCTTACAGAAAGATGCTCGACTTGCTGTTAGTGGAGAGCTAGGGAGATCATGTCCTGGTGGAACGTAAGATTGCACCCCACCTCTCCACATCCACACCCAATCCATACATATGTTGCAAATGTTTCACACTTGTTGAAAGCCAAGAAATAAAATTTGTGAATTTGGAGAGAGATATATTTGAACGAGTTTTTAGATCTAGTAGTTCTAGATAGTTGAGTTATTTATCTACCAAAAAAAGGAGTTATTTAGTGGATTACCTTATGTCTTGTGATAAGAACACATATGTAATGTTATTTCCATACAAAGCTTTCCATTGGAAAGGGTAGAACTCAAAACCTATTTGTTCGAACTTCTGAGGAAACACAAGAAAATAAAAGAAAAAAAGAAAATTTGCTTTCATGTCTTGCATAAAAAGTGACTGTTAGAATCTAGCATATGTCCATGGAGGAACTTCACCAGGTTAGAAGAATCTGTGCAAAAATACATAGCATACACAAACATGCATATTCTAATCACTAAGGTTGGTTATGTTGCTCTTGGAACAGGTTGCGGGTAGTTCCCCTATTTGAAACAGTAAAAGACTTGAGAGAAGCTGGTTCAGTGATTAGGAAGTTGTTATCTATTGATTGGTACCGGGAGCACATCATAACAAACCATAATGGACATCAAGAGGTATGTATTTCAATGAGCATGATATGATGATCTTTGTCGAGTCCCCATGAAGATTGTGGAACTTACAAAGTCATTGTGAACAGGTCATGGTTGGCTACTCTGATTCTGGTAAAGATGCTGGGCGCTTTACTGCAGCATGGGAACTGTACAAAGCCCAAGAAGATGTTGTAGCTGCCTGCAATGAGTATGGGATCAAAGTTACATTGTTCCATGGGCGTGGAGGGAGTATTGGTCGGGGTGGCGGTCCCACGTATCTTGCCATACAGTCCCAACCACCCGGTTCTTTAATGGTAAGTGCATCTGTTCAGTTTATAGACTTGGATTGTGAATGCTTCTTTTCCTGTTACATAACAGGAGAATTTGAAAAGATTTATAAAACATCATGGAAATCATAAAGATGATTATTATTGATTACTATTAATTATAGAAAAAGTCAAAATCAAGATATTAATGTATCCTAATTCACTTAAATTAATGTCCTGCTATTATGTATGGTTTTAGAAAACCTATCTACCACTAACTTATAGCACTTGCCTAATTTTTTGAATATTTAAATATTTATGAAAAAATAAAAATTACTATTTTTTTATGAAAAATTTAACCCAACCAAGTTGTATATCGGGGTAAGTTATGCAGCATATAATTAATTAACGCACAACCATGAATATTTAGGGTGAAAACCAACGAAATTGGGGTTTTCACTAAATTTCAAAATTTCACCCTAAACGAGCTTCAATCAGTGCACAAATCTGGTGTAGATGCATCACGGATCCATAGATTTAATGTATTTACACTTAACCTATCTATTTGACAACAAAAAATTTCTTGTTCTTTGTAGAAAGGAACAAGAAGAAATTTCACTTACATTTCAAACTTGAGAAAACCCCAAAATGGGTTTTAATTCATCCTCACTATCAATCTGTGAGTTTTTTAACCAAGAAATATGCAATGAATTGGTCATTTTTTTTATGAAGAATAGATGAAGAGGGATAAATTTTATCGTTTATGGGATTTGGAGTAGTTTTGAGCTCAAATGGGATGTTTCCTACTTTTGGTGGAAATGTTTCCATACATCTCGAAACACTTTGACCAAAATAATACAAATGTACATTGTTAGGGAAAATTAAAATATTTCACGAAACCTAACATTTTTTCATTGTATGTATTCTTTTCTATCAGTATTTCGCAAAATATTTTGATAATTTCGTGAAATTTATTTCCTTGCTTCAGACAGTTTTTTAATGTTGCTTAATTAAATGCATATAATGAAATATCATTTAATATTATCAAATTGGCTGTATGGTTGTATGCTGGCCTATTGGGTTTGATGGGTCACCATCTTGACCCCAGTGTCCACCTATGTCACCAATAAATGTCCATGTCTAAGTTACAATTTGTTACCATGAACAACCTCAATCTTCTCTGTTATAACTCTTTACCAAGAACGACCTCTGTCTTCTATGACTGACACTGACGTTGGGTGTTTGTTTTGAAATGTCAGGGTACACTCCGTTCAACCGAACAAGGTGAGATGGTGCAGGCCAAGTTTGGGCTGCCCCAAACGGCTGTGAGGCAGCTGGAGATCTATACAACAGCTGTGTTACTTGCAACTCTACGACCCCCACTCCCTCCTAGGGAAGAAAAATGGCGCCATGTCATGGAGGAGATCTCCAAAATCAGTTGCCACAATTACCGTAGTACCGTGTATGACAACCCAGAGTTCCTTGCCTACTTCCATGAGGCTACCCCACAGGCTGAGCTTGGCTTCCTTAACATAGGAAGCAGACCCACGAGAAGGAAGGGCTCAACGGGCATTGGACATCTTCGTGCCATACCATGGGTATTTGCATGGACCCAGACACGCTTTGTTCTCCCTGCTTGGCTGGGCGTTGGCGCTGGCCTCAAGGGTGCATGTGAGAAGGGATATACAGAGGACTTAAAAGCAATGTACAAAGAATGGCCTTTTTTTCAATCCACGATAGACCTTATAGAGATGGTGCTCGGGAAAGCCGACATCCCTATAGCCAAGCACTATGATGAAGTGCTTGTGTCAGAGAGCAGGAGAGAACTGGGTGAGGAACTAAGGAGGGAGCTCTTGACGACTGGGAAGTTTGTGTTGGTGGTCAGTGGGCATGAAAAGCTCTCAGAGAACAACCGGAGTTTGAGACGACTGATTGAGAGCAGGCTCCCGTACCTAAATCCAATCAACATGTTACAGGTAGAGATACTGCGGAGGTTGAGATGCGACGACGATAACAATAAGCTTAGAGATGCATTGCTTATCACAATCAATGGAATAGCTGCTGGCATGAGGAACACAGGTTGATTGACATATCATAAACTTTACTGAAGGAGCAACTCATTGTAAAGTGAAAGATCAAGGGTGTGGATTTTTGTTTTTCTCTCATAGTTTGTTAAGTTGATAATATGAATCTGTATTTGGCATGACTCTTTAAACATATATAGAGATTGTATGAACTAAGATAATTTTGGTCATTGTAATTAGGGGTGTCAATGGATAGTCTAAAACAAGGTTTACAGGAGGCCGTTTTAACAGTTAAACGGACTGGAGGCGTTACCGTTTAAACGGATTGAAACGGCCAGGGGCAAAAATGGAAAAAAAAATGGAATTTAACGGTTTTAACGGAAAAAATGGCGCTGAAATTCAAATTTTGAAATTTGAAAAAAAAAATAAAAATGAAATTTAATGGAATTAAACGGTTTTAATGGAAAAAAGGGAAAAAATGGTGCTGAAATTCAAATTTTGAAATTTGAAAATTTAAAAAAAAAATGAAATTTATCGGAAATTAAACGTATTTTAACGGAATCAAACGGATTTAACACCGTGTTTTTCACAAAAATTTTCAGAATTAAATGGCCGTTTAAACGATTTTAACGGCCGTTAAAACAAAAAAAAACGGTTGTTTTATTCAAAACCAATAAAACGTATTTAAATGGTTTTAACGGAAACGGGCTTGGGGCGTTACTGTTTAAACGGCCGTTAAAACTGTTTAAATGGCCGTTTTTAAAACCATGGTCTAAAATTCGAATCGAAATTCCATATTTGAATAATCGGATATTATTTAAAAATTTCAGATATCAGATTCGAATAAGTTTTGACATTCGAATACTTTTCTGATACGGATTTAGATATTGATATACTTTATTCGATAATATCCGATCCGATATATTGTATAAAAATAATTATATTTATTATATATAATAGATTGGATTTGATTTGATTTATTATAATTATTAATATACAATAAATATGATTATAAAAATATTATATATATCCGATTTTCTTAAGGTGGATGCGAGTTTTCAGCTGACAAGGAGGCTTCAGGGCATGGTTGTAGGATCTCCTACAAAAACCGCTCTAGAATAAGAAAATTTTATGCAATTACTCATTAACATCAATTGTTTCATTAGAAGAATAAGGGTAAAAAAGATAGATCGCGGCCTTAGAAAAAGATAGATAGTCGCACCACTTTGTGAGGGCACCAAACTAAACATTCATCCGACAATTTTTATTTCTTTTTTGTAATCCATCCGATAATTATGTTGACAAATAATAGATCTGATTTTTTTATGGGCGGATAGGTTTCTAAGTAGGATTGTCAAGACTCAGAAGTGAAGACAACTATTATTCAAAAATGGGTCCCATGTCGAACGATCTCTATTAGTCCAATAAATCGAGAAATGATCACAACCCTATGATCTCTTAGATAAATCTAAAAATGGTCCAGTTTAACCAAAATCAAGGTGGGTCCCTGAACGATTGCATGAAGTTGCACGTAGTGATCTCTTGAGTCTAACTTGTGGAAGGCATTTTCGTAAATTAAGCAAATTGAAGCACAATTCGTGGGATGTGACTAAAATTTCACATGTGAATAATCTCTCTCAAAGTTACAAAATTTTCAAAACTGCCATTTAGTTGCCACATTTTTCAAAACTGCCCCTCCAAACTTAGAAAACCGAATATTCCAAAAGTGCACCTTGAGCTTTCTCACAATATCACCTCTTCATATTGCAAAGGCAGAAGTTTTCTTCGTACCATAGTGACAAAATACACAAGGACGCTAGCCCTACTAGTGTGAGTACAAAAATGATCATACTTGATGACAGCCGGTGTAATGATCATGCATGAATCCGAATTCATTTGGTCTCGTCGTCTACTCCGTCGACCTGAGAAGATACCTCTCTCCAGGTCATGACAGAATTTAGTTGTGAAGAGAGTCGTTGGAGAGCTCGCAAATACTTATTGCCGCCACCATGATTTTGCTACTTGCTTCAACGGTTTTGGAGTTAACGCAACTAGAACTGAAATCCCCCATGGTTTCTGGGTTTTCTTCTCTCTCTCTCTCTCTCTCTCTCTCAAATGCAGCAAAACCTAGTTAAGATTCACCGAATTAGGTAGAACCCAGGGCGAATTTCAACTCAAAATTCAGCAAAACCCATGTAGAAGTTTCTAATCTCTCAAAATTCCAAATTTAAACAAAACCTAGGTGGGATTTTCTCTCCCTCTCTAAATTCAACAAAATCATCAAAACCCAGACATGACATCTCTCTAATCTCTCAAAATTCAGCAAGACCTACATGGGAATTCGCTTTATAATGCCTCAAAATTCCGAAAACCCAATTATAACTTTGCTAGCCTGGTACGTCGTTTATCACATAAAAATTAGAAAAAATAAAATAAATCATAATATGATACGTATAAAATTTTATGGAAATGACTTTTTGGTTTAATACATGCCAAACTAACTTTTTAACTTATAAGTCTGTTTTACTAAACAAACCTTCAATTCATGGAACTTAATTTAAAAGTTGCTTTTTGCTTCCACCAGTTTGAAAAGCGGGCCTTTAGGTATCAAGATTACAAGTGCAAAATACTAGGAAACCCCAATTGTGACCACTTTTCTAGTAAAGCTGCATCTGGTTCAAGTGTTTTTTACAGGTTACACCAAGGTTTTGATTTCTTATGCTGTATACAATACTAAGAACGAGATGAACCCATCTCCCATGTTTTACAGTCCATGGATAAATACAAAGTTGAGAGGCTTATCAAAAAGACAAAAAAAAGTGCATATCCACAGCGACTAGTGCATCCTCAGGCATTTTGTACAGACCATTGAAGAGGAACAGAATCCAGGGAGCAATCAAGGATGCTTGCCTATGGTTCATGAAACAGATGTTGAAAGTTAGCTCTCTAAGCTCCGGTCTGAGTCTGATTGCTTGGGGATGTTCACCCCGCCATTCATTCTTGCACGTGCTTCTGCAAACATCCTCTGTTGCTCTGCTAATGCTTCTTCCTCAGTCATCTCGGCTCCACTGCTCCACTTGCCGGCTTTTGGCGAGTCCTGTTTGGCGCATTTCAGAAAGAAACTTGGATAAATAATCTTATGCACAGAACTAACTGTGAATGAAGATGAGAATGAAAAGGAAGCGACAATTATGTAGAAACACACCAGAGTCTCAAGCTTATGTTGTTCATATGCAGCACAAACCTCGTCGATGTACTCCCCAAACCCAAGAACCTGATGCCAATTTATCATTAGATCATAGCAAAAAATCTTTATTATCAATAAGAATATTACAAGTATCCTATTTTGATCTTAATGTTGGATGAGAGTAACCAGCCAGGTTAGTAATCCAAGATTCACACATTCTTAGATTCAAGTCTCCTTAATCAAAAGGTGGTGGTTTCCTAACTTGTATCTCACTGGTACCACTCCAGCAAAGAAAGAAAATGGAAGAAATAAATATAACTTGATCAGGGAACCTAATTCAAGCACAACGCACCAGTAACTATAGATTTCGAGATTGGCCTATTTAATGTAAATTACGTACAGGTACTACGCATCTCCTTAGATCGCTATAGAAAGTCAAGTAGACATAATGATATGTAAACAGCTAAAAGCAAGGAGGATTGGAGGAATGTGTCCAACTCTGCAGCCATTCACCGAACATCTGTAAAAATCATTCAAACTGGGGGTCCTAGTCTTGTCACACTCGGGTATCTCCATTTGTGTGAAGAAAAAAAGTGAACTTAATTTCCAAAACCACGTGAGGGTGTTGATTCCACACACATCCCCTCTTTTCTTCTGCTTTCATCTTCTCTTTATTGTTCTTTACTGTTTGCTGGTACGGAAATGATTTAGGGCTGTGTTCTTAGCAGTCCTACATTAAGGAGACTTTTTCAGCATTATCTCATGGGCTTCCAAGAAGGCTCTAGGTCCTTGGATGTCTCACAATTTGTTAGATCAAATGCATAACTCCTATGTAAAAATACAGGGTAGACACACAACTGGAACTTGAGCTGCAGTCTTTTCACCTCCTTACAATTTTCTAACTATAACATTCATGTGTGTGAGATATCAAATGCACCATATTATTATAACTCCAAACTTTGCTCATCTGCTTTCCAATGAGCTTGCTACCTCAATCTGGACCAATTGAGAGGGCCACCTCCTGGATTCCCAATAACCCAAAAAACACGACAACTTATGATCTTACCATTCTCGTAATTCTGTTGGACTAACATAAACAACGGCTCTTTTGGACCATTCAGTTGGTGTGAACTCTGGACTGAAGGAAATCCAAGAGGTGGACCATTTATTGTACTGCCCATATCAATGGGATGGCTCATCAATTTGATAACATATAAAGTACGGAAGCTACATAATGCTGTGCATAATGAAATCACCCCATATCTAAGCTACACCTGGATAGGAAAACTGGCACATGGATGTGTAACTACTAGTAACATTTAATATGAAGGTATGGAATGTTACTCTGATATGCATTCTAGACAGAAGATCAATCAGATGAAAAGGAAGTAAGCGCACCGAAATATGTATGGTCCAAGGAAAGCTTAAATTCAAATACATAAGTGAGATGTGTCAAAAACCTCTAGAGCTTTGAGAACATGCTCAGGTGCAATTGTCCTTCTTTCCTCTCGGCCACATACTTCGTTGGACTCAGAAGAAATGAGGTTGATAAACTCTGCAAAAGATATAATGATGCATAGCAGAGTTTGTTCAGTACTGGAAAAAACACAAACAAAATATTGGGTGGTATTGAACATTAACAGGACGGTAATCCAAAATGGCAAGTTTGGATTCATACAGTTTAAGAAATGCTTAAATGCACAAACATTAAATAGAGATAAAATTCCAAAACTGGGCATGGATGGATCAGCAGCTAGGAAAAGGCAATAAGATAGATCACAAGCACAATATATATATAGGGTTGGGATACGTTTACTCATGCTATTCTTACTAATATAATGACTAATGGATGTGGGGCCCACATGCAAATGAGTTAAGAGCTGATTTTTGGTGATGATATTCTTCTCAACATGGATATCAACTTCACAAAAAATCAGCCCATTCTAACATTTGTAGCTTTATGAAAATTAGATTGCAAGTTGAAAAACTTTGGACCGTCCAATTTCACCGTTAAATTTAAGTCCATATTTGATAGGGTTAGAAGCTTTAGAAATTGCTGATTTTTAGTGAGGATGATCTCCATGGTGAGGAGATCATCCTCGCCAAAAATCAGCCCTTAACTCATCTGCATGTGCATTAGTAATCTATTAGTAAGAAGAGCATGAGTTGTCATATCCCAGCCCATATCTATATCTATATCTATATATATATATAGATAGATAGTGTGTGTGTGTGTAATATTTGATGCCTGTAGTTTTCAATCTTTACAGTCAATAGTTTGAATGGACAAAGAACAATTAAGAACTAGAATACATTTCCAGCACTAATTTTTTTGTACTGTGTTCAGTATACAAGCATCAATTCAAACTAATTACTTTCAAAGCAACTGACATGAGCAATAATGAAGAAGTCTATGTGAAATCCAAATTAAACATCTAAATACTTATGAAAAAAAGCATCCTGTTGTTTCGCAAGTATTCTGTTCAGATAACTTGGTCACCACAAGTGTAAGTGACTATTAACAGCATATGTCACGAATTACATATCAAGCACTATAATGAGATCCCAAAGAGTTTGCCCACCTCTGTAATACTATTTTTACCTCCCAACAAAAAACTTTGTCCTGAATAACCTAGAAACATATGCAGACCATACTCGAAATCAAGCACTCTTAGTTGACTAGTAATAACCCTCCTTTTTCATTTATATTGGCAAAGAATGGCAATAGATTGGAGTCGAGAATAAAAATGCTGGGGCATTGAATGACTATAATGGGATCAGCTTTTCAAGCTTGGTTGCAGCTCCAAACTAAGGTGCCTAACGGCCATGTGGAATAGTGCAAACAAATATATTTTATTGTTTTACCCAAATTTGAGCTTCTTCTTCTGTAACTGCTAAAAGATCTCTTTCTATTTAGATAAATAGTTTTTTGGGAAATATTTGGCTAACCATTATCCCATTATTTCTAGTTAAGAAGGCTTCAGGTCAGAGGGCTAAAGTAGGTAACTAGATGGACAACTCTAGTGAGCAAACAATCTAGTCCCCTAGGATGAATCATTCCTTCTATGAGCTGTTCAATCTGCACAATAAATTTGGGGCGATGCTAGCTCCGCATTCAGTAGCCAGGATTCTCAGGCTTAGGAGTAGGACTCCAATGGTCTCTTGCCTGTTGAACCCTTATATGGTTACGCCATTGTATTGAACAAAACCTACCTATTTGTACCCCTCAACGAGCTATTACTTTTATCTGACTTTTGATTAAAGGTATAATCCACATTTGATATCAATTGTTTAGTGAGAAATATTCCTGATGATTTCATGTTCTTTTTGCAGTAAAATTACAAAAAAGATCTCATATATTAGTTGCTACCCTTCACAATCACATAAATAAAGGTGTGGTCTTCTCTTTTCATTTCTTACTTTCTCCCTTGACTGTTTAATTGAAAGGCTCAGAACGAAAACTGTATACACTGCTCTTGGTCAAGGAGTCTGCTATACTATATTCACCCCTTCACTTGTGAAATATTTGATTCCACCCTCTAATCAGCTCCCTAATGTGATCAAACACATTGGCTGATCTCCATGTAGAATCCTCCAGACCTCTGCCTAATGTAGACCAAAGGAATTCCTCAAACATTCCACAAATATTTCTCAAACAGTCCACATAGTTGATAAGAGGGAAGAATAAAAAATAGAAGCAAAGAACAATAAAGAAAGGCAGCCAGAAGAATCTGTAAATATAAGTGAAACTAGGCGTACTTAGTGGAGTATCACCACAAGCTAAGTTGCTGGAAGTTTCCAGACCTAGATAAGAACAACTGCAGCAACACCGTATAGCAGCATAAAGAAGAGCAAAACATAGCCCAAGTTGTATTATTCAATATACTTCATGTCTTTACTAAGTGCGGGTGTCCTCTAATTTATAGGGTTCAAAGACTTATTTTAGGAGTAAATCAGACTCCTAAGGAATAAAACAAAAATAGAAACTAGATCCTATTCAAACAATGAAACTGAAATACACCTATTAGAAAGAATAACTTCTCTCAACCTAAGATGACTCAAAAACCAACTAATTCTTGCTGCCCCCATGACCCCCCACCCCCCCGAGGGAATAGTCATATATTGCTCATAAAGTCGGGGTTGATCTTTTTAAATCCACAGTAATTCATGTGCTAAAAGTGGTCTTCCCTTCCATTTCACCACAAATTTATGTGATAGCCGCCACGTCGAGTAAAGATCAGATGGTCAGCAACCACACTCTTAATTACTGGTCAAATCTTCTTCGGCTTTTGAAGAAGTTGCAGCTCTAGCTTGTTAGCATCTTCTTCTTCGTAATACCCGAACTAAGGTGTAAGATCTTGAGCATTGAAAATTGGACTGATATTGATGTCGGAAGGTGAGTTCATATGTTCCCGACTTCCCATTGGAAACCTTTCTTTGATCACATAAACTAAACCATGTCTTCTATCGTTAATTGAACATCTCTTTTATCTAAATCAGCATCATGCTTACTACATCGTGGACATCTTTGATGTGCTGGGCCTTCTGCATCATCACTAACTCAAGTCAATGTAGGCACTGATATGAAATCAAGCGGCTGTCAACAGTGGCAGAGCCAGGATTTTGATCAAGGGGGCAAAATCACAAAAAAATTGCTCAAGGGGGTAAAATTGCAAAAAAAGAAAAAACCAGGGGGGGGGGGGCGCAAACCAAAGGAAAAAAAGTAATTTTGGAAGTAAATTTTTTTTTCGTAGAATTTCAAAGTTGAGGGGGGCAGTCCCCCTGGGCCCTCCTGGGTCCACCACTGGCTGTCAAGGTGTCATACTATAGACAATTTCAAATGGAGATTTGACAGTGGTGTGATTAACTGAACTGTTGTATGCGAACTCCGCTAGTGAAAGTACCAAATCCCATGTACTAATTTTTTTCCTCACACAAGCACTGAAAAAACTTTCCAAGTTGTGATTAACTATCTCTGTCTGGCCATCCGTTTGTGGGGGACGTGCGTTAAAACATTTAAGCTTGGTGTTTAATTTTTCCCATAATGTCTTCCAAAAGTAGCTAACAAACTTCACACTGTGATCTAAAGTAATGGATTGCGGCACCCCATGTAGCTGAACAACTTGATCAAAGAACAATCTTCTTATGTTAGAAGCATCACAGGCCTTCTTGCATGGAATGAACTCAATGAAGTACAGCATCTTCGGAAATCGCTCCACGACCACAAAATAAAGTCATACTTTCATCGAGTCTTGGGCAGACCCAAAATGAAATCTATATTGATATCCACCCAAGGCGCACATGGAACTGGCAATGGAATGTATAACCTAGGGTTCTGTTTCTAACCTTTCCCAGACTGGCATTCCCTGCAATGCTGAATGATCTGAAAAACATCTTTTTTGTAAACTAGGTCAATAGAGTTTGTCCTCCACCAAAGCAATAGTCCTGTCTCATCCTTGTCTAGCACAAAATGTCCTCCAAGACTCCTACATGCTGCTCCAATATGATCTGCTCTTGTAGAGAACTGTCAGGAATGCAAAGGCGATTGCCTTTGAACGAATAGTCGTTTTTTTTTTGTAAGCAACGAATACTCGTTAAGAATCACAAACTTTGGATATTCATCATGGCTCATTGATGCACTGCTTGATAAATCTTTCTGAACCCAATGTCATTTGGGTAGATATCTTTTAAAACCTCAATCTAATTACCTCAACTGCAAGAGTCATCAATAGATAAGATCATTCACTTAAGGCATCAGTTGTACGATTTTCAACCCCTAGTTTATGCTTCAACACAAAGGTGAATTCTTGCAAGTATGAACTCCATTTCACTTGTACGGGAGTTAAGGTATTGTAATACATTCAAATACTTTAGGACCCCATGATTAGAGAAGAGAACAAACTCCTTATGTACCAAATAATGTCACTAGTGCCGAAGAGCTTGTATAACCGTATAGAATTTACATCATAAGTAGAATATCTTTTACTAGCATCATTCAACTTCTCACTGAAAAATGCAATCGGATGCCATTCTATAACGCAATGCAGCGCCAATCCCCGTGAGCAGCATCGCACTCAACTTCAAAGATTTTGTCAAAATTTGGAGTCGTATAATAGAAGCCTGGTCATCCTTCGCTTAATTTCTTAAATGCCTTCTCAACAGTTTTTGTACATACAAATGGTCTAGCATAAAGACATTTTGTAATAAATGCAAGAATGGAACTAAAATTGTGATAAACGGCACCGATAGAAAGTAACTAATCCATGGAAACTAAGCATGTCATGGATAAAGGTAGAAACTAGCCACTCTATTATTCTTTTTCGGATCCACCTTGACCCCTTCTAAAGATACAATAAAACCCACTATTCATGCACTTTCATGTGATATCATCTCTTCATGTAATCATCACCCTACACAAGTGTTCTTCATGCTCATTGATAGATCGTGAATATATCAAGATATCATCAAAATAAACAACCAAGAACTTGCCAATAAAAGGATGTAATAATTGAGTCATCACAAGCATGAAGGTGCTAGGGGCGTTGGGTAGCCAAAAGGCATGACTAACCACTCGTATATTCCATCCTTCATCTTGAAGGTTGTATTCCATTCATCCCCTATACCGCTATATGGATGCAAATTTGATGATATGCTCCAAAAGTCAATCTTTGAGAAAATAGTGGATCATGTCACCATATCCAACATATCATCAGGCTGAGGTATAGGAAACCGATATTTCATAGTAATCCAATTGATGGTTCGACTATCAACGCACATAGGCCACGAGTCATCCTTCTTCGCCATCAATAAGGCAGGGATTGCACAAGGAGTCATACTCATGAATGCATCATTTCTTTAATAATTCCTCAACTTGCCTGCTTAACTCAATATGCTTGGTGGGACTCATTCGATAGGCAGGAAAGTTAGGCAAAGTTGCTCTAGGTACTAGATTGATCAATGGCATATTGGCTGTCATGAATGGGGGGAAGTTATTTTGGTAACTCCTCAGGAACTACATCAGAAAAATCAAACAATAGCTTCTGAATATGTGGTGGACACTCAGCTTTTGATAGCTCAATCGACTCTACCGTTCTTCTAACTAAAGGAAAGAAAACACATTGCCTAACTCTCTTACTTCAAATTGACATTGAGTCAATGCCGACTTCAATATCTTTGAAGTCTCCATGTCTCTTCTAGGCTTCAACAATATGGTCAAGATACTAAACTTTAATTTAACCCTAAACTTCACTCAGTTAAAATTAGGAATTAATTCGACGAAGTCCAATTTTTTTTGATAAGTCAAAATATCATAAAAAATAAGCCAAGCAAAATACAGAGAAAATGCTAAGGAGGTCGAGATGACCTACAATAGACCAAAAGAAGAAAAAACAAAAACTAAATACTAGCTTCAAACATCCGTAGAGCAAAGAATGTTCCAACGAAAAACAAAGTCCTCAAAGAAAATCCCTCTACATTCCTCGAAACCTTTTGACCAAAGGAAAAGCATTCCTTTAATGTTAAGAATAATCGAGGCCAAGACATCAAAAAAAATAATCGAGGCCAAGTCTACACATTTGTCTTCAAATATTCTTTGATTTCTCTCCCTCCAAATACCCCAGGCTATCGCAAAGGGCAACATTCTCCACAGTATACAACCTCTTTTCGAAAAACTTTGGTTTGGCAACTAACGAGAAGCTCCATAAAAGAACCCGACATCACCCAGTATATACCAAATTCCAGAAAAAAATAGAGGACCAAACCTCCTTAGCTACAACACAATGTAGCATAAGATGATTAACGGTTTCCCCATGGTGCTTACACATCAAGCAGTAATCAATGATTATAAAGCCTCTAGTGATCAAGTGATCCGCAATCAAAATTTTCTCTAAAGAAGTCAACCAAACAAAGAACACGATCTTCTGCCGAACTTTCGAACGCCACACTAGCGAAACTGGAAATTTGATACCCGAAGATATTTCCATACTTCCATAAAATGAACAAACTGAGAACAAACCATCCTTAGTCCATTTCCATTCCCACTTATCTTGGGCCAAAGGTTGCAACTGTACGTCATTTAATCGGGAAAGCAATCTTGTTAGGGTTCTATCTCCTAATTGTTGAGATTCCTTCTAAATCCGAAATCCCACCCCCTAACCACCGACCAAGTCTTTCTCTCAGATAGAGTAAATAATTTCGGAAATTCAGTTTGGAATGATACTTCTCCACACCAAACATCCTTCTAGAAACTAATTCTCTCTCCTTATCCAACGCCTAGTCAAATCCCTTTCAGAAAGTCCGCCGATATCTTCATAATACCCCTCCACACACTACATCCATATGTGCTTTGAACCAATCTACTTTCCCTGCCATAAAGTGTTTCCCATATTTACCCGCTGTAACCTTACGCCATAAACTTGAAATCTCCTTCTCGAACCTCCAAAGCCATTTACCCAAGAGCGCCCTATTCATAATCTTAATATTTTTAATTCCCAATCCTCCTTTTTCCTTGGACTTGCACACTGACTTCCAAGCTACCAAATGTACCTTCTTAGAGTCCTCCCTGTCATGCCATAAGAAGTCCCACATGCGTTTCTCCAAAGTACGTAAGACCTTGCTCGGGATCGAGAACAAAGACAAATAGTAAATAGGTAAGTTGGACAGAACACCTTTGATGAAAACCACTTTACCCCCTTTAGAAAGAT
Organism: Euptelea pleiosperma; assembly: GCA_035048495.1. Classification (NCBI taxonomy): domain Eukaryota; kingdom Viridiplantae; phylum Streptophyta; class Magnoliopsida; order Ranunculales; family Eupteleaceae; genus Euptelea; species Euptelea pleiosperma. The sequence goes on from CM068550.1 coordinate 23,653,057, forward strand.
ATTTCGCCTTCCATAATGATAGCTGCCTCTCTCAAATCTTTCTATTACCGGATCCCATATAGATTTCGATCTATAGGATGCTCCTAATGGAAGGCCCAAATAAGTAGTTGGCATACTTTAAATTCTACACCCAAGTATATTCACCAGAACCGACATATTATCCACCTCGCCCACCCCATACACTTTACTTTTGGCCAAATTCACACGCAATCCCGACACTGCTTCGAAGCAACATAATAAGCCTCTGAGGAATCTAACTTGGAGATCTGATGCATTACACATTTGTAATATTAATTTAACAAGTATATGAAAGAAACACGAAAATTATAGAGAGTTTTTACTAATGAAAACTTGAAAATACACAACCCGATTATCATTTGATCTTTTGATTTCAACCCCTACAAATTTGTTTTACTCAAAAATTCTTATTGGAATGACCTTTTCACCTAAAAACCCTCCCAAAAGCAAAAAAATGTGAAAAAAAAAGAAGATAATACATATATATATATATTATAGGTGAGGATCAGGGGACAACAATTTCATACAACATTTTTGACAACAAAAACTTGTTGCGGCCCAATATATAAATTAGAAGTTTTGGAATGGGATGATTTTTGGTGAGGATGGTCTCTATGGTGAGGAGATCATCCTCAACAAAATTCAAATCATTCCGATATTCCTAAACCAGTTTACAAGTTGAAGAATTATGGACCGTCTATTTTTATCGTTAACTTGAAAACCACATTTGATAGGGTTAGAAATTTCAGAATGGGCTGATTTTTTATAGGGGTGATCTATATGGTGAGGAGATCATCCTCACCAAAAAATCAGCTATTGATTCATCTCCATGTGGGTACGCCAAAATTGTTGTCAAAAATGTTGTATGAAAATGTTGTCCCCCGATCCTGACCTATATATATATGTTAATATTTTAAAGTTTCAGTCCTAAATAGTAAACTTCACTGAAATATTACAAGCTTCATCTCAGCAGGTCATAAATCGACAAAATTCGACTAAACTTTGGCTAATTTTAATACCATAAATATAGTTCTGCCATTATGCTTGAGAAAATTACTACGCCTCCCATTGTGCTGGACATGATGGTCATACAATATAGTCTTCCAAGAAGAAGATGGCAAATTTTCATGTGAAGCACTAAAAGTAACAATAAACCGATAAGTTACTAGGATAGAAGAGTCATTGAACCCAAGCAACTAAATAAGGCTGTGGGTATTGTACTATATTGAGGTGTAGCTTATGAACTAGCTCTAGGGATGCAACATTTATACTATTGGCCCCATCAATAATATATATCAACCCTTTCCTTTGTATACAACTCTCGTACAGAAAATACTGATTCTCAATCAATCTTCTTCCTCTACCTTTGGGATAGCTAGTACAGGACGAATAACCAATGTAAGGAGTTCGACACCTTCGAATTCATCAACTGACTCCGCAATTTCTTCTTCTTGAGCTACTTCCTCTTCTAGTTCTTCTTATAATTCTCTTTCTACTAAATCCAATTGTTGAATAGGGCACTATGAAGCGACATGTCCCTTGCCCTCACATATGAAACAAGTCACAAAATTATTAAATGTAAGATGAAATGGCTACACACTTTCCTTTATCATTGTTATTACTGGATGAAGCTGATGACAGTTTCATGACAAAAGATCAGGTGCCTGCTTTGGAGGTATTACATAGTTCGCAGAATGAACCAATCTGCCTACGTTGCAAAATTACCTCAGTAACTCGAGATACAAAGCGTCTACCATAAACCTGTCGTTGTTCTTCTACCTTCAGCGCGATTTGATACAACTTACCTACACTGAAGTAGCCAAGTTTGCTAGATATCAGGAGCCAATCCAGCCCTATATTGTGCTATTTGTTGTGCATCAATATCCTAAATTGTCGTGCGAACAGATAATTTGAAGAACTCCATATGTTATTCCACTGATCCAGTATCTTGCTTCGACGTTATCAATTTTTGGAACATGGATTATTCATAGTCAAGTGGAAGAAATCTTTCCTTCAGTTTGAGCTTCATATCATCCCAAGTGTCAATCCGAGGCCATCCAACATGCTCTAGCTTTCCAATTTAAGGATTTTTCAATAGCACGTGGACAGTCCAGTGGTGACTGCTGATTGGCCAGACATGGCCCCCAAGAGTATGTTCACTGCCCATTTGGTGCCTTACGATACGTTGTTCAATCATAGTCATATATGGGAGGGATCAAATCTCGCAAAATTCATCGATGAACAATTTTATGAATGTCCTTTGCAGCTCCTTCATCAAGAGCTTCCAAATCGGTCTTGCCTTCAAGAGCACTTTAGAAGCCTCGGATTCATCCCATGGTATATTTAACCGAGGCTCCATACCATCTACATGTTGTGTCAAAGCTAACAATAACTCTTTAATTTTTTTTTCCAAAAGACTTTAATGAGACTTACTACCACAATGATGACCACTACGTGTCGCCGTGGTTCCACAACAAATTCTCAAGAAATGTACTTGCTCTAATACCAAGATCAATGTAGGCCAAGGATATTCCTCACAGTCCACAAATATTTCTCAAACAGTCCACAGGGTTGATAAAAGGAACAATCAACAATAGAAGCAAAGAACAATAAAGAAAGATAGCAAGAAGAATATGTAAATATAAGTGACACTAGGGGTACCTTGTGGAGTCTCACCACAAGCTAGGTTGCTGGAAGTTTCCAGACCTAGAGAAGAGAAACTGCAACAACAACAACGTAAAATAGCATAAAGAAGATCAAAACATAGCCCATAAATTTTATTATTCAATAAACTTCACGCCTTTACAAAGTATGGGTGTCCTCTAATTTATAGACTCCAAGGGCTCTTATTTTAAAAGTAAATCAGACTCCTAATTAAGTAATATAACAATAACAGAAACTAAATCCTATTCAAACAAGGAAACCCAGATAATCCTATTGGAAAAAAATCTTCTCCCAACCCAAGATGACTCAACTTAACAAAAATAAAAAGGAAAAAAATTCCAACTAATTCTTTTTTCGCCCACGACTTTCCTTTTTGTTGAAGCTTGTGTCATTGCATGACAACAATTAGGAGGGTATAAAAGCGTAAAAGACCTTCAGCATATTATTTTCCTAATACATTATATAATTATATAAGATATTTGGAGAGGCATTGATGCGGACATCAAAGCATCGGATAGATTCTACTAGTGGAAGACAAGGAAGAAGTTTTTGAAGACCCCACATGCATGTGCATCATGAAGACTCTGTTAGAATTAGTAATCTTTATTTACTGTTTTTTCTCGTATATATGCAACAGGGAGGTCTCTCTAATATTTGTACTTATACAGGGGCTAAGTTGTAATTAACCCCTAACTTGTTAAATACAAAAGTGGGTCGATAGGAACTCTAAGCCCTAATCGACTACATAGTGTTACATGAATAGTACCGTGAATAGTAAGTAGTAACCTCCCTATACCAATTCTCCTTGCGGCACCCTAAACCCTTCCAAAACCCTTGCCACAACCCCCAAACACTCCCAGATCCCTACGGTCTACCCATTCCAGTCTTGTTTCAGCCCTTAACTGATTCTCTAAGCTTGTTGGAAGTTCCACCTTCCATTAGATCTTCGTCGTTAAAGCAACGGGTCTAATATTGTGCGATTGTGTAAAAGCTTTGAACTTTAATAAATTTATTTCCTTGTATCTGATTATTTGAATGTGATTAGCATGAGAATTTATTATTTTATCGTTCTTAATAATTTTCTGTTAATCTCAGCCTTTAGTTGAAAGCCATCACACTTGTCCTGCATCAACTTCTTTCATTCCATATAAAGTGGTTGAATCTCTCTCTTGAATTATTAAAATGCAATGAAATCTAGTACAAGGGAGCTCTCTCTGGATACTTTAGTACTTTGTGTGCATCTCAGCCATTCTTAGTTAGATTACCTTTAGGAAATGTTAGAGCTATGGATATTTCTACAATGGTCTAAGGGGCTCCAACTTTCAATGGTGACCCAATAGCCTTCAACAACTAGTTACCTGACAAGAATTGCTACTTTAGGCGGTATGTCATGTCAGAAGAGCGTAGGGTTAAGTTCGCCAAGTGGAAATTGGTGGGACTAGCCAGGATCCATTGCGCCAACTTGAAAGAGTGGGACGCGCACCCGTTACCTCTTGGGATGCTATGAAGGGGAAATTGAGAGACAAATACCTCCCAAAGTCCTACCAAGGGCGAGTCATGAGAAATCCATATGTAGAAAAACAAAGAGAGTTAGAGAAGGAAATAGTACAAGGTTGGAAGCAAATAAATGACTTGTTGAATCAATTGAAACAAATTGTTAAGTCTTCTAAGCCAATTGTTGACCCTACAGTAGAGTCTACTGAGTCTCCCAAAGAGACTCCTAATGAACCCACCAAGTCTCAAGTTGAGTCTACTATTGAGCACATTAAATCTATTGAGCCCATTGATTCTACTCCTGAGCTCATTATTGAGCCTATTGTAGAATCTACAGATGAGTCCACTAAGCCTGTTATTGAGTCCATTGTTGAGTACAAGTCTAAGATTCTTGTAGATTCCAATCCCATAGTAGCTTTACATAGGCTTCATGACTTGCATGCTGAGACTAATAAGGAGATTATTTTGAATAACGAATATCATAAATTTCCTACTGATTCATATTGCATTTCTGAGGATTTTCAAGTGAATGACTTTGTTATGGTTCAAGTGAGTGACATACAACCCTATAGTGTTGGACTCCATATAACTTTGAAGTGTGTTGGATCTAATTCACATGTTCTGGAACTTCCACCAAACAAGGGCATCAATCTAATATTCCATTTGGCTGGTCTTGTACTTTCTCTAGGCCCAACAGTTGCATCTATTGCCCCTCTTTGTGTTCCTAGTGTTCTACTTGACCATAGACTACACCCTTACCCTATGATAACCCATTTTATGGTCAGACCACCATGGCCTCTTCCCCTACTCACACCATATCCCAGAAGATATTCATTTCACAGGAGTGGAATAACTTCACTCATGCCATATTACATTGATGGTATATTGGATCACATTGGCTACATCATAGGTTAGAGATTGGATTCCACTAGACTGCTACGAGTACCTTGTCAAGTGGAAAGGTATACCGAATTTTGTTTGGAGCGTTGAAGGCCTCATGTGCACGTTTATAACATCCTTGAAGCCCTCACACTGGGAAGACGTGCATATGATATGGTTAGAGATTACTTGGTTTATTGAGGATGAGCCACAGCGACTTGATTGTTACATCCCAAATCAGCACAACAACTTTAATTTGTCGGAGACATTATTTTCAACTGGGGAGAATTGATGCGAACATCAAAGCATCGCACGAATTCTACTAGTGGAAAACAAGAAAGAAGATTTTGAAGACCCCACATGCATTCGCATCATGAACACTCCACATTGGAAATATGCATGTGGGCTGCGTATAGAGTTTTTAAAGTCTTTTTTGCTTTTCTAGGCTTATTTTGATATTTTTTAGAATTTTGGGTGTCTTTGCAATTAGCCCAAAGTTTTAGGATCTCATTGTAATGTTTCTTTTAGTTTAAGTTGTTGTATTTTTGTAGCCATTAGATTAGATGGATGGCTGAGATTAGATTAGGTTATTTTGAGTTATTATTAAACTCTTTTAGATGTATTTTTCATTATGATGAAATATATTGACTTTTGCTCTAGCGAAATCTCTTCTAGATTGTTCTCTTCTTCCTTGGTGAGGATCCAAGCTACTCAGTGCAAATCCGAAAGGCAATATCTCTCTCTCTTCTCTCTTATTCTCCTCTTTCTCCATCTTTATTTTCTTTTTTTGGATCAAATTTGACCTGGAAAACCCAAACCATACGCCTTCCATCTTAAAACCCTAACTCATGAACACAACTGTGAATAGTATTGCTTGAATAATACTGTGAATAGTAACCTCCCTACACCAGTTCTCCTTACGGCACCCTAAACCCTCCCAAAACCCTTACCACAACCCCTAAACACTCCAAGATCCCTGTGGTCTACCCATTTCAGTCTTGTTTCAGACCTTAACTGATTCTCTAAGCCTGTTGGAAGTTCCATCTTCCATTAGATCTTTGTCGTTAAAGCAACGGGTCTAATATTGTGCGATTGTGTGAAAGCCTCGAACTTTAATAAATTTATTTGCTTGGATCTAATTATTTAAATGTGATTATCATGGGAATTTATCATTTTATTGTTCTTAATAATTTTATGTTAATCTCAGCCTTTAGTTGGAAGCTGTCACACTCGTCCTGCATCAAATTCTTTCACTCCATATAAAGTGGTTGAATCTCTCTCTTGAATTATTAAAATGCGATGAAATCTAACACAAGGGAGCTCTTTCTGGATACTATAGTACTTTGTGTGCATCTCAGCCATTCTTAAAAAAGATTAGAGTAGCAATGATATTAGTAGTTAATTTCATTCAAAATGTATAAAACAACAAGCAATTAAACATCCTTCACTTTTCTTCCATTAATGACCATGGAGTTCACCCTAAAGCTAAATAAAAAGCAAAAAGTATAAGCATTAGTCTCGAGGAATGCCCGAGCTTTATGCCATGGCAATTAATAAAGGCACATCTGTTTCTAGGTATTTTGAGCACGTCAGTAGTCAAGTAGTTTGGAAACTAGGCCTTAGAAGGAATCTAAACGGTTGGAAGCTAGATGGCCTAACAAGCTTGCTTGCTCGACTCAAAGGATGCCCCATCCAAGATTCATTGGAGGACAGACGGGTGTGAAAATGGGAGCCTAAAGGAAGATTTACGGTTCAATCATTTACTAAAGTCTTGATGAAATTGGAAGCCAAATAGACACCGCATTCCCGTCGGCATTTGCTTGGGAAATCCGATTCCTTCTAAGCTATGTAATAGTGACACAGACACGTACGTCGGTGTTCGACACTGATACGAGGTGTTTGACATGGTGCCTTTAATATGCTCAAAATGCAGACACGTTCGTACATGTGTATTATAATATAATAATGTACTTTAAATCAAAAGGTATTTTTTATTATGCCATGGAGCTATCCAATAACATAGTAAATATAAGTATATTTATAAGAGGAAAGACTATCAAACAATTATAGTGTGTTTAACAACTTAACAAAGTATTGTATGGAGGATTGAATACACCAACCCTCTTTTAAAAATCATTAAAATAAAGGGTGACACTGCCATACATGTCAAGATGTGTGTCGGGATGTGTGGACACGCATAGCCGTGTGTTGATGTGTCCAAAGCGACAAAAAACCTAAAAGTGCCATGTCCTTGTTACATAGCTTATAAGGTAGCCTTTTTCCAATAGTAGGCATTCTTAACAAAATTTATAGTGGACCATTGATTAGTAGGAGTAAGGTCATGGCCAATATGTTGTGCAAAAGTGCCAAGGAGTCAGTAAACCACATTTTACTCCATTGTGCATTCACAAGGAAAATTTGCATTATTATCTCCGGATTTTTGAAGTTTGTTGGGTTATGCCAAGGAATCTGCTAGATTTTGTTCAAAGTTAGAAAAGAACAAAGCATTACAAAATGAAAAGAGAGGTAGAAGTTTGTTGGGTCATGCCAAGGAATCAGCTAGATTTTGTTCAAAGTTAGAAAAGAACAGAGCATTACAAAAAGAAAGGAGAGGTTCATACAATACAGCAAAAGCATTAAAAGACAAAAGTCAACAGATACAACGTTGACTTAAGGCCCTAAGATCAAGGTCTCTCAATTACCAAAAAACCCTTCAAGCTTAACATCCCTGAACTCCTTTAGGATAAACACTTAATCTATTAAGAGCCTTCAAATTGCTTTGCACACCTCCGACAAAGACCTACTGCGATCTTCAAAAATACTACTATTTGGCACCTTCCATAATCCCCACATAGGGCATTAGGTAGAATCTTCCATATAATGTCCCCCCTAACATTAAACGTCCTTGATTCCTAAGACGAAAAATGTCCCTAATGTCTCTATGAATAAACCCGCTAATGCCAAACGCAAAAAAGAGAAAAGCTCACACTTCCAGAGTGAACTCACAAGTTACAACAGATAAAAAGGGGATTTACTCCCTCTTTGTACGCTTTGCACATAACACGTCTATTAGGATTCATTATTTTACGATGATTTACGTGATCAATCGTCAAGATTTTATCCAGAACCACGGTCCATACAAACGCCTCCACTCTTGGAGGATTTTTGAAGATAAATACAAATCTGAAGTGTGTCATCAAAAAGGTTGCATAAAAGATATTTTTTTGGTGCTCTAACCTCAGGCGGTGCGGAGAAGCCCCTCTTAAGGATGATTTTCCAGGGCTTTTTTCTCTTTCAAATAAGAATAATTGCTTGGTGCAGGATTGCTCTCTTTGGGTGGGGGACGATGTTTCTTGGAGTTCGGTTTCTAGAGAAGTCTTAATGATTGGGAGATGGTCTCCCAATCATTAAGACTTCTATCGGCTTAGGACAATCGTTTGTGGAGATGGTCTAGATATGGCCAATTCTCAGTCTGGTCTTTTAATAAAGTCGTACTTCAGCCCATTAGCAATTTCTATCCGGCCTCTTTCGTCTGGGGCTCCAAGATCCCTTCAAAGATTGCTTTCTTTATGTGGACAGCCTCATTCGATAAGATTTGACGGTGGATCATTTGATATCTAGGGGGATAATCATTGTAGACTTTTGTTTGATTGCAAGAAATGTGAGGAATCGGTTGATCATCTTCTTATGCGTTGTGTTATGACAATTGAAGTTTGGTTTTCATTTTTGACAGACTTTGGGATGGCGTGGGTAATGCCGAGATCCTTGTTGAATCTAGTCTCTGGTTGGCGCACTTTTGCCTTCTCTGCTAGAGAGGGCGAGTGTTGTCGCGGATTCTCCCTTTCGTAATTAGGTGAGGCCTGTGGAAAGAGGAATCGCAGAGTATTCGTAGGCAAGGAAGACGTGGTGTACGTTGTCATTCTCATCAACAAGGGATGTATCTAAGGTCTAAAGCCTTCTTAGAGTGCAAGGTTCTTTTCTACGAAGATTTTGTGTTTCGATGGGATCTTCTTTGTTCAAGAAATGATTGTTAGTTTGTTTTTTGGTTTTGTGTCTTGTTTGTGGCTTTAGCCTTTTGTAGGTCATCTCGAGTCGACCTCTTAGGTTTGTTTGTACTCTTCAGGTGGTTTCCTTTCAATAATATCTAAAATTATGGAAAAAAAAAACGGGGAATCATTCATCCGTGGGGACAATCTTTAGAATCGATGTTGTATCCATCAAGTTTAGCTCTCTCTTCGAGAACTAATTCTCTTTCTCCTTTCCCCTATCTTGTAATATTCCTTAGCTTTTTCATTCGCTAACAAAATTCTCACCTTATCAAAAAATTATATATATATGTCATAGAAAATGACACTGGAAATTGGCGAGCACATGAGGCAGAAAATGCAGTGGCATCAAAATACCACCTACACACTACCAGAGAAGAGACAAAGGTATATTTAAACAAAGCATCCTACTAGATCATGCTTATTGTAAGTGGATAAATACACACAACCCAGTACGTAGGCAACTGTGACCAGTGTAAAATTGGTGATACAAGTCTCAATATGTGAATTGCTACCTATCTGGGGTGCAGTCCATACAAGCCCAATGAAGAAATCACATTAGTTCACTGCCTAGGGCTCACAGCTTGAGCATATGCAAGCTTGAAAAGCAAATTTTAATCCACTAAAATAAATTATTCAGGGAAACATTAAAAAGCCTGAATGTATTAACTGGCTGAAAATGGGAAACTCATATATTATTATTTGCAAGCCCATGGTAGACCTAGTGAACCCATTTCTCACACCCAGTGGTAGGGCCTACAGTTGTCCTTGCCATTATAATTATCATCACCAAAAGTCAGTCCATTCCAAAATTACCAACCATATGAAAAATTGACCTAAAATGACAGTTTAATTGGATGGTCTGGATTTTCCTAATTAAAGTCAATTAACAAAAAACCTAAGTCAAAATTTTCCTCGGCTTAGGAATGCCAGAATAGACTGACTGTTTGTGAGGATAGTCTTCATGGTAAAGACAATTGACTATGCAATTGGATTGTCTAACATGTGGGTCCCACCACAGAATTAAGTATAGATTTATCCTATTTTAATGGCAAACCTCCAGGTGCTCACATTTTATCATTTTTTCCTTATAGATGCCCTTAAACCGACTTTAACAATTACCATATCTTAAAACAGGTAAGAAATTCTTTTGACGCCAATTAATAGAGAGATAAAAAATAGAATCACTTACACATTCATTCTAAAACTTTTCTCTCTTAAAACCCTAACCTATAATGGTCTTCAATTCCACCCATATTCTCTGATCTCCTGGACTAACTCGTTCATAGTCAGTATATATATATAGTTGCAGCAGAGGTACCATAGAAATTATGAGCAATAAAGAGTGGAATTAAATAATAGATTGTCTTTTGATGTTCTATATGAAATTCCTCTATCTGAAAAGGAAGTGGCTTTGCTTCTACATTCATTTATAAACAATGAGAAGCATTAGCGTTGACTCATCCCAAGATTGAAATCACCAGAAACTAGGTTCAAACCTTTTTAGCATATAATTCATTACGCACAAATTTTTCAGGCACAGTAGTATCAGCATAAAGAATATTCCTAGCAGCTTTATAAGAAAAAAGGTATTCCATGAGTTTATCAATCATTTGCAAGTCGATAAACAATCCACAATCCAAAAACACCCCACAGAAGGAAAAATAAGAAGCAGAAACAATCAAATTTATCTCCAATTCATTCAAAATTGGATACACCATCAGAAGCAATTGAATACACAAAACTAAAATTAAAAAAAATAAAGAACTATATAAAACTATTTATTCAAGCTACGTACAATCTCATTATTGTTTTCTTTTCTCACCTACACAACACTCGACAAGAAGATCTTGAGCGTCTCTTGCAACACGAACATCTGGCGGCAGCATCTCCTTAATGATCTTAAACATAGTTGCTGAAATGAAATAACAAGTGTGCGTGAATAACATTCAGTTAAAAAACCAGACAATAGCCAAAGTAAATATAATGGCACATCAGAAAAAAAGAAGCCTTCTTTTAGTATTCGATTTGGTGCGCCTCCTACGAGATACAAAAAAGATTGTGTGTGTATGTGTGCCTCCTCTACAATCTCAAAGTGCAGCTGAGGCTTTTTAGTTTCAAAAGAAAACCCACAGAGTGCGGAAAATTTTCAACACCTCCAAGCACATGAGTCAACCAAGATAATCAAAACAGACACATGCCTTGTTCTTAGACATTACACCATTGGCGACACATACGGACACGGCCACTTCTATAAATAGCGGTATTTTCCTAATAAGCTATATATAGATTTTACTAATCAATCAGTCTACACATTCATGGGTTCCTCTCCCTCACAATTTCCAACCATAGTGGATTGGTAAATGCAATTTAGCATCTAAAATTCACAAAAATTTGCAACCAACTGCAACACCCATTCTATCAAATTACCAAAAAGGGAAAACCCATATAGTCAAACTGATAAGAATTAACGAAAAAAAAAATCTCACCTTTTGGTAGCGAAACGTCCTCTTTTGACTTCCCGACGATGTCCATTGGTTCCATTCTGCGAAAAAATACGATCGAGAAGAACCCATTAACACAAAATCAACAAACAGTTATCAAACGCTTAGGAATTTACGCGAGATAGATTGAAATTCGTCTTACCCTATTGTTAAAAAAACGTAAATTTGATGAGCCACGAGATATATAGAAGAGAGAGATTGAATCAATCGAAGAACAGAGTAGTCGAATCGAACACGAAAAACCCAGTAGCAGAAAAATCAGAAAAACGAGGAAGAATCATAACTTAAAGAGATTAAAAAAAGAGATTGAGAAGAGATCACAGGCGATTAGGGCACAGAGACGAAAGAAAGTCGGGGAGAGAGGGAGGAGGTTCTAGTATAAAATTACGGAATTGCCCTTGGGGTTTCATTTGGCCGAGAAAACCTTCGCTCAAACTTGTGTGTGAGCAAAGCCGATCACACGTCACAATATGAGCCACGGGGCACACTCTTGGAGGACGATGACCGTATGGATGTTTGGCAAGTCCCTCGGTGGACTTGTAAACCAAAAATTAGCTTGATTAGTGATTTCTAAGCGTTGGATTGGAGTCATTTGCATGGGTTGAATTTAACCGTAGAAATTAAAGCATTATTGACCATTATTTGGGGTACTATATCCAAAGGTCTGACATAACTAATCAGGCTGATTTTTGGTTTACAGGTCCAACGAGGGACTGGCTAAACATCCATACGGTCGTCGTCCTCTAAGAGTGTGCCACGTGGCTCATATTGTGGTGTGTGATCAGCTTTGCTCACACACGTGTGAGCGAAGGTTTACTCGGTTGGGCCATATAGGTGTTAATGTAGCAATCTATAACTCAATTATATTTAGGTTCAGGTTCGGAGGACCGACCATCTCGGGAGTCGTGTGCTCAGCCGTGTATTTCGAGAATCCAACGGTGGTTGAGCGCTATCAACCACCGTTGGATTCTCGGAATCCACAGAACACACGAGGGGTCACTAAAGAGGGTCCTTGGAGCCCGACCCATTAATTATTATCGGGCAAAAGGTTTTCTGGAGCTACCCCAAGATTCTTTACAGTAGTAGTGCAGTTTCATTACACATGTCATCTAAGATTAAGGTCCAAATGGTCCATAGTAGGGTGTAAATGCGGATCTGATTAGCTGAACCTGATATAAAAGGAACCTGTTGAAATTATCCTGTTTTGAGACTAGTTATTTTGCTTACAAAAGAAAAAGAAAAAGAAAAAGAAAAAGAAAAGAGACTAGCTATTTTAGAACGAAACCAAAAAAGACTCAAAAAATATATGGTAGGTTTTGGTTCTTGATACACTAGTACCCTGACTGAATCGGAACCAAACCAATAGAATTTGGAACCGATGTACATAGTAGTGTTAAGGGTCGAGATCAACGGCCTCGCCTTTTTGCACTCGTCTTTTCACTCGTGCTCTCAGTCGTGGATTTCGAATCCACTCTAGAGTTCTCAGGCATGGATTCCAAGAATCCAACAACCACTGTTGGATTCTCGAAATCCACGGTTGAGAGCACGAGTGCAAAAAGGCGAGTCCCTCGAGCCTGGTCCTAGTGTTAAAGATGTCAAGCTTCTTCTAAACTGTAGTATGAATATTATTTTACTTTTTTCACATTTTTTATACAACATAAGAGTACCCGGTATCGGACGAGAGATTTGGATATTTATTTATTCTAGTTCTAGAACCACATGTTTTTGTACCAGAACCGAAACCAATAGGAACCAAAATCGCCATACATAATAGGTTATGATTTTGAGTACATCGGTACTGGAACCGAAATCGACACAACCACCCTAGTTCACAGGTTTTTCAATCTCATTTTCTCCTCCATTGCAAGTTTCTTCCTACGGGAATAGGGAATGGACAATAAAACTTTGTCCTACACTGGAGTGTTTTGGAGTAAACAAGCCGTGCTTAGGCTAATCTGGCTTGAATTTGGGCTGAGTTTGTATAGCAGAAAAGAATTTCTAGGTTTTTTCACTTTGAAATGGGTCAAAATAATTGCTTTCACAAGTTAAGGAGAAGTAATTTTGAAGGTGCTATTGGCTTTTGACTTTGGACTTTGGACTTTTGACTTTTGACTTTTGGCTTTTGACTTATGCCTATCACTTTTGTTTAGTACATTTTGAAATTTAAACTTAAATAAAACTTTCATAACATTCAAATACCCTTCACTAAGGACAAATTATAAATGACCACTAAACCTATTATAAAACTTTTATATGCCAAAAAATAACCCTTTAGTCTTTATTAATTGAGTTAACTGACAAAATTGTCCGGTCATACCCAAACCCAATATCCATAGAAGCCTAGCCTGAAAAGCAATATGCTATGGATATTAAGCTATAAGTCTAGGTTACCGCAATCCCAAATGCAGCATTAGTGGCTTAGTTTGAAGCCTTGAACTAAGGCATGAAATGGAGTGGATATGACTCAAGATGCAATCTGATTCATACCCATATTTGGGTAAGTTTGGATATTCAAAACATGATTTGAATAAACAAATGGGTTGAATATGGGTCTGGATGGGTTGGTCCAAGTTGGGTTCGGTTCGAATTCGAGTCTTGTTGATAGGCATTCGGATTGGGATGTGTCCCGCAACTAGGAACACAAGTCATGGGACCACGCTACTAACTCTAATCTCACGAACCTCTCACTTGAGTGATATAATTACAAGATCTCTTGTAAATAATAGCGGAAGCTAAACAAAATAGGTGATAAATCCATATAGTTTAATCTACAGATTCTCATGTTGATACACGTGTATATGACAAAAGTGAGATGTCATCTAATATATAATCATAAACTATATGAGTACAATAGAGTATAAAGTCCTAAAATATATGAGGAGGTAAAACACTTAACCAACAGTAAAATAAAATAGTTGCACACTCCACTTTTTCGGCTCACTTAAATCCTGCAAAAATACATGCTTTCTATAGTGATAGGCGTCGGATATCAGATTCGCAAACGGAGTTAGAGCTTAGAGCAAATAAACGAAACACACTTAACGATGGAAATTGTTTAGAATGATGGCGGGATTTAAACAAACTTTTGGAGATATTATCATCAACTAAAAACATTCAAATAAAGAAATCAAAACAAAAAGAGGATGAAAAACATAATTATGCTCAAATCAACTTTATTTATCAAATACGAATATAACTTACAATGTAAACAAAAGCAAAGACAACAAGGTAACAACTAAACTAGAAAGCAAGTAAAGAGAATGATAGAGAGAGAAAGTGAGAGGCATAGAGCATTAGAGAGAGATAGATTGTAAGAGAGAAAACTTGAGAGGGTTAGAGAGAAAGAAAGTACCTTATCCTAGAGAGAGAAAGTGGAAATCAAACCTTGAATTATGGGAAGGGTTCGGCCAAGATGGTGATGGTGTTCACAATTAGATGGTTCGATAATGGAACCATGAAACAGCTTGCTTGGAGTTGCAGGCTTGCAACTCCAACAAGAAATGGTGTGGTTCGTGGCTACAACAGTGAGTTGTAGCATGATTTTGTGAGAGAGAGAGATGAGAGAAGAGGGGGAGAGGTGTACCTGTTGGGGTGTTCCACCTACTTGTCACGCAAGTAGACAACCATTGAATAGATGCACCAGTTCGTGGAGGAATTGAAGCAACTTGCAGATCTACAAGTTTTGACGAAGAAGAAGAAGATGACGGTGCAACAGTCCGATGTGGAGAGGCAGATGTTGGAAGGAGTAGTAGGTGAGGCAAGGGGAGAAACAAGTCAGAGTGGAGGAGAACAATGCCCACGATCTTGGCATAGAAATGCCTTGCGTTGCTGCCAAATAGAGGGGCAACAACATGTAGACGTGGACGTAGGGGTGGTAAAGGGTGCAAGGACTTGCACAACAGATGGAGAAGATGGTTGTCTGATGGTGGTGATGTGCACACAGCCAAAAGAGGTTGTTGGGACTGGTATTGATCGCCTCTGAAGAAGTGCAACTCATGAAGAAAGAGTGCAGCAAGGAAGAGAAGAGTTGCAGGTCTGCAACTCTCCTTAGTAGTGGACAGCAGCACACGGTCAAAGAGACCATGGAGATGGAGGAAGCAATGGAGAGTAGGGCTGTTGATGGTGGAGCAAACCCGACATAGAGAGGTTGTTGGCCATTAATAGTTGCAGGCGTGCAACTGGTAGCAACCATTTGTTGCAGGTTAGCCATTGAGAAAAGAGTTGCAAAAGGGGATGGGGGGAGCCGTAGGTCTTCACTGTGGAGAGCAAGGGGGGAACCACTGGCTGGAGATCTTAGCGATTTCCAAAGGAGGAGGGTTCTTCTAAGAGGAGGAGGGAGGAAAGCCGCCACGGTTTCCTTATTAGAGAATTGTAGGTGGTAGTGTAACTGGTTGGCCGTCCGGTTGTAGAGCCTCGAGGAAATTGTGTGGTATTTCAATGGAAGCCCACCAAGATATTGTAGAGTAGCCAGAAAAACGTTGGCTCCTCTTTCACTCTTGAGAAGAGGTGGGAATGAGAGAGGGGAATGAGGAGAGAGGAGATTATAGATGAGAGGGTTAGAGATTTTTTTCACAAATGTGGGGAGGGGACCTCACAAACCCTAGTCGCCCTAGGGTTTGTGAGGTTAGGAGAGTGTGAAATTGAGAGGGGGGGAGGGAACCAAGAAATGAGAGGGTGTCATGTGGGTTTTGTGTGGGGGTGCTAGGGTTTGTTGAGGGGAAGTGAGGACTTGGTCCTAGATCGTTGGATGTTGGGTTGTAGGATAGAGAGGTGAGATGGTGTCTGAGTGGTTGGTTATGTTTTAAAAGAGAAATGAGGACCGTTAGATTAAAGGTGGTATAGTCGATGGTGGGATCGTGAGATGGAGTGGTGATGTTGTGAGATCGTGGTGTGCATGAGAGAGAGTGGACCGTCAGATTAAGTGAGGGTAACATCATGGGATGACCGTGAGCATCATGGGATCGTGTGATATTGCGTGGTGATCATTGGATATTATTGTTAGATGGGGTGAATCGTATATGTAGGATTTACGAGGGTGATCATGAGCGGTTAGGGTTTGATTGAGAAGGGTTAATGTGAACCGTTAGATTAGAGAGAGTGGTTTAAGGAAATGGTTATGGTTAGGGTTAGGATATGGGCAAGGTGAGAAGGAGAACCGTTAGATCCAGTGAGGCTTGGTGATGTGAACGGTTTGGATAGTGAGATGATGGTGATCGGAGAGAGTTGATTATGATGGGAGATGATTGATCGGATGGATGATCGGGTGGATGATAAGCCAAGGTGGGCCATAGGATATAGTGATGATCGTCCATTGAGGCCGTTGGATAGAGTGATGGTGAGAGTAGAGAGGATCAGATGGTTGAACTTGAGGGGAGAGAGAATTAGAGGTTAGAGAGATGAAAGAGAAAATAATAAAAAATAAAGAGAAAAAGAGCAGGCGGAGGGTCTTGAATCCTGCTCTTCAACATATTCTTCCACGAGCTTCACCAATAAAGCAAGCCATCATTTATGTCATTTGATGTGGCTTTAAACACTTTGGTCATTCTCCTGATCGTTAGCTCTTCCGCTCTCTTGGTTCTTGATTCGGCTCTACGATCCTCTGGCTCAGTCTGTACTTAGCCTATATCTTCTTGTTTTAGCATGTTGGCTTTTTAAGTTTTAATTTGATAATAGGCTTCTATGGTCGATCATGGGCCCATAAGTCTCTAGAATCGTCCGCTCGGGTTTCCTGCGACAGTAAAAATGCGTAATGAGACTTCCATAAAATGGCTTTGCATGTAGGTCAAATAAATGCGTATGAATGCGTGCGAATATACCATTTTGATCAGAAAAGTATGTTTTATGCGATAGAAGAAACTCTTATGTAGAAAGGTTGATAAAAAAAAAGTTTTACGTAGGAGAGTGCGATAACGCCAAAAGAATAATAGTAAAAAATAAGCACTTTTAAGTGAATATCACAAACCCCAACTAGTATATCGCCAGTCCTTGATTATTAGTACGAAATAAATAAAATTAAAACGGCTAGGCATATGCTGCACACTTTTTCTCATTAGCGTAATGAAAATTTCGTTTGTCAAATTATTGTAAGGATGTAAAAATAATTAAAAGCCAGCAAATAGTCAGCAAATTCGAACAAGACTACAGACTAATAATCAAGACCCAGAATAGTCAGACTCAGTGTGGGTGTGTGCTCAACATTAACATCATCTGACAGTAAAGATTTTTAGATCACCGTAAAGACTGTATGGCTTGACCTCAAATCTCACTTGTATAACACTAAAAAATGAATCACTCGCCAGTGGTTTATTTTTCTCTCTTAAGTTATATGTGAGGAGATGTATTGATATAAATAAGTAAAAAAATCTCACATATGTATTGTTTGAAGGGAGGACATTTTAAGAAAAGCAAAAGATCTCATGATAGGAATATCATTTAACTCGGGAACGTCGGATCAAACACTATAGTTTCTATTTCTCCATTTTTCACTTTCTATGATCATGCTACTCAAGTTGGACTTGAATGGGTTGTAATGAGGCTTACGTTAGGTTTAGAAAAAATAGGGAACACAGGAATTCAAAGTTCTAAGAGGATATCTCAATTTTCTTTTATTTTTTCTAGGGGTGTAAAACTATTTCTTTTTCTTTTTTTTTTTCTTTTTTTCGATATTTTTGCGACTGCTCAATTTGTTTTTCAGCCCTTTTTCACACTTTCTTTTCATATTTTCTTTTCAGCTTGAACCACTTTCCTTTTCTTTGATTTTTCTTTCTTTTATTGTACACCAATACCAATTACCCTCTTATCCTCCCTAGAAATAGGGTCATGAGTCATACTTCTTGTCTGGATTGGGCTTTCGATTAATGGGCTTGACAAGGAAATATTTTATAAAAGGTTTAAAGGGTTTCTAGTGACGTATAATTCAGGTAAGTTAAAAGGTTGAAAGGTATAGAAAAATGGCGTAAATCATTTTTTAGGGTTTGCACTCTCATGTATACTATCTCGAATAGATACATAGAAAGTTCTGTCATAGTAATCCAATATTTGATGTCATTCCGAGTTCCATGATCAAAGCAAATGATAATGAGATCTCTAAACAAAATATTATGAATATAAAGAAAAAAATGAGTCATCATGTGACTCGGAATTGTAACCCTCTGAAATGATGAAAGGCTAGAAAGCTCACTAGGTTAGTCTCCACAAATATTCTTCTAAGATCTCTAGAGATTCTAAACTTAGGATGGAGCTAATGTTGATAGTGTGCAATTTGTGTTGAATATGAGGTTTCTAAGTATTCAAATGTACTGTAGTACTGCTCAACTAGAAACTAACAGGTAAAACTTTTGAAATAAGATATCATTTAACGGTAATTCTTAGCTAATCATAGTCAAGGGGTATTGAACACATTTTTGGAAGTCTTAGAAAACTCTTAAAAATACAAGAAACTACACCAAAACACTAGGTTTTTTTTTTAAACAAAAGGAAAATATGAGTTTTGGTAAACACCTACCCGCAACCAAAATATAGCATCGTCCTCGGTGCTCTGACAGAGACATAAAATGATGATTGGTTGGTAATTATATGATGCAAGGGTTTAGGAAGGATGTTACCAATTTGGCATAAAGTGGATATTGTGCAATACCTGATGATCTCCAGAATGAATTAATGTACCTACATGTCCAGATATATATATATATATATATGAAAATAATATATGAAGCGACACATGTGACTCTAGAGATTCTGGAATTACCTTTTCGACAACGCTAAGTTTCATGTCTTCAGCTAGACACAACGGGGGTTGCTATAAAATACCCCCAACTAGGTTGTAGCGCAGCAAGACTGAGAAAGTCATCAGTCACCCGGCTCATCAGTTGGAACGGAAACCGTTTCCATTCGAGCTAACTTATCCCTATCTAGGACGCAAGAGTAGGTTCTTTCTTAGTAGAAAACTGAGAGAGTGATAGCATATTCTTTGACCATGGTTAGCAGAGTCACATGATATTCGCTCAAAGTGCTTATTTTAAGAAATTATCCTTTTAGTGTTATCGCACTCTCCCAAGTAAAATTGCCCTATTTGTCAACTTTTCTATGTAAGAGTTTCCTGCATTGCGTAGAACACACTTTTTTTGGACAAAATGAGCTATTTGCATTAATTAAACACATTCTCGGAAGTCCAGATATTAAGCTGTTTTGATTAAGTCTTATTACTCATTTTCACTATTACAAGAAACCCGATCAGATGATTCTCAAGACTTGCAGGCTCACGATCAAGCATAAACCTCTATCAAGTCTGCAAATCAATCTAAAGATGATCAACTCGGCCAGTGAATTGGGCCAGTGAACCAAGGGGGGGTGCCAGTGAAGAATGAATCTAGATAAAGAGAAAAGTGAATCCAAACTCTACAATTGATGGATTGTGGTGTAACTTGAGACACTTCGGAACCCTGATCGAACGATTCTTGAAATCTAGGACCATAGGGATGAACAGTATGGGCCAAAACACGGGCCATTACATTGGACCATGTTGATGGGCTAGTGGGCCAAATTGGCAAGCCACAAGGGTAGACGTCGATCTTTAAACAAGGTGGGCCACGTGATTTGGCCAGTGGGCCACAACATGAGGTGACCTAGCATGTAAGGTGGTAGATGACCCAAGTTGGACACGTATGTAGCATGCAAAAGATATTACATTCCTAGGGACTCAAATGCATGGAAAGATAGATAACCCGTAGAGATATGGACCAAAACCGATCAACATAGCTAGACATTGATTGAAATCAAGGGTTACGATTACAAGATGGCATGAAAGTGTGAAAGAAATTGAAGAAGATTTTTTATAAGGAAAGAGGTGTTTAACAATACCTATCTATATAGCAAGATTATTCGTGTTAGAACTAAAGAAGGCAAGATGTTGATGGCCACAAATAAGATGGAAGACATCCAAGGAGCTATACATAGCATCAATGGCCATTGATTATTGGGAGGAATGAGAATAGGGAAACTTTCTACCCAAAGCTAGATATGGAATGACTGCCAGACTTTGGAAAGAAGAGTGGAATGATCACGTGGAGCAACACCATGATACGTTGGTCATCCATCATGCTATGGAGGATCATTTCTTTCTCTCTTTCCTCATCTATCTCTATCTCTCTTTAAAACACGTGGACATGCCCCACTTTAAAGGGGCTCTCAATTCCAAAACCCTAAGGAATCTCTTCCACGGTTCTCTCTTTCATGCCCTCTCTTCTCTCTTTCCTCTCTCTCATTCTCTCCACTTACCCAACCATCCATAATGCCTCTCTCTCAGCTCTCATTTTCTCTCACGGTGCTGGTTGGTACTTGCAACTTACCGCCTTCACTTCATCAATCCCTTCGTCCACACCAGCAAGCTCACGGCCTACAACTCTTGCATGCCATTATCTTGGGCTAGTTGTGCTCCTATTTCAGTGTATTTGATGTGGTAGGGACATGTGGGCATGTTTGGAAATTGAAAAGTCTCGGTTGTCAATCCCAGGAATACTTAGTTCTTTGGAAATATAAATCATTGTGTTATGAATCCGCTGAAGATTGAAGTGTCAAAGATCAAGTGGACTTCGACAAACAAATCAAAGAAGAATTAAAGATGAAGAAAATCAATCTGAGTGTTCGAGATCAACTGAAGACAAAGTCAAGCTCAAGCATGAAGATTTAAATGATCAAAGTACGTTCTCACTCAACGAACGTTCAACTATAAAGAATCTTGTGTTGCGGTTACTTGCGTATATCTAAGGGTACACTGCGCGTTGCCAGCGGATCAAAATTTATCCTAGATGGTCCATTGCTAGTTAGGTATCATGTGTGTAAACAAATACTTAAAATAAGTATTGTTCAGTATAGGACTAAGAGGTCCAACTGACCGGATGTATGGTCGACCGGCCAAAAAGGTGCGGCCGACTGAAACTCTCTGTTTCAAAAAAACTTGTTGCTGACCTGAGCGGGTGATCAACTAAAAGGTTCGGTTGACCGAACAAACATGCAGTCGACCCCCCCTTTTCGGATCTCATTTTGACTCAATCTCATCTGCGAATTTAGGCGCACTTTGGCCCTTCAAACGACTATATTTGGTTTGGTTCTATTGATGGGAGGCTGGCTTATAAATTAGAGTCGTCTCCCCTCATAAGAATTAACCCAATCAAGAGATCTCTAATCTCACATTATTTGATTATCATTCTTTGAGTCTAGAAATCTAAAATTTGTGAGAGCTTCACTAGAGCAAAGCTATGTATTCCTTGTGAAGGCTCTAAGTATTTGAAGAGACTATTAGCTATTATTTTTCTATAAGCATATTCTTTCAAGAAGAGGATTACTCTTGGCAGAGTGTCTCTTAGGCGAATTCTTCTTCAAAGGATTTTTCATTTGATCGTATTCATCGAAAGGTAAATGTCTCAATGATCAAATACCTTTTTGATAGAATTCAAAATTTATGAACACTGAATAATTGTGATTGGTGGATGAGTGAGGACTCATCTAACTGAATTGGGGATTATAGATCCATGAGAAAAGAATTTCTCTAAATAGACTACTGGCCTAGGCTAACTCTCTAGGTGAACGAGAAGTGATTTTCGTTAGATTGAAACTAAGTGATATCTTAGTTAGTAGATTATTTATTTCAATTGAATATGTTGTAATGCATGATTAAGATAATATAATATTACTCGTGTTGAGTATTGGACAGTGGACGTAGGTGCGGAGTCGTCGAACCACTATAAATCTGAATCTCGTGTGATTGTGAATGTTTGCATATTTTGTCTCAAATTTTTTCATATCTATGTTCTGTGGATGATTCATATTTTAATTGCTTGATCCTTTTCTGCCTTGTGTGATCATTAATTTTTAATCCATCTAGAATCTGTAGAGAAATTAAAAATTATCCCATTCACACCCCTCTAAGACTTAACGTGGTAATTAAAAAAGAATTTCAGAAACATGGACTTGCACTCGTGGACTTATTCAACTTAGAATTTTTGGAGTCACTAAATGGTGAATTTTCTAGAACACCGATCTAGAAATGAGGCTCTTATTAGTTGATTCTTTTTATACTTAGGCCAGTTTATAGTCAAGCTGGCGTGATGAGGAGGGTGGTAAAATCCCATTAGTTTCAATGTAGAGCTGGGTTTGCTCTTTTTAATTAGGTTCATTTTTTGGCCATAAACGCAAGTCGAATTTTTATTGCGAAAGTAAAGAATCAAGCAGCATATAATTCATTTAGCACCCAGGATCACTTAAAAAAGTGAGGTGGAGAAATTTACCTACTGGTGGGCCACGCCACGGGGTCTGGAGGGGTATCCAATTGGGCTTGGGCTAGGTTCATTCTAAGTGAGCTTTTGCTCCTTATCCACACTTACTTGCACACATATTAGTACACAATAGGGTCTACGATTTTTGGAATGTCACTCCCTTGGGTGGGTAATCATTCAATCAATCAATTAGGTGGAACAAATTGGAAAGTTACTATTTATGAGAGTTGACTAAAACTGTCAAAACCTTAATAGACCTTTCCAATTTAAGAATTTCTCCAAGTTAAGAAAATTCTTCAAAATTAGGAATTTTCTAAAACTTGAAACTTGCTAAATTCAGAGTTTCTTCCCGTGTTGGAAACCTTCTAAATAGGGGACCTTTCATATTTAAAAATTCTCTAAAAATAAGAATTTCTAATTATGAAATTCTTCAAATTCAGAACTTTCCAAATATGATTAATTCAAAATTTGAATTTTCTCAGGAATAAACTTTGCAAAGATGGAAACTTCATTATTTTGAAAGTATCCAAAATGCAATCTTCCCAAAAGTAAATAACCTAAAAATGTGCAGAAATTGAAATTATCATTTTTTATGATTTTTTCTTATTTTTTTTTGTGAGTTACGCACGCAATCAAGGTTTCTAAAAAAAATCTTGAACACGCATCTAATTAAAGCAATAAAATATGTCCTAATTATTACAAGATTTGCTCTCGGCCATCCTATGCTTAAAAACAGTAAGAAAATAACTGCTCAAAATACTAAAATAACAAAAAATAGAAGGTTTCCAAAAATGTCAGGATCTTTCCGTTCGGAGCAATTTTTCGCCATTTCCAGTATTCATTCAGACTTCGTCGTACTTCCTTCATCGTGCTTCCCGTACACTCGAGCGGCAACAATGCCATTTGAAAGTAGGGTTTTTTTCGGTCGCTGGTTCGAAAACCCTAGAATCAAGAATATTTGTAACTTTTTCGGCTCATTTGCAAAAATACATGCTTTTGTATAGTGATAGGTGTCAGATATGGAATCCGCACTCGGAGTTAGAGATTAATGCAAATAAGCAAAACACACTTAACGATGGAAATTGCTTATAATGATGAGGGGATTTAAATAAGCTTTTGGAGAATCATCAACTAAAAATATTCAAATAAAGAAATTAAAATAAAAAAGAGGATGGAAAACATAACCATGCTCAAATCAACTTTATTTATCAAATGCGAATATAACTTACAATGTAAACAAAAGCAAAGAAAACAAGGTAACAACTAAACGAAAAAGCGAGTAAAGATAATGGTAGAGAGAGAATCTAGAGAGAGAAAATGAGAGGCATAGAGCATTAGAGAGAGATAATAGATTGCAAGAGAGAAAACTTGAGAGGGTTAGAGAGAGAAAGAAAGTACCATATCCTAGAGAGAGAGTGGAAATCAAACCTTCAATTATGGGAAGAATGGTTCGGTCAAGATAGTGATGGTGTTCATGATTAGATGGTTCGATAATGGAATTGTGAAACAACTTGCTTGGAGTTGCAGGCTTGCAACTCCAACAAGAAATGGTGTGGTTCATGGTTGCAATAGTGAGTTGCAACATGATTTTGAGAGAGAGATTCAGAGAGATAGGAGAGAAGAAGGGGAGAGAGGTGTACCTGTCGGGGTGTTCCACCTAACTATCACATAAGTACACAACCAATGAATAGATGCATTGGTTCGTGGAGGAATTGAAGCAACTTGCAGATTTGCACGGTCATATTTTTTTTTTTTTGATAAGTCCAAATATATTAATAGAAAAGGAGATCGAGAAGATCTCAAAGTACAAGAAGAAAAAAAAGAGAAAAAGAAACACAAAAGAGATGCCACCTATATCCTTCACTACTAACCAACTAACAAAGTATCAAACCTAAAGATCATCTCATACAAAAAAGTGCCTATGAAGATAGGGGACGCATTTCCCCAATTAAAAATAAATGCCTTAATACTAATGATAGTGTCCTAGATCGTTTTCTCTTCTCCCCTAAAGATCCTCCTATTCCTTTCCAACCATATGCCCCAACTCACCGCGTAGGGTAGAATCCTCCACACGAGTCTCCCCCTAGAAGATAATGTGAGTTTAGGCAATCCTCCCAATAAATCTCTAAAGGTTGTTGGTATGACCCAACGGAGACTTACTATATCCAAAAAATATGTCCAAATCTACCTGGCAAACACACAATGTAACAAGAGGTGGTCTGTGGTCTCTCCATTCGCCTTGCACATGACGCAGTAATTAACCAAGATCCATTTTCTAGCAAAGAGATCTGCACGGTCATATTAAATAGAAGATGCTGGTGTAGCAGTCCGGTGGGGAGAGCCATACATTGAAATGAACAACAGGTGAGGCAATGAGAGAAATACGCCGGCATGGAGGAGATCAATGCACGGTCTTGGCATAGAAATGCCTTGCGTTGCTGCCAAAGAGAGGGGCAACAACATGTAGACGTGGATGTAGGGGTGGTGAAGGGTGCAAGGACTTGCACAACGGCTGGAGAAGATGGTTGTCCGATGGAGGTGATGTGCACACACCCAAAAGAGGCTGTGGGGACTGGTATTGATCGCCTGTGAAGAAGTACAACCCGTGGAGAAAGGGTGCAGTAGGGAGGAGAAGAGTGCGTGAAAGTGAGAGGGAGCGAGAGATGAAAGGGTATCGTGTGGGTTTTATGTGGGAGTGCTGGGGTTTGTTAAGGGGAGGGGACCAATGCCATTTGTGCTTTTTCTAGCAGTGAGTGTTTTAATATTTGCTTTAAATGCTTTAATGTCATATAAGCTCAATGAATTTTTGGTGTAGATTTGTTGGCTTCAACTAAGCCCATTAGAGATTTTTTTAAACAATAACAAGTGTCTAAAATAATTAGATGCCCTTATTTGTATCTTAGTGTAATATATCATATAGTGGATGAGGTGGCATATTAAAAATACATAAATTATTTATTAAATTAATTGAAAATTGGCGGGGGCATTCTAGAAGATAATAATTTTGCATGAGGTGGAGATGGGGTGACTAGGATAATGGAGACCACATATTAAAAATCATTGGAAGCTAATGAAAGATTAAGATTTATTTTAATTAGAAAGCTTGGTTAACTTAGGTTAGCAATTAAAGCACAGAATGTGGTTGACAATAAACTTGAAAATAATTTGGACATACTTAATGTTAATTGAAAGGAAAAAAAAATCAACAACTATTACACTTAATTTTTTTGGAGAGATATTGGAGAGAAAATCTGTCTTTGCAGTAAATTCACATTGGCGTAATGGGGAGTGGACTCCACTCCACCCTAACCCTTCTGCACTAAAACTCTCACCCTAATGTATTTAGCATACTTTTGGGAGGAGTATTTACACCCTCAATTCCAATATATGGCTACAAAGGAGATTTCCCTAACCAAAACTACATAAGCATTCTTGAGAGAGCTATCCCCCATTATTTGCAAACCTTAAACATAAAACCCTAGACGTCCCCTCTCTTTTGTAAAACCCCAAGAATGCATAAAAGAAAACCCTAGCCATTTTCCTTAGTTGAAAACCCTAAAGGCTTAGCAAAAACCCCTAGTCATCCCCTATAGTTAAAAAAGGGAGAGCTATAGTGAGAGCAAGAAGAAAGAAGAAAGAAGAAGAAAGAAGAAAGAAGAAAAAAGAACGAGAATACGAAAAGAATGGAGAATGAAGAAGAAGATAAGAAGGATTCTGACATTTTTATACTCAGAGTTAGCAAAAGAGGTAAGCAAATCTATGATTAATTACTTTTTATATATCATGTTTATTTCTTTTATGCTTCTTTCCTCCTCTCAATTTGTAGTTCTCCATAATATTTTATCTTCTTCTACTATGACTGATCTATGTGTATTCGTTCTTTACTGTGGGGGAAAAAATATCTGATCTAACCCACACAATCTTTGAGGTCAGACGATTCGTATCTCGATGATGATCCGACGACTTTGATGCTTTAAGACAGAACTCCTTTCTCTGCTGTAGAGGATAGAATAATCTCGAGACGAGATGTGGTCGTACCTGTTGACAACACTCCGATGCTCAAGTCAGTCTCAGGTGTACTAATAGGATTTAGGAAATATAGTAAAGATGTTTCAGAGTTTTTAGGCTATCTGGATCTGGAGCACAAGATCAATTTCTCAGTTCTAAGTGTCATGTATTTATACCCTTAGAACTGGCGTGACTCACCTTCTACGTGTCTGTTTCTTGTTAGTTTGATCAGATCTAGAGAGATTCTGTTATGAAACTGTCTCTTCTTGTTAGATCCTAACTTCCCCTATTCAGTTATACCTAAAACGACTGAGGTGGTATTCCTCGTGGCAGATATTTGAATGGGGGAACGCGAGAATGGACGTAATAGTCAAACTAACCACCACGTAGCAATCATATAATAGATAAGTCAACAATTAACTTGATTATAGTTTAGAACACTTATCTTGTTCATAGAATTCTGTTTTCTTGTCGGGATGGGTAGAGAGCCATTTCCGTCAAGCGTGCTGTTGAACTTGTCGGGATACGTTATGCGTTATTCCTGCCAAGTCCACTATCGAACTTGTCGGGATATGTTATGCGCCATTCCTGCCAAGTCTGATGTTTGACCTTGCCGGGTTGAATAAAATGTCAATCCCATCAAACATGATGTATAACTTGCCGGGATGAATTGTATGACATTCCTCCAAGTCTGATATTTGACCTTGCTGGGTTGAGTTAAATGTCAATCCTGTCAAGCATGCCGATAATTAATGTGTCTGGAAAGATTGAATGCTTTTCCGACATATTAATTGTGGAAGCTTCAATGTGTTCCGTTACTGATCCTGTCCCGAGATATTCTCTTCTGATCACTCCATTCGATACATGGTGGTTCCATTAATGGAAGACGTGCGACAGAAGTGGACCGGTTGTGATTTCTGACGATTTCTTCAGCGTATTTATTCACGTATGCTGGACGATACCAGGTGTTAAACTTTCGTCCACATGTTGCGCCAGTGACACGTGTTAGCATATTACTTGTCAAAAAATATGGTACCCACATCGCCCCCCCTTTTGAGAAGATCGAGAGACTGCTCTCGTATCTTCTGAAAAAGATCGACAGGTTGACAGCCGGTGTAAAAAACATGTCAAATCTTTTCAATGAATTTGAACTTTCCTGATTTTGACTCATTCTAAGGTGTTAATATAGTTCTAATCAAATTTGAATTTGTAGATGATGATGATGTAACTCGCCCTTTGCGGGAGAGGTGGTAAAACAGATGCAAATATGAGAACTTGTTTCTCTTTATGCGGAACCCGGAATGTTTGTAAAAACTATTTTCACTATCATACCAGTCTACTACAAAAGAGAACTACAAAAGTTTGTTTGTCTTGTTTCAGGCACATGAAATTCCAATTGCCCATAACTTCTTATGTTTGCTACTCATAGGCAAAATTTTGTGTTGCTTTTTTTGCTTGCTCAAACGATTTCTTATTATTTGCTGGCCAAGTTCATACCTTCTTAAATTGAGTAAAGTGTTATAATTTGGTCTTTTCATCAGACTTTGGACATAGTTGTAGAGAACTCGGAAAGTTCGGCACTGGCGGCTGGTTGATCATGTGACCATTCAAGTTTGTTAAAAGCATGATATAGCAAGCTGGCAAAGCTGGAGTTTGATTTCAAATTCAGGTTGGAAACTTTGTTGCTTAATCATGTTTATTATTGAACAGGTGAAAACCTTGAAGCCTCAATTGTTTTTAAATTTCTGAGTTTTTAGTAAGAATTCTGATAAGTATAACTTCACCCAGTATGCTCCATCGGTTGCGTCAAAACTGAAGCAACAACATGTTCCTGTATAAATTAGATACGGACACATCTACTTGTATTAGTTATGACGATTATTGACACTTTTACTCGTGATGATTCAACTCTAGCAGTTACAGTTATTTGCTTGGTCCCCACTCTGATAACCCTAATCAAACCAGTGTATTTCTCCGATCACAAATCCCAGTAGAACTACATGCCGGTCCACAGTATTGTTTTCTTCTTAAACAAAGGTATTATCAAACAATGAACCAAAAATGGTAGTTTTGGCGTCACTTTTTTTTTATTTTCAATTCGAATGAAATTCGTATGGGTTGGACTTCGTTGACAGATATAAAATGATAGGGACACAATATAAGCCAGGTGGCACACTGTTACAGGACTCTGACCGTACGGATGTTTGTCCTATACCATGGTGGACTGACAAACCAAAAATCAGCCTGATTAGTGATTATAAGTGTTGCATCTTTGGACCTCAAATACTGCTCAAATTCCCACAGTTGAGATCAGCCCATGAAAATAAGTCCAATCCAAAGCCTATAAATCATTAATCAGGCTGATTTTTGGTTTGTAGGTCCATCATGGGATAGGACAAACATCCATACGGTCAGAGTCCTATAAAAGTGTGCCAAAGTGGCTTATATTGTGTCCCTGCCATTTTATTTGTCATTTTATATCTGTCAACGGAGCCCGACCCAATTCGTATATATGAAACTTAAGTGGCAATAGATTTTGAACAAATATGGTTGAACTCGGAAAAAAATAATCAAGCCTTTTTATCGGCATTGTAGTGAATAAACGACTACTACAGTCCAAGGTTTAAAAAACGGCTGTTATAACGAAAATAACGGTCGTTATAACGGATTCAGACCTACCCCGTTAGGTTATGGATCGTTAAAATGCCCAGAAAATAACAGTTGTTATAACAAAAATAACGGCCGTTATTTTTCCGTTATAACGAAAATAACGACTGTTATTTTCTAGAAAATTTTGTGAAAAAAAATGGCCGTTATTTTCATTATTTTATGTTATTTTTTCCTTATTTTCCATTTTTGAAATTTTGAAATTCAAATTTTAAAATTCAAAATTTGAATTTCAGCGCCATTTTTTCCATTTTTTTTCCGTTATTTCCATTTTTTTTTTGTTTTTTTTTCTGTTATTTTCCCCTTTTTTTTTTTTCGTTTTTGCCCTTGAGCGTTTTTTCATTATAACTGAAAAACAATAACGCCCCCAGTCTGTTATACTGTTATAACGGTCCCCTTTAAACCTTGCTACAGTGTATAATAGTTATTATTAAAGATCAGATGGCTTTAAAGATGCAACAAAACTCACCTAGGTATGGGAGATAAAATATTTGCTGTCTACTGGGACTACAAAATTTGAAGTCTCACCTCCGAAAAATGCCACGTGGAACTCATTTTAGAGTCCACTGACCTTATGGATGTTTGCTCTACCTCTTGGTGGACCTACATACCAAAAGTCAGCTTGATCGGTGATGTCTAACAATTATACTTTAGCATCCAAAAAACACTCAAATCCAATGGCCAAAATTCATGGTATTAAAATGCGAAACCCTAATAGCTAACAAATCACCAATCTCTACGTGTAAATCCATTAAGAGGAGGCCCAAACACCCATAAGGTCAATGGTCCCTAAATAGTACTCCACGGCAAGGTTTAAAAATGGTCGTTATAACGAAATAACGGCCGTTATAATGGATTCGGATCTACCCCGTTATGTTATGGACCATTAGAACGCCCAGAAAATAACGGCCGTTATAATGAAAATAACGGCCATTATTTTTCCTTTATAACGAAAATAACGACCGTTATTTTCTGGAAAATTTTGTGAAAAAAATGGCCGTTATTTTCGTTTTTTTTCCTTTATTTTCCGTTATTTTCCATTTTTTTTCCGTTATTTTCCATTTTTTCGATTTTGTAATTCAAATTTTAAAATTCAAAATTTGAATTTCAGTGCCATTTTTCCGTTATATTCCATTTTTTTCCCAATTTTTAGGTTTGTTTCTTTAAGCGTTTTTTTCATTATAACGACAGTTATAACAGAAAAAATGGTAATGCCCCTAGTCCGTTATACTGGTCCCCTGTAAGGAATATTTTCATATTCAATTTGGCAAAGATTTCGTTTGACATAAAAACATTCTTGTAACCGTTCCTACGAGTACTAGTGTAGTGTGAAGATGTCGTGGTACGCATACTTCACCAACTACGTGAAGACTAAAAGACAGAGACAACAAGAATCAGACGATTGACGACAAGAGTCATCTGAGTAACTGTTGATTTGTCAGTTAACGATCGTGTACGCTTGATTAGGAAGGTAAGTAACTTAGTGGCCATATGAGTTGATTAAAATGAATAAAATATAATGGTCAAACTTAGTCATTGGATAGACCCGAGTCTAAGTCAATTATATTGACTAATGGGATAGTCCAATCGATTGGACATAGCCCAATCGATTGGAGACACTGTGTAATCGATTGGAGACTATGAGGCATAAACTTATTTCAACACAATCGATTGAAGACTCTGTGAAATCGATTGGAGTCTTCGGGACAGAAAGTTATATGAGTCAAATCGATTGGAGAACCCCGTGCAATCGATTGGTGCCTTCAGAATAGAAATATTATTGAGCCCAATCGATTGGACACTTATCCCCAATCGATTGGACATGGCCGAATCGATTGGACCAAGTGTACAATTGATTGGACCATGCACAGAATTGGTCTTTCTCAAATCCAAAATTCTTGGTTCCATCATCTCACGTTCTACATGACTCAGGGTCTTGGAATTCTATAAATAGAACATTTCTATGCCTTTTCTAGACACACACAGAGACATGGAGACACAGAGTGACTCAATCTTCAAGAGAGAGAAGAAAATATTTTATTTATTAGAGTGTCCATTTGAAGAGCAAGAAATGTATTTTTTCATTCACATCTTGTGAGCTTGCTCTCTTCTTGATCAAAGTCAAGAACTTGATCCTTTCCTCAGCTTAGGTCTTCTACTTCTATATTCGACCTAGTAGCATGAGTGTACTAGTATGACTCAACACCATTTGAGCAACTTAGGATTCAGGGTGTACTGAATTCTTCACCTTTTGCAAAAGTAGGAGTGTTGAGAATTAAGATCAGAGGGGCCAATCGACGGTAGGTTTGGGGTGTTCCAAACTGAACAAGCAGACAAGGCTTCTTGACTGGAAGGGCGTGTGTGGATTCGTAGCGTTGATTCAGAGGATGTGGACGCATCGGCAGTAGGCCTTAGTTAAGGTTGGAAGCCGTATTTGCAACGGTGCTACGTAGGTAACCTTTGTTTCGTTTAACTTTCAGTTAGTGATACTTTCCGTCTGGACATGGTCCCGTAGTTTTTCCTTAGCTAAGGTTTGCACGTAAAAATTTCTTTTCTAATGTGATTGTTTGTTTGTATTCCTTAATCTATTCTGATTAGATCAAACGACGAAAAGAAAATATACTACGGAGTTATATTCAATTTGAGTCGGTTGTGATAATCTTTTGTCAAACAACTAAGGCATGCGATTTTATTCCCTTACCATCGTCCAGTAAAACTGTGTAGGTATAATTAATTTTAAATACCTAATCAACCCCCCATTCTAGGTATATTAAGTTAAAGAGAACGGACCGGTAAAATTTTAATTGGTATCAGAGCCAGGTATTTCTAGTTAAGGTTTAATCACCTGAATTTAGATTTTTGAAAAACCAGTCCATTTTCGTTAATTTGTCAAAATGTAAAGAGAACGTGATAATTCATCTAGATCTCCATTGTCTGAAGACTATTTGAATATAGCCTATGAAAAACTATATTTAGATAGTCTGAGATTGATAAAAGAAAATAAAGTTTTATTCTTACAAATTGAGAAATTGGATTGTAAAAATATGTCATTAGAACTGACAAATATTGAACTCACTGATGAAAGGAGACAATAGGAAGAAGAAAAGAAATTACTTCTAATGAAAAATAATGTGTTGGAAAAAGAGTTCCAAAAGTCCTTAAAAGATCAATTGATAAACAAGAATGATATTGCTAAATTCAAGAATTTTGATTCTCGTCTTGGCTCATATAAGAATAATGTGAAACACACATATCCTACAGGAAAATGTATGACAACAAAGTTCAAACAAACTGAATTGGTTAGTCATCATAACTCTAGGCTAAGTGGATTATATATGAAATCTAATGAACTAAAGAGAGAAATTTCTAAAATTTTTGAATTAAGAAAAACATTGTTCGGTAGTCATGTTGCTAAGAATTAATGGTCCAGAAAGGACAAAAGAATGAACAATTCATTTCTTCCAAACAAATGGCAAAACCTTCAAAATATAAGACCATTTGGGTGAAAAAATATGATAAAAAATGTCTTATGATTCATTTTGCTTTCAAAGCTTTAGAAAATAATAAATGGTATCTAGATAGTGGTTGTTCTAGACACATGACTGGAGACAAGTCAATGTTCTGTCATATTGAAGATCATAAGGATGGAAGTGTTACTTTTGGGGATGGAAGTATGGCCAAGGTCATTGGTTGAGGAAGTATTCAAGCTCCAGGTATTCCTAAGCTTGATAATGTTCTCTGTGTTGAGGGTCTCAAAGACAATCTTCTTAGCATAAGTCAAATTTGTGATAATAATCATACAGTTAAATTCACAAGCCAATGATGTGATGTTATTGATGAATCTAACAAATGTGTTATGAGAGGTTCAAGAACTTTTGAAAACTGTTATATTATTGGTAAAAATCCAAAGATCTGCCAAACTAAATGATTTTGACTTATGACACCAAAGACTATGTTATATGAACCAAAAGGACCTAGTTAAAATCATTAATAAAGAATTAGTGAAAGGTGTACCCAAATTGGGTATACCTACGGGCACTATTTATGGAGCTTGCCAATTCGATAAACAAATAAAAAGCTCTCACAAAAAAGAAAATTATTGTGCTACCTCCAAAGTGCTTGATCTGATTCATATGGATCTTATGGGTCCGATGAAGATTGAAAGTTTGGGAGGTAAAAAATACATTTTGGTCATGGTAGATGATTACTCTAGATTGACATGGATTGCTTTTCTTAGACAGAAATCAGATGTCTTTGAAGAATGTAAAAAGATATGCCAAAAAATACAAAATGAAAAAGGCTACAGTAAGATTCGTACTGACCATGGAGGAGAATTTGAAGATTCTCGTCTCACTGAGTACTGTGATGCTATTGGCATTAAGCATGAATTTTCTACACCCATTACACCACAGCAGAATGGAGTGGTTGAAAGAAAGAATATGGTGATTCAGGAAATGGCCCAGGTGATGCTTCACAGCAAAAACTTATCCCAAAACTTATGGGCAGAAGCGGTGAACACTGCTTGTTATACTCTCAATAGAGTTTATTTGAGACTAGGAACTTTGAATACTCCTTATGAAATCTGGTCGAGTAAAAACCCTAATGTCAAATACTTCAAGGTTTTTGGGAGCAAATGTTATATTCTTAGAGATAGAAAATCTCTGGGAAAATTTGACAAAAGAGGAGATAAATGAATTTTTTTGGGTTATTCCATTATTAGTAGAGCTTATCGGGTTCTTAATCAAAGAACTAAAACTATTATGGAGTCTATTAATGTGGTTATTGATGACTTCAATATTGAAAAAAATTACTCACAAGATGACAACTATGATGATATCTGTCAAAGTATTGATGACATTCATATTACCACGTCTTCTAGTGATTCTCATGTTGATAAATCTTTTCCCTTGTGGGTTAAGAAAAATCATCCTAGTGTTGATATCATTAATGAGGCAGGAAATAGAGTTCAAACTAGAAGACAGATTGAAAATGTTGTTAACTTTGTGTTATACTTCTCAGATTGAACCAAAAAATATTTCTGAAGCTCTTACTGATGAAAATTGGATTAGTACCATGCAGGAGGAACTAAGTCAATTTACTAGAAATGATGTT
The DNA here is from genome assembly GCA_035048495.1 of Euptelea pleiosperma. Taxonomy (NCBI): domain Eukaryota; kingdom Viridiplantae; phylum Streptophyta; class Magnoliopsida; order Ranunculales; family Eupteleaceae; genus Euptelea; species Euptelea pleiosperma. The sequence goes on from CM068550.1 coordinate 23,687,722, forward strand.
TGGTATTTAGTGCCCAGACCTAAAGATACTAATGTTATAGGCACTAAATAGATTTTTAAAAATAAATCAGATGAAAATGGAACTGTTGTCAAAAATAAAGCCAGACTTATAGCTCAAGGCTATACTCAAATTGAAGGCATTGATTTTGATGAAACTTTTACTCCTGTTGTTAGATTGGAATCCATTAGTATATTGCTTGCTGTTGCTTGTCATCTTAAATTTAAACTTTTTTAGATAGATGTCAAGAGTGCCTTCTTGAATGGTGTTCTTCAAGAAGAAGTTTATGTGGAACAACCCAAAGGGTTTGAGGATCCAAAATTTTCTGATCAAGTTTATCGTCTCAAAAAGACCTTGTATGGCTTAAAACAAGCTCTCAGGGCTTGGTATGAGAGATCGATGATATTCGCTCAAAAGTGCTTATTTTAAGCAATTATCCTTTTAGCGTTATTGCATTCTCTTACGTAAAATACTCTATTTACCTACTTTTCTATGTAAGAGTCTCTTGTGTTGCGTAGAACACACTTTTCTGGACGAAATGGTATATTTGCATGCATTAAACACATTTTCGGAAGTCTAGACATGTAGTCATTCTGATAGAGTCTCATTACGCACTTCTTCTGTCGCAGGAAACCCCGATGGGACGATTCTCAAGACTTGTGGGCCCAAATCGATCATAAAAGCCCATTATCAAAGCTTAAAGAGCCCACATGCCATGACTAGAAGATATGGGCCAAATATGGGCTGAATAAGAAGACCAAAAAGCCGACCCAAAGAACGAAGAGAGCAGGAGAGCCAATGACCAAGAGACGGACCAAAGCGTTTAAAGCCACATGAGTCAGCAAAGAATGATAGTCGACTCTACTGGAGAAGCGTGAGGATGGTCACAGTGAAGACCAGGATTCCAGACCCTCCGCCAGTGCTTTTCTCTCTATTTTCTGATACTTTATCTCTCATCTCTCCTTATTCTCTCTCTCTTCATCTCTCGGTCCTCGAATCTACTGACCTAACCCCAGAACTCCTGCCTATCGGCTCTATCTCATCTCCATTAGCTTTCTGACCGTTGGATCTTCAATCGGACCGTTGGATCTCTCTAGATCCGTCGATTTACCAATCTGGGTCCCAATCAAGTCACCATCCATCCGATCGCCATCAGACTGTCTGTCACATCATCTTGTGAGACGATGGACATCATCAATCCATGTGGGCCAGTAGCCGGGCCCATCATCATCGACCCGCTGTCCGACCAGTTAGTGGACCCCGTGAATTTCCAAAGAATTTTAATTAAATTTTAAAAAATGGGGGGTCCACTAAATGGGGACATTACCCAAGAAAAAGTAGCATTTTACTTAAAAATATATATATATATATATATATATATATATATATATATTTATTTATTTAAAAAATACCCTATTTCCATTAAAGGAAATAGGGAGCTTTATAAGAGGAAGGAGAAGGGTTCGTTCGAACCCTAATCCTCCTCTAATCCCCTCCTTTCTCTCCCCAAAAAGATCCTGCCCTTTTGCTCCCTTCTCTTAGCCATTTCTCCTCTCGCTTCGCCACCTTCTTCTTCATCTTCTTCACCACGTCATTGCCGGAGTTGCAGGCTGCAACTCCGGCCACTACCACAGCAGGTGTACTGCCCCACGTCCTCCAGTCCAGCATCCACGTTCTCCAGCTGTCTTCTTCTCTAAGGAGAGCGGCTGCTCTTGCTTGCTACGATCAACACCCTGTTCACCTCGCCAGCACCGTCCTCATCCACACCGCCCCACTGTGCAACTCCGGCCAGCATCTGAACCGCCTCCGCCTGCTGCAGACCTCTGTACGTCATCGTCTTCAAGCCACCATCGCTCCTCTCTTGCTGCTCCATCACCCCATCCACGAGTTGCAACCTGCAACGCCCCTCCTTGACCACTTCCTCCATGCTGCAACACCACTCCACCACCGTCTTCTCCTTCCTCCTTACAACGCCTCTCCCACTTCACTACAGCCCCATCTCTTCCACCGTCCCAAAAGAAAAAAAAATCACTGCTGCCCCTATCTTAACACCATCCAGCCGCTCCCTTCCTTCTTCATGTTTTCTCCCTCAACACTCCCTTCATCATCCCCTTCCCAATCCTAGCCGCCCAGCACTTTCCCTCTCCATTGCCGTCAAGATAAAAAAGAAAAAAAAAAAAGGGAAAAAGAATAAGAGAATAGAGAAGAGAAAGAAGGAGGAGGAGGTTCCTTCTTACTGCTGGTGTGCACGCCCAACTCGCCCCACCTTGCTGTTGCAACCAGCGCCCTCTCATGCCACACATGCAACGTTCTGCCCACTTCATCGTGTTGCTCCACCACCGGCGCACCACCACATCTCCATCATGAACCACCACCATCAGGCTAAATCATTCCCCCATCTCATGGCCAGGCATGGATAAGTCTAAAAGGTGAAGTTCTTCACTTTATCTCTCTACAATCTCTCTCTCTCTCTTCTTTTCTTTGTTTCTCACTCTAGTTATCATTTTCTAAACTGAGTTAATTTGAGAATTGATTGTAAGGATTTTCATTACCTTGAATAAAATGTAGTTTCTTTTCTATTATTTTTTTGTTGCAATAGTTTCCCGTTCGTATTTTACTTTATCTGAGTTCTTCTTACTCTTGATGTTTACAACATTTTCTCTCTCTAGATCCAATCAAAGCATGTTTTAAAAATCTCGATCTCTCATCACTCTCACCCCACCATCATTCACAGCATCAATTTCTGATAAAAAAAAATCTGTTATTTTATGTCCTTGAGTCACGTGAACTAATCCCGAGTGCAGATCGACATCCGACACGAATCCCTATACAAAAGCTCATATTTTGCAGGAATTAAATCGTATCAAATTACAAATCTTGTTGATTCTTGGGTTGCCGTAACCAACGACGCGGAAAAACCCTACTTTATCGACCACTTTTCTGCTTCATCAAGGTTTCATCAGAGGAGAAGTGGACAAGACCTTCTTTGTTAAAACTATTCAGGGAATTTATGTGATTGCTCAAATCTATGTTATTGATATTATTTTTGGGTCCATATCTGTTGATCATGCTCACATGTTTTCAGAACAAATGAAAAAAGAATTTAAAATGAGCATGGTTGGTGAACTGAGTTATTTTCTAGGTCTTCAAGTGAAACAGTTGGATGATGGAATTTTTATTTCTCAATCCGAATATAACAAAGACCTAGTTAAGAAGGTATGGAATCAGCTAAACACCATCGTACTCCCATGAGTACTACTACAAAGCTCAGCAAAGACACTGAAGGAAAGGATGTTAACCAAACCTTGTACAAAAGCATGATAAGAAGTTTACTCTATCTCACTGCTAGTCGTCCTGATATTTCTTTCAGTGTGGGTGCATGTGCTAGGTTTCAAGCTAATCCCAAAGAATCTCATATTCTTGCAGTCAAACGTATCATCAGGTTTGTTAGTGGAACTGTAGGATATGGTCTATGATATTTGTTTGATACTACTGCAGAGCTTACAAGTTATTCTGATGCTGACTGGGCTGGAAATGTTGATGATAGAAAAAGCACCAGTGGTGGGTGTTTTAATGTTGGAACAACCTAGTCAGTTGGCAAAGCAAGAAACAGAACCGTATTTCTTTATCTACTGCTGAAGCTGGGTATATTGCAGTTGGGAGCTGTTGTACTCAACTGCTATGGATGAAGCAGATGTTAACTTATTATGGGATCAATCAAGGATTAATGACTATATATTGTGATAATACGAGTGCGATAAATATATCAAAAAATCCTATTCAATACTCTAGAACTAAGCATATTGACATTCGTCATCATTTTATTAGAGATCTTGTTGAAGAAAAAATTATCACCTTGGAGCATGTCGCAACAGAAAATCAATTAGCGGATATTTTTACAAAACCTCTTGATGTCATTAGATTCGAATTTCTTCGTAAATCTATCAGTATTAGTTTGATTGATTGATCTTGTAGTTTGTATTTTTTGTTTAATCTGGTTGATTATAACTAATTTTGAATGATCTAAATTCAGACTTGACAAAGGTACTATCAAGATCATATCATGATGATATATATTTTTCAGGGTTTGTAATGATTAGTTCGTTATACCTTGTCTTTATCAGTGGATAAAATTATCTCTTACAAACGTATGTTTCACACACTACACACTAACTGTGTTTTTCTCCAAGAATAGATATGATTTCAGCATTATTTCCAGTGATTATTTTAGGAATAAGGAATAAACCTCTACTAGATATGACATCAAATTAGTAGTGTTCCTGCCCTCAGTTGATTTCGAAACTGCACTATAGTTGACTATTGGCTTCCCAATGAGAGTTATTATTCTAAGGAAACAGCTACCTCCACAAAAATTAAAGTGAATGCCATTTGTATGGCCCTGTTTGAAATTGAAATTTGATTCTCATTCTATATGGAGAGTGAAAGCTACCTATATTCAAAGTGAATAAAAAGGGTGTAAAAGACAGCCAATTTGCTAGAAAATTCTTATCTTTTAGCAAATACCCGTATACATGAGTGTATGTGAGAACCCATAATAACTCTAATGAGGATTTCATATCTAGATACAGGATACCGCCGGGATTTCTAGAATTTGATTTCTAGAATATTACTGAAATTACTTATCTTATCTTGTGTCGATTCTGATGTCAGCGCATTATCTACTACTGGTTCTCAAGAGCAATGATTTTTATTATTTTTATTGACTAAGTATTTTTTGGACTAACTGACGAATATGAAATAATATCTATCTCATAATCGAGTTGGAATAATATCTTACTTGAGTTCTGTATTTTGTGTTACTTTTAGTTAGTATTAATCAACCAAGTTTCAATAAACATTTTTTTTTATTTTTTTTCTAGAAATAAATTCATCTTAATTGGTATTCATGTCACGACTCTCCAAGGTTCATACTATTGTCAAGATCTTCTCTAAATTGATTACTGTGAATTGACTTTGTAGTTTGGTTGTGGTATGTATATATGCACTTGTTTCTCATGATAATATTCATCGCATGCTTGTTATTTGTTTATATTTCTGTACCTTTGTCAATCTGTGACAAAAAGGGGGGAGAGAAAATCATAGCGGTAAAAATAAGTTGATGCATGAGATAGGGGAGAAAAAAATTTCATTATTTTTTTCAATTTCTCTATTTGTGATGTGCATAATTAACTCACTGTATTTTAATAATTTATTGATTGCCGATGATATTACATGGTATGTATTATTGGTAGAATGTGTAGGGAACAGATTAAAAGCCATTACACAATATCTGTTCGATTATCTCCAAGAGAGTGTGAGATAGTGAGTGAATTATGTAAGAGGGTGGGATTGTATTTTTTATTTTTTACCTTCTATATGATTAAATGTTTTTTGTCACGGAATTGTCAAAAGGGGAGATTGTAAGGAATATTTTTATATTCAATTTGGCAAAGATTTCGTTTGACATCAAAACATTCTTGTAACCGTTCCTACGAGCACTAGTGTAGTGTGAAGATGTCGTGGTATGCATACTTTGCCAACTACGTGAAGTCTAAAAGACAGAGACATCAAGAATTAGACGATTGACGATAGGAGTCATCTGAATAACTGTCGATTTGTCAGTTAACGATCGTGTAGACTCGATTAGGAAGGTAAGTGACTTAGTGGCCATAGGAGTTGATTAAAATGAACAAAATATAATGGTCAAACTTAGTCATTGGACAGACCCGAGTCTAAGTCAATTATATTGACTAATGGGATAGTCCAATCGATTGAACATGTATCCCCAATCGATTGGACATAGCCCAATCGATTGGAGACACTGTGTAATCGAATGGAGACTACGAGGCAAAAACTTATTTCAGCACAATCGATTGGAGACTCTGTGAAATCGATTGGAGTCTTCGGGACAGAAACTTATCTGAGTCAAATCGATTGGAGACTCTGTGAAATCGATTGGAGTCTTCGGGACAAAAAGTTATATGAGTCAAATCGATTGGAGAACCTTGTGCAATCGATTGGTGCCTTTGGAACAAAAATATTATTGAGCCCAATCGATTGGACACTTATCCCCAATCGATTGGACATGGCCCAATCGATTGGACCATGCACAGAATTGGTCTTTCTTAGATCCGAAATTCTTGGTTCCATCATCCCACGTTCACATGACTCAGGGTCTTAGAATTCTATAAATAGAACCCTTCTATGCCTTCTCTAGACACACACAGAGACACGGAGACACAGAGTGACTCAATCTTCAAGAGAGAGAAGAAAATATTTTATTTATTAGAGTGTCCATTCGAAGAGCAAGAAGCGTGTTTTTTCATTCACATCTTGTGAGCTTGTTCTCTTCTTGATCAAAGTCAAGGCCTTGATCCTTTCCTCAGCTTAGGTCTTCTACTTCTATATTCGACCTAGTAGCATGAGTGTACCAGTATGACTCAACACCATTTGAGCAACTTAGGGTTCAGGGTGTACTGAATCCTTCACCTTCTGCAAAGGCTGGAGTGTTGAGAATTAAGATCGGAGGAGCTGATCGACGGTAGGTTTGGGGTGTTCCAAACTGAACAAGCGGACAAGGCTTCTTGACTGGAATGGCGCGCGTGGATTCGTAGCGTTGATTCAGAGGACGTGGACGCATCGGCAGTAGGCCTTGGCTAAGGTTGGAAGCTGTATTTGCAACGATGCTGCATAGGTAACTTTTGTTTCGTTTAACTTTTCGGTTAGTGATATTTTCCGTCTGGACATGGTCCCGTGGTTTTTCCTTGGCTAAGGTTTGCACGTAAAAATCTCTTGTCTAGTGTGATTGTTTGTTTGTATTCCGCAATCTATTCTGATTAGATCAAACGACGAAAAGAAAATATACCACAGAGGTATATTCGATTTGAGTCGGTTGTGATAATCTTTTGTCAAACAACTAAGGCATGCGATTTTATTCCCTTACCATCGTCCAGTAAAACTGTGTAGGTATAATTAATTTTACATACCTAATCAACCTCCCCTTCTAGGTATATTGAGTTAAAGAGAACGGACTGGTGAAATGTCAACTCCTTTAAACCTTGCTCCACGGTGCCTTTTTGTAGGGAGAGCTTCAAACTTTAGAGTCTCCTGGGAACATCAAAGTCGGATGAACATCAAAGATGGAAAAAGATGTAACAAGGTATACCGTATGGTAAAAGATGTAACAAGGTATACCTGAAACTTATTGGCTTTGTTACTCAACGCTGCAATTTGGGGCCCTTGGTCACTGACCGCATGGATGTTCTTCAGCCCACCCCTTCATGATATACATACCAAAAATCACCCTGATTGGTAGTCGTTGGAGTCCACCACTATTTTTGCACACGAGAACCAACGGCTAAAAATCATCATAAAAGCGTGAGGTATACCTTGTTACATAACAACCCATAAATTTAAGGCGTATATCCTGTTAAATCAGTCAAATAGGAGTGGAAAACTCAAGTAGTTTGAGACTAAAGTAGGACTCAAGTTCCTTCCGGCTGTCTATATATTCACATCTCCCACGTCTAGCTTTCTCACAGTATTGAAAAATAGAAAATATTTTCACAGCAGGCATCGACTTTTTCGGTAAATTGGAGACCTACGACGAAGATCGTTTCTTCTCCCAAACCCCTGAGGAGTTTCTATTGTTGGAACTCTACGCACTCATCAACGAACGTGGAGAAGAATACAAGGAAGAAGAGCATAAATAACGTGAAGCAGATGTAGAAGGGGAAAAAGAAGAAAAAGCAGCTGTAGAGGGGAAAAACAAAGAAGAAGAAGAAGAAGAAGAAAGGGACAATGATAGAAACGAAGAGGAGTCTATATTATGGAATGAACTAGAGAAAAGAGAAAGGAGAAGAGTGAAGAAGAAGAAGAAGACGGGACAAAAGAAGATGAGGACAAAGAAAAGAAGCTGGATTACTGGTACATCCACTTGTCGCTATCACGTCGACAACTTCGGAGAGGAACAAGATTAAGAACAAGATCAAAGTTACTTAGTGCATGCAAGTTGTCGATTCGTTTTTATTTTTCGTAAGTGGGTTTGCTTAGTTTATCTTAAGTGTGTTTACAAAATCTTGAATTAGTATTGTTTAGATTTTTTTTGCTAGATGTATTGTTTTGAATTATTATTGTTTACATCAAGGTTTATAGGAGGCTGTTTTAACGGTATAATGGACTGGGGGTGTTACCGTTAAACCGGATTGTAATGGGCAGGGGCAAAAATGAGAAAAAAATGGATTTTAACTGATTTTAATGAAAAAACTGAAAAAATGACGCTGAAATTCAAATTTAAAAATTTTAAATTTGAAATTAAAAATTTCAAAAACGAAAAAAACAGAATTTAACGGAAAAGTAACTGAATTTAACGGCCATTTTTTTCCAACTTTCAGAATTTAACGGCCGTTAAATTCAAAGCGTCATAACAGTTTTTAATAAAACGGGCTTGGGGCATTACCGTTTAAACGGCCGTTTTTAAAACCATGGTTTAGATCTAGAATTAATATATACTTTAGAGTTTTGTTAGCTAATGTCAGGAATTCCACATTTTAAGAACCGGGGCATGACATGACCCAAGTTAATTTCTAACATATAAATAAATAATTTCTGAAATTATATAATTTCTGAAATTTACTTTTTAATTTAATGCCCCCTCTCTTAGAGGACGTACGCTGACGAGTAAAACTTGTGTCTCAAGATGTTGTGATGGAAACAGTCACAGCATTCACTGTGAGACACGTGGCATATGATTAGAGGAAGATGACCGTATGGATGTTTGGCCAGTCCCTCGGTCGACCGGTACACAAAAAATCAGCTTGCTTAGTGATTTCTAGCCGATTCGGTTGAAGTTATTTTCATGGGTTGATTTTAACGGTAGGAATCTGAGCATTATAGAGCGTTATTTGAGTGCAAAAATCCAAAGGTTGTAAATCACTAATCAGGCTGATTTTTGATTTGTAGGTCCACCGAGAGACTGGTCAAACATCCATACGGTCAGAGCCCTCTGATCGTGTGCCACGTGGCTCAGGTTGAGTGCTGTGACCGGCTTCCATGTGACACAAGTTTTACTCTACGCTGACCATATGGATGTTTGGGCAGTCCCTACGGGGGATCTGCAGACCAAAATTCGGCCCGATTAGTGATTTCAAACCTTTGGATCTTTGTACTCCAAATAATGGTCAATTAAGCTTAAACTCCACGTTCAAAAATAAATCCATGAAAACGACTCCAATCCAACGCTTAGAAATCCATACAGTCAGAAATCTCTAAGAATATGCAACGTGGCTCAATTGTAAGCGGTTCTAATGAATTGATTTTGCCCCACTTGAACTAAATCATGGCTCCGATCCGCCACTGACCGAGATTGTAAGATATCACAAAGGACCTCGGAGATTGTACTCGCTGCATCATCTAAGTTGGGGATAAATTCCTCGGATTTGCTCGAGGTGTATATCGGATCAGTCCGACAAGTTAAAATTAATGATACTAATTACTTAGATGAAAGAATGATATGACAATAATTCATAACATCGCCATTGGGCAAATCATAAAATCTAGTATTGCAATTTCATAAAGTGGGGTAGATAATTGGTTTTAACAGCCGTTAAAACCATCTAAACGGGGCTGTTAAAACCATCTAAACGGCGTTATTTTAAACCATGCGGTAGATAACTGGTGAGATGGATTTATGGATTTACAGATCGTGCAACTTTAAAAATCTTTTGAAAAATAATATAATTTCTGAAATATAATTTTTATTTTAATTTATAGTGCCCCCTCTTAGAGGACGCTGACCATATGGATCTTTGGGCAGTCCCTAGGTGGGCCTAGAGACCAAAAATCAGCCTGATTAGTCATTTCAAACCTTTGGATCTTTGTAGCCCAAATAATGGTCAATAAAGCTCAAATTCCATGGTCAAAAATCAATCCATGAAAACATAAATGAAATTAGATTTTTTCCGCGTCGTTGGTTACAAAAACCCTAAAGTTCAACAATATTTGTAATTTCTCTGATTTGGTACACTTAATCTGTAAAAATACAGATTTGCACAGTGACTCGTGTCGGATCTCGTTCCCACTCGGGGTTAGGGCAAATAAAGAACAAATTAACCGAAATCTGCTAAAAATGATGGAAGGATGAGAATGGTAGAAATCGAGATTAAAACAAGCTTTTATGATTTTTAGAGAGAGAATCTTCACAATTTAACTAAAACAAGAATGAAAGCATAACAATAGAAATCAACTCATTTGAAAGACTACGAAAATATGAATAATTGCATTGATTGAATTACCATTACATTGAAATAAAACATGCATACTTCAAATTAATCTAGAAATTAGGAAAATATAGAGAGAGAGAGAGATAAAAGTAGAGAGAGAAAGTGGAAGAAGAATAAATTTAGATAGAGAAAATGAAATAGAAATAGGTAGAGAGAGAAAGAAGAGAGAGTTAGAGAGAGAAAATAGGAAGGGATAGTGAAAACTTAAGATTCTAGAGAGAGAAACAAGAGAATGAGAGAGAGATAGAGAGATAAAGTAACCTTAGGACTTACCGGGGTGGTTGGAATGTGATCGGCCAAGATGCATGAGGTTTGGCTCTGATGATTGACTGTTGAAGAGATCGGCAATGAGAAAGTTGATCGGAGAAATGTTGCATTCACGCTACAAGGCTTGATCGTGGGTTGCATGCGATCACGAAACAGTGGCTGTTGAAGGAAGGTTGGAGAAGTCCATGGATCATGGAGTAAATCAAGGTGCTGCACATGGAGGTTGATGGCATGCATGGACTGGGGGGCGTAGGTGAAGCACGTGGCTGCAAGGAGGGTTGAGGCGGTGTAGCAGTCCACTGTGTGGACTGTTGTAGGTGGTGACGTGGAAGGATGGAAGACTACACGGTGGTTGTGGTTCAAGGGGATGGAACATCCATGGTTTTTGTGGTACTGGTGCAACAGGTGGTGCTTGCAGGTTTGCAAGTTGTGGAGGCAGCAAGAGGTCCCAAGGGAAAAGATCAACGTGAGAGATCACCGGTGGTTGAACCAGCAAGATTCAGTCCGATGGGCTGCAACTTGGGGGTGTGGAAGTAAGGAAGATGGCTACTCCGGTTTTGCAAGTGGCCGGTGATAATGGTGAACGCAGCACCGCTTGCCCAGTGCAAAGGGAAAAAAGGAGACCCTGGTCCATGAGGGAGGGTGCTGTAAGATGCACCAGTCGAGGGAGATCGCCGGTAAGAGGACCACCAGCCGGTGTTGTGAAGCTGCAACGAATGGAGGCTCGTTTGGTTGCTGATTGCTGCAACGTGGAAGCGCTGTGGAGATAACTGGAGGAAGAATAGAAGAAGAGAAGCACGAGAGAAGGAGAACCAGACGGTCGGAGTTGCTGCCTGCAACTCCGGCGAAGATGGAGGAAGAAGAAGAAGAAGAAGAGAATGCAGGAAAGAAGAGAAGGAGAAGGGGAAGGAGGTGCACCGTATGGAGATTTGGAGGAGCGCCTAGCCTGCAACTAAGGTAGTGTTTGGGAAAGCTTTTTGGGAAGCGCTTCTCTAGCTTTTGATGCCGAGAAGCGCTTCCTTAGCATAAATGGTTGTTTGGTTTACAAAGGTAGTGTTTGGGAATGCTTTTCGGGAAGCGCTTCTTTAGCTTTTGACGCCGAGAAGCGCTTCCCTAGCATAAATGATTGTTTGGTTTACAAAAACACTTTAGATTCCAACATCCCAAAGAAGCTAGAAGTATTTTTTTAAGAAACACATCCGAGGGTGTTTCTTAAAAGAGCACTTCCATGCTTTTGCGGGAAGCAAATCACCGTGAAAACGGTTCTCTTATTTTGTCACTTTTGCCCCTATTCAAAACACATACGACAAGAAAATAGAAACCTCTCTTTCTCTCTCACCGAAACCACAGTCATGAAGTCGTGAAGAAGAATAGTCGTGAAGAAGAACAGTAACAGCACATCTCTTTTTCTCTCTTATCATAGTCGAGCAACTAGAGGTAAGCATTCAATTTCTTTTTGGTGGGATTCTTTTGTTTTGTTGTTAGCCATATCAAGCAGATGGGGTTTATTCCCACTGTTATGTCTCTGTGTTCTCTTTTCTATCTATTTTTTAATCAGTTGCAAAACAATTCTCTGGAATTGAAAAAATTCAAATTTCTGCCATAATATAAGAAAGGATAAAAGGGAGAAAAAACAAAGAGATCTGAAATTTTATTTATTCTTACTGGGTAAAAAGAAAAAGGAGTAAGAGAGGAAGAAATAGAGGAAGTAAGAGCTTGGTTGTTCTGCTACTCCTTTGTGTGACCCTTTTTATCCTCTTCCTTGCCTAAGCTTTTCCTTTCTCTTTTTTTGTTTCTTTGCTTTGCTGAGTTTGCTAGCTCTTTGTATTATGAATGTACAGAACTACTACTTCATTTCCTTTCTTCTTACGGAGTTCTATCACTGTCATTTTAGCTCTCCGTGGTGTTTACCTTTTTTATTTATGTTGGGTAATATTCTTATGTGTGGCAGCACAAGAGAACACAGCACAACAAAAAACACAAGAGTAAAACTTCTATCACAACATGTTGTGACCGAAGAATGCACAATACGAGCCACATGGCACACTCTTAATGGATGCTGACTGTATGGATGTTTGGCCAACCCCTCGGTGGACCTGCTAACCAAAAATCAGCCTGATTAGTATTTTGCAACCTTCAGTCTTTGGACCCAAATAACGTTCAATAATGCTCAAATTCCTACGATTAAAATCAACCCTTGAAAATAAATTCAATCCAATGCTCAGAAATTGCCATGTTCATAGGTTTTTTTTCTTTCTTGTGGTTTTGTCCATGGTTTTAAAAACGGCCGTTTAAACAGTTTTAACTGCCATTTAAACGGTTACGCCCCAATCCCATTTCCATTAAAACCATTTAAACACGTTTTATCGGTTTTGAAAAAAATGGCCATTTTTTTGTTTTAACGGCCGTTTAATTTTGAAAAATTTTGTGAAAAAACTGCCGTTAAAACCGTTTAATTCCATTAAAATCCGTTTAATTTCTGTTTAAATCCGTTAAATTTTGTTTTTTTTTTCAAATTTCAAAATTTGAATTTCAGTGCCACTTTTTTCTGTTTTTTTCCTTTAAAATCCATTTAATTCCATTTTTTCCCATTTTTGCCCCTGACCGTTTCAATCTGTTTTAAAGGCCGTTTAAACGGTTTAAACGGTAACGCCCCCAGTCCGTTTAACCATTAAAACGGCCTCCTTTAAACCTTGGTTTTGTCTTTGGCACTCCAGATTTGTTATGTTCTTTCACGTTGAAGAATGTTTTGATCACTACCTCTGTTAGGTCCACTTGTATAGGTGAGGAAACTATGATCAGGGTAGCCTACAACACAAAAGAGATTGTAGATGAGCGAAAAATGCACATGTACTCTGTAAAAGGGGGACGAGCACATATAAAACACATTAACCTTACATGGCTCATTGAGTCTTGTCATGAATAATAAGATTCAAAAACCCCATGTTCTGAATAATAAGCAACACTTTAAGTTCAAGTCCTCCCTCTTCCACATAGCTGATTTTGACATTACTTGCACATAGATTAAAAAGTGTTGCTTACTGATTTTAAAAAATTATACAGACATGTGTGGGTCAATGTGTTTGTGTCTCTTAAAGTAATTTCATAATGGACATACCTAAATAATTAAAAACACAAAATTGAAAAGTACATGGATTGGGAAATCGAAGGAACAAAAAACAAGTTTACACATTTGGTTACAAATTAGTTGCATGAACCAAGGTATACTATTTCTTGTTTTCTTCTTAGATTTTTGTTTTCCTCTGAGGTCTCCTTTCTTTAATATATTTTCTTGGTCTTATAAAAAAAATCTAGGGTGCACCTTCCATAGTTAAGCAAGGAACATTAGTGACTTTATAGGTGGAGCCATTTGATATATAGATACCAAAAATCAACTTGATTGATAATTTTTTGACAGGCCTTGACACGCATCCCGACATGTACATGTTTATATATATTAGCATTCTTCTTTGATTTGTTTTCTTGTTTTGAAACTTTTAAAAGTCATATTTGTCTCTAATTTTATATTTTTCTACTTGTAGTTTGAATTTGGATTATATCAACCTTTTTTATGTGGTTTCATGTAATTAATTTAGAAATTCTAATGTCAGATGGATTATATCACCTTACATTCTTCCCTGCGTAATGTCATTGAGCGAACCTTTGATGTTTTGAAGGCATGATGGCCTATACTTAAACAAATGCCTTCATATAAACTACCGACACAACAGAATATTATTATTGTTTGTATGACACTACATAACTATATCAGAAAAGAAGCACTAGCAGATCAAGAATTCACCATTTATGAAGATGAGGAATATGTCGAGGAATCAAGTACTGGTTCAGTATATCATGAACCCACTGCACCCGAGCAACATTCAACTCATAACGAGATGGAAGGCAAAAGAGCACAAATAGCTGAAGTGATCAAAATTGCTTTTGATCAACGCAATTTAGATTTGTCTTAGATACATTGTATTATGACTTCTTACCGTTACTTTTATGGATAGATGAATTTCATTTTATAAATTGATGGGTTTTATGTTATGGGATGTGTTTCATTTAGATTGTTTGTTTTATGTATTTTGTGTGTTTTTAGTGTTATGTCATTCTTAAGAGCTACAAGATGTAATTTAAAATATAGTATTTGCCTTAGGTGAGCTAAAAATATAAACTACTCTCTTTTATTGAATGTAAGGGTATTTGTGATATTTTGACAGAATTCAGAAGCTCACAGCTAGTTTTGCCAAACAACAATACCAGCTTCTACATACAGAACAACACTTCACCAGCATGGTTTACCAAACAGTATTCTAGAAAAGAACGCTTCTCAGCAGCTGCTTCCAGAGCTTCTGCAGAAGTGCTTTTCCACAGCGCTTCTACAGAAGCATTCCCAAACAGGGCCTAAGTGTTGGAGGCATTGGAAGTTTTGTAGCCGACTAAAGAGATGACGGCCGGGGTTGCAAACCTGCAACTCTGGCGAGGATGGGATGAAATCACAGAGAAGAAGGAGGAGAAGGAGAGGTTTGGGGCATCTGATTGAGACTCCAATGAGTTGGGATTGAGAGAGGGAGAAGGTGAGGACATGGGGGAGTTGCCGTTCAAGTTTCAAGCAGCAACTTTTCGGCAAGGAAGAGGATAGGAGGGAGGAGGAAGATTCGTGTTTTGCAGGCGGTAGCTTGATGGAGAAGGATTCCAGGTGGTTGGTCGGACTGTGGAGAACAAGGCAGCGAGGTAGCAAGCCGTGGGGGAGTTGTTGGTAGGTGGAGTGCAGATTCCGGTGAGCTTCTCGCCAGAATCAATGGTGGTTGGCTAGAGTTGAAGCTTGAAACTCTAAGAACCTTGGTGATGGTAGAATGGAGGTTGTTGGTGGCGGAGGATTAAAGAAGGGAAGAAGAATGAAGGGGGAGAAGCTTTGTAAGTTGCAACAATTCCGGCGAGCTTCTCGCCGGAATTAATGGTGAGGAGAGGTGGGGGGTGCTGGTTGTCACACAGCCACCCAAAATCTTCAAAGGAGAAGCGAGAGAAGAGAGGGGTAAGAAGATATGGAGTTTTAGAGGGGGAGGGAACCAACTAAGCCAAAAGAGATCCTAGATCTCTTATAGGCTTGATTTATGTGGTGTAAAAATGGGAACCGTTGGATCTCAAGAGATCCAATGGTTGGAATATGTTAGTTAGGATAGAGAAAAATGGGGGAGAGAAGAATCGGTCAAGTGAGACCGATTCTCTCTTCTCTTGCATGTGAGCATGGGCATGGGCATGGGTCATGGGTCATGGGTATGGATCATGGGTATGGGCATGGGTTTGGGTCATAGGCATGGGGCATGGGTCATGGGGCATAGGTCATGGGGCATGGGTCATGGGCCAAAAATAGATAGAGAGAGAAATAGGAGAGACATGAGAGAAAAATACAAAATTATAACATTGGAGGGTTTTGAACCCTGGTCTTCTCTATTCTCTCTCGTCCGCTCCACCAATAAGTCAAACTTATCCCTTGATGTCAATTGGTGTGGCCTTTAACACCTAAGTCCTTCTCTTGATCTCCAGCTATTCTTTTCTCTCTTAGTCCTTGTTCCGGCTCTACGATCCTCTAGCTTTGCCCGTATATGTCTTCTATCTTTTTATCCTAGCCCGCTGGCTCTTTAAGCTTTGATAGAAGTCTTCTGTGGTTGATAGTGGGCCCGCCAGTCCCCGAGAATCGCCCGATAGTGTCTCCTGCAAGTGAAAAAGCACGTAATGAGATTCAATTAAAACGGCTTGATACTGGACTATCCGAAATGCGTATATTTTATGTAAATAGTCAATTTCCGTCTAAAGAATGCGTTTTACGCAATGAAAGAAACTCTTACGTAGAAAAGTCGACGAAAGGATAAGTTTTACGTAGAAGAATGCGACATCGCTATAAGGATAATGGCTTAAAATAAGCACTTTTGAGCGAATATCAATAGACCCCAATCCATTGCTTAGAAATCACTGATCCGACTAATGTTTGGTTTGTATGTCCATCTAGGATTGGTCCAAACATCCATACAGTCAGAAATCTCTTAGAATATGCCACATGACTCATATTGTAGATGGTTCTACTGAATTGATTGTGCCTCTCCCCCACCCACGATCAACAAAATTCTGGCTATGTTATCACCAAGGACCTAAGGGATTGTACTCCTTGCAATATTTAAGTTACATTTCTTATACTTGGGGATAAATTCCTCAGATTTGCTCGAGGCGTACATCGGATCAGCCCAACAAGTTAAAGTTTACTGCTATAGAAGAAATGTGGCGAGACTTTAAAATCACGATCGAAGGACGCGATTGGGGCTCGCTTGGGTCAAAGTCAACACTTTAAAAGGAAAAAAATGGTCGATTTACAAAGAAAGTACATTTAAATGAGCTTCAAATGGGCTAAAATTTTATGTGTGGGTTCTTTGCACTATTTAATGTCGGGGTATAGTATTAGATATGACAGATTCTTTACACAGAAGAAGATATTATGCTAACTTTAAAGGGGAAATATTGTTGATTTACAAATGAAGTACATTCAAATGAACTCCAAATGGGCTGAAACGTTATGAATGTGTTTCTTGAAACATTTAATGTGGGTGTATAGCATTAGATCCGTCATATTCTTTATACATAAGGAGATATTATGGTAACTTTAAAAGAAAAAAATATGTCGATTTACATAGGAAGTACTTTCAAATAAGCTCCAAATAGGCTGAAATCTTATGTATGAGTTCTTTGACACATTTAATGTGGACGTATAGTATTAGATTTTCCATATTCTATAGACATAAGGAGATGGTATGATAACTGTAAAAGGGGAAAATGGTCAATTTATAAAGAAAGTACATTCAAATGAGCTCCAAATGGGCTGAAATCTTATGTATAGGTTTCTTGACACATTTAATGTAGGTGTATAATATTAGATCTACCATATTCTTTACACATAACGAGATATTATGGTAACTGTAAAAGGAGAAAATTGTCAATTTACAAAGAAAATACATTCAAATGAGTTCCAAATGGACTGAAATTTTATTTATAGGTTCCATGAAACATTTAATATGGGCTTATAGCATTAGATCTAACATATTCTTTAAATAGAAGGAGATTTTATAGTAACTTTGAAGGGGAAAAATGACCAATTTACAAAAGAAATACATTCAAATGAAATCTAAATGGGCTTAAATTTTATGTGTTAGTTCTTTGAAACATTTAATGCAGGTATATAGTATTAGATATGCGAGATGTGTTACAGAGAAGAAGATATTATGGTAACTTTAAATGGATAAAATAGTCGATTTACAAAGGAAGTACATTCAAATGAACTCTAAATAGACTGAAATTTTATGGGTGTATTCCTTGAAACATTTAATGTGGACATATTGCATTAAATATGTCAAATTCTTTACAAAAAAGGAGATATTTTGGTAATTTTAAATAGAAAAAATTATCGATTTACAGAGTAAGTCCATTCAAATAAACTCCAAATGGGATTTAATTTTATAGGTGTGTTCTTTAAAACATTTAATGTGGGTGTATAACATTCGATATGCCAAATGCTTTAGAAATAATGAGATATTATAGTAACTTTAAATGGGGAAATGACTGATTTACAATGGAAGTGCATTCAAATGAGCTCTAAATGGGTTGACAATTTATGTGTGAGTTTCGTGAAACATTTAATGCAGGTGTATGGCCTTAGATCCCATTTTGGACAATTGGAGCTTGAGTTATGGCCAGATCGGACGATCGAGGAGCTTCAACTGTTGGA
The DNA here is from genome assembly GCA_035048495.1 of Euptelea pleiosperma. Lineage (NCBI taxonomy): Eukaryota > Viridiplantae > Streptophyta > Magnoliopsida > Ranunculales > Eupteleaceae > Euptelea > Euptelea pleiosperma. Next base: position 23,706,043 of record CM068550.1, read on the forward strand.
TCTTCATCAAGATGGACACCATTTTCAAAAGCAAAGGCATACGCCCACATGAAATCCAAAATGATGTGGGCGTATGACCTCAGATCTTATTTTGGAGTACCAGATCTTCATTATCAAGTAAGATCAAACGGTAGAGAAGCATCGATCGTTGGATTTCCATCTAAATGAATAGATTTTTCAAATGTTAAGCCATACACCCACATGAAATTAAAAATGATGTAGGCGTATGGCCTTACATTTCATTTTGGAGCACTAGATCTTCATGATCAAGCAAGATCAAACAACGGAGAAGCATCGACCGTTGGATCTCCATCCAGATGAACAGATTTTCAAATGTTAAGGCATACGCCCGCATGAAATTAAAAATAATGCGAGCTGAAACTAGGGTTTTTTCGGTCGTTGGATTCGGAAACCCTAGAATCAACACATTTGTAATAGATTCGAGACTTTAATCCTGCAAAAATAGCAATTCTCACATAGTGGTAAGTCGGATGTCGATCGCACTCGATGTTAGTCGGGTTAGTGCAGTGAGGAACATAAAATAACAGAATATGCTACAGAACTTGATGGAAGGATGAGAGGGGTGGATCGAAGTGATTTTAAAACATGCTTTGATGATTCTAGAGAGAGAATTTTTGCCACACACAAAAGAGCATAAAGCTATAATTAATTAAGAAATGCAAAATATTATTTTCATTGATAACCAAAGGTTCCTTACAATAATCAAATCAAAATTAAATCAACAAAAAAAACTTGAAAGCAATAAGAAGATTTAATCTAGAGAGACAAAGATAGGTTGTAGAGAGAGAAAAGAACTAGATTTAGAGAGAGAAAAAGAGACTAAGATCTAGAGAGATTGACTAGAGAGAGAAAATGCAAAAAGATAAGAAAATCTAGAGAGAGAATCTATCTAGGATCTTATCGTGAGCAAGATCGAGATTGACCAAGTGAGATGCCAGAGTTTCATGAGAGAAGGCCCTAGACAAGAGGGCTCCGAACATGATAGTGTGATGCTCAGAGAAGAGGAGAAGGAACCCTTGGAGATGTTGCCATAAGGAGAACATGCCCTAGTAAAGGCATTTGGAGAGGGGGTGACTAGCCCAAGAAGATTGTGGTTCTGCTTGCAATGGTGCTGGCCATGGAGAAGTTCTCGTAGGCCGTTGGAGGTTGCACTTTGGGGTTTGCAGGTTGAAACAAGGGTTTTTCCGTGTCGTCGGATTCGAAAATCCTTGGCTCAACAAAATTTGTAATTAATCCGGTTTAATTCCTGCAAGACTAAACAATTCTTTGCACAGTGGAAGTGTCAGATATCATCCGCACTTGGGATTAGTTCATGCGAATTGGAACACAAAAATGGTGAAAAATGCTTGAGAAATATGGAGAGGTGAAGTGGTGATTGAAGTGATTTTAAACAATCATTTAGAGAGATTAATAGAAATTACTGCAAATATGACACCAACAATATTAACATCAAAACTAACTTTATTGATTAATCAAACATGCGTACTAAAATTGAATAAACAAGAAAAACTAACCTAAAAGGTATTAAAGTGAGCAAGTGAGAGGAGAGAGAGAAACTAGTGAGAGAAAGAGAGAAAAGTAGAGAGAGAAAGAAATAATAAAGAGGGTTCCTAGAGAGAGAAAGAGAAAACTAGAAAGAAAAGTAGAGATAGAGAGAGATTATAGAGAGAGAAAGTACATTTAGATAGAGAAAATAAGAGAAAGAAAAGGTTAGAGAGGGAAGACTAGAGTGAGAAAGAAGAGAGAGAAAGAGAGAAGAAGTTACCTTGGTCGACCATGAAGATGCTAATGGAGGAGTGGTTTGGCCCAGTAGATGGTCAGATGATATGCAAGGTGGATCATGGAGAAGGTGGTGAGTTGCTGCCTTAGGATCGAATTCCCACCGTTGGATGCTTGAGGGAGGGAAGCATGGTTGCTGACCGTGGTGGAAGGTTGACATAGGGGTCAACCATGATTCAAGTGATGCATGCATGACCAAGCCATGGAATGGAAGCACCCGATGGTCGGCTATGGAAGGTGCATGGACTTGAGTTGCAGTCCATGCAGTTCAAAAAGGAGGGACAGGTGAGAAGTCATAACCTATCACATAGACTCACCTGGTTGAAGATGTTCAGGACATGGGGTTTGTCGGCAAGGTGCTAGGAAGAGAAGGGTGCACGGCCTGTTGACCGGAGCAAGGTTGGAGGAAGAGAGAAAGAGAGGCTAAGAGAGTGAGAAATCGAGGAGAGGTGAAGCACGAAGTTGCAGATTAGAAGAGAATGGCTCAAGGTCAAGCCGTGGAGGTGGTCGGGCAGCACAGGAAGATGATGAAGTGCAGGTATGCCAGCCGTGACGTGTAGGGATGCCAACAGCAAGGAGGTTGTTGGTTTCCCCTGTGGTTAAGTAGATGGTGGTGGCGGCGCACCAATCTGGCGAGATGGTGAGAACATGGTGCTCCAATGGAGAACAAAGATCAGAGAAGTTGCAAATCATTTATGGAGAAGGGAAGGCTGATATTCGATTAAAAGTGCATATTTTTCACTGTTATCTTCTATGTGTTATCACACTCTCCTATATAAAACTGTTCTAATTATCCACTTTTCTACGTAAGAGTCTATTTCATTGCGTAAAACACACTTTTTTGGACGAAATGGTATATTTGCATGCATTAAACGCATTTCTGGAAGTCTAGGTATAAAGACGTTATGATCAAGTCTCATACGTGCTTTTCTCTTGCAGAAAACTCGATCAGGCTATTCTCGAGACTTGCGGGCCCCACGATCAACCATAGAAGCCTAATATCAAAACTTGAAGAGCCACAGGCTATGACTAGAAGATACGGGCCAAATATGGGCTGAATAAGAGGACCAAAAAGCTGGCCCAAAGAACGAAGAGAATAGGAGAGCCAATGACCAAGAGACGGACCAAAGCGTTTAAAGCCACATGAGTTAGCAAGAAATGATGGTCTACTCTACTGGAGAAGTGTGAGGATGGTCACAGTGAAGACCAGGGTTCCGGACCCTCTACCAATACTTTTATCTCCATTTTCTGATATTTTCTCTCCTCCCTCTAATTTTCGATCTCATCTATCCTTATTCTATCTCTCTTCATCTCTCGGTCCTCGAATCTACTGACCTAACCCCATAACTCATGCACATTGGCTCTGTCTCATCTCCCTTAGCTTTTTGACCGTTGGATCTTCAATCGGACCGTTGGATCTTCCACCGGACCGTTGGATCTCTCTAGATCCGTCGATCTACCAATTTGGGTCCCAATCAAGTCACTATCCATCCGATCATCATCAAATTGTCTGTCAAATCATCTTGTGAGACGATGGACACCATCAGTCCTTGTGGACCAGTAGCCGGGCCTATCATCATCGACCCGTGGCCCGACCATTTAGTGGACCTCACGATTTTTAAATGCTTTAAATTAATTCTTTTTAAATAAAAAAGGAGGGTCCACTAAATGGGGAAATTCCCCAAAGAAAAGTAAGGTTTTACTTAAAAAAAAATAAAAAATAAAAAAAAATATTTTTTTTATTTCGATAAAATCCCTAATTTCCATTAATGGAAACTAGGGAGCTTTAAAAGGGGAGAAGAGAGGGTTCTTTGAAAATCCTAATCCCTCTCCTTTCTCTCCCCAAGACCTCTCCCCCACGTATTCCCCCTTCTCCTCCTTCTTTTCTCCACTTTCTCTTCTTCGTCTTCTTCATCTTTATCACCGGAGTTGCAGCCTGCAACTCCGGCCAACAACACCTTCTTCTTCTCCGGTTCACCCACCGAATATGTGCACCACCTGCTACTACGTCCTCCTTTGCTGGCCAAACCAGCAAGGTTGCATAACCCCCTCTCTTTCTCTTGGAAACGAGGTCGCCTCCTCCCTCCTTTCTTGCCGTCACCACCACCTGCAACCTCCATCTCTCCTCCTCCACCACGCCTCATGCATTCCATCCATCTATTTCCAACCGTCTCTTCTCTCTGACCTAAAAACCAGCAGCTCTCTCACCACGTTCTCCCTTCTCTCCACGTTTTTCTTGTCAAGAAAACAAACCCCCAAACCGTCCTCATTTTCTTCACCAAAAACCAAAAAAAAAAAGGGAAGAAAAGAATAAGAGAGAAGAAGGAAGAAGGAGATCTGGGCGTCCTCCACCTGCCTTTCACCACTCCTCCTTGCTGCTCTACCTCGCTGCTGCAACACCTCCAGACTACCCTCCTCTTCTTCCATCACCTGCTGCACCATCCACCTCTCACAACTGTTGGATCGCCTGCACCTCCGCCCAACACCTCCATCTCCAAGCACCACCGCCTAGCACCTCCATCAATCGTATGCTGTCATCTCCACCTTCATCACCGATGGTACACCCATGCTTCTCACATGGCAGCAACTTCTCCAAAAGGTCTAACGTGCTGGTTGCTGCACACCCTCATCACCGCCCCTCTTCTTGACTGTTGTGCGCACATCCAACGGCCTACAACCTGCAACTCATCTTGCTGCCCTTCGCCTCCATAGTTCATGCCCCTTTCATGCACTCCATCTCACATCTCGCAACCACATGGACCGATTCATTGGCCGACACCTCTTCGGTAAGAATTTCAGGGTAAACCCATCTCTCCTCTCTCATATCTCTACCATTTCTTTATATTTCTCTCTCTAAGTCATCTCTCATTTTCTCTCTCTACTTCTTCCTCTCTCTAGGATTTTTTTTATCTTTATTTTTTTAGTGCTTTCTAGATTAGTCACTTTATTATTGTTTTCTTTTATTAGAAGTTGGATCTCAACATTTTATTTGGATAAGGCTTTGTTTAATTTTACCGTATTATGTCCAATTCTCCTTCTTGGTCTCTTTTTATTTTTGAATGTGGCGTAGTTGTCTAAAAATCACAAAAAAAAATGTGTTTTTAACATCACTTTAATCACCACTCTCATCTTTCCGTGCTTTTCTAACAAAAAAAAATCCATCATTTCATGTCCTTGACTTGCGCACACTAACCCCGAGTGTGGATCGACATCCGACATACTTTCCACAATACAAACCTGTAATTTTGCAAGAATTTTGAGGCTCGGATCACATTACAAATCTTGTTGGAATTAGGGTTTCCATAACTAACGACGCGGAAAAAACCTAGTTTCAAAGACACTGTGAGAACCAGTCCGATTGCAGGTGCGTGGAGGGGTTGTAGGTTGAGCAACCTTGCTGGTTTGGCTAGCAAGGTTATTGCGGTTTGGAGGGGTGGCTTTCATGGTGGTGGAAGGAGCACACAGGCGAGGAGATGAGCAACATGCAGGTTGTGACGTTGCAGGACTAGGTGGAAGAAGAAGAAGAAGAAGAAGAAGAAGAAGGGGAAAGAGAAGGAGAAGGAGGAGAGGGAGGAGAAAAGGATTAGGGTTCGTGCCCCCCTCTCCTTCCTCTTTTATACCTTCCCTCTTCAATGGAAAATACCATTTTCTACATAATATATATATATATATATATATATATATATATATATATATATTTTTTTTTTTTTTTTCTTTTAATGGACAAATTTGCCCATTTAGTGGACCCCCCCTTTTGAAAAATTATTTAAAATATTTTGAAATCGTGGGGTCCACTAAATGGCTGGGCCTTGGGTCAATGATGATGGGCCCGTATGCTGGCCCATATGTTTTAGCATGGAATGATGAGGGCCATCGAATTATAAGATGATGTGATGGATAATTTGCTGACGATCGGACGATAGAAGTGGATGGTGATGATCGGATGGACCATTAGACGGTGGAGATCACTGGTGATGGATGGGTCATTGGTTGATAGAGATTGGCCAAGGTAGGCCACAGGATAGTTAGCTTGTGACAGGAGAGAGGATCGGATGGTTGATATTGAGAGGAGAGAGAAAATGAGGGTTTTAGAGAGAGGAGAGAGAAAATACTACAAAATAAAGAAAAATTGCTTGTAGAGGGTCATGAACCCTGGTTTTTGACTTGGTCTTTTGTATGCTTTACCAACTGAGCAAGTTCTCATCTCGTGTTGGTTGATAAGCTTTAATCTCCTTAATCTTTTCTTTGAAGGCTTGATTCTCCTTCTCTCTTAGTCATCTCTCAAGCTTTTCGATCATCTGGATCTGCCCGTACTTGATCCTATAGCCTCCTATCTTCAGCTTTTGGCTTTTGAGTTTTGATCATTGGTTCTGGAGGTTGATTGTGGGTCCGCATTCCATCAGACTCGTCCGATTGGTGTCCCTATAACAGAAAAGCACTTAATGAGTCTTAATCAAAATGACTTAATATCTAGAGTTCTAAGAATGTGTTTAATTGATGCAAATATATCATTTCGTCTAGAAAAATGTGTTCTACGCAATAGAAGAGACTCTTACATAGAAAAGTTGATAAAAAGAGCAGTTTTACATATGAGAGTGTGATAATGCTAGAAGGATACTTGCTTAAAATAAGCACTTTTGAGCGAATATCACAGGTTGTGCACGTGGTGCACAATGGAGTCTTGGTGAGGGCGTTAACCTCCTGGCTACAGAGCCAGATCGACCTTGGGATCTATGGAGATTTTGCAGGTCCGATCATGAGATGGCTAGTGATGGAGGGTCAACCACTTGCTGGTTCTCCAATAGATTGCAGTTTGTGTAAGAAGATAGGGCACTAGCAAATCGTGGAGAGGCGAAGATGGGGGTAGTCGCTGGTGCTTCAGGAGCAGCAAGGAGAGAAGGGAGGCAACGGTGGTGTGCAAAGGTGAGGACAGGTTTGAGGGTGCAATCTGCAAACGGTGGGTTCTTCTTGAAGGTTGCTGGTTGTGGTGGTGCGCCGGCAACTTGCAATTAGGATGAGTAGCGCTCTAGGGAGAAAAATCGGTAGTGGTGATGGCTGGTGTACACATGTACAAGGTTGTCACATGTGGCTTGCTACACGCTGGTGCTGGTGATGATCAACCTTGGTAGCTGGTGGTAGATGAAGACGCACTAGTCCAAGAGGCCAACGACTTCATCCACTCTCCTCATCTTTTTTTTTTTTTTTTTTTTCTGGTGAGGATGGTTTGAAGAGTTTTTTAAAGAGAGAGAATTGGAAGAGGGAAGAGAGAGTGAGAGGAAAAAGAGGGTAGGGTTTTGAACGTGGTCCCCTTCTATTATCTATTTAAGAGAATATATATACATGACTTATTAGGGTTCGGTCCAAGTCTCCCTTGGAGCTAGACATACAACACTTTTGATCACCCTTTCTGTGGGCCACCCTCCATGTTGTTTAAAATCTCTCCTTCACACATCCAACATCTTCTTAAATTTAGAAGATTTTAAATCTTAAAGGACCAACTTTCATCCAAGAGAGAAAGAAAACTTTAAATCTTAAAGGACCAACTTTCCAAAATTGTTATGGATTTCCTTGTCTTGTTCCCTTTCTAAATCTTTTTACCAACAAGATTTCCTTTTAGCTCCAAAAATTCTATTTAGCATTTCATCACCATCCAAAAGCATTTGGGCAATTATCTCATGTATTGTGTGGTATCCTACATGAGTAGTCAATATTATCCATCATCCATGACCACTATCCATGTATCATCAATTTCACCACATTCTTTTGTATGATGGCTACTATGTATATGACAAGTGGCACATCTATAGATCTCATTTCTCCTAATATCCATATCGGTCCATCGTGGTAACTCGGTGAGTCCCTTTGTGTAACATGCTATCATCCATGATATCGAACACTTTGTAAAGTCCACCTCTTGTGATGTTCGACCCACAATTATAGTCTATGGTCCAACTTCTTTATCATGTTTTATTCATGTGATGTTTGACCAGTGTGTCCCTGGGTTCACATATGTCTTTGAATTAACACCTTGGCTAAACACGCATGTTGGTCTACCAGTAATCCCGCCAATTGGCCCAATACCTTGATCACTATATTGGTTCAAATTTTGGCCCACCTTCAGGTCCACATCTATGTTCGTGACTCAGTAGCGTAGTCTACACCTTCATATTTCTACGATCATGGTCTATAAACTTGGCCTAAAAACTTGATAGTGTGGCCCACTAACCTTTTGGGCTTGACATCGGGTTTTGTACTGAGCCTGTAGGCCTTCTTTGGATTTTGTCGATTGGCTTGAGTACGTCTATACTTCCCAAATCTTGAGAATTTTCTTGATAGGATTCCTACCAGAGAAGACACGCGTAATGAGAGTTCTGCAAAACGGCTTCGCATGTAGGTTGAATAAATGCGTATGAATGCATGCGAATATACTATTTTGTGCAAAAAGTGTGTTCTACGTAATAGAAGAAACTCTTACGTAAAAAAGTAGACAAATATAGCAGTTTTACGTATGAGAGAAGAATAACGCTAAAAGGATAATTGCTTAAAATAAGCACTTTTGAGCGAATATCACGATCGCATGGCTTCATATCTCATTTTGGAGCTCATCTTCTTTATGATTAAGTAAGATCAAATAGCAGAGAAGCATCGACCGTTGGATCTCCATCCAGATGAATAAAGCTTTTAAAGAATAATTTCTTATTCTAGTTTTGGCAAAGATTCTATGTGACAGAAACATTAATTAGAACCGTTCCTACGAGCACCAGTGTAACTTCAAAGTTGTCGTGGTACGCATTCTTCGCCGACTACGTGAAGACTAAAAGACAAAGATCGCAAGAATCAAACGGTTGGCGACTTGAGTCATCTGAGTAATTGCTATTCGCTCGTTAAAGATCATGTCCGCTTGCATAGGAAGGTAAGAGACTTAGTGACTATAGGAACAGGATATTAAAATCTGATTAATGGTTGAACTAAGTAAAAAGACAAACCCAAGTCTAATTCGTTCTAGAAGAAGTAATTTTATTGACTAAGGGAAGTCCAATGATTGGAGTTTACTCAACAATCTCACCTTTTGGTAGCGAAACGTCCTCTTTCGACTTCCCGACGATGTCCATTGGTTCCATTTTGTGAAAAAATACGATCGAGAAGAACACATTAACACAAAATCAACAAACAGTGATCAAACGCTTGGGAATTTACGCGAGATAGATTGAAATTCGTCTTACACTATTGTTAAAAAAACATAAATTTGATGACCCACGAGAGATATAGAAGAGAGAGATTGAATCAATCGAAGAACAAAGTAGTCGAATCGAACACGAAAAACCCAATAGCGAAACGAGGAAGAATCATAACTTAAAGAGATTAAAAAAAGTGATTGAGAAGAGATCACAGGCGATTAGGGCACAGAGACGAAAGAAAGTCGGGGAGAGAGGGAGGAGGTTCTGGTGTAAATTTACGAAATTGCCCTTGGGGTTTCATTAGGCCGATAAAACCTTCGCTCACACTTGTGTGTTTGCAAAGCCAATCACACATCACAATATGAGCCACGGGGCACTCTTAGAGGACGATGACCGTATGGATGTTTGGCAAGTCCCTCGGTGGACTTGCGAACCAAAAATTAGCTTGATTAGTGATTTCTAAGCGTTGGATTGGAGTCATTTGCATGGGTTGAATTTAACCGTAGGATTTAAAGCATTATTGACCATTATTTGGGGTGCTATATCCAAAGGTCTGACATAACTAATCAGGCTGATTTTTGGTTTGCAGGTCCAACGAGGGACTGGCTAAACATCCATATGGTCATCGTCCTCTAAGAGTGTGCCACGTGGCTCATATTGTGGTGTGTGATCGGCTTTGCTCACACACAGGTGTGAGCGAAGGTTTACTCGGTTAGGCCATATAGGCGTTAATGTAGCAATCCATTACTCTATTATATTTAGTTTCAGGCTTGGAGGACCCTCTTTTTGTGACCCTCTCGGGAGTCGTGTGCTCAGCCGTGTATTTCGAGAATCCAACGGTGGTTGAGCGCTTGCAAAAAGTGAATGCCAGCTTAGCTCTATCAACCACCGTTGGATTCTCGGAATCCAAAGAAAACACGACTCCCAAGAGGGGTCACTAAAGAGGGTCCCTAGAGCTCGACCCATTAATTATTATCGGCCAAAAGGTTTTCTGGTGCTACCCCAGGATTCTTTGCAGTAGTAGTGCAGTTTCATTACACATGTCATCTAAGATTAGGGTCCAAATGGTCCATAGTAGGGGTGTAAATGCAGATCCGATTAGCTGATACCTGATATAAAAGGAACATGTTGAAATTATCCTGTTTTGATACTAGCTATTTTGCTTACAAGAAAAAAAGAAAAAGAAAAAAGAAAAGAAAAGAGACTAGCTATTTTAGAACGAAACCAAAGAAGACTCAAAAAGTGTATGATAGGTTTTGGTTCTTGATAGACCAGTACCCTGACTGAATCGGAACCAAACCGATAGGACTTGGAACCGATGTACTACTAGGGGCCTCGCCTTTTTGTACTCGTCTTTTCACTCGTGCTCTTAAACGTGGATTTCGAATCCACGCTAGAGTTCTCGAGCATGGATTCCAAGAATCCAACAACCACCGTTGGATTCTTGAAATTCACGGTTGAGAGCACGAGTGCAAAAGGCGAGTCCCTCGAGCCTGGTCCTAGTGTTAAAGATGTCAAGCTTCTTCTAAACTGTAGTATGAATATTATTTTATTTTCTTCACATTTTTTATACAACATAAGAGTACCCGGTACCCGACGAGAGATTTGGATATTTATTTATTCTAGTTCTAGAACCACTTGTTTTTGTACCAGAATCGAAACCAATGGGAACCAAAATTGCATACATAATAGGTTTTGATTTTGAGTACATCGGTACTGGAACCACAATCGACACATGGACCAGGCTCATTTTCTAGTGTAGGGCAAGTTTCTTCCTGGAATAAGGAATGGACAATAAAACTTTGCCCTACACTAGAGTGTTTTGGAATAAACAGGTCGCGCTTAGGCTAATCCGGCTTGAATTTCGGCTGAGTTTGTATAGCAAAAAATAATTTTTGGGTTTTTGCACTTTGAAATGGGTCAAATTAATTACTTTCACAAGTTAAGGAGAAGTAGTTTTGAAAGTACTATTGGCTTTTGACTTTTGGCTTTTGACTTATGACTTATGCCTATCACTTTTGTTTAGCACATTTTGAAATTTAAACTTAAATAAAACTTTCATAACACGCAAATACCCTTCACTAAGGACAAATCATAAATGACCACTAAACTTGTTATAAAACTTTTATATGCCAAAAATAACCATTTAGTCTTTAATAATAGATTTAACGGACAAAATTGTCCAATCATACCCAAACCCAATATCCATAGAAGCCTGGCCTGAAAAGCAATATGCTATGGATATTAAACTATAAGTCTAGGTTACTGCAATCCCAAATGTAGCATTAGTGGCTTAGTTTGAAGCCTTGAACTAGGGCATGAAATGGAGTGGATATGACTCAAGATGCAATCTGATTCATACCCATATTTTGGTAAGTTTGGATCTTCAAAACATGATTTGAATAGACAAATGGGTTGAATATGGGTCTGGATGGGTTGGTAATTAATCCTACGTTCTAACATGTCTTGAATAAAAATAGTCAAAATTAGGTGATAATTGTAGATACCATAATTAAGTTGGAAGCAATCAATGAAAGTAATAAACAATTCATAAATCAAATATAGATACATGAGGACAACATGAATACCTCTTAAATACTACAAATAAGAAATTAAAAGCGTAAAATAAAAATTTTTCCTATTGCTACTAGGATTCTTCCTTAGACCTTCAATTTATTTAAAGACTTGTTTTCACGAGAAAACCTTAAGTCTCACAACCAAGTTTTATTGAAAGCCTAGATCTTAAGAAGTTTTATCTTTTATAAGTGTTACTTCCTTGTGAGCTCAAAATCTTTTATATTCCTAGGTTATTCCTTAGTGATTCAAGTGTGAGTTGTGTTTGATCCTTAATGGTTGAAGCTCCTTCTTCTATGAAGTATTGAACATGTTTTGAGTGAGTCTATCCCTTCATATATCTTTGTGACTCACTAGATATGAGTAAACCCCGTGGATTCGGGTGGTTCGACGTGTTTTCATATCTTTGCGAGATTGTGCAAAGAAGGATATGTGTTCATGGATTTGAAGCGTGGAATTACGAAACAATAAGGAAAATCAACGACTAGAGACTCATGAGAATATTGAGTTGGTATTCAACATATATGTCGATTATATGGTATAATGTCTATACCCATTTATTTTTGTTAGTGCACTTTACTGTTTGGACATGGTCTTGAAGCTTTTCATAGTAGAGTTTTTCTCATAAAATATCATGTGTTATCTATGTGATTGTTTGTTTATTTAATTGATAGAATCAATTGAATGACTTTAAGAATAATATATCCTTGATATATTAGGATTAAATTTGGTTGATTCAATTCGTTTCTACTTTAGCATTGCATACAATAAGTTATCCAAATAACAGACCAATAGAATAGGTTAATATTTTTTAATTTGAAATTAGACCTATTCACCCCTAGGTCCTATTCACACCAGTCTTTTTCAATTGGTATTAAAGCTTTAAGTCACTAGCAACCCGAGTGTAGTCCTTCTCAATACGAGTCTATAGATACTCAATGGAATGGTGGTTCTATTATTCATCAACTATTATTTGACAGTAATAACTATGCATACTAGAAAGCTAAGATGAGAGTTTTCCTTAAATCTCTAGATGGGAGACTTTGGATGTCCACCATACAATATTTTTTATTAAAAAAACTTTAAGGATACAAGGGCAAACTAGGAAGTGGACAGCATCACCCTAAGAGAAGGCATCCCAACTATGTTGGCACCCTCCCCTCGTCAGTCAAGGTTTTTTGGACTAAATAAGCATTTTTTTTATTGAAAAACATTTATAGGGATACAAAGGTACACAAGGAAGAGGACTACATAACTATAAGAGAAGACATCCCAATTATGTTTCCATCAAAGTTTGTAAAACTTCTAGAGATGATTCTAGGCTTAGAAATGGTAGATGCCAAACCTAATGATCAATTGACTAAGGATGAGATAGACTAGTGTAACTGGAACAATAAGGGTCTTGATGCCATCTTCAACGTAGTCACACTTGATGAATTGTCATATATCAACATGTGACACTTTAGATGCTCACTTCTTAAATTAAAACTATTAGGATGGATGATAATGAATCTTTTTTTGATTTTTTTTGTTAAGCTTTTGGACATTGTCAACTCTTACTTTAATTTAGGGAAGAAAATCCCTAAGTCCAAGGTTGTTAAAAAGGTTCTCAAATATCTACTTAGGAGATTTGAAAGTAGGTTTTTCTGGTTGTTGGTTCAGTAACCTTAGAATCAATAATATTTATAACTTTTTCGGCTCACTTAAATTTTGCAAAAATACATACTTTGTATAGTGATAGGTGTCAGATATCAGATTCGCACTCGGAGTTAGAGATTAGCGCAAATAAACAAAACATACTTAACGATGAAAATTATTTAGAATGATGGCGGGATTTAAACAAGCTTTTGGAGATATTATCATCAACTAAAAACATTCAAATAAAGAAATCAAAACAAAAAAGAGGATGGAAAACATAATTGTGCTCAAATCACATTTATTTATCAAATGCAAATATAACTTATAATGTAAACAAAAGCAAAGACAACTAGTTTACAACTAAACTAGAAAATAAGTAAAGAGAATGGTAGAAGGAGAAACTAGAGAGAGAAGGTGAGGGGCATAGAGCATTAGAGAGAGATAGATTGTAAGAGAGAGAAAAATTGAGAGGTTAGAGAGAGAAAGAAAGTACCATATCTTAGAGAGAGAAAATGGAAATCAAACCTTGAATTATGGGAAGAAGGGTTCGGCCAAGATGGTGATGTGTTCACGATTAGATGGTTCGATAATGGTGTGGTTCGTGGCTGCAATAGTGAGTTGTAACACAATTTTGAGAGAGAGAGAGAGGAGATGAGAGAAGAGGAGGAGAGGTGTACCTGTTGGGGTGTTCCACCTATTTGTCACGCAACTAGACAACCAATGAATAGATGCACCAGTTCGTGGAGGAATTGAAGCAACTTACAAATTTGCAAGTTTTGATGAAGAAGAAGATGACTGTGCAACAGTCTGGAGTGGAGAGGCAGATGTTGGAAGGAGCAGTAGGTGAGGCAAGGGGAGAAATATGTCGGCGTGGAGGAGAGCAATGCCCACAATCTTAGCATAAAAATGCCTTGTGTTGCTGCCAAAGGGAGGGGTAGCAACGTGTAGATGTGGAGGAAGGGGTGGTGAAGGGTGCAAGGACTTGCACAACGGTTGGAGAAGATGGTTGTCCGATGGTGGTGATGCGCACACAACCAAAAGAGGTCGTGGGGACTGGTATTGATCGCCTTTGAAGAAGTGCAACCCGTAGAGAAAGAGTGTAGCATGGAGGAGAAGAGTTGCAGGTCTGCAACTCTCCTCGGTGGTGGACAGCAGCACACGGTCAAAGAGACCGTGGAGATGGAGGAAGCAATGGAGAGGAGGGCCATTGATGGTGGAGCAAACCCGACATAGAGAGGTTGTTGGCTGTTAATAGTTGCAAGCGTGCAAATGGTAGCAACAATGTGTTGCAGGTTATCCATGGAGAGAAGAGCTGCAAAAGGGGATGGGGGAGCCGTGGGTCTTCACTATGGAGAGAGCAAGGGGGGCACCACCGGCCGGAGATCTCGGCGATTTCCAATGGAGGGTTCTTCTAAGAGGAGGAAGGAGGAAAGTCGCCAACGGTTTCCTTATTAGAGAATTGTAGGTGGCAGTGTAACTGGTTTAGTTGTAGAGCCTCGAGGAGACTGTGTGGTATTTCGATGGGAGTCGACAAAGAGATGGTGGAGTGGCTAGGGAAACGTTGGCTCCTCCTTTACTCTTGAGAAGGGGAGGGAATGAGAGAGGGGAATGAGGAGAGAGGAGATTAGAGATGAGAGGGTTAGAGATGTTTTTATCACAAACGTGGGGAGGGGACCTCACAAACCCTAAATGCCCTAGGGTTTGTGATGTTAAGAGAGTGTGTGAAACTAAGAGGGGGGAGGGAACCAAGAGATGAGAGGTTGCCATGTGGGTTTTCTGCGGGGGTGCTAGGGTTTGCTGAGGAGAAGTGAGGACTTCGTCCTAGACCGTTGGATGTTGGGTTGTAAGATAGAGAGGAGAGATGGTGTATGAGTGGTTGGGTTGGGTTTTAAAAAAGAAAGGAGGATTGTTAGATTAAAGGTGGTACGGTCGGTGGTGGGATCGTGAGATGGAGTGGCGATGTTGTGAGATCGTGGTGTGCATGAGAGAGAGTGGACCGTTAGATTAAGTGAGGGTAACATCATGGGATGATCGTGAGCATCATGGGATCATGTGGTATTGAAATGATAATGATCTAGGAGAATTGGTTGGGTGAGTTGGGAGATGATCACATGGCGATAGTTGGGTATTTTTGTTAGATGGGGTGAATCGTATGGTTAGGATTTGCGAGGGTGATCATGAGCTGGTGGGGTTTTATTGAGAAGGGTTAGTGTGAACCATTAGATTGGAGAGAGTGGTTTAAGGGAATGGTTATGGTTAGGGTTAAGATATGGGCAAGGTGAGAAGGAGAACCGTTGGATCAAGTGAGGCTTGGTGCTGTGAACGGTTTGGATAGTGAGATGATGGTGATTGGTAAGACTTGATTAGGATGGGAGATGATTGATCAGATTGATGATTGGCCAAGGTGGGCCGTAGGATATAGTGATGATTGGCCATGGAGGTCATGGGATAGAGTGATGGTGAGAGTAGAGAGAATCAGATGGTTGAACTTGAGGAGAGAGAGAATTAGGGTTTAGAGAGAGGAGAGAGAAAATAACAGAAAATAAAGAGAAAAAGAGCAGGTGAAGGGTCTTGAATCCTAGTCTTCAACATATTCTTCCACGAGCTTCACCAATAGAGCAAGCCATCATTTATGTCATTTGGTGTGGCTTTAACACGTTGGTCATTTTCCTGGTCATCAGCTCTCTCGCTCTTTTGGTTCGGCTCTACGATCCTCTAGCTCAGCCTGTATTTGGCTTATATCTTCTTGTCTTTGCCTGCTGACTTTTTAAGTTTTGATAATAGACTTCTATGGTCGATCGTGGGCCTGCAAGTCTTGAGAATCATCCAATCGGGTTTTCTACGATAGTGAAAATGCGTAATGAGACTTCCACAAAATGGCTTTGCATGTAGGTCAAATAAATATGTATGGATGCATGCAAATATATCATTTTGATCAGAAAAGTGAGTTCTATGCAATAGAAGAAACTCTTATGTAAAAAAGTTGATAAAAAAGAAGTTTTACTTAAGAGAGTGAGATAACGCTAAAATGATAATATTAAAAAATAAGCATTTTTAAGCGAATATCACGACCCTCAACAAGCATATTGTCAGTCCTTGGTAATTATTGTCAGTCCTTGGTAATTAGTGTCAAATAAATAAAATTAGTGCGAAATAAATGAAATTGAAATGATTGGGCACATGCTGCACACTTTTTTCATTAGCTCAGAGAAAATTTCGTTTGTCAAATTATTGTAAAGAATGCAAAAATAGTTACAAGCTAGCAAATAGTGGGCATATTCTAACAAGACTACAGACTGATAATCAGGGCCCAGAATAGTCAGACTCAGCGTAGGTGTGTGCTCAACATTATCATCCTCTGGCAGTAAAGATTTCTAGATCACCGTAAAGATTGTATGTCTTGAACTCAAATCTCACGTGTATAACACTAAAAAATGAATCACTCGTTGGTGGTTTATTTTTTCTCTCAAGTTATATGTGAGGAGATGTATTGATACAAATAAGCAAAAATCTAATATAAGTATTGTTTGAAGGGAGAACATTTTAAGAAAAGCTAAAAATCTCATGATAGGAATATCGTTTCACTCGGGAACGTCGTATTAAACTCTATAGTTTCTATTTCTTTATTTTCCACATTTTATGATTATGCTACCCTAGAATCAAGTTGGACTTCAATGGGTTGTAATGAGGCTTAGGTTAGGTTTTCGAAAAATAGGCAACATAGGAATTCAAAGTTCTAAGAGGATATCTCAATTTTCTTGTAATTTTTCTACGAGTGTAAGACTATTTCTTTTCCTTCTTTCATTTTTTTTAGTTTTTTGATATTTTTGAGGCTGCACAATTTGTTTTTTTAGCTCTTTTTCATATTTTCTTTTTAGTTTGAACCACTTTCATTTTCTTTGATTTTTTTTTCTTTTATGGTATACTCATATCACTTATCCTCCCTAGAAGTAGGGTCATGAGTCATACTTCTTTTCTGGATTGGGCTTTCGATTAATGGGCTTGACAAGAAAATGTTTTTAAAAAAGGTTTAAAGGGTTTCTAGTGAAGTATAATCCAGGTAAGTTAAAAAGGCAGAAAGGTTTAGAAAATTGGCCTAAATCATTTTTTAGGGTTTGCACTCTCATGTATACTGTCTTGAATAGATACATAGAAAGTTCTGTCGTAGTAATCTAATATTTGATGTCGTTCCGAGTTCCATGATCAAAGCAAAGGATAATGAGATCTCTAAACAAAATATTGTGAACATGAAGAAAATAATGAGTCACATGGCGGAATTGTTGTATAACCATCTGAAATGACGAAAGGCTCGAAAGCTCACTAAGTTAGGTCTCCACAAATATTCTTCTAAGATCTCTAGAGATTCTAAACTTAGGATGACTTTGATGTTGATAGTGTGCAATTTGTATCGAATCTGAGGTTTCTAAGTGTTCAAATCTACTGTAGTACTGCTCGACTAGAAGCTAATAGGTAACACTTTTGAAATAAGACATCCTTTAATGGTAATTCTTAGCTAATCATAGTTAGGGTATTGAACACATTTTTGGAAGTCCTAGAAAACTCTTAAAAATACAGGAAACCACACCAAAACACTAACATGAGTTTTGGTAAACACCCACCCCCAACCAAAATAAAGCACCGTCCTCGGTGCTCATGACCGGGACATAAATGATGATTGATCAGTAATTACATGATGCAAAGGCTTAGGAAGGATGTTATCAATTTGGCATAAATTGAACATTGTGCGGTACTTGATGATTTTCAGAATGAATTAATGTACATGCATGTCCAGATATATATGGAAATAATATATGAATGCAACTCATGTAACTTTAGGGATTCCAGAATTGCCTTTCTGACAACGCTAAGTTTTTTGTCTTTAGCCAAACAGAACGGGGGTTACTATAAAGTACCCCAAACTAGGCTTTAGCGTAGCGAGACTGAGAAAGTCATCAGTCACCCGACTCATCAGTTGGAGTGGAAACCGCTTTCATTCGAGCTAACTTATCCCTATTGAGGACGCATGAGTAGGTTCTTTCTTAGTAAAAAACTGAGAGGGTGGTAGCATGTTCTATGAGTTCTATGACCATGGTTAGTAGAGTCGCAAACTCATTGAGTTTGGCGGGGATGGATCTTAGTGGAGTAGATTCTAGTGGGGGTTACATCAAGCACCCCCAGTCAGGATGAAGCGCAGTGAAACTGAGTGAACCATCAGTCTTTAGAGACTGGATCGATGAGATCCGTCTGTTGGGTTTCTTATCAGTAAGAAACCCATGAAAATGAGGTAGAGTAGTGGGTTATGATAATCAAAAGACTCTCAAATCGAGTTGAACGATTTGGCATTGGATCCAACCTGGTGGAACTAGGCCCTAGACTCGGTAAAGTTTTGCTACAAAGAGACACTAACCAGAATGAACTAATTATATGATGCACATAGAACACAAGGATAATCTTAAGCCAGTTCTAAACAAACAACATTTTATTGGATCTTAGCTTATTATCTGTTGGGGATAGTCAAATTATGATTGTGGGTGGAATCACTGATTTAACCTGGTTGAATCCGCCGGACTGACTGCACTCGATTCTCACAAACATGTCACTCGCAAACTATCCGTCTGGTACTAACACGAGTTTAATTACTATATAACATGTAGCCTAAATAGACGTGCGGCACTTGGGCCATCTTAAATACGTCCCAGATTAGTCGGATTAGTCAAGCGGTTTGACATGTGTTTTTTCGGAGGAAAACTTGGTCTAACTGTGTTCCTATTTCAGTGTACTTGATGTGGCAGGGACCTGTGGGTATGCTTGGAAACAATGATCCACACTCGTGTACTTATTCATCTTGGACTTTTTAGAGTCACTAAAAGGTAAATGTTCGTAAAACACTGATTTAGAAATGGGGCTCTAATTTGTTGGTTCTTTTTATACTTAGGCCGATTTACACTCGAGCTGATGTGATGAGGAGGGTGATGAAATCCCATTAGTTTTAACGTAGAGCTGGGTTTGCTACTTTTAATTAGGTTCATTTTTTGGCCATCCACGCACTTGTGAAAGCAAAGAATCAAACATCATAGAATTCATTTAGCACCCGGGATCGCTTTAAGAAGTGAGGTGTAATACCCCGAACTTTCAGCTAGGGGTATTATGGTAATTTGATCCTCATAGAATAATTTTGGCAGTTTGAACTTACTTTCATTCTTAGATATCCTATATTAAGTCATGTGTCAAGTTTGATAGGATTCGGACAACTTTGAAAAACTTGTTATTTTTGAAACTCACTTTTAGGGCTAATTTCCTACTAAAAATAATGAATAATAACTCACAGGGAATTTTTTTGAACACTAGATGATATACTTGATCTAATAAGATAATAAAAATATTTTTGACCCCGGGCCTCGAAAACTTTTCAAAAATAACCTACTTACTTTATCTTAGGGTTGGAAACCCATCTCTCGAATTTTGGGTCATTCTGAAGTCATCTTGACACTTTTCCAGGACTTTGAGCATTTTTATGAATTTTGTGTATTTAAATTATTTCATGTGATTTATGTGTGTGTGACATGTGTCGATACCTTGTTGTACGAACTTTCAAATTTTATAATATAGTTTATTTGAATTAATACATGATTGTTGTATATTATTATGTTATAATATATAGTATTGGACCCACATGTATTATATATATTAAATCACCATATATTTATGGAATATGTCATAATTATAATTAATGAGTATTTAAATTGTTAATATAAGTAATTGCATAAATTATTGAGCTATAATTGTGGGATGGGCCCGTAGAGCTAATTTAGAGGCCTTTTGGACTTAAGAATAACATTAAATGAGGCCTAATGGATACATATGGGTCTTGGGCCCATTTTTAACCCATAAGTAACTTAAAATATAAGCTTTTAAGGGTTGAGAAAGTCACCCCTTTGAGAGTTACTAATTTCATTTAGAATAGAAACCCTAAAGATTACTTCCTAAACCTATTTAAGAGAACCTTAAGGCTTGGGAGCTTTCACAAACCCTAAACCACCACTCCCTTATTTCTCCAAAAAGAAATCTCTCATTCTCTTCCCTCTTCCTCCATTGAAGCACCTCCATTAAACCTCCATTAAATAACCTTTTTAAGCCTTAGAACACCCTCATCCCACCATTAAAAAAGAGATCAAAACCTAGCATTCAAACCCTCTCATCGACCTCTTCAACATAGTTGGGAATCAACGGCATCGGATAATTCAAAGAAAACGTGGAGCTCCCCTTCCACCATTATTTCAAGCTTTACAATACGAATCTACTGTCTATTTAAGAGATAGGTAACCCCTACCATGCGTATCTTCTTCTACATATTTTGTTCTCTAAGCATGTTCATTATGGGTAAGAAGTGGTTGAATTATTATTTTGAATTACTCACATGTGCTTCTATTTCTTTTATCTGAATATTATATTGTTCTTTCCTTGCAACTCCCTTCTTGTATATTATCTTTGATTTGGAGGGAAGGATAAGGGTGAAAATGTGTCATGACCATGCACTAATGGAAACTACGGATAGTTCTCATTAGTGGATCGATCATGAGAATACCTCTAGGTGAAAACGTTTTTAGCCTTAACCCTCCGTTATAGTTATTTTGACATTGATTTACACTACGCCGGTTTATATGGGAGGAAGTTTATTATTTTTGTCGTTAAGCAAGAAGGGTTTGGGTGAAAGACCCTAAACAATCCTGTAGATGAGCCATAAGGCTACTCCCAGCGAGGGAAGGAGATGGAGACCCATTAGTGGTTGAGTTATTGAGATGGGATGTCATCGCACTTTGCATACCTTGTAGACTATTCGTTGTATATTGGTTGTTATGTCTTGCTTATCACATGCTTTATTCTATCCATGCTTCCTATGATTATGCTTAATTAACATTATATATGAATTAAGAGTGCCATTGGGTTACCCGTTGCACTACTGAGTCCGTTGGACTCACGGTGTTTTGTGACACCGCACAGACGAGTTGGGCTTTAACCCGACGGATGACTCTTCTTGGGAAGTACCTGACGACGAGGTGTACGGGGATGGTAATCACGACGAGCCTTTGGAGGCATCAGAGGAGTTCTAGTCCTTTAAACTATTTATTGATAAAAACTAATTATCTTTGATTTTGATTTCAGGCTTGTTCTGGCCAATCTTTGGGAACTTGTCCATTTTATCTTATGGATGATGCTTGATTATTTTATTCGATAAACATAATGATTTGACATTATGTTATTTATATGATGATAGTAGATTAGTAGTTAATAATAGAAAATTGACCCTTAATGGACCTAGACCGAGTTTTGGACTCGAGAAACTAAAAGCACTAGAATACTATATAAGACAGAACTGTAATTTCTTAACTATTACATATTTTCGGTAAGGTAACTGACAGAATTTGTGATTGTCACAGAAGGACTTTTCGAAGGTCTATCAGTTAGCTTTCCAATGATCTAAACGGTTTTTACAGTTTCTTTTTGTACAGAAAGTTATGGCCAAAACACTGATTGTGGTATGAACCAGTCCATTCTGAACCCGAGCTAAATAGACCTAGTTTAGACCCTTTATATGACATATTTGAGCTCTGACCTCAATATGAGAGTTGTAGCCAACTCAGAGAGCTATCCAATGGACTTTGGAACAGCCAAATTGGACATCGTACGAAGCAATGGCGGCTGTTTTATTGTAGCACTATCCAGGTGCACTAAAAGGACTGGAAAAATGGGATGAAATTTTATTTTCTCTGTTTGACCTAATTTTGGTTTAAGACTTTCTCATATATAGTGGGTTAATGCCATATAGTTTAAAATTGAAAAATAATTAATTTAATATTTTTCTCATAATTCATTTTAGGGTCTAATTACCGAAATCTATTTAATCACTTAGTGAATTGTGGTATTGATGACTTGTTTGACAATGAATCTTAGTGGTTTAGAGTCATACTTGAACCATTAGGATGCATTCATAGATCACCTCTAAGTTCGGGTATAAGGTTGACCTATGGATTTTCGGGTCGGATCTGGATACTCGGATTTGGGGCGTGACACGAGGTGAAGAAGGCCACGCCATAGGGTCTCCTTTATGGGGTAGAGAGGGGTATCCAATTGGGCTTGGGCTTGATTCATTTTAAGTGAGCTTTCACTCCTTATCCACACTTAGGTTCGCAAACCTACACACAAATTAGTACACAATAGGGGTCTAAGGTTTTGGGAATATTTTTGGAATGTCACTCTCTTGGGTGGGTAATCATTCAATCAATCAATTGGGCAGGACAAATTGAAAAGTTACTATTTATAAGAATTGATTAAAATTGTCAAAACCCTAATAGACCTTTCCAATTTAAGAGTTTCTCCAAATTAAGAAAATTATTTGAAATTAGAAATTTCTTAAAACTGGAAACTTGCTAAATTCAGAGTTTCTTCCCGTGTTGGAAACCTTCCAAATAGGGGACCTTCCATATTTAGAAATTCTCTAAAAATAAGAATTTCTAATTATGAAAATTCTTTCGATTCAGAAACTTTCCAAATATGATTAATTCTAAATTCGAATTTTCCTAGGAATAAACTTTGCAAAGATGGAAACTAATTGATTTGGAAAGTATCCAAAATATAATCTTCCTAAAAGTGAATAACCTAAAAATGTGTAGAAATTGAAACTATCATTTTTTATGATTTTTTTATATTTTTTGTGAGTTAAAGACTCAATCAAGGATTTCTAAAAAAACCTTGAACACATATCTAATTAAAGCAATAAAATATGTCATAATTATTACAAGATTTGCTCTCGGCCATCCGAGGCTTAAAAACAGTAAGAAATTTACTGCTCAAAATACTAAAATAACAAAAATAGAAGGTTTCCAACTTCGTCGTACTTCGTTCATTGCGCTTCCTATAAGGTTTCCAGTATTCATTCGAACTTCGTCGTACTTCGTTCATTGCGCTTCCTATACAACCGAGCGGCAACAACGTCATTGGTTCGAAAACCCTAGTTAACAATTATACTCAAATCAACTTTAATTATCAAATGCGAATATAACTTACAATGTAAACAAAAGCAAAGAAAATAAGGTAACAACTAAAGATTATAAAAACCCATATTTATAATTGTCAAATTCCATGACAAAAAGGACATTTACTTGTACGCTGATAACTTTAGTGTGAGAAGCTCCTTTCAACCCATCTTGAAGTGTGTCGATCGACCTAAGGAAGAGACTCAAGCTTCATAACACTCAGTCTACTGCAACAATTGTCCAGGAAACTGCCAGTTGTCCTTCATGATTTCTTTCTACAGGTGACTGGAAGGTCCGTGGGTTTGTTTACACCTATGAGCGTGTTTTTTGTTTGATTAGGGGTTTGTCGAGGTTTTTGGTAGGGTTGGTGAGCTCGGGCGCCCGCAACTCTTGGGGCGACCGAAGTGACCTCGGTCGACCGCCCTATTATGGGTCGCTCGCTCTTTTTAGCTTGTTGTCTGAAACATAGCTAGGTTGACCCCTCTTTCTTGGGTCGCCCCCGCTCACTACCTCAGGCGACTACACTTTGTTTGGTTGTCCTCGCTCTTTCCATTTTGGGAAAATTCTGCCCGTTGAAGGGCCTCCTTGGTGCTCTATTTAGGCTCGACTTTTGGCCTTTTAGGGTACGAATTTTGAGAGAATTCTTGAGCTAGTTTGTGCAAAAATCCTAGACTTGAGAGCTTATTTGTTTGAGACCGAATATCCATGCATAATCATTCTTGAGAAGATTCATTGAAGGAGAATTGGTGGGTGCGGCTACTTATGATCTCTACAATCTTGATGAACGTACGTGCCTAACGGAAATCGATCATCACTCGGATTTGCACCACTTTGTAAGGAACGTGATTCTAAAGCTCCGTGGATTTTCTTTTCGGCTCCTCGAGATGTAAGTCCCTTTAGTTTGAACCTCTAGGAGGTATTGTATCACCTAAACCCTGAGTGAGTTCTAGTGAGTCTTCACTCACTTGGAACCGTGTGGGAAAGTTCCCACAAGAGTTAAGACCCGTCTTGACCTAGAGTAGAACTAGGCGGTAGATTGCTCGCTTATAGCGTAAATAGGTGTGTGAGTGATTTAATCTCTCGTGACTATGATAGTGATTTTGCTACCCATTGGTTATTCAATTATTAAAGTTCACTGCTTGATTGAATAGTGAATTGAGCTCAATTGAGCGTGTGACAGTGGATGTAGGTGTGTGAACACCGAACCACTATAACTCTCTATGTTGTGGCGTGTTCTCTTGTCTCAATTCTCGCTTTATTTTGCTCATCTGATTATTTGTTTATGAGTGAATGCTTGTGTGATTGGATATTAAGTTATTGACTCTAACCTTAATCCGCATAAGTTTTAAAGGATTCAATATTGTCCTATTCACCCCCCCCCCCCCTCTAGGACATTTATAGTAATACCAAGGGAATTTCACTAGAAACCCTAGAACCCAATATAAAAGACAAAAAAATCTCCAACCCTAGGGACCTCTCCCACGACTCATCATCTCTTCTCTTTGATTCTTCCATTCTCATCTCTAGCCGTTTTCTCTCTCTCTCACAACTTTGAACCCATTCAATCCCTTCTCTCACTTTCTCTCCCTTTTTATCTCTCTCCATTGAAACCAACAACCATTCCACCGGTCTGAAACACAATTGGACAGCAAGCTTGAGCTCCACCTGCAAACCTATTCCCACTTGCATCACCGTAGGAGAGCCACTGCCCCCGTCCATGCTGTAGCTCCCCTCCATAGCCTGTGATCTCCAGGTCATGCACAGTTTGCAACGCTTTTGGCATTTTTTTGGTTTGCCATCCATTCAAGCTACCTACAACTCTGGCAATAACGGTGTTGCAAACCAGCACGTGCAGACCGTCCATCTTCCATAACCCTCATCCATTAAAGCCACCGATCCTCTCCTCCTGGCGTGCATGCTGCTACTCCCTTCTTGCTGGATCTGCAACCTTCAATCCACCACCGACAAATCTAAACCTCTCTTGGTTCACCACCGTGCACCATCACCTATGGTGCAGTACCAGTGGAGATCATTTTCTCCACCACGCTGCTCACCAGTCCGCCATCTCCTCCATTGCAGAACCAGCACCTCTCCTCGCCACTATGCTTACCGGCCGTGCATTCACAAACTTGCTGCCCTTTCCATGCACGCCCTTCTCACCATTGCATCTCCAACTGGCCACCAATCCGAACGGCCTGCAACTGTACTTCCAGTCTGTGCACATCTCCACACAGCTCATCTCAAACGCTTCCAACCTCTTCCATCCATGGGCAGCAACTCTACCTATCTTTCAACGATCTCCATCCACCATGGTAAACAATTCTTCCATCCATTCTCTTCTCTCACTCTTTTTCTCTCTCTACTTCTATCTTTCTCTCTCTAAAAATCTCTCTCTATAGTTAGTTTTTGATGCTTTTTAGTATGTGGTTTCTCGTTCAATCAATGTACGCACATTTATTTATTTCAATCAATAATATAGTTTCTTTTAAATGCAATTTCTTCTTGTTGATTATTTCATATGCTTTCAGTAGTTGATAAATTCTCTTTCTAAAAATATCATGTTTTAAAAATCATTCATCAAATCATCATTCTCACCCCTCCATATTTTCAAGCAATTTCCGTATTTTAGAGTTCTTTAATGCATTTCCCTAACCTTGAGTGCGGATCGACATCCCACATGAATCCCTATACAAAGCATTATTTTGCAGGATTCAAGTCTCCGATCAAATTAAAAATATGTTGGAATTAAGGTTTCCGATCCAACGACATGGAAAAACCCTAAATCATGTAGCAGTCCGGTGGGGAGAGCCAGACGTTGAAAGGAGCAGCAGGTGAGGCAATGAGAGAAATACGCCGGCGTGGAGGAGAGCAGTGCATGATCTTGGCCTTGCATTGCTACCAAAGAGAGGGGCAACAACATGTAGACGTGGATGTAGGGGTGGTGAAGGGTGCAAGGACTTGCACAACGGTTGGAGAAGATGGTTGTCCGTTGGTGGTGATGTGCACACACCCAAAAGAGGCTGTGGGGACTGGTATTGATTGCCTGTGAAGAAGTGCAACCCGTGGAGAAAGAGCGCAGTAGGGAAGAGAAGAGTGTGTGAAAGTGAGAGGGAGGAGGGAACCGAGAGATGAGAGGGTGTCATGTGGGTTTTGTGTGGGAGTGCTAGGGTTTGTTAAGGGGAGGGAACTGACACCATTTGTGTTTTTTCTAGTAGTGAGTGTTTTAATAATTGCTTTAAATGCTTTAACGTCATATGAGCTTAATGAATTTTTGGTGCAGATTTGTGGGCTTCGACTAAGCCCATTAGAGATTTTTGTAAACAATAACAAGTGTGTAGAATAATTAGATGCCCTTATTTGTATCTTAGGGTAATATATCATATAGTGGATGAGGTGGCATATTAAAAATACATAAATTGTTAATTAAATTAATTGAAAATTGGTGGTGGCATTCTAGAAGATAATAATTTTGCATGAGGTGGAGGTGGGTGACTAGGATAATGGACACCACATATTAAAAATCGTTGGAAGCTAATGAAAGATTTAGATTTATTTTAATTAGATAGCTTGGTTAACTTAGGTTTGCAATTAAAGCATAGAATGTGGTTGACAATAAACTTGAAAATAATTTAGATATACTTAATGTTAATTGAAAGGAAAAAAATCAACAACTGTTACACTTAATATATTTAGAGAGATATTGGAGAGAAAATATGTCTCTCCAAGTATGAATTGACATTGGCATAAGGGGGAGTGGACTCCACTCTACCATAACCCTTCTGCACTAAAACTCTCACCCTAATGTATTTAGCATACTTTTGGGAGGAGTAATTTATACCCTCAATTCCCATATATGGCTACGTAGGAGATTTCCCTAGCCAAAACTACATAAATGTTCTTGAGAGAGCCATCCCCCATTATATGCAAACCTTCGAGGGTTAACATAAAACCCTAGACATCCACTCTTTTTTGTAAAACCCCAAGAGTGCATAAAAGAAAACCCTAGCCATTTCCTCTAGTTGAAAACCCTAATGGCTTAGCAAAACCCCCTAGTCGTCCCCTATAGATAAAAAAAAGGGAGAGCTATAGTGAGACCAAGAAGAAAGAAGAAAAGAACAAGAAGACGAAAAGAAGGGAAGGATGAAGAAGAACATAAGAAGATTCTTACATTTTTATACTCAGAGTTAGCAAAAGAAGTAGGCAAATATATGATCTAATACTTTTCGTATATCATGTTTATATCTTTTATGCTTCTTTCCTCCTCTCAATTTGTAGTTCTCCATAATATTTTCTCTTCTACTATGACTGATCTATGTGTATTTGTTCTCTACCATATTGTAATAGTGAGTTTTCTATATTATGATAATGTAGCATTTTATAGAGATGTTGAATGTATGATATGTATCATTATCATGGCACATATGAATTGGGCTCATTGCATGAGCATGTGGGGCTTTGCGTCCCTAGGCATCCAAAATTATGAAGAAGGGTTCGATGCCCTTGGATGAAAGGCCCTAAACCTTTGAGGAACAACCCTTGTGCGGGTATGGTTCCTTGTGTGTGTCATTTGCATCATTATGTATTGCATGGTTGATGCTCAACCACTTGTGTCCTCTGCTCTACTTGTCGATTGACCCTTCTACTAGCCCCTCTGGCTGCATTTGACTTTGCTCTGTGAGTTTCTTATGTCCCTTAGTCATAATTTTCAAGCCTAGTCACATTTCACAAATAACAAGAGTACGTGGCAGTTACAGAGACTTTTAAGGAAGGGATTTGGTTTAAAGGTTTGATAAATGAATTTGAGATGAGCCAAGAATCAGTCTTGCAACACTAAGATAGTCAGAGAGCCATATGTTTGGCAAAGCTCAAAGTGTATCATGCGAGGACCAAGCACATAGATGTAAGGTTTCACAATATACATGATTTGATTGCACCTAGTGAGATCATTCTACAGAAGATTCACACAGATGAGAACACAACCGATATACTTGCCAAGTCAGTCACAACTGAACTTGCTCAATCTCCCCTCTTATTAGAGTTTGAGAATGCACCTCGGCCGTGAGGTACTATTTTTGGTAGGAAATAGGTTCTCGCCAAGGTGAAGGTATTACAAACATGCATCAACACCTTCAGGGGGTCGGAGGGTATTTTTCGCCAAAGTGGAGATTGTTGAATATGGCTCAAAATTTAAACAAAGGGCAGTTTGGTATTTTCACTTAGGGATTTTGTAGCCCACTTATAAGGGCATTGCTTAGTTATTTCTAAATAATGGAAAACACAAGCATAAGGAAAAGAAGAACAAGGCGAGGCTTGAGAGACATTGAGGAACCTAGGGTTTGCTCAACGAGAAGAAGATTGAGAGGCTAAATGTTAGAAAGATGTAACTTCTTGTAATGATTTGCTCACATTTGTCAGTGAAATCGAGCTCCAAGCTCATAGCTAGTGGAGGTAGCCATTGAGGTGAACCACATAAAAATCTGTGTTGTGGTTGTGCTTGCTTGTGTGTTGTGGATTGTGTTGGTTCTTCTTGCATCTTTTTTGTGTTTCAGTAGTATCGTTAAGATCAGAAAAGGTGTAAGGTTTTTACGCTCACAAGGTGTTTGAGTTTACGCCAACAAAAAGCCCCTAGCAGAACATTGGGGCGGGATGGGTTGGGGAGGGTACATAGCCTACGTAGTAAATTAGCTCAATAAAGGTGGTGATATTTATTAGTGACCTACATTGTAGACAAAATCTATCAAGGTTGTGATTGATAGATAAAAGAATAAAAGTTTGGCTTGTTTATCTATATAATAAAACAGGGAAGTTGTCTCTCCACTTATCCCCCTCTTATCGGTTTCAACAAAGAAGGGCCGATATCTTATCCCCCAATTGGACGGTGGATCTCAGCCACTCACACCCGATTTTGGCAAATGCTTTGTAGTGGAGTGCCGAGGGCACGGGCCACCACTAGTATGTATATAAGAGACATAATCTTAGCAAAATGGTCAGCCAAAGGCACTTGCTAAAATGACATTGATGTGATGTTATTGATCAGGCGCCTCCCTGAGGAGGCAGATGAAATAGGTGGTTGGTGGTATGACAATTTTTGAAGAGCGCACATTAGACCCCATTAGATCTGATATTACTTCAAGGGCTCTTTGAATAGTTGCTTGCACTCGGCCCTTTTTTTTGCTGGTTCGATAGGATGGACAAAAAAATAGGGGAGAACGCATGAGAGTTTGAAGGGCATGCAACAAGGTTATTGAGGTACCAGTTAGGCGGCTACGGAACAAATCTTTGGAACAAGGGCTGGGTGGCATACCAAGGTTTAAAAAACAGCCGTTATAACAAAAATAACGTCTGGTATAAGGGATTCGGACCTCCCCCGTTACGTTATGGACCGTTAAAACGCCCAAAAAATAACAGCCATTATAATGAAATTAACCGCCGTTATTTTCCGTTATAACGAAAATAACGACTGTTATTTTCTGAAAAAAACTGCCTTTTTTTTCCGTTATTTTTCTATTATTTTCCGTTAATTTCCTTTTTGAAAATTTGAAATTCAAAATTTGAATTTCAGCACCATTTTTTCCGTTATTTCCCGTTATTTTCCCATTTTTGCCCGAGTCCTTTATACTGTTATAACGGTCCCCTTTAAACCTTGGGCCGTACAACTGGCATTATAAACCTTTATAAAAGCGTTATAAGAGTCATTATTTTATTTGTGAATGTAATAAAAAATATTTATTGTTATTTGTCCGTTAAAATATTGAGGCATTATAACGGGGATAATAGTAACGCCAGTCTGTTATAGCATTATAACGGTCCATTTAAAACCTTGGTTTAGCCAACCCCTTAGTTGATACCACCAAAAATCACCTTGATTGGTCATCTCTAGCCATTAGATTTTAGTGTTTTTTAGAAGTGATTCTAGCTGTTGGATTCAAACATGATTTTTGGGTACTCTATCCAACGGCCAGAAATCATCAATCAAGCTGATTTTTGGTGTGTATATCCACCAAGGGGTGGACTAACATCCAGGCGGTCGGTGGGCCGAGAAAAATGCGTTAGGTAGGGCCACTGATCAGCTGGATCGAAACCCTGCTAGAGCAAAAAAGCTTTCTAGCGGATAACATGTCATCGGATGGCATAGGATGGGATGAGATAATAACAAATAAACATAAACAAGAACAAGCAGTTTGGATTAATTCAGAAAACCTTAACCAGAAGAGGAGGAACCTGGAAAAGAGCTGTGTTCAGACTTCAGAGGAGGATTACTGACGAGAATCTGTCTCGTTTGCTGCTGGTTCTGTTCGATCAGAGTCTATACAGAGAACACGAAAACATCAGCAAGTGATTGTTCTTTTGTCGAAAGGAAATCAAGGCTTAAGTGAGAGAGGAGAAGAGATTTAGTTAGTTACCTTCATCTGAGACATAATGTCGTAGAACTGATTCTTTGACATTCCAGCAAGATTGGATTTAAAACTGTCTCCTGCAATCTGCTTTCCCGCCATTATTTCTTTCTGCAAGAAGGGCGACTTTGGTGCTAGACCGAGAGCGAGCTTCAGCTGGTCTTCGGCTAGGTTTTTATTTGGGAATATCAACAAACACTTGGTGCACAGGCATTGGTTACTATTGGGGTTGTTCAACCCAGGCTCGTTAATCCTTGAGAATTTTCTCCAAAAGCTCCAAATGTCATCTGCTCTCGTCCTCTCTTCTTCCCCTCTATCCAATAATCCTCATTTCCCCAACAATTCAAATCCATTATCATCAAATCCCAACATTTCTGTCTCTTCCTTCAACACCCTTTCCCCAAATCCTCTCAAAACCCCTCCAAAACCGCATCATTCCTCCAAACCTCTCAGAGTTCTCCCATTTCAAACAAATAACACCACTTCATCTCAAAACAACAATATTCAATCCAAAAATCCCAACTTTTCATTTCACCCAGACCCTTTGTTATGTACCCATGAAACGCTTAAAATGCCCACAGCCCCTTGGATGAGTGGCCCTCTCCTTCTTCCCTCCAATGAAGTCTTAGATCTCTCTAGAATTAAAAATAAAAAGAACAAAAGCAAAGGCGACAGTGAGAAGAAAATTGATCGGCCGCTGACCGCTAGAGAACGTGGAGGAAGGGGGAAGCAAGCGATGCGTAAGATTATGGAAAGCATTACAAAACTTCAAGATTTCCATAATTCAGGAGAATCCCAGAAGGGGGAGGAAGAATTCGAATTCCAGGTTCCACTTAAACAGGTTTGTGAAGGCGGGAATTCAGAAATGGAAGTGAGACTGCCGTGGGCAAGGGCGGAGAGGGTTGTTTTTCGGAGAACAAAGAAGGAAAAAGTGGTGACCACAGCGGAATTGAGTCTTCCTGAAACAGTTCTCGAGAGGTTGAGGAGCGATGCTGCGAAGATGACGCAATGGGTGAAGGTTAAGAAAGCTGGGGTTACCCAGGCTGTTGTGGATGAGATTAAGATGATCTGGAGGAGAAATGAGCTCGTCATGGCTAAGTTCGATTTGCCTTTGTGCCGTAATATGGACAGAGCGCGAGAAATCGTTGAGGTTTGGTCTATTTGTATTTAACTTAGTTTTGTTTCCCAGATTGAATTTGAACTCATGAATTGTTTATTTCCCTTTTTTGTGCATTTTTTTTCCCTTTTTGTTAGAGACCTTGAATTGAAATTTCACATTTTATTATGTGATTTGTACTTATCTCATTTGTAACTCAGGGCGTGTTTGATTACCAAGTGGGAAAATTGCATTTTCCTTAGGAAAACACAACTGTCCATTGTTAGATAGCCATTATAAATCTGGATAATTTTCCCTACTAAGCCCGGAATTCATTTCACATCCAGATAGGTGAGAATTCATTTCCACCTGAAAACACACCTTTATTTTCTCACATGATTGAAATATGTTTTCTCAGTTGCAATCAATCAGCCATTTAAGGCATATCCCAGATGTATTTTCTCGGGAAAATTTTCCGTGCAATCAAACACGGTCTCAGTGTTAAATAAATTTGATAATAGGTATAATTGGACAAAAGACTGAGAAAACCTCTTTGTTTTCCGCTCAAATACAAAACAAGGGGAACAATAGTTATAATACCTAACTTTTAAATTAATCAGTTATCCATATCTAGTTCAATCTTTGACAATGTAGCTTTCAAATTAACCAGTTATCCTAGTTAGTTGGAAGTTATGCTTGCCTTTTTTTTTCCCCCTATAGTTTTGGCTTGTATGTAGTTTTCAAACACGAATATATGCGTTTTGGTTAGTATATATTCTCCCTGATATTATAGTTTCTACATGGTTATATTTTGCAATTCTTCTGAAATACTTATCCTCTTCTTTTTTCTCCCTATATGCTCCCGAAGTAGACAAGATGCATATAAATGGTAGTGCCTTTTCTTTAATCAGGTGTGTCTATTTCTTCAGTATTTTTCTTTCTTTTCTCTCTGGAGAATGTTCTTAAATTGTCAACTTTTTTCGTGAATTTTTATTGACTTATCAACAACAATTTTCCTTTCTTTTCAGTATTTTTTACTAACCAACACTCACATGGTGTAGCACCTTTGTTTTCCTACGAGAACTGATCCAATTGGCAAGATTATCTTGATGTGTATAAATAATCTTGGAACTTTTTTTAACAGCTTCTTATTTTATTCAAAGCTTGACAATAATGTTGAATCGATTATTCTAAACAAGCAAAGTAGCTGTGTCAGGCATTCATTGGAACACCCCATGGTTTCTGGTGCAACAATTCCAGATTTCTTTTATTTCTTGCAAGATAATAGTTCAAATTTGTCGTAAGCTTGTAGGTTATTAGTTCTACCTTTTCTAGTTGAAGTATACTATTTAACAAATATAACATTGCATATGCCCTCTCTCTCTCTCTCTCTCTATATATATATATATATATATATATATAGGGTCAGGATCGGGGGACAACAATTTCTACAACATTTTTCACAACAATTTTCGCATACCCACATGGAAGATGAATCAGTGGCTGATTTTTGGTGAGGATGATCTCCTCACCATATAGACCACCCCTACAAAAAATCAGCCTATTCTGAAATTTCTAACCCCATTAAGTTTGGTCTTCAAGTTTACGATAAAAATAGACGGTCCATAATTCTTCAACTTCTAAACCAGTCTACGAATATCAGAATGATTTGAATTTTTGTGAGGATGATCTCCTCACCATAGAGACCATCCTTGCAAAAAATCATCCAATTCCAAAACTTATAACTTATATATTGGCCCGCACCAATTTTTTGTTGTAA
This sequence comes from Euptelea pleiosperma, assembly GCA_035048495.1. Lineage (NCBI taxonomy): Eukaryota > Viridiplantae > Streptophyta > Magnoliopsida > Ranunculales > Eupteleaceae > Euptelea > Euptelea pleiosperma. The sequence goes on from CM068550.1 coordinate 23,739,537, forward strand.
AAAATGTTGTAGAAATTGTTGTCCCCTGATCCTGACCTATATATATATATATAATATTTTCTTTAGGTATACATGTATGTATGCTCTTGTCTATATGTGCATGATACAAGTCATAGGACATGCCATCAAATTTTCCAATGTTATCCTTATTATTGTATAAAAAATAAGGGAATTTTCGGTGGGATTTGCTATGTACTAGGGATGGAAGTTAATTGGGGCTTGCTTGTTTTTGTTTCTTTAGTCATCTCGACCTCTCTAGCTTAGGCCTGTTTTCTATTCTTTTGCCTTTTGCCTTCAATAAAGCTTACACTTATAAAAAAAAATTAAGGGAATTTTTGACATACCGCCCATGTTATATTCAAAATTTGACATACCCCTCCTCCCCTCACAATTTGAAAAAGCCGATCCACCCGTTACTCGGTCCACCGTGTTAGATTGTCATTGACTAACAATTTTTTATTGAAAAGCACAAAATGCCATTTTCTTCAACCTTCGAACCAAAAATATGGGTTTGGAATAAAACCCCAACACCAAATCAAACGGCTGTGGTGGACTCGGCAGGTTGCGAGATTCCGGTGTGTTGGCCGTCCGTCATCGGAGACCAACCCACAGGAGTTTTGTGGTTGGCCGACCACCACTCTGGCGAAACAACTCTGACGATCAAATCTCTATCGAGCTCGGACAACTCCACAAACTAGAAAGCTTGTTGGACCTTAGCTACAACAATCTCACTGGTGAAATCCCACCTTCTCTTGGGACATTATCCAAACTTGAAGTCCTTGATCTATCTCACAATGAGCTCGTTGGAGAAGTCCCTCTCCGAGTTGGTGAGATGAGCAGTTGGGAAAGCTTGACATCTCTTACAATAATCTTCATGGCCAATTGGATAAGCAACTCTTGCACTGACCAACTGATGCTTGTGTGGGTAATGTCAGGCTCTGTGGAAGCCCTCTTGACCCTTGCGATGGCTCCAATTCTAACAACCAACACTAGTCTAAATGCATCATTAGTGGCGACAATTACAACCTCCTTGACCATAGCCGCCTCTGTTCTACGGGTACTTGGGCTTTTACTACTGTTCAAACGCAAGCGCCAATCTTTGAGAAGAACCCGTGAAATGAACTGCGCCTATTCATCTAGGTCTTCCCAAGTACATCGGTGACTACTATTCCAAGGTGTTGCCATAAGGAGAGAATTTGGATGGGCAGACATCATGGAAGCCACCAACAATCTGAGTGACGAGTACGTGATTGGGTCAAGTGGGTCTGGGACGAAGTACAAGGTAGAGCTACCCATTGGAGAGATAGTAGTAGTTAAGAAGATATTGAGGAAAGACAATCTCCAATTGGATATAAGCTTTGTTGGGGAGGTTTGGACACTCGGGAGGATAAGGCACAAGCATCTAGTGAAATTGATGGGGTGCTGTAGTAATAGAAGAGTCGGATCAAATCTATTGATATACGATTACATGGAGAATGGAAGTGTATGGGATTGGTTGCACCAACCATTGGTGAGTAACAAGAAGAGGAAGATCCTTGATTGGGAGGTGTGGTTGAGAATAGCAGTGGGGTTGAAACTGCTCTTACCTAATGAAGAATCTGCAGTTTTCCAAGTGCTCGATATTGCATTGCCATGCACAAGAACTGCCCCAGCTGAGAGACCGAATCTCGTCAAGTGTGCAATCATCTACTTCACATTGCTAACATTAATCAGGTGGATTTTGAGAAGAAAATGACTACAACTCCATATACTTAGTAGATGGACTCTTGTGTTTTGGTAAAGAGAGCTCTATGAATAACAAATCAGAATACATTGAGCACCCAATGGTTCAAAATTATTCGTCGGAATGGTGGTCGATTGGTCATGCGACTCCGGTAGGTTGGTCGCCGGTGATGGCCGGCCAACTCACCAGCATCTCGTGACCGGCCATCCACCACAGCCGTTTGATCTGGGGTTGGGGTTTTATCCCAAGGCCATATTTTTTTGTTCCAAGGTTGAAGAAAAGTGCATTTTTGTCCTTTCAAGAAAAATGTTAGTTAATGACGGTGGACCGAGTCATGGGGGGTATGCCAGCTTTTTCAAATTTTTTGTGTTTGTCTGTGTGTGTGGGTCAAATTTCGAATATAACATGGACGGTATGTCAAATTCCCAAACAATAATTACTTTGTTTTATATTATTAAAAGTATCCAGGTTTGACAAATCTGACACTCAAATTTCGAATATAACATGGGGCGGTATGTCAAAAATTCCCAAACAATAATTACTTTATTTTATATTATTAAAAGTATCCAGGTTTGACAAATCTGACACTCAAGTACATGTGTCAGACTCTGATGACCGTACCTGTACCTATGCAACGTAACTTGAGAATCACAAATTGGGATTTGGTTGTCAAAAGATTTATTTTATTGGGTGAATTTGAAAGTAACTTTTGTTGGGTCCTAACTCTGTATTACTCTGCAATTATATGTACCTTACTCCATTTTTTGTTTATTAATCAGATGAAGACTGGAGGCTTGGTTGTATGGAGTAAGAAAGATACTCTTGTTGTTTATAGAGGATGCAAATATGAGTCACCTTCAAAAGTTTTTCAAAAGTTACGCTCAGGTCTTGATAGTGGTGAAGGAACATCTCCCTCAAAAATCAGTTTTGTGAACTCTGAAGATGACATTACCATATCTCAAATAAAATCTAATGAAATCACCTTAGATGGAAAAATAGGTGGAAAGGATGGAAAAGAGGATTCTCATTGTACTAGCATGGAAGAAAATGTGGGTTTCCAATCAGTCAATGGGACATTGTATGAGAGGGAGGCTGATAGATTATTGGATGAGTTAGGGCCTCGTTTCACTGACTGGTGGTGGCGAAAGCCTCTGCCTGTAGATGCAGACTTGCTTCCAGAAGTGGTTCCTGGCTTTAGGACTCCATTTAGGCTCTGCCCTCCCCATGTTAGACCAAAGCTGACAGACGATGAGCTGACATACTTGAGGAAGCTTGCTCATCCTTTACCAACTCATTTTGCCCTTGGTATTTACTTTGCCTGATGCAAACTTTACATATGTCTTCTCTATGATTATGAATTTTTTTGCATAATATCAAGGTTTTTAATGATTTATGTTTACTCTTATCTTACAAAAGGGAGAAACACAAAACTTCAAGGATTGGCTGCTGCCATCATAAAGTTGTGGGAGAAAAGTCTTCTAGCGAAGATTGCAGTGAAGTGGGGAATTCCGAATACAAACAATGTGCAAATGGCATGGGAGCTGAAGGCAAGTTTGATAACATAGAAATTTCTTTTGCTGTAAAGATTTTGTAAGTGCGGATTCTTTGTCTGGTAGAATTCAATATTTGTTTGGTCCGGCAAATAGTTTGTAAAGTGGCACCAGTGTTGGTGATCATACTTCATACTGTTGAAATGTTTGGCTTAATGGTAATATGGTTGATAGGATTGTAAGAAACCAAATTTCACTCTATTCATGTCAGATCCCATAGAAAATATTTCAAAGTTTAATTTCAGTGCTATTTGATAAAAACTGTATTTGGATCATACACTTCCACATGAGAATGGAACAATTTGTGATTTCTAATTGTTTCAAAGTGAGGATATTAAATGAATTTGTAGATAATGTATTAAGAGTGACTGTCCATTATTCTGATTGTTCTAGCTGCTGTATAGAGTTACATTACCGCATACAAATGTTACTGGGATGTTGGGGATTAACTGAGACTTGATATGAAATGCAAAATATGGTGATGTCCAGATCCATCAATCTTAAATTCTAGAAGGTTTTGAATACAAAGGATGCAACATATTAGTTTTGATCAATAGTTATGATTTTCACTTAATGTACTTAATGTAAAAGTTAGACCGGCAACTTACCTGAATGGGTCAAGTGCATTGTTCTTAATTCTATAAGATTTTAGATATATCCTCTGAAAATATGAGCATAGTTTGGTAAGTTTCTGATAATGAAAATGGTATTTTTTATCTGTTGTAATTTAGAGTACTAGTTTATTTTGCTTGCCTTGACAGTCAGGAGTAATTTGGTAATTGTTTACCTTGTGGGTATCTTGTCTGTGAAGCTTTATGTATTTGACATAGAAATCTCATTAATGCAGCGTCTCACAGGAGGTGTTTTGATCTTGCGGAATAAATTCATTATCATATTTTATAGAGGCAAGGACTTTGTTCCTTCAAGAGTAGGAAATTTAATTGTGGACAGAGAAACAGAGCTCAAAAGATACCAACTGCAAGAAGAAGGCGCACGGTTGAAAGCAATTGAATCTTCTTATGTTACTAATGAAACAGTTTTAAACACCAGTAGTATCGGAACGTTTTCAGAGTTCCGGGATATCCAAACAAAATATGGGTTCCTGAGCAACGGAAATAGGGAGATGGATGTTCAAATAGAGGCTGAAAAACAGAGTTTGGAGAAGGAACTGAGAAAGCAAAAGCGCAGACTTTTCATTGTAAGATTCATGTAGTCATCTTATTTGATTATCAGCTGCCATCTGTGTGCAAACTGAAAATGGCTGATCCTAATGTCCCATTTCTATTATCGTGTTTAGCTTAAGTTGAAGATAGAGAGATCAGCGAAAGAGCTATCTAAGCTTAATTCTGCATGGAGACCTGCACAACAAGCTGCTGATCAGGAAATGATAACCGAAGAGGAGAGACAATGTTTCCGGAAGATAGGCCTAAAAATTGATAAAACGTTGGTGCTCGGTAAGGGAAAACATACCTTTTCTAATAGCTGTAATTCTATCATTTTCCCTGGAAGTCCATATTTTCCGCTTCTAGATTTTTGAGGAAATGAAAGATCAGAAGTTACTTATTCCAAATGAGTTTCCTACCAATATTGAAATTGCTAATTGAGGGACGATATTTCTACAATCTTTGCTGTTTTGCAATTCACCGAGTCTCCATTTATCAGAGCGAACTCTATCTTTTTTATTTTTCTGAAGGTTTGTATTTTTGGAGTACTAATCTACTAAAAAGCAGCAGTCAAATATCATGTTTTTTAGATATCATAGCATAGACATGCTGCATATGAATGTGGATCAGCCATTCATATATCAAGTCATAATTGCCGTCTTGATGTAGAAAGGGTCTTGGAACAGTTTATGGATCAATTCAAGGCAAAGAAGTCCAATCGGGAGCCTAAAAGCCCATAATAAATGGGCCTCAAAAATCCATAACTCCAAATTGGGCTAATCATATATGCAAATTCAAGCTATCGACAAGATCTACAGAACTTCAGCTCTTGGGATTTAAGATAAATTCCATCATTTAAGGGTCAAAGTTACCATTTTTAGTAATTTTGTAATTTTAAGGTTAGGATGAAGGTTTTGGTTGAATTAGGATTTATATTTTGAATGGGTTTTACTATTTCGGGAAAGTTTCTGTTTTTAGAAGTTTTAGAGTTTTAGTTTTCTATTTCTCTAGTCAGTTTTGATGAAGATATAATCCTTGTGTTGTCAATTCTAGGGATTCGCTGGGTTTTTTTTGTATTTATCCTTTGTATCTAATTCGATTATTTTGGTGCTTCGGACTTGGAGTTTTGGACTTGGTCTTGGAGTTTCGGTGTTCAACCTGATTAGGCTGTTGATGCACTTCAGAGATCTTGATCTTTTTCATCAACTCTTCTTGGATGTTCTTTGGTGGTTGTGAGGGCAAAATGTCGGATCTTGCTCTCACGATGGATCAGATCTGCAAGCTGTGATGAATCAGGCGGTCACTGGGCTTTTATATCTTGTTGAGATTACGTGCAATGTCGTAAGTTTGCTCCAACTGAAAGCCTTCTTTGGCTCAAGAGCTGGATCTTCAATGGATCTTGGTTCGACCGTCGTAAATCTGCTAAAGTTCGCTGAAGTTGCTCGTGCGTCTGATTACCTCCTCTCCTTGAAGATCTCATCCAGATTGCCCGAGGATCAAGTTAGTGAGTGCGCTCAAATGGTGGACCGCTTGTAAGAACTGCCTGAAAGAAGAAAAAGTTGCAGAAGATGGAGATCAAGAACCGAAGAACCCCAAGAAAGAAGTAAGAGTTTTCCTTTTTTCCGAGTGTTCTGATTCAACTCCTAAGAAAGACAGGAGTTGGAGGATGTATATAGATAGTAGAGCCATCAACAAAATAACCATGAAATATAGGTTCCCTATACCAAGGTTTAAAAGGGGTTGTTATAGTTGAATTAGTAATTTAGGGTTAGGGTTAGGTCTAGGAAGAAGAAGAGAGAAGAGAGAAGAGAGAGGAAAGGATGTCATGTGATTAGGTCACAATGACTCCATAAATCTTATTTATATAAAAGCCCAAATACAAAAGACAAGTATACCCCTCTAAGGAGGTATTTACAGAACTACCCCTTATATATGGAAATACGTAAATACGTATATGATAACACTCCCCCTCAAGTTGGCTCATAGATATCTCTCATGCCCAACTTGCATAAACATCCGTGAAGTTGCCAACTGGGAACTCTCTTGGTGAAGACATCTGCAACTTGCTCATCTGTCTTTACAAAAGGGGTACATACTTCTCCAGAGACAATCTTTTCTCGAATAAAGTGACGATCCACTTCAATGTGCTTGGCCTGATCATGCTGGACTGGGTTGTGAGCATGGTTTAAAATTTCGGAATGTTTCGTATGTTTCGTTTCGTTTCGTAATGTTTCGGTTTGTTTTGCCGAGACAAACCGAGACAATCCGATACAATCCAAAAAAATAAAAAATATAATTTAATGATTTTGAATAATATTTCGTAATGTTTCGTAATATTTCGTAATGTTTCGGAAATGTTTCAGAAATGTTTCGAAAATTTAGTTTTTCCAATGTTTCGTGAATGTTCCGTTTCGTTTCGAAGTTTGTCTCGGTTTTTCACTTGACTGAGACATTCCTTCGAAACAAAATTTTAAACCTTGGTTGTGAGCAATACTGATCGTCGCTATATTGTCACAGTATAGACTTACAAACCCAAACACAGGAAAGCCAAGTTCAGCAACCAACATATTCAACCAGAGCATCTCACACAGGCCATGGGCCATTGCCCTAAACTCTGCCTCTGCATTGGATCTGGTAACTACATGTTGCTTCTTGCTTCTCCACGTAACCAGATTGCCCCCAACAAAAGCGCAATAGCCCGAGGTAGATCTCCTGTCATCCTTGGCACCTGTCCAGTCTGCATTAGTGTACGATTCTATCCTCATGTGACCATTGTTCTTGAAGAGAAGACCTCTGCCAGGGGCAGACTTGAGGTACTTCAAAATCCTGTGTGCTGCTTCTAAGTAGATCTCCCTGGGTGAGTGCATGTACTGCCTGATCACGCTAACAACATAAGCAAGTTAGGTCACGTCAAAGAGAGATAAATCAGTCTTCCAACTAGCCTTTGGAAACTTCCCACATCCTATAGGAGCTCACTACTTGAATCGGCCAACTTGTAGTTCTGCTCTATAGGAGTCTCCACTAGCTTAGCTCCCAACTTTCCAGAATCTTTCAATAGATTTAGGACATCCTTCCTTTGAGAGATAAAGATCCCTTGACTGGATCTTGCAACCTCTATACCCAGAAAGTACTTGAGAGACCCTAGATCTTTCGTCTCAAATTCCCCTGCTAAGTGTTTTTTTAGCTTCAGCACCTCTTCGGCATCATTCCCCGTAAGAATAATGTCATCGACATAGACAATAAGAGCCGTGGTGCTCTTCCCCTGGTGCTTCACAAATAGGGTATTATCAGCTTGACTCTGAATGTAACCCAACTTCTTCACTGCTAGGGTAAATCTTTCAAGCCATGCCCTTGGCGACTGTTTAAGTCCATAGAGAGCCTTTCTCAGCCTACATACTTTGCTACTCTCGCCCGGTAGAGTAAAGTCAGGAGGGGGGGCGATGTAAACTTCTTCTTGCAAATCTCCATGGAGGAAGGCATTCTTTACATCCAGCTGATGTAAAGACCATCCTTGATTCGTTGCTAAGGACAAGAGAACCCTGATAGAGCTCATCTTTGCCATAGGTGCGAAGGTCTCCACATAGTAGTGTACCCCTTAGCTACCAATCTTGCCTTGTACTTTTCAACTAACCAGCAGCTTTCCATCTAGGATGTGCCAATCCTTCTGTCACAGAAGAGGGAATAGGAATAGTGGCCACGGATGTGATGAACGCCTTGTATGAATGAGACAAGGCATCATAGGAAACATAGTTGCTTAAGGGATGTTGAGTACAACTTCTGGTGCCCTTTCTTAAAGCAATAGGAAGGTCCTGAGAGGGCATATCAATGGAAGCAGGGATAACAGGTATAGAAATGGAAGAGATATTACATGGATCCAAGGATGGTACAACTGGAACTAGAGCAACTGTGACTTTCTCCCTTCTGCGATAGACTTGGAGCTCCCCCTGAGCTCCAGGACCACTATCAGACGTCGTAGTAGATCGAGTACTAGGTTGACTGGAAGGTGAGATTATGGAAGCATCACTGAGAGGAGAAACATCAGGAATAGGACATATGGAGAACCTTTCCTCACTATTGCTCTCCCCCTGAAGAGAGGTAGGGGCAAAAAAAGAGACCGCCTCCCAGAAGGTGACATCCATGGAAATGTACTTCTTACCAGAAGAGGAATGATAACATTTATATCCTTTGTGATTGAGAGAGTTGCCGAGGAAGACACATTTTAGAGCTTTGGGATCCAGCTTGTCCCAATGAGGACCCAGAATGTGCACAAAGCAGACACAACCAAAGACACAAGGAGTAATTGCAAACAAGGAGGATCCAGGAAAAAGAACCTGAATCGGAGATTGGAAGTTAAGCACACGCGAGGGCATATGGTTGGACAAGTAAACAATAGTCAGGATAGTATCAAACCAATAAGATTTGGGAGCATGGGTCCCAAGCAGAAGAGAACGACCAACCGTAGTCAAGTGACGTATTTTCCTTTCAGCCACACCATTCTGCTGAGGAGTGTATCTGCAGGAATGTTGGGCACAAATCCCATGATCCACGAAGTACTGATGGAGACCTCCAAACATGTACTCTCCACCCTGGTTAGAACGAAGGACCTTGATGGAGATACCATACTGGGTTTGGATCATCTTATGAGAACTTCATCTTTGGTTTTCATGAGATAAACCCAAGTACACCTAGTATGGTCATCAGCAAATAGAACAAAATAGCGGAAGCCATAAATAGAAGTAACAGGTGAAGGGCCCCATACATCAGAGTGAACAATATCAAAATGATTAGAACTTCTATTACCTCTGGAAGGATAAGGATCTACAATGCTTGGAGAGCTCACAATGAACATCAGAAAGGGATACAAAATGAAATAAAGCAGGAAATAAAAGTTTTAAGGATTGAAATGAGACATGCCCCAAACGAGCATGCCAAAAAACAACGGAAGCTAAACTACTAATACTACTATGAGACTGCAGTGCGGTGGGCTCAGAAGAACGTCCATCTAGAAGGTAGAGGCCATCCGCCTCACGTCCAGTGGCAATCTTCCTCCTCGTCTCCAGGTCCTGAAAGACACAAAAAGAAGGAAAAAAGGTCACACTGCAATTGAGCTGTCGAGTAAGAGCACTCACAGACAACAAGTTAGAAGTAAAAGTAGGGACATGCAAGACTGAAGCTAATGGGAGACTAGGAGAGGGAAGGACATTCCCTTTCCCAGAGACAGATGATAAGGTTCCATCGGCAGTTTTAACCTTATCACGACCAGAACAAATAAAATAAGAGGAACATAAGGAAGACATACCCGTCTTGTGCTCCGAAGCTCCTGAATCAATGATCCAGGATGGACTGGATGAAGGAGAGGACACATGAAGGGCAGTTCTAGTGGTAGTACCTGACTGGGCAAACGAGGTATTCGGTGTGGCAGAGGGACTATCGAGTTGTGAGAGCAACCGTCGAAGGCTTGCAAGCTCAGCAGTAGAGATCTAGGAGAAGCCAAGGTAGATGAGCTCGGCAGTGACTGGCCCTGTAGAGGGATAGGAGTATCCATACTGGCTGTATGAGGGCCAGAAGACCCTGGCTGGCTAGGACGACCATGTAACATGCCCTAGGTTGCCCCAGTAGTCGCACTTGGGCCTCTCCCTAGTCGAGGGTTTCCTAGAAGAAGAACCCGTAGGAGCATAGGATGGAGTAGAAGCAAGAGGCTGATAAGATGGACCTCTCTGAGACTGTTGGGGCTGGTAGGCAGGAAAAGCAACTAGCGCTGATCGCTCTAGGATGAGGTGCTCATCTTGAAGGCCGCCGACTCTCCTCACTCTGAAGATAGGCGTATACCTCACCGAGAAAAGGAAGATCCACTCTGCTACTCAAGATCTGGACATGAAATATCCGACCCTTCTCCACATGTTGCTGATAAGGAGTAATAAGACGCTGATAAGAGTAATAATGATCGAGCTCCTGCCACAAGGTGCAAAGGGAGGTATGGTATTGAGCAAGAGACTTCTCCTCTTGCCTGAAGTGAGAAATGTTCTGCTTCAGCTGGAATGCCCTGCCAATGTTCTGTTGCTGAGAATACGTCTTCCGCGTAATCTCCTAGACCTCTCTAGCTGTGCGTATGAATAAGAAACTCTGGCTGATATCCGGCTCCATAGAGTTGAGGAGCCATGACATGATAATAAGGTCATCTGTCTCCCGTTGTCGATATAGGGGATCAGTCCTGGGAGGCTCAACTATATCCCCTGTAGTGTGGCCTAGCTTCCCGCGGTCTCCAAAAAATAACCGTGCAGCCTGAGCCCACCGTAGGTAGTTCTTGCTGTCAAATTTCACTGAAGTAGTTTGTAGGCTCGGGTTCTCATAGGCCAGATGATGCACCATAGATCCTCCAACTCCACTGGGGGGAACTTCCGTGCACATCTTTGACTCTGAGGTAGTGTCCAAAGGTGAAGGCTGTTTTTCCGGAGGCGGGTGTTGCTCTTCCATAACGTACCAAGTTGATGGAGTGCCAATAAAACAACCCAATAGGCAAGAACTAAGGCCAAATCAATACGATAGGCCGAAAAAACCCCCCAAAAGGCTATGGACAGCAACCAGAGGTGAAAGAAAACCTCAAAGAACCCCTCAAACAACTAGAGGACATACGAATGGCTGTGGTAAACACACAACGACCCAAAAAAACCCATGGTTTTCGCTATAAACATCTCACAATAGGCTAGGAAGATGGAGAATGAAGTTAAAAACACCAAAAAATCAAATAACATTCATTGATTTTTGCTTAGAGAGCAAATCGCAGCCCAATAAAGGCAAAATTACCATCTGCGGTACTAAAAACATGGGGAAAAATCTTTGCCTAGCCTTCAATAGGCAGTGGAATCGCACAAGAGAGGTGTCAATAGGTTGGACTCATAATGGGGGACCAAATCCAAGCAACAAAGGTAGGCAAGAAAGCTCCCACAGATCAGAAACACACGTGGAGCGAAAGAACAATATTTCGGAATTTCGATAAAAAAAAGCTTAAAAAACAATCAAGAAGGCTTCAAAAAATTTGGCAAAAATCGCCATAATTCCTGAAAAATCGAGATCTATAAAGAAAGAAGAGTTTCGATAGACCTCGAGATGCGTGACCATACGGATGATGACCTCATCTGTACGGTACGATGATGTTAGCAGACATCCGCACTATTCCGGCGACCGTTTGGTTGTTCTCCGGCTATAGATCTTGATTGTAGGCTCTGATACCAAGTTGAATTAGTAATTTAGGGTTAGGGTTAGGTTTAGGAAGAAGAAGAGAAGAGAGAGGAAAGGATGTCATGTGATTAGGTCACAGTGACTCCATAAATTTTATTTATATAAAAGCCCAAATACAAAAGACAAGTATACCCCTCTAAGGAGGTATTTATAGAACTACTCCTTATCCATGGAAATACGTAAATACGTATATGATAACAGTTTTAACGGTATAATGGAACCATTTTTTCTGTTATAATGAATTGTAACGCACATGGACAAAACGGAAAACAATCGAAAAAAACGGAAATAATCGAAAAAACGGCGCTAAAATTCAAATTTGAATTTGAAAATTTTAATGTAAAAATGAAAAATAACAGAAATAACAGTTGCTTTTTCACAAATTTTTTTCATAAAATAACAATCATTATTGTAAAAATGACCGTTATTTTTTGAGCGTTAAAACGGTTCATAATGTAATGGGGTAGGTCCGAATCCTTTATAACAGCTGTTATTTTCATTATAACTGTTGTTTGTTAAAACCATGCCCTATACCACGGTTGGATGACATGCTAGATATGCTTGAGGGTTCCAAGGTGTTCTCCAAGATTGACCCGAAGAGTGTTTATCATCAGATTTGCATCAGGTTAGTTGATGATGAAAGTCGACTTTCAAGACTAAAGAAGGTTGGTACGAGTGGTTGATAATGCCCTTTGGGTTATCCAATGCACCCAGTACATTTAAGAAGGTTATGAACCAGGTGCTCAAACACTTTATCTGTCAGTTTGTGGTTGTTTGTTTTGTTTTGATGATACACTAGCATGTAAAGCACTTTTGGGACATGTTTACTATGCTTCAAGAGAACAATCTACATCAATCTCAAAAAGTGTAGTTTTCTAACTGATAGTCTCATATTTCTGGGTTACGTGGTGAGTGCTTTGGGCATAAAGGTAGACGAAGATAAGGTGAAAGCCATTTGGGAATGGCCTACGCCTAAATCTGTTACTGATGTACGCATCTTTTGAGTTGGCCACTTTCTATAGGTGATTTGTGAGGAATTTTAGTAGTATTGCTACTCCACTCATAGATTGCCTAAAGCAGAAGCAGAAATAGTTTCAGTGGACAGACAAAGCTGAGCAGAGTTTTGCATTGATCAAGGAACAGTTGACGTCGGCCCCTGTTTTAGCTTTGCCCAACTTCAAGAAATTGTTTGAGGTAGATTGTGATGCCTCTTATGTTGGTATTGAAGTTGTTCTTTCCCAAGAAGGTAGGCCAATTACCTTTTATAGTGAGAAGTTGAGCGACGCTCGGAAGTAGTCCATGTACGAGTAAGAGTCGTATGCAGTGGTCCGAGCACTTTGACAGTGGAAGCACTATCTAGTGCAAAGAGAATTTATTTTGCATACCGATCATCAGGCCTTGAAGTTTATCAACAACTTTGGGACTCCAAATCATATGCATGCTAGATGGATTGCAACGATCTATAAGTTTACTTTTGCATTGAAGCACAAGTCTGGGGAGTAGAACAAAGTAGTTGATGCCCGGCGAGTTACCTTACGACCATCAAAAGTGAGGTAATCAGGTTTGACTGTTTGAAAGACTTGTATGCTGATGATGAGGATTTTCGGGATGAATGGGTTAGATGCACATCAGCATAGTTGGGTTCGGGTGAATATCAAATTGAAGAAGGTTTTCTTTTTAAGGGAACACGATTATACATTCCCAGGAGTTCTCTTTGGGAACACATTATTCGGGAAAAACATGATGGAGGACTAGGAGGTCACATGGGACGTGACAAAAGTATTACCCTAGTTGAAGAACGATACTATTGGCCACAATTGAAAAGGAATGTGGAACACTATATACAGTGATGTTATACTTGTTAGGCTGCCAAGGGCCATGCACTAATTACAACTCTTTACACCATTACCGATTCCTAATGTTCCATGGGAGGATCTATCTATGGATTTCGTGTTACTCTTCTGTGAACTCAACGATGTATGGATTCTGTATTCGTGGTGGTTGAAAGGTTTTTGAAGATGACACACTTTATACCGTTCAAAAAGACATCGAATGCCACCAACATTGCCAATTTGTTCTTTAACGGGGTTGTTCACTTCCATGGTATTCCCAAGACTATCACTTCTGATCGTGATAACAAGTTTTAGAGCCATTTTTAACGTACACTGTGGAGACGTTTGGATACTTCATTATAGTATAATAGTATGTGTCATTCACAGATAGATGGTCAGACAAAGGTGGTGAACTACTTTGGACAACATTATGCGGAGCCTGTCTAGTTAGAGACCGAAGCAGTTGGAGTTTGCACTTGCCCAGGCCGAGTTTGCTTATAATAATGTGGTTAATCGCTCTATCGGCAAGCCACCATTCGAGATTGTCTATGGTCAGCTCCCTATGCACTCTCTTGATTTGGTCCCCTTGCCAAATTACTTGGTATGAGTATCGTTGTTGATCATATGGTTGAAAAGATGGCATCAATCCATGCCGACGGCAAGAAGCAGTTGGAAGGATCAACTACCAAGTATAAAGCTGCAGTTGATAAACATAGGCGTCTGAAGGTTTTCAAGGAAGGTGATATGGTTTTGGTTCATTTTCGCAAGGAAAGGTTCCCAGTGGGTACGTACAAGTTGAAGTAGAATAAAATTGGTCCATTACGGATATTGCAAAAGATTAATGACAATGCTTATGTCGTTGATCTCCCTAGCTATTTCGAAGACTTTCAATGTGCAAGATTTATTTGAGTATCATGCATCGAACTCTCATTTTTTGCCTTTGGTGAACTCGGGGACAAGCTCTTTTAAAGTGGAGGGGACTGATGTAGAACGGGTTGCGGAACAGTTCATGGATCGATTCGAGCTAAAGAAGTCCAATCGGAAGCCTAAAAGCCCATAATAAATGGGCCTCAAAATCCATAACTCGGAATTGGGCTAATCATATATGCAAATTCAAGCTCTCGATGAGATTTACAGAACTAAAAATGTAAACTCTTTCAGCTCTTAGGATTTCTATTTTGAGTAGGTTTACTATTTCGGGAAAGTTTCCATTTTTAGTAGTTTTAGTTGCTTTCTATTTCTCTCGTCATTTTGTCCTATAAAAGTAGGTTGTAATTGGACGAAATTATCAATGAAAGTTTTTATTTAGAATTCTATTGTTCCATTCTCCTTGTGGATTCAAGGATTTTCTTCGGTTGAAGATGGCGATCTTCTTCCTTGCACGAATTCGTGATTAACTACCTGCTTCTGCTTCTTCACCTCTTCCTTAAGGGTAATATAAATTTCCTTGGCCCCAGACAAGGCCAAAGCCACAACCATCGTCTCAAACTCTAACACAGGCTTTGTGTTCATGGTTCTCCCCTTCTGAGACCTAATGCAACAACAAAAGCTGATGTCCAATCTCAGGGATAATGGACCGTTGTGTATAGAAATCAAATACACGCTCGACAAAAGGGAATGCAGAAAACTAAACCAAATTGGGGGAGGATATCCCAACCAAGAATCTAAATTTGAAGGGGTTCATACTTGGATTCTCTACCCCATTTGCTGAGCACTGTGAAAGAGAATGGGCTGACAATGACTTAGCTCCAGCCACATTTCCTTGAGGTACAGTAGTACTGTCTTAGAGATCTCTCCCTGACTACTCTAAGCCATTTCCCGATGCAATTGATATACTCGAGTCAAGTTCGCCATTGAAATTACTAGTTTGAAATTGAGTCCCGAATCCCTCTGCAGTTTGTAAGCTAGAAAATGCGAGTAATTTGTGGTTCTATGGAATGCAACCACAACGTAACCATGTAATTCTTGATTTCCTACAGTTTATATTTAGGGCCATATAGAGATGGTTCCTTCAGCTTTTCCTTCATATAACCAAGTTTCAACCTCTTACCTAGAGTCATTATCTCTCATTATTATCAGAGTCATTATCTCTCATTATTATCAAATTAAAAATTCTTATTCAATTTTACAATTAGTCAGGGGCAGGCCCTAGTTTCTCT
This sequence comes from Euptelea pleiosperma, assembly GCA_035048495.1. Lineage (NCBI taxonomy): Eukaryota > Viridiplantae > Streptophyta > Magnoliopsida > Ranunculales > Eupteleaceae > Euptelea > Euptelea pleiosperma. The sequence continues at coordinate 23,755,203 of CM068550.1, forward strand.
TGATAGCTAATTATCTCTACATGTCTAATATTGAGTGTGGCAAGTCGGAGAGCTAATTATATCGATAAAAAATGTTAAATAGCTAATTATGAATTATTTTTTACGGAATTTTCTTCTAAAGTAACTCTTGGGTGGTTTAGTGTGTGATGTTTGTTGGACTTGATGTGAATACGCATGGTAAGGGCTTCATTTCTGTTTCAGCTTGTTTTCTGAGTTCTTTCTCTTTTTTATTCTGTCTTCTGCTAAAACTTGTTGCTTTGGGTTTAGCACAGTCGTGCAACAAGAATATGAAGATAGGGATCACTGACTTGTTGGCACAAACTTCTAAGTAACAACCATGGGCCCTAGAAGTGAACACCCATCGTCAATATTGATGCTCTGCCAAAGGTTACTTTTTAATGATCCAAAGGATAATATCAGGTTTTGCTGATGCATACTCTTTTCCAAAACTGTATTGATCACATGATTTTCCCTGACTATCTCTAATGGTACTTGAAGTTTTGCATATCTTCTATGAAATGGTGTTTGGCTAACAATTTGTGCATTCTTGATATGTGAATTACTGTTATTATTCCCCACTGATCAACCTTTTGAATTTGTTTGTTGTATTTATACAAGGCGAGTGCAGCCGTCTCTAAGTATATTTTGTGTACCTATTCTAACATTTGGGAAAAGCTTGCCTGTTCAGGAAGGCGTGGGGTCTTTGATGGTGTAATAGGAAGCATGCATCAGCACTGGAAGCACAGAGAAGTCGTCAAGGTGATTACAATGCAGAGAGCGTTTTCAAAGGTTATTGATACTGCAAGACTGCTAGAGATAGAGAGTGGCGGAATATTGGTTGCTGTTGAAAAGTTACAAAAAGGTCATGCAATAATTTTTTACCGTGGGAAAAACTACAGGCGCCCATTAACGTTACTTCCAAAAAATCTCCTGACAAAACGAGCAGCATTACATCGATCGCTTGAAATGCAGAGAATAGGAGTAATTAAACATCCTCTATTTTTCTTCCTTACCTTTTCCATATGTGTGCTCAACGCCGCCTCTGCACCAATAAATATCCCTGACAACTCTGTTTTCAAAATTTTGAAAATCAAACTTTTTAGAAAACAGTGGTTTGGGGTATCCAACATTGTAGGGGCGTTGTTGAGCAAAAGTGGACTTGTGCGTTTGTGTCCATATCCTACATTAGTCCACTAGTGAGTTAATTCTTGTTTTTTTTTGTTCTCAGTCGCTGAAGTTCTTTGCGTACCAGAGACAGCGAGCAATCTCAGATTTGAAACTGAAACTAGTATGCCTCTAAACTTTTCTTTTATATAACAGCAATAGATATGATAGAATCATTCTGAGGTGGATTGACCCTAGTATGCGCTGAAGTCATTTCTATATCTGGTTTCCATCCAGTTCATGTAGGACATTTGATTCTGGCCCCCTTGCACCTTGATGCAATTCTGAAATGCCTTGACTGTGCTTCTTTAATAAGTCAGATTTGGTTTTGTTACTGTTGCATTGGGCAAGAGTCTTTTATGTTCTCAAGCAAAACTCTTGATTCCTTCATCTTGGTAATGGAATTTGCAGAGAGATCTGCAGAAAAGCGACGAGGAGGTAGCTTCATGATCTGCAACATATCAGAGGATCGTAACACTTAAAGAGAATCCTAGAATCCATGAAAGTCAGAGCAGATAAAGTTTTACACCAGGAGACCTCATCGAATGTCGAATTTGTTCTAGCAGAAGAAATTTTATGTATGAACAATCGAGAAGAAATCCCACCTATCAAAGCTACCATGAGCGAGATTAAATCAGAGTAAGCCTTCTCTTTTTTGGGTTTTCATGGAGATGTGTTCATCTCCGTTTTACTTGAGCTCCAAGCGCAATTCTATTCTAGTTAGATATGTCCTGTTAATTTTTTATTTTATTTTTAATTCTGATATCATGCTACCATTTTATTTATATTTATTCAGATATTTGGGCTTATTGACCTCGAGTCACACGATGGGAGCAGACAATCGTTTTAGCATCTGTGGTAGACACATCCGTCGAACCCTGTTACCAGAAGATGCAAGGGGTAGTAGAAGAGTAAAAGAGGCATTACGGTGGGACAGATCAGAACCAAAATGACCGAGTCAGGGGTGGGTGAGTCGCTCATTCATGAAACCTTGTATGCTGGATACGTCCTTGACAACCCATCAGGTACCTAGGTAAGATTGTGATCCCAACTGATTATAAAATCCACCAAATCTGAGATTCTCTAATGGAGGACGAAAGAAGAGACGGAACCAGAAGCTTGGATTGGGTGAAGCTGACTAACCTACCCATTGTGACCATACGGTTTAGGCCGAGCGAGGAGGATATATGGATAGGAGTGCTTGTCTGCAAGTTGTGGCTTCATGCCTGTAAGGACCTTACCATGCTCTACTCAGTTGCTGGGGGGCTCCAGTGCTCTTAGAAATTCATACCAGGCACTGTGATCGGATTCATAACTATTTAATTCATTATATTTCGTAGTAAAGTATTAATGCAGAATAATTAAATTATAACGGTTTTTAAAGTGAATAATGTATAGGGTCACACATGGACCAGACTGGGCTTGGGGTTGCACCTCTTAGCCCATAAAGTATTTTTAAACTCAATGAGTTAACTTGATAGGATTCAGGGGGACACAATTCGTGTTACTCTGCGAGTTGACTCAAAACTCGGCCAAATGACGTTTTCTTCTAATTTTTGAGTGCACAAAAATTGAGATAGGACAAATTATTTGTAGTTTTTGTAGTATTTTTAGCACTCAAGGATCAAACCGGGAAATTAGTCAAAATCGGCAAAATTTGAATGCATGAAGACCAAAATTCTGAAAAAAAAAAAATCAATCTTGCTTGGATTCTACCAATTCGAAGAAACCTGAAAATGCTAATGGGGTTTATGAATTGAATGGATATTGTAAATGAACGGCAAACAATATGTTGAACGGATATTGTAAATGAAGGATTTTATTGTGCTCCTTAAATACGAAATTTCTCTATGATAATGAAATGTTACGATCCTAAAGGTTAAGTCTTAAACTTCCCGCACCTCTTATCACCTAGGTCCTTTTGGTGTATTGGTTCGGGTCTTAACATTCGGTATCAGAGCCAACCCCACGTCATGGGTTCAAGTCATGGGAGGGGCAACCTGAGGAAAGGGCTACTTGTGGGCTCGCTCGAAAAAGAAAAAATAGGGATACCGAAAAAAATGCCGGGGGCTCGCTCCCAAAAAATGAGAAAATAGGGGTACTAGAGTGAAAGCCGTCTGAGAGTGGGCCATCGTGGACGTTGGCCTTGGAAGCGTGGTGTAATGTTACGATCCTAAAGGTCAAGACTTAAACTTGTGGACGTTGGCCTTGAAAGCATGGTGGAATGTTACGATCCTAAAGGTTAAAACTTAAAACTTCCCGCACCTCTATCACCTAGGTGCTTTTGATGTAGTGGTTTGGGTCTTAACATGAAACCAACGAACCTTGGCCCGGTTCTTCCAGTACCCATCTCGAGATAGACAAAATCATGGCCGGGTTCTTCCAGTACCCATCTCTGTATGATCATGGAACCACCACCAAGGATGAAAAATTATTTGCAGAAGAAGAAGGAGCAGAGAAGTTTGAGTAGGAAAATTTATTTGGCTTTCTACTATTTTAGAAGTTAGTTAATTTGTCGTACTTCTTCAATATGAAATGTCCCTTCTTAGTTCCTATAAAGTAAGTGGGACCTATTGAATGACCCTATTTCATCTGCCTGATTAGTGATTTACAACCTTTGGATCTTTGCACCCGAATAACGCTCAAATTCCTACCGTTAAATAAACCCATGAAAATAACTTCAATCGAATCGCTTAGAAATCACTAATCAGGCTTATTTTTGGTTTAGAGGTCTACCGACGGACTGGCCAAACATCCATACGGCCAGTGTCCACTAAGAGTGTGCCATGTGGCTTCGTATTGTTTTACTCGTGAGCCATGTGTTCAGATTATTTTACCTGACAGACCTTTCTCCCTAGCCGCCATGTACGCAAAGTCAAGGTGGTGACCCCACCAAATAAAGCTTTCCACAAAAGGATACAAAAAGGACAAGTTCCTTGACACAATTTGAGGGTAATTTCGTCATTCTAAGATCTTTATCTACGAGATGAATTTCCTTTAATTTATAGAGAGGACCCTGTAAATTAAGTACTAAGAGAAAGAAAGGTTTGTGTGAGAATATGGGTGAAGAGGTGAAGCTACTTGGAGCCAGGCTTAGCCCATTTAATATCAGAGTCGAATGGGCTCTGAAACTGAAGGGCGTAGAATACGAGTTCATACGAGAAGATCTTGAAAACAAGAGCCCTTTGCTTTTGCAGTATAATCCGGTTTATAAGAAGATTCCGGTGCTCGTGCATGCTGGAAAACCGATCGCGGAATCCACTCTTATCATCGAGTATATCGATGAAATATGGCCGCAGAATCCCTTGATGCCGGAAGATGCTCATGAGAGAGCAAAAGCCCGTTTCTGGGCTAAATTTGGAGAGGAAAAGGTGAGTAATTTACTTATATCATATGTTTTATGGGCTTTTTTAGCTTTTCCCCCTTACTTTATGATGCAATTTGCATCTAATCCAATGTTTCTAAAATATTTGCGTCTCACCCTTTGACCATAGTCAACGTCGTTGACCATAGACGCCCATTAACCGGTCTCTGGATGGACATCCCAATATTTTTTAAATGATTGTAATGACCTTGGGTGAGACGCAAATATTTTAAAAACATTGGGTGCGATGCAAATTGCATCAACAAAGTAAGGGCGACAAGCGAAAAATCTTTTTTCTTTTTTTTTGAGGATTGTCAAATCAAAACCTTTATTCCTTTACTTTGAAACTGCACATTTGATGGTTGATTAGCAAAATTGGAACCTGGAGTACTATACATATGTCTCGATAAAATCTTGGAGCACCGCACTCATCTTCACAGGTTCCTAAGCACGCTCATGTCCCTCATCAATGATGACGAGGGACTACAATATAAGCCACATGGCACACTCTTAGAGGTTTCTAACCGTACGGATGTTGGCCCCATCGCTAGGTGGATCTACACACCGAATATCAGTCTGATTAGTGATTTCAAACCACTGGATCTTTGTACCCCAAATAATGCTCAAATTCTATGGATAAAATCAACCCAGAAAAATGACTCTAATCCAATGCTTACAAAATTAACAATTAGATTAATTTTTGATCTGTAGGTCCACCTACAGTTGGGCCAAACATCCATAAGGTCAGTGGTCTCTAAGAGTGTGCCACGGGGCTCATATTGCGGTCCGTCATCAACATCGATGAGGCCCTATAATCATTGAGGGCAATCAGATCTTAACCATCAAATTTGCAGTTCCAAAGTAAATGAAGAAAGGTTTTGAGCTGACAATCCTAAAAATAGAAAAAAGAAAAAAGAAAATCCCGAAAAAGAAAGGATTTTTGCTTGTCCAACTTTATTGATGCAATTTGCATCGTACCCAATGTTTTTAAAATATTTGCGTATCACCCAAGGTCATTATAGTCATTTAAAAAATATTGGGATGTCCATCCAGAGACCATTAATGGGCGTCTATGTTGACCATGGTCAAAGGGTGAGACGCAGATATTTTAGAAACATTGGGTGAGATGCAAATTGCATGAATAAAGTAAGGGGGACAAGCAAAAAAGCCCTATGTTTATTTATGTAAGGCTAGTCACAATTTTCATTTCTTCTACATAGAGGGTGTTTGGTTGCAAGTTTACAATTTTCAAGTTGGAGGGCAGGAGACTGTGCCACATATATGGTGCAAGTGAAAACGAAAATTTAAAAAATTAGTAACATTTTTTTTTTGCTACATAGAGGGTGTTTGGTCATAATTCTCAAGTTGTGCGGCCGGAGACTACCCCAAGAATGTGGTGCCAGTGAAAAACCAAATTTTCATTGATTTAACTAGTGCTAGATTATGTTCAAAAAGGCGCTCAGTGCATTTACAGGAGTAGACCTGTAATTTTGCCCCGACCATCCTGATTTTTTTTAATTGTTTTTCTACTTTTTTTAGAATTGACTGGGCTCAACCTGGGCTGAGGCCCTGGAATTTGGCCCGCTCGGCACTGTAGACCTGGCCTGGCCTGAGCCCGGTTGGGCCAAAATTACAGGCTGATACAGGAGGCAGACATGAAAGTATAGGTCATACATACTTCCTATAATCAAGTTGCTGCCAAACACCCCTAGTTGGAGTGTTATTTGGTCATCTGTAAATATAAAGGGATTGATTCGATGGTATTTTAGGGGATTGAATGGATGGTTAGGATCATTCACTTGGCAAAATTTTGGGTTTTGGCCCATTCCTGAGTTAGCCCATTGGCGAAGCAGCTAAAATTGAAAAAGATCATAAAAATAACTCAAGTATCAAAAATAAAAATCACTAATAATGGGGTGGTTTCTGGCCGTTGGTTATGAGTTTTTTTTTTTGGGTTCTATAATCTAACTGCTATAAATCACAAATAAAGCTGATTTTAGATGTGTGGCCCATCAAGAGGTAGGCTAGAAAACGTCTAATCAGTAGCCATGACTAGGAAGATCAAAACCAGGATAATTATAGTGTCCAACCTGCGTTTGATTCAAACGAATGCTGGGGGCCTAGAGCTGATTTTGGGTGAGGATGATCTCCTCACCATTGAGATTAACCTCCGAAAACAAAAAAAAATCAGGCCAGTCTGAGTTCATTTTCTGAAGAGCAAATTTGGTGTGGTCAGAAACTTCAGAATGGTATGATTTTTTTTAGGATGATCTCAGTGATGATGAGATCATCCTCACCTAAAATCAGCCCTAGCTCTCCCATGTGGGCCCCACAGCGCTCATTTGAGTCAAACCACTAGTGGCCTTATAACAACCATCCAAACATTGCCAATAATTCTACTGTGTATGATTTTCAAGTACCAAGTTGTCCCGGGTTTAATAGAAAACCAGACACCCCTTAACTCCGCGATAATCTGCTTGAGTTGACTCGACAGGAGCTAGAGATCCTTCTTCCCTCCTAAAACTACTAATTAGAATTGTTTGGTGTAGTGCATTGTGATATGGACGTTCTTCAGCTCAGTGGGGGAAGAACAGGAGAAGGCCAGGGAAGGAACCCTGGAAGTTCTAAGAATCCTGGAAGAACAAGGCCTCGGTGAGAAGAAGTTTTTCGGTGGAGACACAATAGGGTACGCTGACATTATCTTGGGATGGATTGCTCACATGTTGGGCATGGTCGAAGAGATCGTTGGTGTAAAGCTGGTGGAACCCCACGTCTTCCCTCGATTTCATGCATGGATGGAGAATTTCGTCGAGGTCCCCATAATCAAAGCGAACCTCATCCCCCGTGATCAGCTGTTAGCTCATTACAAGCCATGGAGGGAGAATCACCTAGCATCATCTCCTCACAGTAAGTAGTGTCAGGTGGTACTAGCTATGGAGATGAAGGCTTTATGTATTCTATACTACTATTTATAAGAAGAAAGATCATGATCTCTATCATATCATCATACGTCCAAGAATGATGAAGCTGAGGGAGAGTAATTGTAGCTGCTAGCTAGTGAATAAAATTCTAAGAATTTATAATTCCAATATGTGGTGGGATCTTTGACCCCCGTTTTCTTGTTTTAGTGGAAGACCCTAATCATACCTATTTTCGATTTATGAGCTAAGGTCTTGATTTTGGATCCACATACTTTTTTGCTTTTTTCCCTTGGGAGTTGTATCGTTTCTTCCTTTTAATACATTTATACTTGGCAAAACAAATGTAGAGAGTAAGGATTAAAAAGCAAAGAGAAGGACTAAGGTTTCAGGGATCCACCTAGCTCTTCTCTTATATCTCTCTTTTGATTATATTCAGATGACAAATAATTATTTGTTCTAATCGAAAAATATAATGTTACAACCCAATAAACAAAATTAAAGCAAAATAATTAAGTTAGAGAATTAAACAACCCAATACCAATTAACGAGCCATAGGGGATCTTAAGGCTTCACCATATCAATTAATCATGGTAAAGCAAAGATCCTATAGAGTTAATTTTTCTAATTCATAATTATTCTAAATTAACTTAAAAATCTATTAACAACGAGTTCAATGATAATCAAAAGAAAATCTATAAGAAAAGAACTAGGCTTCAGCCCTAACCTTAGTTAGGTGTTTAGTCGGTCATGTCCATAATAGATCTTTGATAACTAAGCAACCCGAGAAAAGAAAAATAAGAAGACAGATCAACCTTGAGCTAGAAGAAAGAAGAAAGAAGAAAAAGTAAAAAAGAGCCCTAAAACCATCCTCACTAGAGAAGAAATAGAATAAGATTAAATTCTAATGCTTTATTACTTGAGTTAGGTCCCTTTATATAAGTAGGAACCAAGATAGACTCTATCAATTATTCGATGTGGGACTAAACAAGTTGAAATATAAAAGACACTAAAATAGAAAAAGTAACAAAAAAGCATATATGCCATCTTTGGGCCTTGAACTTTGCTACTTGGATTTTATCATCATTTAGGCCTTCTTTGAAAATTTTCACCTTGTGATGCTCCCAATGGATCATGACTTTTTCATAATCTCCTTGATCTTTAAGAATAATCTATTTTATCTTTCTTACAAGAAAAAATCTACGTAATGAGAGGATTTAAAAAAAAACTTTACATGCGGAGCTTTTCAATCTGTGGGAATGCATGTAAATACACCATTGAAATTATAAGAAAATTGTACACAATGGTGAAGAGACAATGTATTAGTTTTACTTGTAAAATCAAGTTTATATGCATGAGAAGTTTGATAATCCTTATTTGAAATAAGGATAAATATATGAAAATTAAGCATTTATTATTGTCCAATGTTATAAGAATGGTCCATAACACACTAACACCATGTCCAATGCAATACCAAAGTGTAATTCTATTATATGCAGGTGAATTGATAAAACGCTACTCTCTTTAAAATGTATCAATCAACATGTGGAGTAGATCATCATGGGGATTTTTTTCCGGTGTCTACACTTTCTCGGTGTAAAATTGAGTTGTGAGAGATGAAAACTTGCAAGATAATATGATCGTGAAGAACTTGAGTTAATTACTGGTGAGATATCAACCTAAGATACTCCGACATTCAAGTCAACTCCTTTGTAATAGAACTAGGCAAGAGATATTTGGTTACGTATTCAATACCTTAGATAAAGGGACAAGGTCCCCTTTATATAGGCTTTGGTTGGTTTCCTATAAATAGAAGGTATCCTCATGAAAGAAAGAAACCTTCCTTCCTCAGGATTGACTCTCTTTCCTCATCGAGAGAATGCTCAATCATCATTTATGATTAGGGAACAGGTTTTTAATTCAGAAATAAAAGTCTTTCGGTGTTGAAATATAATACCCTAAATTCTTCTTAAAGGGGTAATTCAATAATTTTACTTATATAAGGATATTTTTGTCTTTTGCACATATGGGTGGGTCCAATGTATGCGTAGAGAGCTATTCGATGTAATGTTGTGAATTGTATTAACTCTTTTCCATGTAATTATGAAAATGTTATCTAGTGGGCTTAGTGTTAAGGCACATTAAGGGAATACTCTAACTTATGTGTAACATAATTCATACACCCTAGGTTGTATGCTAGTGTCATATTCCATATATTAGCATATGTGATATTTATTTAATTAAATAAATAATTAAATTCAGTAGAAAAAGTTAGGGGAAATTTATGAGATTTTTAAATTTTTAAAAAATGACATTTTACGTATGTAAGGTGACTAGGATGAGTGGACCCCACATGTAAAAATTGTTGGAAGCATAAAAGGGGAGGATATTTAATTTGAGTATTAAATGCATGATTATCTTAATTGGAAAAGAATTTGGAAACAACCAATAATAAATTCAAATTTTGAAAAGGCTGTTATTTTTTTAAAGGAGATAAGTGAGAAATACTTAAATCAAGGAAAGAGGGAGAGATATCTTGTGATATAATTGTTAGCATGATTTTACGCCATGATTATATGTTTGTTATTGTTGGATTGTTTTTAGTTCTTTAGCATGATCATGGTTGATTTCCTCATATTATATATGCATGCCCTATGAGAGGGCTTTCTTCACAGATGTAAGAAAGCTCTCTTCCAATTACTAGGTATATTCTAAGATACAGACCTAGAGGGAAGGGGGGGGGGGGATTAGGTCGAATCCACAATAATGACCAATTTAAAAAAAATTGATCTAATCTTATCAGCCGATCTCTCTCACAGATCCAATCAACTAAGGATTAGTCAACCAATTCTATGCAATGGTTACTTGATTAATCCTTCCAATTGCATAACCACAAATCAATTAAAGAACACATGATTTTATGTGGAAACCCTTGAAGGGGAAAAACAACGGGACCTGAACCAGATGAAACATGCATTATGAGAATTTAAACGGGTTGAACAAAGTTACCCAACGCTAACAAAGATCCTATCAATCGATTCAACTCCTTAGAAACTTCACCCAATGCTATCCGCGTCCCTTGCACATCCAACTACCACGCTGACATTGCTACCGACTCTTTCTCACTGAGGATCAATCCTTGATCTCTCTATGGCAATGCTATCCCACCTCCTATGATCAGTACAGTTGATCACATGTCAATCTTTCATGATTCTTTCTTCACTAACCAAGCTCAGTCACTGAGCAATTCAAGTTTGAAGTGGTAACAGGATTGCGATTACTATAAACATTATTGATTCATCCTCAAAGATGTAAAATCAAAGGAAGATGATGAAATCTATCTCTAAGACTCTAATACATATATAAATATGAAGCTATGATGCTCGGCTGGTGCAAGGAGGCTTAGAGGAGGAAGACGGAAATGTTGTAAGCCTTCTAGCTTAATGCTTCCTCTCTTATAAGACTAAGTGATCTGATCTCTAGATAGATGATCCTTGAAGTCCAAGAGATTTTAGAAATACTAGAGATCCTAAAGACACTAGAGGTGAAAGTGATCCTAGATATACTAGAGATACTCTCTAATGGAGGAATATGGTTCCTTTTTATAGGGAATGGAGTCTTAACCGAAAAGAATATCAATCGTGAGTCAAATAGAGGCTCTAACTAAATAGTTATTCAATTTTGTGCATGTTGGATCGATCTGTCAGAGGTCGAATCGATCACCAGTTCAGACCAACATAACTTTCAGTTAAACGATCTGAGTCAGATCAATCTGTTAGAGAGTTAGATCGACCAATCAGCTTAAAAAAATTTTGTAATCTGTCTTTATCAGTCGGATTGACTCTTAAAGGTTGGATCAATCTGTCATGTCAAACAGACAAATGAAGTCCTATCTATGTGATATTTGCTTAAAAGTGCTTATTTTAAGCCATTATCCTTTAGCGTTATCACACTCTCCTACGTTAAACTTTCCTATTTATCCACTTTTCTATGTAAGAGTCTCTTTTATTGCGTAGAACGCACTTTTCTGGACGAAATGGTATATTTGCATGCATTAAACACATTTCTGGAAGTCTAGATTTGAAGCCGTTTTGATTAAGTCTCATTACGCGCTTTTCGTTATTACAGAAAACCCGATCGGGCGATTCTTGAGACTTGCGGGCCCACGATCAACCATAGAAGTCACTATCAAAGCTTAAAAGAGCCATCAGGCTATGACTAGAAGATACAGGCCAAGTACGGGTCAAGTCAGAGGATCATAGAGCCAGATAAAGAACTAAGAGAGAGGCAAAGCTGAAGACCAAGAGACGGGCCAAAGTGATTCAAAGCCGCATCAAATGACGGCTTACGTGATTGGTGAAGCCGATTGAAGATTACATTGAAAATCAGGGTTCAAGACCCTCTGCCAGCTCTTTTGCATTTATTTTGTATTATTTTCTCTCTTATCTCTCCTAATTCTATCTCCATCTCTCTAGACCTTAGCATCTAACCCTTAGATCATATTATCACTACAACAAAATTGACTTTCAATGGCATTATTTTTATAACATTTATTGTAAAACGCCATTGAAATTAGAAAATTAATAGGGTTAACGGCATTGGTTCCACGAACGCTGTTAATATTAGTATTTATTTCATTTGATGTAAGATATCACGTTCAATAATGGCGTTCATATTGTGAATGTCGTTACATTAATTATAATAAACCCCGACATCATCTAACCCCTCTTCACCCCCCACGACCTAAAAATCAGTCTCGGCCTCCAAACCTATCTTCTCCCCTTCTTGAGGTTTCCTTCATCCTTCTTCTTCTTCTTTCCTCGTTGTCTGAGAGAAAAAGAAAGTGAAGAGGAAAGCTCCAACCAATCTGATTTCTTGGTGTTTTTATCTCAACCTAGAGTTTTTAGATTTCTGAGAATTCTTCGGACATCTCACTGCGCCTCCTCACCGTGCTTCAGCTCTCCCGTCTCTCGCCGCTGCAACTGCCCCACGCCATTCTCGCCATCATCTCCAACTCTCCCTCGCTGCCGTTGCAATCGTTCTCGAGGTCCCTCTCTCTCTCTCTCTCTCTCTCTTCTTGTCAGATTTTAGCATTATTTTGGGGTACTCAGATCCCCTAATTTCTGAAACCCTAGCTTAGTTTTTTAACCCTCTTAACGCAAAAATAATGCTTCTTTGATTAGGGTATTTTGGATTGACACATAAAATCGATTTTCATCTCTCTATTTTTTGTGTTTTGGGATTTATGGGGGTACCAACGAGTGAGGTTGTGCTCAGATCCAACACCTGAAACCCTTAAGTGGTTTCTAACCTTCGTATTTAAGGGTTTTAGGTGGTTGAGGGTACCCATTTAGGTTTCTGGGGCACCAACATCGGATTTGAGGGTTTCCATCATCTTGGAAAATGACTAACTTCTTTAGTATTGTGATTTCTGAATGAATCAAAGTTGGGAAACGAAGTTAGGCTTATTTTCAATGAAGAAACATGTGTTTTGGGAGGGTTGCAGGTCGCGATGGAGGCGCTGCCATCATGAGGCTAAAACCCCCAATTATTTTCTTTTCTTTTCTTGCCCCTTCTTTGTCTCTCCCTTTTTTGGCTGACAAACAGTATTTCGAACAAAAACCCTTGTGAGCCTTATAACCCTAACAATGATGAGTGATGTCAAAGATTGCTCTACATTAGCAACCCTAATCGCCTTTGATCTTTCGATTCCTTTACTGAGAGGACCTTTACATGCTGATTTATTAGATGATCCCTCGATCGGTCTCTTCGTTCTCGATTTCAAAGATGGTCCAAGCTGGAGATCTGCATTTTGAGCTTGCAAATCCAAAATCTTAAGAGTAATGCGAGGTATATCTAAATTATGTTCATTCTTTTGATTTCTTTTTCAGTTGAAGTGAAGAAAATCTAACTGATTTGGTGAAGTAATCTAATGTTTTAGTTTGTTTTCAGTTGATTCTCTGACTTTCTATAGCACAAATGCTCAAAGTTTTGTTATAACTTGAAAATCTGAATTATTTCATGAAAACAACAAACCCATCGTCTCAAACAGGTCAGTTTTACTTCTTTTTTTGGTAACATTTTAACATATTTTCCTTTAATGCTCATTTTAGTGCCTCCATGATTATCTCTCTCTCAAAAATCATTTTTTCTGTAAGGGGTTTTGTTGTTTGTGTGAATCAATTGGGTTGGCTAGTCTTTAATTTAGTCTTTGTTAATGGGTTTGGCTTATTTAGTCCTTTTTTGTTGTATTTTGGGTAAGAGTTTTTGTTTTCCTGTTTGTGGAATTAATGCATTTCTCAGCTGCTATCTGCTTCTTTTGGATTTGGGTAAAGAAATTTGTTTTTGTTAGTGTGGTTTTTATTATCGTCAAGTGCTCAGTTGTTGTGGGTTTAGTTAGTTGTGTTATTATGTTCTTTTTTTTTTATAAGTAATTTTGTTCTATTTGTTTTGGTTCTTTGCAAGACTTGACCTTATCATTTCTTTGTGTGGATTTGGTATTAGTATCTAGGCAAATTATTTTCTCCTTTACTAGTTCAGTTGCTCTATGTGGTGGATATCAAACTGAGATGTGAATAGATTATATTGTAATTTGGTGTTTCTCTTGATTTGTACAACAGTCTTTTAATATCACTTTGAACTATCGGATAATGATATTTTACATACGCATCTTCTTTGTATTTCTATTCATGATGTGCATGTTGGTTCCACTTTCAATATCAGGCATGTAGCATCTTATTTTTTGTTTTATTCATTTTTCTTATATCTCATAAGCATCTTATTGCAGGCAGCAAAGTCTTAGAGAAGTTGCATATTGAGGGAAGTGTCAATGATGTCCAAGAAGAGTGGGGAGAGGTGGGGGGAGAGATGAGTCAAGCAAAAAATCCTTTTGGAGGTAAAATCAATCATTCATCTCAGACCCCCATTGCCTTTAAATTTATTTTTGTATGTCCTAATATGTGATTTTCTTAGCCATTTAGGTTACATTCAATGTTGACAACTCAGTGAAGATCTTGATTGGTTTGTGAAACAGTTAGAACTGCTTGAAATTTTAATTTTGTTAAAGTGTGTTCAACACTTCTAGTGGAGTTTTTACGAGGTTTTAAGATACGGAAGTTCGGGTGGAACTTAAACCCTTTTCATCCATCTCTCTCTCAATGCTCTTCCTCTCTCTCCCTCGTTGAAAAGGGCTTTTGATGTTGGTTTCTTCAGGTTTTAAAGGCGGAAAGTCTCAAATCTGCTTGTTTTTCATTCATATATTGATTCTAGGCAAGGTTTTTTTCCCTGATTTGTTCATTCTTAAACATTTTTTAAGATTAGTTAGAGAATTTGGGTTTCTTTGCGTGATTTCCCACATTTTGAGTTCAATCTCACGTTTTTCATTATTTGTTGAGTCTCAAGTTCGATTTTTCATGTTTTTCTCTAGTTATTCTGTTGGGAACTACTGATTTGTGGCATTTTCCTTAATTTGTCTTAATTTTTGGTTTCTATCTGGAACCTTATCTTGTTTTCATTTTTGGGTGAGGTTTTTCTCAATTTTCAGCCAAAGGTTTCCATTTTTTCTTCAACAAACCATAGTTTTTGCATTTACCGGTGAAATTCCTTGTTTTTCTTATCGGAGGGCTATGCGTTCTCTTCCCTCTATATGGATGTGTTGATGCATGGTAGAATAACAATTTTCTCCACTATTTAGCTGGCAGCCGCAGATCCACTATCATTTCAACTAATCCTGATTACCTTCAAATTTTTCCTTTGTGGTTCTTTCCTTGTAGGCTGTGGGGATGAATGAATCAGAGAAAGGAAAAAAATACAAACCCCATGATTGAAGCCAAGAGAAATGTGAATACTGGAATTGCAGGCTCAGTGGTAACAGCATAAGTTGGATTTGTGTAGGTAAGACTGATTAGAAATAAAAGTTGGTTGCCAAATATCTCAGTTTAGGTAAATGTAACCATTAGATACATTGGTTTTTTCTCAATTTGTTTTGAGAAAACTTACAATAATGTTTAAATTTTTTGATATATAGTTGTGGATTGCCTATACGTGTTCTCTGTGTAACTTATAAGTGTTTTCTAGTTTGAGCTTTAGACACTTCCATCTACCCTCAGTGAACTAGTTGGATAGCCTATAGACCTATCTTAGCTTAAGAAGACCTAATTGCATGCAAGTGCTTTCCTGGGAAAAGTGTAAGTAGTACTTCTACTCTGGGTACTAAAGTTAGAGAGTTCACTTTCCGCTCATCATGTTTCTAGTTCACTATATGGCCAGTAAATAGAGGATGAGCATAAAGTCACTATTTGAGATTATAAAGTTCTGTTGTTGTGTTATTATAGTTAGTCTTTTGGTCTGGCTGAGTCAAGTATTGGTCTAGTTGTGGTCTTCTCGAATGTAATGTTTATAAAAGAAGCATATTTTTCTAGTTTCCTTTTTCTCTCTCTCTTTCTCAACAGCTGTGCTAGTCACAGCTATAGTTTTCCATCGCCAGTTATCAATTTCTCTTATTACTCTGCATAGGACTGAACCTCAGTGGGAAAAGTTCCCTTTGATGATCCAAAAAGTTCCCTTTTCACAAGCTACTATGATCCAAAAAGTTCCAATGGAATGAAATAAAGGCAACTATCTTTTCACTAGGAGGAATGCCTCACTTAACAAAGTACTGTTGCAATAACTTTTCCAATCAAATCATTTCCCCCTAGATTTGGAGTCTAACATCATCAAAAAAATTATGTGCTAGAATGAGTTTGTTACTTTGTACGGCCAAAGCGTTTTACCATTTCTCTTG
Organism: Euptelea pleiosperma; assembly: GCA_035048495.1. NCBI lineage: Eukaryota > Viridiplantae > Streptophyta > Magnoliopsida > Ranunculales > Eupteleaceae > Euptelea > Euptelea pleiosperma. Next base: position 23,771,431 of record CM068550.1, read on the forward strand.
TTCTGAAAATTATTTTGGCATTTATTATGTACACTTGAAAGGTTTTTTGGTTTGTTTTGTTTTAGTGTTGCTATTTTAATGAACTGTCATATCTTTGTTTGTATACTATTTCCGTATTTCTTTCATACCTTGGTTTGTAGTTGCTAGTGGCATCTAATATTATAGTTTTCGGGCTGCACACCAAGCAAGTAATGTAGGAAGCCTAACCTATTATTGTATGCTACAATTAATTTGAGTGAACACAACACATATACAGTCCACATACGCGGGGTACGTTTCAGGTGAAGAAAGCATGAGAAACTGCATAAAAATCCGTCTCTGTTTTCTATAGAAATACATAAACTTTAAGTGGAGCAGAAGAGAGAAAAGGATACAAATTTTCAGCACATACATAACCCAAAAGAGACTGCCAAAAGAAAAAGGAAGAAACAAGCAAAAGAAAATGCTTCAGAAACCCTTTTCATCCATCTCTCTCTCAATGCTCTTCCTCTCTCTCCCTCGTTGAAAAAGGCTTTTGATGTTGGTTTCTTCAAGTTTTAAAGGCGGAAAGCTGCAGATCTGCTTGCTTTTCATTCATATATTGATTCTAGGCAAGGATCTACTAGGTTATGATATTTTTTGACTTGTTTTGTGGCTGCTCATTTGGTTTTATATGGTAACTAAGTTTACTCTCATATGTCATATGTTGGAATTACATGACCTTTCTTCCCTCAACTTCAGTAGTTCTTTTTTCTATTTGGGGACTGATTTAGGCTGAAATAGGAGGACTAGTCTTAGGCAAGGGAATTGGATCATCGTGGGACGAAGCTAAGATGCAGATATCATGCCTTTTTATTATCTTATTTCTTTCTCAAATCCTATTTTTTCTTGTTTATAATCTCAACACCGCGAGCATCTTGTTCTACAGGCTATGAGGCCCTTTTGGAGCCTAACGTCCAAGCTTGGTCAAGGAACTCAGAAGTGTATGGGTTCACCAAGGTGAGTAATTTTTCCTTATGCTACTTAGTTTTTGGTGGTTGTGGTTTTTCCTTGTGTGTGAAAAAATTCTACTCGAATGGTTAGCATAGGTAAGGAGACATTGCACTTCATGTATAAAGGTCATCCATTGGAATAATTTTTCAGAAGCATAGATCCAAGTTGGAAGCTAGTGTTTTGATTTTAGCATTTGACTTGCCCAAGTTAAATGCTTTTAAGTTTGAATTATTTTTTCTGCCATAATTGAAATATCAGGATATAAAAAGGTTTATAAACTGGGCCATTCATGTGATAGATAGCCATCTGGACTGGCCACGTGGCCAAGGGGTTAAGGGGCTGAAACATGCTCTGTTTTTGGACTGTTATGTCCAGAAAAAGAGCAGTCATACACTACCTATTGACTGTCTATATTTTTTTTTTTTTTTGAAACCGTGGGTATCCGGGCTTGAATGGTCCATATAGTGTTGTTTTAGAGTTGATGCACCAGATTAATAAGGAGGAATCACACAGTAGATGAGTATCTATATGCACCTTTCGAAACTAAAATTTGTTCTAAAAATATCAGCTATCTCATCAATATCTTTGTAGGTTTTTGGATCACCTGGGTTCCCTTGAATTTGTTTGTGGTTTTGTGGGATTTTATGGGGTGATTTTAAATTTTTACTATCTTTTTTTATTTAATTGGCTTTTGAACCATGTTTTGAATGGAGAACATTTCAACCAGATTTATGTTTCTATTGATTTTAGATGATGGAGGCATTTGAAAATTTATTACTTTATTGTTTAAAAAAGTCGATGATGTACTAATTCTGTATATTTCATTTCACAAAGGAAAGGTGGGTAAGATGTAGGTTACCAATTCCTAGATTGTCATCTTCTTTTATGTTTTTTGGATGACCTATGGTATGAGTACTATAGCCCTTACTCTAATCCATAAACACCATTACATGGTGCATGAACAAGCAGGGAAAGTTTGATTAATGCCTTATCAGCCTGATTGATGGAAAGTTTGATTATCTTAATCTGGATTTCTATTTTCACATCAATTTTTAATGTCTCCATCAATTCTCTATCTGACTAATAGATAGTTTCTTTTTTTCTTTTTTTTAATTCTGTATGTTGAAGTACATTTTTTTCTTTTTTTCTTTAATTCTGTATGGGAGATCTATCTTGGAATAGAAACTGATGTGTGCTATATGCTTAATCTGTTTAATAAGTTTAAACTTTTTGTGCTAGGTCTGCCAGGAGATAATCTGTTTGAAAATTTTCTGTATTTCATTTTTGACAGCAAAAAATTGGCGTAGGCCAATTTATAAATTAGAAGTTCTGGAGTGGGATGATATTTGGCGAGGATGTTCTCTATGGTGAGGAGATCATCCTCACTAAAAATCAAATCATTCTGATATTCGTAGACTGGTTTACAAGTTGAAGAATTATGGACCGTCTATTTTTATCGTTAACTTGAAACATTTGATGGGATTAGAAATTTCAGAATGTGATGATTTTTTATAAGGGTGATCTATATGGTGATGAGATCATGCTTGCCAAAAATCAGCTATTGATTCATCTTCCATCTGGCTACGCCAAAATTGTTGTAAAAAATGTCTTTTGAAATTGTTGTTCCCCAATCTGTTATATGTTGTTGCAGGGTGACCAACAAGTTGCAAGTGTATATGCTGGAAGTAGTTGTGTACAACTTAAAGGCCCGCAAGAGTGCCTTGATGTGCAATGTAAGGACACATTCGTTTCTAATTTAGCATTCAACATTTTTCTATTGTACTGTATATATATACTTATGAAAAGTGGTGTTTTACTGGATTGCGACCCTTTGTCCCAGCCATTGTAGCACGTGTGTAGCCCAGTCTCCCTAAATCTTGTCCACAAGAGGTTTTGATGTGGCTCCCATTTCCCAGGTTATTGATCTTTCAACCTTTAGTGAAGATCTATTTGTCTTTCACTCAATTAATTTTGATTGACAAATACTTTTGTGGATGCTTATTTATAAAAAAAAAATCATCTGCCACTCAGCACTTGACAACCTTATTTCTATATGTGGAGAACTAACTCAGATAAAAATAAGGTGAAGATTATGATTGCAGATCATACACGAAGGACCTTTCTGCCAGTCGGCACTTTCTCTAACTTTTAACCCTATCAATGCACCCTGTCTGGGAGATCTGCTAGCTTGAAGATCGGCCTGATTGGATGTTCTAACAATCCAATCAATTGCACACCATTTTGGTTGGTAAGTAGTCATGCCCATGGTCCAATAGAAAGTCCATTAGTTATATCATTAGATGGCCAGGTTGTTTTTTTTCTTCGATTTTTGCTTCGAGACCAAAATATCTTACCACAAGGGTATGATTCTTCTAGAAACCTCAACAGCATTTACATCTTGCATCCTCATTTGAATATAAGCAAATGATTTTATATGGGAGATGCATTGAGGACATTGTGAATTGTGTTTGTCATCTTTGAGCTTATTAGCTCATTATTTTTCTTTTTAGGCTGGAAAGAATCTTTTTCTGTTGTCATTGGTGGTGAGGGAGTGAGAATGGGGAAGCCATCTCCTGAAATGTAAGATTCAACATCATGTTGTTTTAATTTTGACATCCTTATTTAGTATTTCTTGTGTATGTATGTTGTACATGGATGAAATTATTTTCAAGGATCTAATTTCTTGAATGTTTTTTAAGGTTCCTTGAAGCAGCTAAAAGATTGAATTTTGAACCTTCCAGTTGCCTTGTCATTGAGGACTCATTGTAAGTGGTTTTAAGCTTAGTTCAATTTGTAATTTAATCCTATCTTCTTATGCAAGCATCCTGATCAAATTCTTTTAGCACATAAGTTCTTCCTGCATTGCAGATTGAAATACTCCTCATATATCACGTCTCTTTCCAAATCCAAAATTTCCCTTTTTATGTAATGCTTGCATGAGTGGGAGGAGATTTAAAAAATGATAAGCCCGCTGTCATAAGCAGCCTTGTAACTTTAAAAAAAATGAAAAATAATTTATTTTAGGGTCAATCGATTTCAGATCTTATGTCACCAAGCGTAACATGACAAATGCTGTTCAAGCATGACTAAACATTTGGAGCTACTATCTGTCGGTCTTGCTGTAAGTTTCAGTTTCACTTTGTTTGCATTTTTTATTTCATGTCCTATGCTGCAAAAAATGTTGCTTAACACAAACAGTTGGGATAAGGCACTGATTGGAAGGTTGGAAGGTCTGATTTGTGGGTTCTTGGATTTTAGTTTATACGTGTGGAAGTTATATCAAACCGTGATCAACTAAAAAAAAATTTCTGGGTAGTTGATTTTTTGCATTTTTTATACTTTTGTGCTATGTATGATCAACAAAAAGTTTTACAAAAAAAGGATTTGTATGTCAGAAAGTGGGCGAAAACTTCGGTCATTGCGGGTTGTGACCAAAGCCGGTCACAACCCACAATACGAGCCACATGGCACACTGTTAGAGGGCGCTGAATGTATGGATGCTTGGCCAGTCCCTTGGTGGACCTGCAAACCAAAAATCAGCCTGATAAGTGAATTCTAAGTGTTGGATTTAAGTTATTTTCATGGACTGATTTTAACATTAGGGATTTGAGCATTATTTGGGTGCAAAGTCCACAGGTTGTAAATCACAAGTAAACCTTCGCTTACTGCATGTTGTGAGCGAAGCCGATAACATAACACAATATTAGCCATGTGGCACGCTCTTAGAGGGCGCTGACTGTATGGATGTTTGGCCAATCACTACATGCACTTACAAACCAAAAATTAACCCGATCAGTGATTTCTAAGCATTGGATTGTAGTTATTTTCATGGGTTGATTTTCACCGTAGGAACTTGAGCGTTATTTGGCAGCAAAGATCCAAAGGTTGTAAATCACTAATCACGCCAATTTTTGGTATGTAGGTCCACTTAGTGATTGGCCAAACATCCATATGGCCAGCGCCTTCTAAGAGTGTACCACGTGGCTCGTATTTGTGTGCTGTGATCGGCTTCGCTCACAACATGCAGTGAGCGAAGGTTTCCTTGTAAATCACTAATCGACTGATTTTTGGCTTGCAGGTTCACCGAGGGACTGGCCAAACATCCATACGGTCAGCGCCCTATAATAGTGTGCTCACCAATGACATGGCAAACTGCCGTAGCGGACATTCCATATGGTGGAGCAAAGGGTGCGATTGGGTGCTCACCAAGGGACTTCTGTACAAGTGAGTTGGAACGTCTCACACGCATCTTCACTGACAATGGTCTTATAGGAATTCACAATGATGTTCCTGCCCCTGACATAGGAACTAATGCACAGGTATCCTATTCCATAGTTGATTTAAGATTAGGGCCTAAGTATTCTATTCCTCTTAAAGTTGAAATACATTTATCTTAATTATCATTGATTTGGACAGACAATGACATGGATTTTTGATGAGTATTCTAAATTTCATGGTCACTCGCCAGCCACTATTACAAGGAAGCCTATAGTAAGTATTCAACACTACAAAACCAAGGCCTGTGGTCGTTATATTCGAAATAAAGATCTTTGGAGTCTAACAAAAACCTTTATAATTATTTTATATATATCATCATAAGTTACAATTTCTATGCTTCGAAGAATTAAAAGTTATTTTTCAATTATTTCTAAATTTTCATACTTGTTCATGATGGCTTTGCAAGAATATCTACATTTTCTTCATTAACTGTCAATTCTTTTTTAAAATACCTGTTTCTCTATGTAGCAAGTAGACTCTAATTTTAAAATTAGGACTAATACTTATGTATATCTATTGATCTACTATTGTTTACCTAGGCATTTCTTGGATTGGAGAACTTACTCATTAGATATATATGAACTCAAGTTTATGAACTTACTGATTACATGCATATAATTTTTATTCAAGGGAAAATGATACGGATATGAAGGCTAAATACACATAATAGAAGCTGCAAATTATCCTACCAATCCTGAAGCAAACGAGGTAATACGGCATTGATCTTTTAACTCTGAAAAATGCAATTTTATGATATTGTAAACTTCTTAACTTCAAATATTTTTCCTACAGATTTGTACCAGAAAGGAGTTATTTTATTCCCTGACATGTATGCAAATGCTGGGGGCGTGACGATTAGCTATTCTGAGTGGGTTCAATACTTGAAATATTGAAGATAAGAGAAAAACAAAGAGGACTAAAAAATTGGATCTTTTACTCGGAAAAGAGCCAAGACAGACATCTTTTAACATTTTTTTTCTTTTCGGGGTCAAGAAAAGAGCCATTGGTCCTCTTATGTATTTTAATGGGAGTTCTTGTTGAATTCATGATGTACTTAGAATTTTCTCTATTTTGTAATAGTTAATACTTGAATCAAACTGTGAAGTTTATATTATCATATTGTGTTTGTCATCAAATTTTAGAATTATTATATTCTTTATTATATGGAATGTGAATGGGATGTTTTAGAATGTATACGAATATTCACAGGTAATTTTATGAAAGCATATATAGGTCATATAGTTTATTTAAAAAACTAAAAAAATAAAACAATGGCGTTCACAAAGTGCCATGACTTTGAAAGAATAAAATCATAGCGTTCGGTAAACGCCATGGTTTTACTCAATAGTCCAATAAAATGATGACATTCTAAACATGTACTTATGGCTTTCACAAAAGCTATAAAGTAATGGCATTCCATAAACGCCATTAAAGTACAGCGTTCTATGAACGCCATAATTTACCAATGAAAAGCATGGCATAGCTTTTTACAGCGTTTCTTATGACATTCGAAGAACGCCATAAAATGCCTTTTAAGGCGTTTTTCGAACGCCATAAAAGGTCAATTTTGTTGTAGTGTATCCTACCATTAGATCATCATATCCCCCGTCTGATCCTTAGATCGACCGCCCCGATCCTCAGATCGATCATCCTAACCCTTCGATCTCCATCATCTAACCTCTGATCTTCTCTCCTCTAGCTCTATCACATCTCCCATAGCTTTTCCACCGTTAGATCATCCACTGGACCATTGGATCTGCTAATGGACCGTTGGATCTCTCTAGATCTAACGTTCTCCTATCTAGGCCATCCACTTTCTCATGACCCATTATCCTACTAACCCACTGGCCGACATGTGGCATGCTCAGTATTGGCCCAAAAATCCATAACCTATGGCCCGACACCATTTCTTGGACCGACCACTCACTTACCTAGCCATAAACTTGTTCGCCATTTAAAACGCACGGGTTTTCTAAAACCCAAGCCTTCTTGTCCAATGGCCAAGGCCTCACTTGAATAAAGTGGGCCAAGGCCTAACTTAATTAGTAAGGCCCATTACCTCTTGAGCCCACATCATGAATGTGAGAGAATTGGTCTTCCTTGACCATTTCTCTCTCTTCATTCCACGAATCTCCCATCTCATCCCTCTAATCTCTCAACTATCTCCCCCACGTTCTCTAACTAACCATCTCTCTCTCAAATAGCACGAACTCACCCCATTCAACCATTCATTCACTCTCCCTTGTTGCTCTCATGTTTCACGGGCTAGCTACCACCTTGCTGTTGGTATACCTCACATGGCTGTTCATTTCAACCTCTCCATCCTTTCCGGGCAGCAACCATCCTCTCTTACCCATCCTCCATTGGATCTCCTCCCTCTTGCAAGGCATACACGGCCTCCACAACAGCAGCAACCCCATGCTCCTTCTCCACCGTCTGGGAATCCACCACGACCCACCACCTTCTTCCTTCTTCTCCGGGTAGAACTCCACATTCACCACCGTCCTCTTCTTTACCAACTCAAGGAGAAGCAACACCTAGCCATCTCCTATTCACCCCCTGTTCGTGCTCATCACGAACTGACCTACAACTGTGTTGTATTCCCAGCAACGCTGCTCCATCTCCTTCTTCCATCAACGCCGAAGTTGCAGGTTTGCAACTCCGGCCAAAATATGCAACTCCAGTCTCCTTCAACAGCAACTTGCTGTTCAGCCTCTTCCATGCCATGCAACCACACTTGCTAGCCGTCCTTTTCTTCCTCATTGTGGATCCACCACCTTTCTCTTTTCCTCCACCACGTTTCACCTCCTCCCTAGTTGCCGGAGTTGCAACCAGCAACTTCCGGCCATGAGCAGCACATGATATCACCGTTCCTCCTCTGAAGTTGCTGGGGCGTTCCTTACCCGAGAAGCCTCGCCACTTGTAGCACGCCTAAACGCCCTCTACTTTGGGAAGGTTTGCAACCTACTGCAACATGGCGCACCTACATCTCCCACACGAAGGCCACCTGCTTCTCTCTTGCATGCTCGATCTGTGCATGTCTGTCCACACCAGCAAGCAACTCGAAACTCCATCACGCTGTGCACCAACACCAGCCCGAAGGACCAACAAACTTGTTGTGCAAAAACAGACCTTGCTGGTCTTCATCCAATGCCCCGCACGGGTGAGTTTCAAGGGCTCCACAACCTGCTGGACCCGTTGGCTCCTTGCTCCAGCCACCTCCTTCCAAGGCGAGGACATGTTTTTCTCCACACCTTGCCATGGTCTGTTGCACCGAATGGACCAGCAGGTGAATCTTGACGCTGCTGCTCCTCTCTCAGCCTCTCTCTCTCACCACTTGCAAACCAGAAAACCTCCATCTTTGGCCGGTATTTTTGGTGGTGCTCTTCACATTGCTGCAAATCGTGGGCTGTTCCTCACGGACTCCACCATTCACAAACAAACCAGCAACCAGCCACTTTGATTCCTCATCTCTCCTTCGGTCACCTCTGCAAGCTCCACAGCTAGGCCGTGAACCATCTTCCATGTGCTACCTGTCTAGCCAACAAAACCTTGGCCTGCACCTTCTTCTTGGAACTCTAATGCTGCCTCCTCCACGGACTGAGCACACCATCATTAGTGCACACCACGGCCACATCCCATGCACAATGATCCCGACTTCACGTGGTCCATCATCATGGCCAACCTTGCAGCCACTAGCCTCATCATTTCCATGCAAGTGCACTTACTTGACCTAATCAATGGCCGACACCATGCTATCTTCATTTCGGTAAGTACTATGGTGAGTTTCTCTCTCTTCTCTCTACTTTCTCTCTCTATCTTTTACTTTCTCTCTCTAGATCTCCTCTCTAAATGACATGGAAGGGACGTGACATCCCTAATCCCATGTTCTCTCACTTTCTCTCTCTAGGATTTCTCTTTTCTCTCTAGAAATCTTAGTTTCTCTCTCTTGCACTTTCTCTCTCTAGACGACATGGAAGGGACGTGACATCCCTAATCCCATGTTCTCTCTCTAGAGTGAGATTTCTCTCTTTAAGTCTATTTTCTCTCTCTAGATCCTCCTTCTACATTCTCAGGCCGATCGCCTATTCACTTGGTCGACTCCTTTCGGCGAGTGAAAATGTGAGCTTTTTAGGGCACATTATAGTACATTAGCCAATTCACATCTACCTTGTCGGCCGGTAAGAGTCGATGTGGATTCCACGATTGAGCAGCATTCCATGAAATTTGGACGGTCCTCTTCTTGATCGGTAGCGCCCTTAGCTCTAAAGGTCATGGGATGCTTCTCTGTCAAAACTCTTCTCCACGATTGAAGCATTCATTGAAGTCTTGGACGATCCTCTTCTTGATCGGTAGCGCCCTTAGCTCTGAGATTTCAATGGACGTTTCTTTCCCTTACCTCTTCATCTCTCATCCCTTTACATGCTTTCTTTATTTTTGTTATTTTGATTTATGTACGCACTCTTTGATGATTAATGAAGTTGTTTTTGATATTTTGGTCTCAAATAAATGTTGTTTTTAAATCGACTCGCCCTTCTCATCTCTTCCACCATTCTCATTTCTCTTTGTATATTATTTGTCAGTTTTAATTCCTTATTACGTTGACTCACACCGAGTGCGGATCGACATCCGACACGTACTGCTATACAAGTTACATTTTGCAGATAATCAGATTTTACAAATATTGTTGAAGTTAGGGTTTCCGTAATCAACGACACGGAAGAACCTTTCTTTCACTATGCCATCGGGTTGATCTGTCAGAGTATACGATCAATCCAAAGGATTCAATCTAGGATCAATCTAACTTGATCTCGGATTGATCCAATTTGAACAAAGATCTGATCTTATACCGTGAGGGTATGCAAACCCTTTACAAGCTTAAGCAAAGTTTGAGACTAATATTTTACTATTTTATTAACCCCCTAAGGGTTCATATGGTCTCTAGATCACTTACCATCATATGATGAAAGTCTATGACGCTCCATTAGATTCTTCAGTCTTTTCTTTGTGAGCCTCCTACAACATAACCCAAATGGACTCTACCAACACCTATTGAAAAAGTAACCGGTCCGTTCTCTTTAATCAGAAATACCTAGAAGGGGGGGGGGGTTGATTAGGTATTTAAAATTAATTAATCCTAAATAGTTTTATTGGTATATGGTAGGGAATAAAATCGCATGCCTTAGTTGTTTGATAAATGATTCTCACAACCGATTCAAATCAAATATACCTCCGTGGTATATCTTCTTTTCGTCATTTGATCTAATCAATATAGATAGTGGAATAGAAACAAATAATCACACAAGATAAGGGATTTTTACGTGAAAACCCTAGCCAAGGAAAATCATGGTACCACGTCCAGATGGAAAGTATCACTAACTGGAAAGTTAAACGAAACAAAAGTTACCTACGCAACACCGTTGCAAATACAGCTTCCAACCATAGCCAAGGCCTACTACTGATGCGTCCACGTCTTCTGAATCAAGCTACAAGTCCATGCACATCCTCCCAGCCAAGAAACCTTGTCCACTTGTTTAGTTTGGTACACCCCCAACCTAATGTCGATCAGCCACTTCGATCTTAATTCTCAATACTCTAGCCTTCGTCGAAGGTGAAGGATTCAGTACACCCTGAACCCTAGGTTGTTCAATTGGTGTTGAGTCACACTGGTACGCTCAAGTTACTAGGTCAAATATCTATGTGGAAGACCTAAGCTGAGTAATGGATCAAGCTCTTGGCTTTGATTTAGAAGAGGAAAAAGCTTACAAGATGTTTATAAGAACTAAAAAGCTTATTGCTCTTCAAATGGACACTCTAATAAATAATTTTTTTTTCTATTCAATGTGTATAGAAGTGTGTTTAGAGAAGGCATAGAAGAGTTATATTTATAGAATTCGTAACCCTAAGCCTTTTAGAACGTGGGAGAGTGGAAACTAGAATTTTAGATCTAAGAAAGACTTAATCCGTGTGAAGTCCAATCGATTGGGTTTTCAGTCCAATCGATTGGCCTTGTACGGATTTTCCTTAGTAAATCCAATCGATTGTTCATAGTCCAATCGATCGGACTTAAATAAGTTTCTGTCCCATAAGCTCCAATCGATTTAACAGAGGTCTCCAATCCATTGGGCTTTGATCAAGTTCTGTCTCGTAAACTCCAATTGATTTAACAGAAGTCTCCAATCGATTGGGCTTTGATCAAGTTCTATCTCGTAAACTCCAATCAATTTAATAGAAGTCTCCAATCGATTGGGCTTTGATCAAGTTCTGTCTCGTAGACTCTAATCGATTTAACAGAGGTCTCTAATCGATTGGGCTTTTTCCAATCGATTGACCCAAATAGTCCAATCAATTGGGCTTTGATCAAGTTCTGTCTCGTAGACTCCAATCGATTTAACAGAGGTCTCCAATCGATTGGGCTTTTTCCAATCGATTGACCCAAATAGTCCAATCGATTGGACTTTTCCAAAAGTCAATAACATTGACTTAAACTCGGGTCTGTCCAATGACTAGGTTTGAGCAATATATTTTATTCATTTAAACCTATTCCTATGACCACTAAGTTACTTACCTTCCTAAGCGAGCGTACACGCGATCTATAACCGACAAATGGGTAGTGACTTATGTCCTCAACCGTCTGATCATTGCTGTCTCTTTCTTCCATTCTTCACGTAGTCGACGAAGTATGCGTACCACAACATCTTCACACTACACTGGTGCTCGTAGGAACGGTACATGAATGCTTTTATGTCATACGGAATCTTTGCTAAACTAGAATATAAAAATATTCCTTACACCTATGTCAACGGAATATGCCAAAAACATGAAGTACATAAAATATGGACTCTACAATCTTCCCTTTTGGTAATTTTGTGACAAAACCAAATAAGAAAATATCCAAGACAGTATTACTACAAAGACTGAGTTAACTTTCTTACACGGTTACAAGGACTCAAAACCTAAAAATATCTCTGATTATACTGTCACTGCTTGACCTGCAATCCTGTACAACATTAGTAAACCTATATGTACAGATGCACGTAGTCGCCACGCGTCGACTATCGTATGATCTGAGAAACTGGCACCCGCATGTCCCTTTATATAAGCAGTTCTTAAACAAGAGAAATGAACATAAAATGTCCGTTGGGATGAGCCCAACAAGCCAAAAATTATGAGATTTATCAGTTAAGCCGAGACCCACTTTTAATAGGGCGTCGACCGCACAAACTGGCCTGTTGGCTGCTTAGGATGAGTACCGGACGGTCGAACACACCATTTAGGCGGTCGGCCGGTCAGTTTCCCTTGAGACCAAAAAAGCCTAAGTCAGCCCTGATGCCAAATGGCCTAAGTTTGCTTTGACGCCAAAAAACCTAAGTCAAAGAGATCATCAAGGGTCCATTCAACCGCATGATTTGCGCGGTGAACCCCTTGATGTGTACAAATATTAAGTACACACAAGATTTTGTTTATTGAACGTCCATTGAGTGAGAACGTTTGCTGAGTTGAGTCTCAAATCTTCATGCTGACGTGACTTTTTCTTTTACTGAACCGCATCCATTGGGTTGATCTTCTTTAGTTTTGATCTTTTTTGAATTGTCGATTGAGTCCCCATTTGATTGTTGACGCTTCGGTCTTCAGAAGACTATTACCGAATGTAATACCCTGAACTTCCATTCATGGGTATTAGTGTAAACTAACTATAAAAGGGTAAAATTGACATCTTGAATTTTTTTTTAACTTTTATCTTTGTCAACAACATTCTATCATGTCACTAGAAATAATTTTAAGAACTTAGTCAGAACATTTATATCATGGCATGTAGGAAATTTCATTGTAATTATACTAGAACTGATTTTCACACATGTTTAGTTGTACTATGATATTGTAGGGAGATTATTCGTGTACTAGATAACCAACTTAATTAACTAATGTCAAAATTAATTTTGTGATTTTGAGACCCACTAAGAACCCTAACTTGCCATAAATAACCTAATAAGAGAATTAAGATAATCACTTCATTTTGATCACTAAATTGAAACCAAATATAATTGAATGACACATGTACTTTAGTTTACTAATGATTAGTATACATAACACTACTCATAATAGGTAAGACCTATAGTTGAATTTTGGATAATTATTTAGGTTATTTATGATATTTTATACTTGAAAGGATAATTTGGATAATTAGTTTTGATATTAGAAAGAACCCTCACATTAGTAACTTATTAATTTAGTTTAAGAGTCAATACCCTAGTGTAGACCCTAAACCATTTTTAAGGTGTATAGGTGTAGGGATGAAGGACACCCCATGTAGACCTTAATTATTGTATTTAAACCATATATTAACATATAATAGTTTTAATTGTAATTAATTTTAAATAAGGAATTATTTAAAAAATAGTGATACTTTTAATTTGGAACGCCACCTAAGCATTTTAACCAACACTTTTTTCAACATTAGGATCCTTGGGATATCCACCACATTTTGATACTTTACAAAAAAATATAATTTCAAAAAAATATTTAAATTAAAGACATTTTAAAGAATTTTTATTGTCTTTTATAAATTTAATAACTATTTGGTATTAATATTTGTTTGCATGCTAGTTGAGTTTAATTTATTGGACGAGCCTTTAGGGCTAATTTAGAGACCTTTTAAGCCTAAAAATAATTTTATTTAAAGCCTACTTGATATACACAGCCCTTAGGCCCATTTTTGACCCATATCCATCTTCAAGTAAACCTTTTAGTGGGTTATAAAATTCACTCATTTTAAAGTGACGAAAATCACTTATTTTAAAGTGACGAAAATCACTTAAAATTAGAATCTCTTAAAAGAGAACCTTTTTAAAACTAACTCTTTTGCATATACTATAGGCTAAAGCACAAAGATTTTTGAAAAAACTTTATTTAGGATAAACCTGCAATTTCCTTCCCATAATAATTCCACTTCATGTGGACTGGCCATATCAATCAACTGTTAAATTAGTTTATTTTGAGTAGTTATTGATAGATTATTAGTTTGTTAAATTTAATTTTTGAATAAAATAATTAAAATTCATACAAGTTGGAAAAATTAATTTTTTGATATTGTTAAAAACTCGACAAGGTTAAGTTGAAAAATGTAAACGAATTCAAAGAATTGTGAAACTTTATTGCCAAATTTCTTCACAAAAGTAGTTTTAAATAACTTTTAAAAAATTTTGTATAAAATATTTTTTTATAAAATTAGAATTTTGACCATTTTTGGATATCGTATTGTTAAATCATGAAAAATAAATTCAAAATGTGTAGAAAATAAAAGTTTTGGCCATAGTGCCTTTATAGAAGATTTTTATTTTGATTTATGAAGAATTTTAATAATTTTTAAAGTTTATTTCAGAATATTTTAATATTTATTTATTATCACTCTGAATCTAAGGTAAATGGGTCGACCCACAAGCGTTTGGACTTGGTCAAGGTGCCCGGATTTGGTCTGACAACCATGGTCTAGTCCAGCTCAAACTCAATAAGCACCCCAATTTGAGGGTGGGTTTAGGCTGCAATCTATAAGTATGTGTTGGTTTAGGACAAAATCTAGTTTCAATTTATATAATGAATAAGCTTAGGTTTGACCTGAAAGTGGGTTTAGGCTGCAATTTATAAGTATGCGCTGAGTTTAAGATAAAAATTTGGTTTGTATTTATATATTGAATACGCTTAGTCCTTGACCTGAAAGTAGAGGCCCATCCCTAATATCTAATTTTGAACCTAGTTTGGGCCTAGCTATCCCTTGAGCGTGCTTTGGCTGCAATCTACAAGCTATATGTGGGTTCGGGAGCTTGCTGGGTATGATTTAAACAAAGACAACTTTGGCCCGGTTGAAACTAGGCAGCATGATTTTTTGAAAATTGACCTTTCACGAACTAGTAAAATAGAGATAGCAAAAATAAATCAATCACACGACATATCAAATTTACCTAATTCGGCAGTATTCTGCCTACGCCGTACGTCAACAGTGAGAAGAACAGTTTCACTATCTTTAAAAAATTACGGTTACGTTGGTTTTCTCTTTTTTTTTTTTTTGTAATACGTTGGTTTTCTCTTTGAATATACAAGTAAAACTCTCCAATGCCCCTTTGGTATATAAATTTTGGGAATTTTTGACATACCCCCTTTGAAATTTGACATACCCCCCGTATTATCTTTGAAATTTGACATACTCCTACCCCAGCGACCAACCCACCGAAGTCTCATGGCCGATCAGCTACACTCTAACTTTTTCACTAAAACCTCGTGGAAGTAAAAGAAAGAGATAGTTTGAAGGTAAGTATAATAAGATTGGGGAGTGTACCCTTTTATTGATGGTCAAAATCATGGTTTTAAAAACGGCCGTTTAAACGGTAACGCCCCAAGCCCGTTTCTGTTAAAACTGTTTAAACACGTTTTATTGATTTTGAAAAAAATGGCCATTTTTTTGTTTTAACGGCTGTTAAAATCGTTTAAACAGACATTTAATTCTATTTAAACATTGGGACCCTTGAAATTTCCATCACATTTTGATATTTTACAAGAAAATATAATTTCAAAAAGATATTTAAATTAAAGACATTTAAAAAAAAATTATTGTTTATAAATTTAATATGTATTTAGTATTAATGTTTGTTAGCATGCTAGTTGAGTTTAATTTACTGGGTGGGACTTTAGGGCTAATTTAGAGACCTTTTAAGCTTAAAAATTGTCTTATTTAAAGTCTACTTGATATCCATAGCCTTTAGGCCCATTTTTGGCCCATATCCACCTTCATATACCATAGGCTAAAGCACAGAGGTTTTTTCAAAATATTTATTTATAATAAACATGCAATTTCCTTCCCATAATAACTTTCACTTCTTGTGGATGACCATATCAATTAACTGTTAAAACGTTTGCTTAAGAAAGTTCGATAACTCTTCTCCAACAAAATAAAACCTTGCTAAGCCTACAATACAATGAACTAATGAAGTAACAGCTGACATATAAAAATGAAGGAGCTCTTAACAAATTTAAAATGGAGAGAACATATATTTAAAACGAAAATTTGTACTATTCAAATCTCTTTAAAATATACTCCAATTCTCATTTCTTCTAAATTTTAGATTATATTATATTATATTATATATACAAAGATAACAAGGGGCCCGGATGGTCATTTTCCTCCCCCCTAAAGGAGGACATACCAGGCGAGAGTATCTGACCACCTATGAGTCGAAGTCCAAAATAAAGCCTTCGAGGCTATACAATCAATTTTAATAAATGACATATCCCAAAATAAATGAATTCATTATGATAAAAAACAATTCCTTTAGAAAGTTTGTTGAAAAGTAATGCTACTTCGCCATCATTATCTAAAAAGTAATCAAATAACTCGAAGAACATCTTCTTAAACTTTCGCGCTTGCAACTCTAGCAACTCCAAGATCATCTTCTTCGTGATTGATGAGATGTTAGGATCACCATCATACTTGATTGATTCTGTCAAGTTTTCACAAACTCCCTTCAGGCTGTTTACAAATGGGAAGGTCTTCCACTTATATATAGTTAGAAAGGATAATTGGACAGTTACGATTATGCCAAGTGATAAAGATCCAATGTTTGTAGAACTCTCTAGATTTTTTTATATATAATATATCTGTAATAGAACTATTCTATATTTTTTTAATTCCTACACCTACATGTACATATACTAGAATTGCTAATAACTTTCTAGACTTTGATGTTTTTACTGAGCACTTTAGAAGGTTTTGGACCATGAAAAGCCTTTGGTGAATTATGTTAAGAAGAAACTATGAGGTTTTGGCAATAGACTTAAAAATGAAACTAATTGGATTTTTAAGTTGATTTTTTTTGTACTCATCAACCCATCTAAGAGTTAGAGGGCCTTAGATCCATTTTTAGCTTACAATTAACTTAAAATAAGTCTTTTAATGGGTTGTAAGATTAACCCCTTGTAAAGTAACGAAAATCTATTTTAATTGAAGAAAAGTAAAAAATAATAAAATTTTAAAATTTAAATTGTTATTAAATTAGTTCTTATAAACTATTAGACAGTTATAATCTAGGAAAGTTTAGAGGAAAAAATTCTCATTTAACTAAAATGTGATAGTCTTTGGTAGACTAAATCAAAGAATCTAACATGAACTCCAAGTAGTAGAAATCATTGAGATACACAGAATATGTAAGACTCTTTTCAAATTAAGTCATCAATGTTGACAAGAATATATAACTACTAGTAGACCTTTTTAAAAGTCAATAAATTGCCCACTTACGATAATTACTTATAGATTTTTTATCTAAATAATATAAGTATATAGTATACCTTAATTAGTTGTGGACTTACCATTTTCAATTAAGTAATAATTTGAACAAAAAATTATGTATTTAGGCCAAAATTTTTCATTAAAAAAACGAATGAAAAAAAAATATCTTAGCCAAAAATAATAATTTGCAAGCCAAAACGTCACCACTTTGGAAGATAACACCCAAGAGTTCACATATATCCATACTGGCAAGATTATTGGAAGCATTCTTGACTTTTGCCTTTCAACATTTTTGATTTAGAAATCAATCTATAAAAATAAATAATTGTACACTTCTACGATCTTTCATTTAGTTAATTTTTGTTCTACTTTTGTATATATTGTATTGGAATCTTGTTATCTTCCTATGGATATGGCATTATGGCGTGATTATCTTGATCTTATTATTCTTAATATATTTTGTGATTATCTTGATCTTATTATTCTTAATATATCTTTTTCTTTTTTGAAACCGTGGGTATCCGTGCCTCTTAGAGCACCCGACTAGTCCCCTGGGGTACGATAGTCACCCCTTCCACATGTGCCGAAGTGTACTAATAGAGTTAATGTGAATTGAGACACTCATTACCCTCTACTCTTTCTAAGGGGTGGCCCCAAGGAGAGTTGAACTCAGAACCTCTTACTTTTTAGAGTGGAGTCCTGGTCACCCGCACTCAACCCCTGGGGTTAATTATTCTTAATATATCATTAAAATTTGAAGTATCTTTTGAATAGTTGGATATTGAATTGATTGCATTGCATACATTTTTGAAGTACAATATTGATCATAATGGTTGGAAACTCTTGAGTAAGAAAAGCTTGAATTCTTTGGGTGCAAAACTATTAATTATTTTGCAGAAGAGCTTTTGGTTGAGCTACTCCCTACGTGGAAAAGAGAATGAGACTTATTGTAGGTTATTGATTGCATGTACATATAATTTTAGATCATGGTTCAATTTGAAAATAATTATTATTCTTGTTCTATGCCTATACTATGTGTATGAACTATTAATTGATAGAACTGTTATAGATATGGTGTAGTGGTTAATTCTTACTAGACTTTCATAAGCTTATAGTTCAATAGATAACATTTTTTAGATTGTTTGTGTACGAAAAAATTATGGACTAGAATACGGTGTACCAAAGTATACTAGAGCGTTCATTAGAGCTGCTTAAACTTTTTAGTTATTTTGATCATGGTTTAAAAAAATGACCATTATAACGAATTCAGACGTCCCCCGTTACGTTACGTACCATTAAAATGCCCAGAAAATAATGGCCGTTATTTTTCTGTTATAACAAAAATAACAACCGTTATTTTCTACAAAAATTTGAGGAAAAAACGGCTGTTATTTCCGTTATTTGAAAATCTGAAATTCAAATTTAAATTCCGTCGCTGTTTTTTCCTTTGTTTCTACTTTTTTTCCCCTGAGCGTTATTTTTATTATAACAGCTGTTATAACGAAAAAACGGTAAGGCCCCCAGTCCGTTATACCGTTACAATGACCCCTTTTAAACCTTGATTTGATTATGTTACATTTAAGTTTTTTATGATTGTGCTAAGTGAAATCTTGACTTTATGAGATTTTTGAGACTTTGAGTAATTACTTTGGATCAATGATTGACTTAATCTCAAATTTTTAATATAATAATCTATTATTTTTATTAGTTGGTAAATTAGTTCATTTTGAGTAGTTATTGATTGATTATTAGTTTGTTAAATTTAGTTTTTGAATAAAATAATTAAAATTCATACAAGTTGGAAAAATTAATTTTTTGATATTGTTAAAAACTCGACAAGGTTAAGTTGAGAAAGGTAAATGAATTCAAAGAATTGTGAAACTTTATTGCCAAAATTCTTCACGAAAGTGGTTTTAAATAACTTTTAAAATTTTTCGTATAAAATATTTTTTTAATAAAATTAGAGTTTTGACCATTTTTGGATACCGTATTGTTAAATCATGAAAAATAAACTCAAAATGTGTAGAAAATAAAAGTTTTGGCCAAAGTGCCTTTATAGAAGATTTTTATTTTGATTTATGAAGAATTTTAATAATTTTTAAAATTTATTTCAGAATATTTTAATATTTATTTATTATCACTCTGAATCTAAGGTAAATGGGTCGGCCCACAGGCATTTGGACTTGGTCAAGGTGCCCGGATTTGGTATGACAACCATGGTCTAGTCCAGCTCAAACTCAATAAGCACCCCAATTTGAGGGTGGGTTTAGGCTGCAATCTATAAGTATGTGTTTGGTTTAGGACAAAATCTAGTTTGTATTTATATAACGAATAAGCTTAGGCTTGACCTGAAAGTGAGTTTAGGTTGCAATTTATAAGTATGCGCTGGGTTTAAGATAAAATTTGGTTTGTATTTATATATTGAATACGCTTAGTCCTGACCTGAAAGTAAAGGCCCATCCATAATATCTAATTTTGAACCTAGTTTGGGCCTAGCTATCCCTTGAGCATGCTTTGGCTGCAATCTACAAGCTATATGTGGGTTTGGGAGCTTGCTAGGTACGATTTAAACAAAGACAACTTTGGCCCGGTTGAAACTAGGCCGCATGATTTGTTGAAAATTGACATTTCACAAACTAGTAAAATAGAGAAAACAAAAACAAATCAATCATACGACACATCAAATTTACCTAATTCGGCAGTATTGTGCCTACGCCTTACGTCCACAGTGAGAAGAACAGTTTCACTATCTCTAAAAAATTACGGTTACGTTGGTTTTCTCTTTGAATATACAAGTAAAACTCTCCAATGCCCCTTTGGTATATAAATTTTGGGAATTTTTGTCATACCCCCTTTGAAATTTGACATACCCCCGTATTATCTTTGAAATTTGACATACCCCTACCCCGGCGACCGACCCACCGAAGTCTCATGTCCGATCAGCTACACTCTAACTTTTTCACTAAAATCTCGTGGAAGTAAAAGAAAGAGATAGTTTGAAGGGAAGTATAATAAGATTAGGGAGTGTACCCTTTTATTGATGGTCAAAATAACACCTTCAGTACAAGGAAGAACAGTGAGGGATCCTATGTACTAATCTATAATATTTCCTACTCAACCATCTCTGGGTCTTGGATCAATCACACTCACATTTATATCTTCTTTGCAATCAGCAGTGGACCACATATGCCCCTTCCAACAGATATGAAAACAAAAATCCATTAGAGAGAGGACCACAATATTTGATTTTATTAAGAGAAAAGAGCACTTCTCCCGAGTAATTATCTAGGTTAAAAAGACTTGAGTGCCAATACGTCATTCCCTCTTACATCAACGTCATGGTATGTACACAGTTGAGATATATGGATAAGAACACCCAAGTGTGCAATGCTTAACAAATGAATAAGGAGCTGAAACCATCAAATCATGCATGCCATACAATCCCAATTCAAATGAATAAGGAGCTATAACAATCAAATCATGCATTTGGGCTGATTTAGAAACATTGGAAGTCATTGATTTCTCCATTGGAGTGATTAGACTGCATCATCATAATCTATGAACTCAATCATATGGTTTGAGAATTTAACGAGATAGTCCAATTGTCAAGCTGCCCACTTGGTCGATTCATTAGAGGCAAAACATTGGTTAGTTGTCCCATAATTCTACTAATTAAATAGTTAGGGGACGTTTAGGGAACAAGAAGTAAAAGCACTTCCACTTGTTGTAGAAGTTACAAGTTGATATTTTACCTCTAAAAAAGTCATAGAAATTAAAATGTTGGGAGGGGTTCTAATTTTTGAGAAGTAGTTTCTCTCAGAAGTTAAAAGCTAAAAATTTTAGCTTCAGTTTTAAGTTAATTTTTAACTTTTTACGAGTTAAAATATGAAACACATCGAAACTAACTTTTTAACTTTTTGGCTTATAAAAGTTAATAAGTTACTTATTTTTGTGTTGCCAAATTAGGATCGTTAAGTTGATGTAGATATTGGGTTTTGTTTCGTCCAAGAGGTGATTTGTGGGTCGGAACAGAGTTTATCAGAGTTGTAATGGAACAAGCCCTTCTTGGTTCAATGCAAATCAGATGCAATGCACTCACTTGCAATAGTTTTGGGATTACAAGTGATTGGTTAGGGGTGTGCAAATGAGCTGGTGTGCAAGTGCTTGCCAAGCCCTTGCAAACTCTTTAAGAAAATGGATGCAACATGTGCAACCCAAAAACTGTGATAAGTGACTGCAATGCAACTCACCGCATTTGCACCGGAGTGCATAATGCATCCCAGTGCAGTGAACCAAGCAGGGCCCAAGTTTAGAGAGGAGACACTGAGGTTGTCCATTGATGCAAGTGATGTCCAGTCAACCCATTATCTTCTTTTCTTCATTGAGTGCTCTTTTCTTTTCTCTTCAGAGATGCTAGCAAGCAACGCCCTAGTGGCATTGCATAGATGCCATCCTGTCTAAGACATGATAAACTGCTCGACAAACACACTTTGAATTAAAATATGTATTTTTTCTTGTATTTTTGTGGGTTTCATATGTGCAACTCCTTTGGGGTTGTTTGCTGGCATTCGCCATATTTTACTTCATGATGTAATTTTCGACAGTTCAGGATCAGGGGACACAAATTTTGACACAAAATTCCACACCAATTTTGGTGTACCCACAAGAAAGATAAATCAATGGCTGACTTTTAGGCGAGGATGATCTCCTCACCATATAGACCACCCCTTCAAAAAACTAGCCCATTCTGAAATTCCTAACCCCATCAAATGTGGGTTACAAATCAACAATAAAAAAAAAAAATAAATAAAATAAAATAAAATGAAAAAAAGCGATACATAATTCTTCAACTTGTAAACCAGGCTACGAATATCAGAATGATTTGAATTTTTGTGAGGGTGATCTCCTCACCGTTGAGAGCATCCTCACTAAAAATCATCCCATTCCAAAGCTTCGAAAGCGTTGCTTGCTAGCATTTTTTTTTATCAAGTTTAATAACGTTCCCTTTTTATAAATCCAAAGAAATATATTAAAGAGGGAGATCGAGAAGATCTCGAGAGAGTACAAAGAGACACACAATAAGAGACTCAAAACTGAACACGTATCCCTAGAAAAAAAACACCTCTTATCATCTTTGGAGATATGCTGGCCAACTATAAAGAAGAGAGTTACAGGGTATCTTGAAAGAATCTCTCCACTCCTCTAAAGACTCTCCTACTCCTTTCCAAACAAATGTCCGAGATAAGAGCAAATGGGGCCATCTTCCAAAGAGCTTTGCCTCCCGGGGAATCACAAGCATGTGGCCATCCACCACCTAAGACTAATCAAGTAAGTTTAATGACTTCTTGAAAGCCTTTCCTTTTATGCAGTACACCGTACAAGAGCTTGCTCCCCCTAAAAAAACAAAAACACCAGAAAGACACTGATGTGCCGTCCGTTTGACCTACAGCTGAATCGGTGACAGTCCACCATGTCAATGGCAGATGATCTCAGACAGATGCATTTGGAGAGTGGGTTATTTGGAATGGGTCCGGTTCCAGTGACCACCATTTTTGACACGCATTTTATCCACAGAAGATGAATCAATGGCTGATTTTTTATGAAAACGATCTCTATGGTGAGATCACCCCAACAAAAACTAGCCCATTCTGATATTTCTAACCCGTCAAATGTGGTTTTCAAGTTAAATGGTAAAATCGACGGTCCATAATTCTTGAACTTCTAAACCAGTCTATAATATCAGAATGATTTGAGTTTTGTGTGGATGATCTCCTCACCATTGAGATCATCCTCACCAAAAATCAGTCACTGATTCATCTTCTAAGTGGGTACACCAAAATGGGTGTCAAAAATGGGGGTCACTGGATCCATCGGGGGACACAAATTTTCACACAAAATTTCAAATTGTGTTCAACGGCCGTTATAACGGTCCCTTTTAAACCTTGGTAATAACATTGATTATACCGTTATAACTGCAGTTATTTTGTTACAAAGGCCATGCTTGATCATTCCGTGGTGTGCCCAGAATGGTGCCCACGTTCTACGCTAAAATGTGGGTCCCACCATTAAGATTGTCTAGTGGGCCCGAGGATTTGTAAGTGTGAAAAACATGATATATTGCTTTACAGATTTAGTTAACCAACTTTCACCACTACACGACAACTCCAGAGCCAAAAGAAGCCGACAGCAAAATATTGGAAAACGGGACCGTACGTAGCCAGCTAATAAGGAACCAGGTTCTTGGTTACGGTGCTTCGCTGGACCTCTAAAATTGGTAAAGAAAGGATACATTAGCGAGTAGTGATCACAGATGGTGCGTGAAATGACCACCACCCAAATCACACCGTACAAAGAAGGGACCGAAAGGTAAAGAGTTTTAGATTCGAAGATCCCTGGCTCGCCACATTAGGCTGCACATCTCCAACATTTACCGTCACAATCAACGTGTCAAATCGCACCTATTTTATGGACGAGCAGAACTTTGCTGACCGCCCATAATATGAGCCATGTGGCGTGTTCTTAAAGATTTATGACCGTATGGATGTTTGATCCCAACCCTTGATGGACTTACAGATCAAATATTAGCCTAATTAGTGATTTATAAGCGGTCGATTAGAGTCATTTTTATAGGTTAATTTTATCCTGCAATATTAACCATTAATTATTTGAGGTACAAAGATCCAAAGGCCTGAATTCACTAATCATGCAAATTTTTGGTTTGTCCGTCTACCTAGGGATTTGAAGAAGTTTAAATTTATTGATAAATTACATTGACTAATTAAAGGTTTATATAGAATTGGATACAGCCAAATATTAAAATTAATCTACCAGATCTAATCAAAGATATTATCTTAATCCTGTGAATCTTGACAACTAGTGACAACCCAGAGAACCTTCGTGAGATGCTCGCATACTTATTACAATGTATTCCCTAATAGATTGGCTAAACATCCATAGTGTGATCTTCCTCTAAGAATTTGCCACTTGGCTCATATTGTGGACAGTCAAGCAAAGTTCTACTCGCTCAAAATCAAATAGAGTAGAATGTTATTTTTTGATAGGTAAACATTTATTATTCCCCATAGCGTGACCAACTCAAATAGAGTAGAATTTGCTGACCAACGTCACCGACCACATATAACACGTCAACCTAAGCTTTTAAAAATAATCATAGGTGTCTCCAGAATATACACGCTCGCCGTTGGGTTGTATGTATCAGATGCTCACTTTTAAGCAGTATATGAAAATTCGAACTCGACTTGACCCGAAAGTCTACCTAGTTGAGTTAACTCGAAGATTCGAACTCGACCTGAAGTAACTCGACTCGAGTAATATATTAAAAATTAATATAAAAATCTCATATTTGTATAAGTAGAATTTATAAAACTTGGTTGAGTTTGTGTTGACAAGGCGTTCGAGAAACTAATTTGGTGCGTTGATTATAAAACAATGTACTTGGTAGGTCATTTTTTATCAGAAAAACAACGCACCAAGTCGGTTGTTTATTCGATTCGAGTTTATTTCGACTCAATTTGAAATTCAGCTGAGTCGAGTCAACTTGGCCAAGCTTTGAGTTGACTCGACGAGTTTTAAAATACTGCTTTTAAGTTTTAGAGTCAGACTCAGCGGACACATATTTTCACACACAAAAAAACCATCGGACACATTTTTACACACAATTTCACACAAACAAATCGTCGGGGACCAATCTATAAATTAGAAGTTTTGGAATGGGATGATTTTTGGTGAGTATGGTCTCTATGGTGAGGAGATCACCCTCACAAAATTCAAATCATTCTGATATTCATAGCATGGTTTACAAGTTGAGGAATTATGGACCGTCTATTTTTTACCCTTAACTTGAAACCAACATTTGATGGTGTTAGAAATTTCAGAATGGGCTGATTTTTTGTAGGGGTGATCTATATGGCGAGGAGATCATCCTCACCAAAAATCAGCCACTGATTTATCTTCCATGTGGGTACATCAAAATTGTATGTGGAAATATGTGTCCGCTGAGCCTGACACTAAGTTTTAACCAAAAAAGAAAGAAATCAATTGGAATTTTAGGTTTAAAAATTGAGTCCGTCTAGAGCTACACCTATTTCTTACATCCAGTTCTTACACCCGGGGGTAGGGCCCACATGGAGATCACGTTGGACAATCCAACCATACATTAGCTGTTCTTGCCATGATGATCATCATCACCAAAAATTAGGTCATTTAGACATTGCCAAACAAATAAAAAATTGACTCAAAATAATGGTTAATTGGATGGTTGGATTGTCCAATGTGATCTCCATGTGGGCCCCACCCCCGGGTGTAAGAACTAGATGTAAGAAATGGGTGTAGCTCTAGACGGACTCTTAAAAATTACCCCACATGACAAATATGCTTGAGCCTACCTCATTATTGAGATGGCCCTTGTGATTCTGCGATGTGATCCAAGGACCATCCAACCGTGTAAACCTACTGACCATGTCTTTCAATATGGGCCATTCTATTCATAGGCTTCACATAGAAGATCAATTGGACCAAAATTAGCATTATTCGGGGATAGTGATAAGTTGGCCAATTGATTTGATTTTAATGGTCAAGAAAAAATGGTTCCCCCCCCCATCTTATGTTTAAAATTTGACATACCCCCCATGATTTGAAAAAGCTGACATACCCCCCTATGACTCGGTCCACTGTCATTTGACCAGTGTGGACTCGGGTTGACTACCAAATTTCTTATTAATGGACAAAAGTTCCCTTGTCTTCAACCTTAGAACAAGGATTTGGGTTTGGGCCAAAATCCAAACCCCAAATCAAACATGAAAAGAGGAGATTAAAATTAAAAATAAAAACCATTGTTGGTATACCTGAGATTTTTTTATTTTTATGAAATAAGCAAAGATTGAAAATAAAAAACCATAAAAATAGATAAAACTCACGAGGGAATGTGATTTCTTCTTAAAATTGAGAGAACCCATCTTTCCAAAATCCATGTATCAAAAGCTTAAAATCTAAATTACCCTTATTCTTGTTTTTCATTTTTATTAATGAAATTTTTAGAAATATAATTGTATGTTTTATTTTTTTTTCTTGAAAACCAAGTTTTAAATTATTGCCGGAGTAGTGGTCGGCCGGCCATGAGACTCTGGTGGGTTGGTTGCCGGTGATGGGCGGCCAACCCATTGGAGTCTCTTGGCTGGTTGTCGTCCATAACCGTTCGATTTGGGGTTTAGGTTTTAGCCCAAACCCTTGTTCCAAAGGTGAAGACAAGGGTGTTTCTGTCATTTAATACAAAATTTGGTAGTCAGCTTTTTCAAATTGTGGGGGGGTATGTCAAATTTTCAAAATAACAAGGGGGGGTATGTCAAAAATTCCCCAGCTTTTAACATGGGGCTCGGGGGACCCCCATTTTTGGCACCCATTTTAGCGTACCCACATAGAAGATGAATCAATGGCTGATTTTTGGTGGGGAGGATCTATATGGTGAGGAGATCATTCTCACAAAAATTCAAATCATTCTGATATTCATAGACTGGTTTAGAAGCTGAATAATTATGGACCATCAATAGTTACCATGTAACTTGAAAACCACATTTGATTGGGTTAGAAATTTCAGAATGGGCTGATTTTTTGTTGGGGTGATCTATATGGTGAGGAGATCATCCCCACCAAAAATCAGCCATTGATTCATCTTCTATGTGGGTACGCCAAAATGGGTGTAAAAAATGGGCCCCCCCCGAGCCCGACCCATAAATAAATGTGTTGCATAAATAAACGCCCTGCTGGTTTGAATCAATCCGAAATCACGATCTTTCTATAAAAAGAAATAATTCTTTATCCGTTTGGATAGTCATTTTTCTAAAATATTTTATTTAAAAATCGAATCTTTTAAAAAGACATTTTTAAAATGCATTTTTCTTAAAAAGGTCGTTTGGATCATCACTCATACTATGGTTCAAAATCTCAGGATCTGTGGTCAGATCAGTTAAATCAGTCTTATCCGACGTGATCCAAGATGAGATAAAAAATAAAAAAATATGAAAAAGCATAGATATACCAGAATAAAAACTAAGTTGTCCGACTTTCTTTTAAATCCTCCATCATCCCCCACCTTCCCCACGCCTTCTCTTTAGGGCTGTCAAAGGGCCGGGCCAAGGTAGGGCCTAGCCCGACCCTTGCCCTACCCTCAGTTATAAGGGTGAGGCCCCTAGCCTGGCAATAGCCCTTAGAGGGCCTGAATGGGCTAGGCCCTAGCCCGCCGGGTCAGATTAGGGCCAGGGCCTAGAAGAAGAGTATTAAAATATATAAAAACTTTAAATAAAAAAAATGGATGTTTGAATAATGTACTTGGTTTGGTAACGTGTTTCCTCAGTTCAATCTATGTAGATTTTATTATGAATGATCATAATTTTTTGGTTACAAGGGTGAACTGTTAAGGTTTAAAAATTAAACCTTTTTGTCTTCTTAAAAACCTCAATAAAATAAATGATATATTATAAATTTACACTAGAAAAAATTATTTTGGAACGATTTTGAACCATTCTTAAAATTTTCAAAATAGGAACAATTTTAGGCCGTTCATAATTTTGGAATGGCTCATTCATTTGGAAATTGTCCAAAATTTTATCTTTTTTAAGATAATTGTAGCGTTCAACACTAATAACGTCAGGACACGTATACCTAAGGAAACCGGGAGATCATGCCAACTGGTTTTCCCCCTTTCTTTTGTATGTTTTGTTTTTCGAAAAAGAGTGAGATTCCCTAGGTAAGTTGGAACTCTTATTAACAGTTGGACAATGACAAGTGACCTTGGAACAACCCATTTTCCATTTTTTCATTTAAAAAAATAATTTAATTTAATTTTAAATATACCACGCACCTAAGATGCATTGTTTTATGGAATATAAATTTAAAAATAAATAAAACAACGATGATTTACTAAGGGCCGAGTAGGGCTGGGTTCCCTTGAGTGTGACCCTGACCCATTCCTTATTTAGAAGGGCCTTACATATTTGGGCTTCGCCCAACCTGGCCCTAAAGGCTTGAAATTTATTAAAAAGCCCTCTTTTTAGGGATTTCAAAGGGTAGAGCAGAGCCAGGCCCCCTTGCAAGAGGGTCGGATTGACACCCCTACTCCTCATCTACCATGTCAACCCCATTCTTACTCCCACCTCCGTCGTGCGAGATCCTTTGATGATGATATAATGATTCATAACCACCATCTAATGTCAATGATTATTGCATATGCCAACCTGGTTGAGATGATGTCAGATTCCGATGAATGTGCTTTTTGGCGAGTTGCATGTGGGAGGTCCAGAGGAGCTTGCCACCGGCGGCATTGTTGTCGGCGGCGAAAGTCTGTGTAAGGGGTGGAGCAACTGCATGAAGTAGCTTTGGCGTGCAGCGGAGGAATTGAGGCTTATAATTCCAGCTAAGGTTCGGGTTGGATTTGTCGGATCGGTCTTGCAGAAGTGTTCTGGACTTGTTAAGCTCTCTCTTAGGATATAAATGTTAGGGTTTCTTTAGGGTTTTATTTCTATTGATTTATTGTTTTGAAGAAATGGATCTTGATATATTTTGATCGACTCGCTTGAGTCCACTTGTCGAGATTATGTGATATGACCGATCCAACTCACCGTCTCTCCCGATCCAACGTGATCCGATCCATACAATGGATCTCTGTCTCGATAGGTACCGACCGTATCGCCCGATCCAGAACGGGATCAGCCGAGACTTCGAACCATGACTCATACACAATTTTTTTATCTTCTCTAGATGGCCCCACCACTATGATTGATAAGAGTAATAAGTAGAGAAGGATCGGAGTAAGACTTTTGACCTAAATATCAAAATTCTCTTGATGCAGGAACATGTACCTTACATGTGGCATACTCTTAGAGGCCATTGACCATATAGATCTTTGGCCCATCCCTATTTGGACCTACCTATCAAAATTCATTCTGATTAGTAACTTCTATCCATTGGATTAGAGTCTTTTTCATGGTATATTTTTTATTGTGGATTTCTAACAGTATTCGGGGTACTTAGATTCAAAGGTTAGAATCTCTAATCACGCCAATTTTTGTTACTTATGTCCATCTAGGGATGGGCCAAACATCTATAGGGTTAATTAGTAGCCTCTAATAATGTGCCACGTGGCTCACTGTGGGTCCGTCATCAACTTTGATGGTGGACACCATCATCCAATTTTTTCTAGGGGCAGAGTTCAGGTGCCATGATAGGTTTCAATAAATGCTTTCATAGTTAAGTTGACATCTTAAAATTTTGAATGACTAAAGAACTCTATATAGCAAAAAATTCAAAAAATGAAAAAAAAAAAACAATGTTTATACATTTAAGGAATTTGATAGTCATATCAGGAATAAAGATTTATTGATTTTTTTTTAATAAGAGAGATCATTGAATGAGCTACAGGTGACATGTGCCTTTTGACAATAAAAGGCCAAAACAACCCCCTTCATTTATTCTAGTTAAAAAAAAGCAAGAAGCAAAGTATGGGTATTTTTGGGCATTTTGGCGCAAGAAGGGCCTTCGCTCTTTAATAAGTAGAATAAATATACTTTTGGAAATGTGGTCATCCAACAAGGGAGATCTAAACATGCCTTAGAGGGGAACTCTTACTTTGAAGAGAAATCAAGGTCTCCAAGTTTAATTAAGTAGCGTATCAAGCCAATTATTTTTAAAATGTAAATAATTAACAAAGAATTTTAGATGATTAGAAGAATAAATTGAATAATTAACTTATAATAATATAAAGATACTCGTAAATTTTGATTTTGTATGTTAATACACATCTATTTATAATATCAATAAGTGGTCTACAGTCAAATGAATTATCGGGACACCTTCATCCAAGAGATACTTGATGGACTATTGTTAAGTCATCATTTTATACATTTTTACTCTATTTTCATTAGTTGATTATTAGAATTATTCTACATAAATTTTCAAGTCTACATGAAAAATAAGATATTCTCCTTTTATCAATTGTATATTAAATTTCTCTTAATAATAGTCAATTACTTTATATTAATAATTTTATTTCATTAGGTACCCGAGTCCAAGATTAAAAGCGAGTATAAGTCAAAGTCCAAAAGCTAATGTACAAAAGCTCAAATCTGAGCAAAAGAGTGGACTATGTTTGACGGGCCAAGAAATGGGCTAAAAAGTTGGACCAAGAAGTGGGCCAATGCAGTGGGCCTATGTAGCGGACCAAGTTGATGTACTAAGCATAGACCAAGGTGGTTGAGATTACAATAAAATGAACGGTCCAGATTACAAAAGACATGAGGATAGTTTTTCAAAAATAAAATGATGACTTTGGTTTTGAAATTTAAAAATGATAGAATGTTTGAGGAATAAATATCTCATCATAAAAAAATTCATTTTGAAAAATAGAAGAATATTTCATTGGTTTTCAAAAGAAGTTTTAAAATAATAAATTAGTGATTTGATTCCATATTGAAAAATAAAAGAATATTTTATTAATTTTCAAAAGAAAGTTTCAAAACAATAATTTTGTAAGTGATTCTATTGAGAAAAGAAAAATATATTATATATAACTATTTCTATTTTTGAAAATATTTTTTCTAAGAAAAGAAAGTCTTAATTCACTAAAGATGAAAAGAATGTTACGCATTCCAGCCTATAAAAAGATATTCAATGGACGATGGAAGGAATTTTTCTCTTGGCTGCTCTCGGGCTGGACATATCTCTCGGCTACACACATTTCTCAACTACAGTCTTCGATTAGCATCGGATCTCTTTTCCATGGTCAATCTTTAACTTTATACGTGACAATAATTTTTTAGCATATACATGCTATGGTCAATCTTTAACTTTATACTTGACAATAATTTTTTTTTCTATTAGCGAATGTATATTTTATTGTAAAATTCTTTTTAATTGTCAAATTTAGCATTGATTGTCTAAATTTAGTTATATTATCAAATATTTTTTCAACATATAACATAATATCATTATAATTATCGTTATCAGAAGATGACAAAGGCTCGACTTACGGATCATCTGTATCTTCATCTACATCGTCAACTGGTAGAAGATGATGATCTTCATTATCATCCTCTACAATCGGATTGTGGTCATCGGTTTGAAATTGATTTGATGAGTAAGTTCACCTTGAAAATCTCTATGACCATATATAATCTGATTGATATGATATTATAGGTATAGTAGACACAAAAATAGTTATACTTGGAGAAGATATATTAATTTCAAAAAGATATCGCAGAGATGGTTAATAAAAAAATTGAATTAAATATTTTTTAGAATCAAAACTAATAACTGACCTTAAAATGAAATTTTGATGAATCTCACAGGTTGTAGAGATTTTATCCTATAATTCGACTAATGTGATCTTTGATGACACAAATAACATTCATGTTTTTCCACTATTTGATCTTCATATGGACTTATAATGGATTTTGTTGCCATTTACAATTAAAAAAATATAAGTATTGAACAAGTATTTCTTAAAGAGAGAGATTAGATCGAGTGTAGTAAGAGTGAGTATGAGAGATGGAGAATGAGTGGGGCTATATATAGGACTGACTGCAATGGGCAAACGTGCTTTGAAAAGGCATCTAAACGTTGAAGTTCAACGTTCGGGTGGTTCTATTGCAATGGGCAAATGCCCTTTCAAAAGGCACTTGTCATGTCCAGACGCCCTTTTAAAGAGCATTTGTCAGGTCCCGTTGTTCGAAATGGGACGTCGAATTATTTGAAACGGACAAAATGCCCTAACAGACACCCTTTTAAGATTGTCTTTCAAAGGGCGTTTGAACTTGACAGACGCGTCTGTTAGGGGTATTTTGGTGAGCCCGTCAAGACGCCCATTGAAAGGGTGCTTAGTTATCTTTTTTGCAATTTTTGAAAACTTCCATCTATTTTTATAAATATATTAAAGTTTACTTTTTGTTTAAAAGTTTTACCGAAAAAAAAATCGACAAGGATTTCACATTTTCAATTGGACAAAGCAATGGGACTAACAAAAACTACATATTGCATCTCAATGACACGTATTTCGTTCTGTCCAATAAAAATACACATAATGTGAAGTCGAAAATCGAATATCATCGACGTATCATGACCGGCATAACATCTAATTATGCGTCGTATCAAATATAATACTTATACAGTTCAATAGATCTACGAAACCTTTAGTCCGATACGTATATACTTTTGAGATAAAAGGACATATTCATTCCACACAAAGAATATATGTAGGGTAATAGCTTTCTTTGATGCTAACAGCCGGACACCACCTTCAACCAGACCTTTTTCAGGTGACACGGCTCAATCTCAGCCACTATCTCTCTCTTGAAAGAGCAAACGCCACGTAGAAAAAGGCATGAAGAACCAGCTTCACTTTGGTGCTCAAAAAAGGAGATACCCTGTGAAATTAATAAAGAGAAGATTATTAAAGGGGAAGGGAAGAAGAGATTGGAGTTTATTTATTTCAATTCAACAACATGCATTGTATGGTGATTAGAGGAAATTTTTCTAGAAATGTTTCTTACCTATAAATGTCCATAAAAGTTTTCTAGGTCAAAATTTCTTGACCTAATTCTGGTCATCTAGAAAACTTTTCTGTCGTCAAGGGTCTCGAAAATTCGAGAACTCAAATTTTTAACCTAAACTCTCGACCATGGATTTCGTGAAATCTAACCATGGTTGATAGTGCTAAGTTGGCATTCACTTTACGAAAGCAAAATCATCATTGGTCTTCACGAAATCCGTGACCGAGAATTTGGGTGAAAATTTGAGTAAAAGGTTTGAGTCTTAGGATGGCCCGATCCTTTTCTCAAGGCTGTGTCATGAGTAACCTTTGGTGTGTTTTCAGTGCCTTCGCTTTAGATGTCAAGTTTATATTCAGTGGGGTACGGTGACTCTTCAAAAGGTTACTTTAGCAGAGACCAATAAAATGAGGACATGTAATCACTTTTCTCGTTAAAGTGATTCTTAAATGTGTCGTTTTACCAAAGCAAAACTTTTTATCCTTGTAAACCAATTGCTTTTATTGCCAATTTTTCCATGGGAAAATCGCATTTTTTGAGGAAAATTTAACTTTCGCTTGTTTGATAGCCATTTTAAATTGGGAAAATCTTTCCGAGAAAACGAGTTTTTCCATCTAAGCCTGGAATTCATTTCTGTTCCATACAGGTGAGAATTGGTTACAACAAAAATCCACCCTTATTTTCTCACGTAATTGAAAATTTTATGTTTTCTCGGGTACAATCAAACAGACTTATCAGATGTATTTTCCCAGGAAAATTTTGTGCAATCAAACACGTCTTAAGTATTAAAATTGAGTGCGCCTACTATATATTTGGCAATGCGGGATACTATAATTTTTATATTTTTTATTTTTTACAGATGACATGCAAGGAAACCGCTGTTGGACCAATCCTTGACCGACTCGGCCGAACCAAATTTTTTTATATTTTTTATTTTTTATTTTTTACAGATGACATGCAAGGAAAGCGCTGTTGGACCAATCCTTGACCCATTCGGCCGAACCAAATTTATATTTTTTATTTTTATTAAGTTTTATATGTTATTATGCGTCACCATTTTGTTGTCGCATTGAATTTCTACATTTAGATGTCACATGAGTTGTTTGTGCATGTGACTCTTTTCAATTTAGGCTATTTATAAAGATTTGGTTCCTTAGTACTTGTTGAAATCTTTGTTCATCTTTATATTCAAAACCCATTTGTTTTTCTCTCCTTCAACCTCAAGAAATGATGCCCCCTGAGCAAGAGATCAAAATTACCGGCAAGTCGACTAATGTTCTCGTTGTTAACAGGTCGGAGAACATTTTGATACATGCTGAGCCACCAGGTTCTGCGAGTAATGTGAACCCGTGTTCGGAGGATCGGTTGCCTGAGCAACCTCTAGCAACCACAAATCGATGTTCAATACTACGTGAATCGTCGTACCCTGTTACACTCAAGGTAATTGAAAAAAATAGATAATAAATTAAATTATGCTAACCTGGGCACATATGGTTAATGGGCCTAACATATGCATCCCCACAACCCATGTGTTCATGTGAAAGACTTTTGGGTGTGAAGGTTTAACCTAATTGCGCACCATGCACAAGTTAAATGGACCATTGAATTTGAACAATATAGTGTATATGTATGTGTGCAGTTTGAAGATGTGGCATACAGTATAAAGCTGCGTAACACCGACCGTAATGTCGTTAATGGTGTTACTGGGATTGTCCTACCGGGTGAGATTCTAGCGATGCTTGGTCCATCGGGCAGCGGCAAAACGACGCTTCTGACTGCTCTTGCGGGTAGGCTGCCTGGAAAAGTTTCGGGCAGCATAACCTACAATGGCCAGCCCTTCTCCAGCTCCATAAAACGCAAGACTGGTTTTGTTACACAAGATGACGTGCTCTACCCTCATCTCACTGTACTTGAGACGCTAACTTACACAGCTACGTTAAGGCTACCCAGCAAATTAACTAGAGAAGAGAAAGTTGAGCAAGTCGAATTGGTCATCGTGGAACTTGGTTTAACTAGATGTCGGAATAGTGTAGTGGGTGGCACCCTCTTGCGCGGTGTGTCGGGTGGTGAGCGCAAGCGGGTGAGTATCGGACAGGAGATGTTAGTGAACCCGAGTCTTTTGTTGCTAGACGAGCCAACATCAGGGCTCGACTCGACCACGGCGCAACGTATTGTGGCAACACTGCAAGGGCTAGCAAGAGGTGGCAGGACAGTGGTGACAACGATACATCAGCCATCAAGTCAGTTGTATGGGTTGTTTGATAAAGTGGTGGTGTTATCGGAGGGATACCCGATATATAGCGGTAGTGCGGTCCAGGCCATGGAGTATTTCGGTTCTATCGGCTACATGCCCCGGTTTAATCTCATTAACCCAGCTGATTTTCTCCTAGATCTTGCTAATGGTATGGATATTTTTGTTTAATTAATTAATCTCACTTTGTTTCTCTAGAAAAGTACAAGTATATGCCATATTTGGTAATTATACCTGTCATTTTCGTATTTTTAACTGTCATCTTCAATGCGGTCAGCTGGCCACCGCTAAAAGTCCGTCGCTAAAACCCCATTTTCTTGTAGTGGATCTACCGTTTAATTGTTATACATCCCTCCAATCTGCGCCACCTCGATCCTGAGTGGGCCATAATCTACTATGTCACCAATCAAAATTATTCTAAAAACATAACAGCATTTTCTCCTTTTTTTATTTTTTAAGTTTGAAGAGTGTTGGAGGTGCAGGTGTGGTGCATGATATGAAGCAAGGTGATGAACAAGACCATCATGGTCGATCAAAGAACGACGACGAAAATTCAACGAAACAGTTTCTAATATCGTCGTACAAAAAGAATCTACAGGGCGTCTTGAAGGCGGAAATTCACCAAAATTGTAGAAACCCGGATTCTTCGGTATTAGGAACAACATCTTGCAGGAGTAAGTGAAACTGTTCCTCTCTCTCTCTCTGCTCTATAGGTGTGTGTCACTAGAGTTAGAAGAATAGGTACAATTTATAGGAATTATACGAAATTTCGCAAGTTACCAACTTAAATGGTGAATCGGGTTCCGATACCATGGATCCTGCAACTAATCGGCGCTTAAAGTCGTGTGTCGGATCTAGGTGAAGCAACCTACCAGAGTATGTTCATGTGGTGTTTTCATAAACATGTTTTGATCATTAAAGATTGTTTCAGGTTCTGAGAAGCAATGGAGCACGAGCTGGTGGGAGCAATTCAATGTTTTGTTGAAGAGGGGTTTAAAAGAAAGGAAACATGAATCCTTTTCCAGGTTGAGGATTTTCCAGGTCGTTTCGGTTTCCATTCTTTCAGGTCTACTGTGGTGGCACTCTGATCCCTCACACATACAAGATCAGGTATTTTTGGCACTTGTCTGGATTCCCTTTTGAGAAGTCGCATTCGTATCCTAGGGCGTGTTTGATAGCCAATTTTGCCAGTGGGAAAATCACATTTTCGGGAAAACTATAATTTTTCTTGTTTGATAGCATTTTAAATTGGGAAAATTTAGCTGATAAAATGTGATTTTCCCGTCCAAGCCTAGAATTCAAATCAATTCCACATAGGTGAGAATTGGTTTTGGCGAAAATCCACCCTTATTTTCTCACATAATTGGAAATGGAACAGGATCCAGTCTCCACGTACTCACCTTTCTGCACTCATAATTTCATTTGTGTTCTCGGGCGTGGATTTTGAGAATCCAACAGTAGTTGACAGTGCAGAGCTGGCATTCACTTTTTCCAATGCAAAAATCAACGTTGGATTCTCGAAATCCATGTCCAAGAACACGAGTGAAATTATGTTTGCAAAAAGGTGAGTCCCCACATGATTTCGAGAATCGAACTGTGGTTGATAGTGCTGAGTTGGCATTCACTTTTTCCAACGTAAAACCACTCTTGGATTTCTGAAATCCATGCTCGAGAAGATGAGTGAAATTATTTGTGCAAAAAGGTGGAGTCCCCGATGAATTTGACAATCTAACTGTGGTTGATAGTGCTGAGCTGGCATTCATCACTTTTTCGAATGCAAAACCACCGTTAGATTCTCGAAATCCATGCCCAAGAAGAGTGAAATTATTAGTGCAAAAAGGTGAGTCCCCTGATGATTTCGAGAATCCAACTGTGGTTGATAGTGCTGAGCTGGCATTCACTTTTGCCAAAGCGAAACAACCGTTGTATTCTCGAAATCCACGCCCAGAACACGAATGAAATCATGAGTGCAAAAAGGTTATTCCCTGAATCCTGACCCATTGGAAATTGCATATTTTCTCTGGTGCAATCAAACAGCCCTATCTTTCTCTGGTGCAATCAAACTGCCCTATCAGACATATTTTCACACGAAAATATTTTTTCTCAGAATAATTTTATTTGCAATCAAACATGCCCTTAGATCAAATAAAGATGGAAGAAATGAAGACTATATTGAATTATTTAATAAAGTAATTTTTTTGCTAATCTTCTTTTTAACCACGATGAACTTCCAACAGGTCGGCCTACTCTTCTTCTTCTCCATATTTTGGGGCTTCTTTCCCTTATACAATGCCATATTCACATTCCCACAAGAGCGGCCCATGCTAATCAAGGAGCTTTCCTCAGGAATGTACCGTCTCTCGTCCTACTACTTCGCGCGAATGGTTGGGGACTTACCGATGGAGCTCATACTCCCGACCATCTTTGTGTCTATCACGTATTGGATGGGCGGTCTCAAGCCTTCACCTATCAACTTTGTACTAACCCTCTTCATCATCCTCTACAATGTGCTAGTCTCTCAAGGACTAGGCTTAGCCCTTGGAGCAATCTTGATGGATGTGAAACAGGCAACGACCCTAGCTTCTGTTACCATGCTTGTTATCCTACTAGCCAGTGGATACTACATTCAACACATTCCATCTTTCATAGCTTGGCTGAAGTACATTTCCTTTAGTCACTACTGTTACAAGCTTCTAGTGGGAATGCAATACGCAGTCGACGACTACTACGAATGCGGGTACGGAGGCCATTGCAAGGTTTCAGAATACCCTGCCATAAAACATCTAGGTCTCAATAACATGGGATGGGATGTATTTGCCTTGACCCTCATGTTTGTAGGTTATAGGCTTATAGCTTATGTAGCCTTGAGGGCTGGGCAGCCTCATTGATCGTTCTTTACCAGTTCTAGAGAAGGCGATTAACATGTTCTAAGCAGCTTTTCTTTCTTTCTTTCTTTCTTTCTTTCCTTTTTAAGGCAGCTTGATGCACGCACTTGGGGATCTCGGGGACTCTCGAGACAAGAAGTTTTCATTGGGTTCCCCTTAAAGAAAACACTAGTTATTATGATGTTTGCTTTTGTTCCTACTCTTAGGTCAAAATTCCCATCAAATTTTGAACCTTCTAGTTTGTATATTATGGATTCTTTTATATAAGGCTGCGCTTTGTTTATTGAGATATCTGGTCATGCGGAATATTGAAAGCATGCGCACAAAAATTGACAAAATGAACGTTGTCCAATAATGCATTAACATAATGGGACAATGAATATTAGTGGACAATTGTAGCACTGATTTTATGTTTTTAGGAGTTTGGTTGACTATGTAAATTAATTGGCATAAGTTATTATGTGAATAACAATCATGGTTAAAAGTCTCGGCCGATCCTGAGTAAGTTTGGGCAATCCGGATCGGGATCGGCAGCTATCGAGACAATGATCCGAAGTATGGACAAGGTGATCGGTCGACTCGTCGAGTTGAATCGGTTGGATTAGGCAATCTCACCGAGTTGACTCAGTGAGTCATACTAGGCAGAAATAAAGTATAAATACCATAATGAATTAGGGTTTTATTTTGCGGAAACCAAGAAATAGGAGACGCAACATTTTTTTTTCGCTAAGTGTGTAATGTATTAAGAAGAATAAACTATACAATACGTGCTAAGGAAGAACAGAGAACCACCGGCCTCCCAATTAGGTTGGCACCCCGAAGGCCCTTGGAAAACAAACTATAGGCGAGAACCAAAAAGCTAATCAAATCTGTAATACATTGCATGGGGGTCCTCCAGTTTATAAAGGAATGGAGGCCTCTCTACAAAACATTCTATGATCTCTTCGCCAAGAGATGTGCCACGGTTGGCAAGCATATCGGCAGAGAAATTCGATTCTGTCCAAGTGGATGATATGAAGTGGTTCTTGTGGTAACCACCACCCATCTTGGTCTAACTTGCCATGGAATATTATGCTTCCCAAAGACTTGAACAACAGCAACTGAATCTGATTCTATCTAGATTTTGTTCCATCCCATGCCCAACACTCCGCTAGGAAATTGGTGGTGGTAAAATCACCCCAAGACCTCCTCTCCCTGGGTTTCCTTTGGCAGCTCAATCACAATTCATCTTTATATAGCTATCAATACACGGGTTCCATTTGCATTCCCGAATCCTAGGAGCTTTGCCCGGCTTGCAGCCAATACCAAAAGTGGTAAGGATAATTAAGTCTTCGATATATAGAGTTGTTCATGTGGTTCCAAGATAACTTGCTTGCATTTCGGATTTCATATCTAATCTTCCTTTTGCATGTGCATCAAGATCTAATCTTTTACCTTTGAAAATAGCTTCATTTCTAGTAGACCAAATGGTATTTGCCGTGTTGAGAACTGCCGCACACCATAAGTCTTTCAAGATTGGGATTGAATTCTTGCCCCACGAAAGTGCCTCTTTGAAAGAAATCAACTTGCCCTTCGAATTGAAAGACGCCTCAACCCAGTCCCAAAGGGCTTTAGTAGAAGAATATCCCCAAAGTAGGTGGTCAAGAGACTCCTCCTATTTATGATAGAGGCAACAACGAGACGCCATATAGAAGGCTTTCCTCTTAAGGACAAGGTCAGTAGCTGCACATCCATGGAGAAGCTTCTAGTTGTTCGCTGAAACACGAGGGTGATTAGAGGCCCACCACACCCAAGGATCCCACCATACCCTATTCTTGTGACTTCTAGTTGCTTCCAATCCTGATGCCACCGAGAAAACACCATTGACATCAGGTTTCTAGATTCTATGATCAAGAATGTGCGTGTTTGGCTACTTCAGGTGTGTGATGCCGGCTAGGTTCAATGTTTCCCTAACGGAATGAGGGATGTGCCAGCTATTGTTTACAATGATAGAGGATAGCTTAGCTTTGCAATGTTTCATGTCTCTTTGATTGATCATCAAGGTTTCCCTTATGGCTGCATTCCCGCACCAGTTATCTCTCCAAATGTCAATTTTTCTCCATTGCCTATGAACTAGCCAAGGTGAATTTCCATACGCTTTAAGGCCCATCGAATCCTTGTCCAGATATGGTTGACTTTTTCTGATAAATGATGAGGTCTCCGAATTTGTTGGTATACTTAGCTTTTAAGAATTTAGCTAGCTGGTCCGACTCATTAAGCATCTTCCAGCCTAGTTTCATAAGAAGAGCTAGATT
Source organism: Euptelea pleiosperma (assembly GCA_035048495.1). Taxonomy (NCBI): domain Eukaryota; kingdom Viridiplantae; phylum Streptophyta; class Magnoliopsida; order Ranunculales; family Eupteleaceae; genus Euptelea; species Euptelea pleiosperma. The sequence goes on from CM068550.1 coordinate 23,811,942, forward strand.
GATTGAAAGTATGGTTTTTCCGTGTCGTCGGATCGGAAACCCTTAATTTCAACAATATTTGTAATTTCTCCGAATTGGTTCATTTAATCGGCAAATAAGTAGACTTGCACAGTGGCTCATGTCAAATATCGTTCGCACTCGGGATTAGTTAGCACAATAAAAAATAAGAATAATCAGAAAATGCTCAGAATAAATGGAGGGGTGAGAATGGTGAAGGTTAATTTAAAATATGCTTGAGATTGTTGTTAAAACTATTAGAATGAAAAACATAAGAGAAACGAGAATGAAAAACATAATAAATAAAAACAACTTAAACTCGAATTTAAAACTTGTTCATTAAACTAAAAACAAATGCTTGCGATGCTTGTCCAAATGCTTTACAACAGAAATAACATTAAACCAAATTAATTTAGAAAGCCATTAAAATATTACCCTAGAATGCATGTAAAGGTAGAAAGAAAAAGAAGAGAGAGAAAGAAGGTAAGAAGGTTAGAGAGAGGAATTACAGAGAAGCTTACCATTGAAGAGGTAGATGGTGCGACTCAGATTGGATCGACCTCAATAGGATTGAGGATTGTACCCTTGTGAATTAGATGGTAGCATGTGGTTCCGGTGTTGCAAATGAGAAGGGGTTGAGGAGCAGCTGTCCAAGGTAAGCTTGTGAGTGAGAAAGAGAAGAAAAGAAAAGATGAGAAAAGTGACGGGGAAGAGAACCCAATTCTAAGGGAACCCTAGGTCCCTTATATAGATTTTAGGAGAAAGAGAGTGAATCCATGTGAAGGTTTGTTGAGTTATAAGGAGAGATCCCTTTCCTTGAGAGAAAGGGGAGGGAGGAATCGGTCAAGTGAGACCGATTCTCTCTAGGTGTTGGAAAAGGGCATGGGCATGGGCATGGGTCATGGTGTGACAAGATAGATAGAGAGAAATAGGAGAGATGTGAGAGAAAATACAAAAATAATAGAACTGGAGGGTCTTGAACCCTGGTCTTCTTCATTATCCTTCATCAGCTCCACCAATTAGTCAAACTAGCTTTTGATGTCAATTGGTGTGGCTTTTAACACCTTAGTCCTTCTCTTGGTCTTCAACTCTTCCACTCTCTTTGGATCGACTCTGCAATCCTCTGGCTTTGCCCGTACTTAGCTTCTATCTTCTTATCCTAGCTTGCTGGCTCTTTAAGCTTTGATAGAGGTCTTCTGTGGTTGATCGTGGGCCCACCAACCTCGAAAATCATCCAATCGGGTCTCCAACAAGAGAAAAAGCTCGTAATGAGTTTCAACTAAAACGGCTTGATACTGGATTATCCGAAATGCATATATTTCATGCAAATAGTTAATTTTCATCTAAAGAATGTGTTCTACATAATGGAAGAAACTCTTACGTGGAAAAGTTGACGAAAAGACAAGTTTTACGTAGGGAAATGTGACATCGTTATAAGGATAATGACTTAAAATAAGTACTTTTGAGCGAATATCATTGATATCCTTATACCTTCTCAGCCCAAGACCTCATTCCTTAGTAGGCTTACAGCAAGAGTCCCACTAGACCATTACCATCTTCCTTTGAGAAGGGTCACATGTCCATATGAAATTTCTAATGATTCTTTTACATTCGGAATTGATTGTTTTTGGCCATTTGTAGATGGACATGTTGAAAATGGGTAGGCTATTGAGAATCACTCTAGCCAACACTACTCTTCCTTGAAAAGATAGAAGCTTTCCCGACCAACTAGATGTCCTCTTTTGGATTTTCTCCTTCAAGCTTTAAAAGGTGGGTTTAGTTGTGCGACCTTGAATCAAAGGCACGCTGATATTCGCTCAAAAGTGCTTATTTTAAGCAATTATCCTGTAGCGTTATTGCATTCTCCCACGTTAAAATACTCTATTTATCTACTTTTCTACGTAAGAGTCTCTTCTATTGCGTAGAACACACTTTTCTGGATGAAATGGTATATTTGCATGCATTAAACACATTTTCGGAAGTCTAGATATTAAGCCGTTCTGATAAAGTCTCATTACGCGCTTCTTCTGTCGCAGGAAACCCCGATGGGACGATTCTCGAGACTTGTGGGCCCAAATCGATCATGAGAGCCCATTATCAAAGCTTAAAGAGCCCACATGCTATGACTAGAAGATATGGGCCAAATATGGGCTGAATCAGAGGACCAAAAAGCCGGCCCAAATAACGAAGAGAGCAGGAGAGCCAATGACCAAGAGACGGACCAAAGCGTTTAAAGCCACATGAGTCAGCAAAGAATGATAGTCGACTCTACTGGAGAAGCGTGAGGATGGTCACAGTGAAGACCAGGGTTCCAGACCCTCCGCCAGTGCTTTTTTTCCATTTTTTTGATACTTTTTCTCTCATCTCTCCTTATTCTCTCTCTCTCTTCTTCTCTCGGTCCTCGAATCTACTGACCTAACCCCAGAACTCCTGCCCATCAGCTCTATCTCATCTCCCTTAGCTTTCTGACCGTTGGATCTTCCATCGGACCGTTGGATCTTCAATCGGACCGTTGGATCTCTCTAGATCCGTCGATCCACCAATCTGAGTCCCAATCAAGTCACCATCCATCCGATCGCCATCAGAATGTCTATCACATCATCTTGTGAGACGATGGACATCATCAGTCCATGTGGGCCAATAGCCGGGCCCATCTTCATCGACCCGCTGTCCGACCAGTTAGTGGACCCCGGGAATTTCAAAATAATTTTAATTAAATGGGGGGTCCACTAATTGGGGAGATTCCCCATAGAAAAGTAGGTTTTTACTTTAAAAAAAAATATATATATATATATATATATATATATTTTTTTTTTTTTTATTTTCAAAAAATACCCTATTTCCATTAATGGAAATAGGGAGCTTTATAAGAGGAGGGAGAAGGGTTCGTTCGAACCCTAATCCCCCTCCTTTCTCTTCCATTCCCTCTCCCCTCTCCTCCTCTCTTCCCCCTCCTCTTTCTGCCTTCTTCTTTTTCTTCTTTCTCTTCTTCTCCACTGATCCGGCGAGCTACACCGGCGAGCCAACTCCGGCGACTGGTTTCCTTCCTCTCCTTTTTTTTCTTCTTCTTCTTCTTCTTCTTCTTCTTCTTCTCCTCTTCCTCCTCCTCTTCTTCTGCTGTGTCTTCTTCTTCGTCTGCATCCATTGCCGGAGTTGCAGACAGCAACTCCGGTCGTCGTTTTCACACACCGTCGCCCACAGCTCCTCCGCCGTAGCTGCTGCTACACAGACCGCCCCCCCCTTCACTCCATCGTCCATGTGTTAGATCGAGATCTCCACGGACCTGCACTTCCAGCCACCAAGAACCTGCAACTCCGGCGTCGTTTTCTACTCTCTCTACACCGTCCTCCCCTCTATTTTCAAGAGAAAATATCAAAAAAAAAAAAAAGAAAGGAGAAGAAGAGAAAGGAAGAGGGTTCATCCTCCATGACCGTTAGATCATCTCACCATTAACGCCGCTGCCTAGAACCTGCTGCCCACCGGTGCCTCCTTCATCTCATCCTCTCAATGTCTCTCCACCGCTGCAAGTCGAGGTGAGGACGTTGAGGGCTGCCAGACCGCCTCCTCTCCTTGCTGGAAGCACCACGTCTGCAACTCCAACTTGCAGACCGTGTTTCACCATCTCCTCACCGACCTGCAATCTCCTCTCTCCAGCTGCTATCACCTCCACGAGCTCCATTGCCGGAGTTGCAGGTCTGCAACTCCGGCGAAACCAGCAAAAAAAAAAAAAAAAAAAAAAAAAAAAACAAAAGAAAACAAAAGAATAAAAGAGAGGAGCCTTACCTCCTCTGGAGTTGCTGCCCCAATCACGCCCCTTCTCCTCGCTACAGCATCTCCTCCATAGCGCCAACCACCACACTGCAAACAGGTGGCAAAATCACTTCATGGGCTCCTCCACTTCGTCCTTGGTAAGCTCTCTTCTTTAGTTTCAATTTCTCTCTCTAGGTTTCTCCCTCTCTTTCTCTTTTTATCTCTCTATTTCTCTCTCTCTCTCTAGACCTCTCTCTAGGATTAGATTTCTCTCTTCTTCTACCACTTTCTCTCTCTTTAACATTTTTCTAACTTTCTCTCTCTAGTTTCTCTCTCTCAAAACCTCTTTCTCTCTCTACATCCCTCTCTTATTAAAATGCTTTCTAGTTTAGTTATTTTGTTAGATTTTTGCTGTAAAAGACAATTTTGATTGAATGAAGTTGATTTGAATAAAATTATGTTCCATTCTCTGCAAATTTCCCGTCATTTTATGTCATTATTGCGCTAACCCGACTAATCCCGAGTGAGGATCGACATCCGACACGAATCCCTATACAAATATCTATCAATTTTGCAGGATAATCGGATCAAATTACAAAAATATTATTGAGATCTAGGAGTTCCGTAACCAACGACGCGGAAAAATCCTACTTTCACACGCCAAGATATCTCTCCAGGAATTTACCCGCTATCATGCCAAAGTGCGCTTCTATGGTGCGGGTTCGAGATGGTCCAATGTGACCCATGAATAGTTTGCTTTTGGAAGGGTTGATGCATGCCAGTAGCTGCTTGGTATCTACGCAGGAGCTCATCCACCTTACGAAGACTGGAGTTGCCTCAATTGGAGAAGATAAATATGTCATCTGCAAATAGTAAATGAGATGGAGCAAATGGGTTAGGAAGCATGGGTTTAACAAGCTTGTGATCTATAAGGAAATTTAAGCCTCTATTGAGAGCATCTTCTGCCAAATCAAAGAGGAAAGAAGATAGGGAATCTCCTTGGCGAAGACCTCTACGGGCCAGGAAGAAATTGCAAGGGCCACCGTTAATAATAATGGATATCTGAGCGCTTCCAATGGCAGAATTAACCCATATGCACCAAGTGTTGGAGAAGCCAAACTTGATCAAGACTTGCTGGAGGAACTCCCAACCGAGGGTATCATAAGCCTGGGAAATGTCATCCTTGATGCCCACATTCCGACCTTTCCTTTTGGTATTCAGCTCGTTTACCATTTTCGAAGCTAAATTAATGTTGACTTGGATGCTCTTGTCTTGAATGAAACCACTCTGTTCTTTAGAAACTATCTCCCCCATAAAACGGCGTAATCTGGAGGCCATGATTTTGATTTTGGTGATAGCTTTAAAGATAAAGTTGCCGAGGCAAATTGGCTGAAATTGATTGATCTTACTGGCGTTGGCTTCCTTTGGAATGAGAACTATAAAGTTGGAATTCATCCTAGGAGGAATGTGAGAAGTTTGAAAGAAGTGCCTGATAGCAATGCACACATCTTCTTCAATAATGTTCCAGCAGGTCTGATAGAAGCAGCCTTGGAAGCCATTCGAACTAAGAGCACTGTCGGCTTTAAGGCTGAAGATGGCATCCCTAATCTCTTGAATATGGGGGAGACTAGTGAGGAACTCATTATCATTCTCTTGAATTTTCTTTGGGATGAGCTTTAGCAGATCCTCATCCCTTTGAGTCGGGTAGGCTTTGAATTTCTTCTGGAAGTAATCCACTATGTACTCTTTGATCTCTTTTTGGTCGGTGATAATAGATTCATCCTCACTCTGAATCTCTTTAATTATGGACCTGCTATTTCTGACTTTACAAATGGAATGAAAGTACCGAGTTTTTCTATCTCCCTCTTCATGCCACTGAAGTCTTCTCTTTTGCATCCAAAAGACTTATTGAACAAGCATAGCATGGTTGAGGTGTTGCTGCTTGATCTCAACTTCATTAGCCAGCTGATCATTGAAGACATCCGATTCTAAAGAGGCTTGGCAGCAAGATAACTCCTCCCTTAGAGTTTGAATATGCAAGTCCACATTGCAAAAAGTACCTCTATTCCAAGTTTTCAACACCCCTTTCAGTCTCTTCAGCTTTTGAGTGATTTTAAATAAGGGAGATCTAGGCAGATGTTCCTCCCAGCTTTGTCTAACTGTCTCCATAAAGGTCTCATGATGCACCCAAGCTCTAATGAATATGAATGGAATATTAGCCAGCTTTGGAATCCTCGTGCTCCAACCAGCCATATGGGAGTGATCTGGAGAGATTATGGACAATACTCTATAGCTCCACCTAGGAAAAGATCTGCTCCATCCTTCATTTATGAAGCCTCTGTCTATCTTGCTCATAATACCGCGAGTTCCCTGTTTCTTATTACACCAGGTGTATTTGAGTCCCAAGGACTCACTTTCTACAAGATCGCACCTACCAACCATGGAGGCAAATTCTTGACCTGCAAGAGTATTAGACATCCTTCCTCCTTTCTTCTCATCGCTTCTAAGAATTGTGTTGGAGTTGCCTATCAGTAACTAAGGATTGCCGACTTTCAACCCAATAATATCTTCCCAAAGCTTGCATTTGATGTTTCTAAGGCAACTAGCATGGACAAAATTCAGCTGGTTGTTTAGGCAGGATACTGTAATTTGCTATTCTGAAAGAGCAAATAAACTACCAGAAATATCCTTGCTCAAAAGAACCCAAATGTGGCCAAGCCTGTCAGCAGAGTTGTGACTAATGTTGGAACTGTACTCAATGAGGCCTAATTTTTTGACAGCCATGTCGGTGGGATTCACCATCGGTTCTCTAATGCAAACAACCTCAGGACCATAATCCTTAGCAAGTAGTTTGAGAAGAGCAATGGTCCTATGCTTGCTCACCCCCCTTGCATTCCAGAAGATAATCTTCATTTAAAGGAGTTAGCTCCTTTGGTTCTGGACTTGGTAACAGGTTTATCCAAAACCATACTCAGCTTCTTTTACTTTCTCCTTGTTTTTAAAGTCCGTTGACCTTCCGTTCCTTCATCAGGTGCGTTGTCTCGACCTTCTTCACTATCTTCCACTTCCACATTTATTCTGTCTTCTGAGATAACTGCCACATCTGTTGTCTCTTCTACTTCCTCTCCCTAGCATATGTGATTCAAGATGTGCTGGGCTTCTTGATCAACTTGAATGCTAGTTGGAGTCAAGGAATGATTCGTGTCCTGTGTTTCGGGCACAACTTCCTCTGTTTTAGAAGCATTGGAGACATATAAGTTGCTGTTGTAAATTTGCTCCTCTCACTACTACATAATACTACATAAACTACAGTGTTAAAAAATAGATAGACTATGGTTTTACTTAAAAATGATGCCTAAAATGATGCCGAAAAACCTTTATATCCAGGTTGCTCAAAGTACACGAAGTTATCATCATTGGTCAAATTATGGAACTTGAAAGCGAAGAATGGGTGGTCCAACAAAAGCTTTTCAGAGCTACTAAAATTCTTGGGAGACATACTTCCAAATAATAATGAAATGCCCTCATCCATGCATGAGGTCAAGAAGACTTTGAAAGCTCTGGGGATTGAATATGAGAAAATACAAGCATGTCCTAATGATTGTATACTCTACAGAAAAGAGTTCAAAGATGCGACTACATGTCCCACTTGTGGAATGTCACGATAGAAGGTAAAGAAAGATGGGACCGTGGAAAACAAGGGGGTGCCTGCAAAAGTATTGTGGTATTTTCCACCTATCCCAAGGTTTAGAAAGATTTTAAGTCCGCACAGACAGCAAAAGACCTCAGATGGCATGATAGTGAAAGAGTAAAAGATGGTCAACTTCGTCACTCAGCAGACTCTCCAGCATGGTAGCTAGTAGACCACAGGTGGCCAGAGTTTGCAGCAGATTGTAGAAATCTTCAACTAGCCATTTCAGCAGATGGAATAAATCCACGTAGTAGCCTTAGTAGTAGGCATAGTTCTTGGCCCGTTATATTAGTCACCTACAACCTTCTACCATGGTCGTGCATGAAGAAAAAATTTATGATGTTAACATTGTTGATATCCGATCTACGTCAACCTGGCAATGACATTGATGTTTACTTGGCACCACTGATTGATGATCTAAAAACTCTATGGGAAGTAGGCGTTAATGTTTATGATGCATACGCAGAGCAATACTTCATATTAAGGGCAGTACTGTTATGGACAATCAATGATTTTCCTGCATATGGTGTCTTGTGTGGTTGCAGCGTAAAAGGATACTTAGCTTATCCGATATGTGGTGATGATACTCGTTCTTGTAGATTGCAACATGGTAATAAAATAGTATACACAGGGCATAGACGATTTCTTCCATTGAATCATCAATGGAGAAAGAAAAAAAAGGAGTTTGATGGTACACAGGAGGAGCCTGACCCGCATCCAATAGTGTTAAGTGGAGAGGAAACGTTAAGAAAGGTCGAAGGGATCGAAAACTCATGGGGAAAGAAGAAAGTATGTATACAAGTCACGAAGAAGAAAAAGAGACGTACACCCAAAAAAGATAAGGTTGATCCTGGTGACAAGAGTTGTTGGAAGAAGAAGTTGATATTCGCTTAAAAGTGCGTATTTTTCACTGTTATCTTCTAAGCGTTATCACACTCTCCTACGTTAAAATGCTCTATTTATCTACTTTTCTACGTAAGAGTCTCTATTGTTGTTTAGAACACACTTTTCTGGACGAAATGGTATATTTGCATGCATTAAACACATTTTCGAAAGTCTAGATATAAAGTCGTTCTGATTAAGTCTCATTACGCGCTTTTTCTGTCGCAGGAAACCCTGATTGGATGATTCTCGAGACTAGCAGGCCAAAATCGATCATGAAAGCCCATTATCAAAGCTTAAAGAGCCCATAGGCTATGACTAGAAGATATGGGCTAAATATAGGCTGAATAAGATGACCAAAGAGCCGACCCAAAGAACAAAGAGAGAAGGAGAGCCAATGACCAAGAGACGGACCAAAGCATTCAAAGCCACATGAATCAGCAAGGAATGATGGTCTACTCTACTGTAGAAGCGTGAGAATGGTCACAGTGAAAACTAGGGTTCCAGACCCTCCGCCAATACTTTTATCTCCATTTTTGATATTTTTTCACTCCTCTCCCAAATTTTCTCTCTCATCTCTCCTTATTCTCTCTTTCTTCATCTCCCGGTCCTCTGTTCTACTGACCTAACCCCAGAACTCCTGCCCGTTGGCTCTGGCCCATCTCCCTAAGCTATCAGACCGTTGGATCTTCCATCGGACCGTTGGATCATCCATCAGACCGTCGGATCTCTCTAAATCTGTCGGCCTGCCAATCTGGATCCTAATCCAGTCATCTTCAGTCTGATCATCAACAAATCACGCATCATATCATCTTATGAGACGATAAACTTCATTAGTCCTTGAGGGCCAACAGCCGGGCCCATCATCATCAACTCGCGGCTCGGCCATTTAGTGGACCCCACGATTTTAACATGCTTTAAATTAATTATTTTTAAATAAAAAAGGGAGGTCCACTAAATGGGGAAATTCCCCAAAGAAAAGTAAGTTTTGACTTAAAATATATATATATATATATATATATATATATATATATATATATATTTTTTTTTTTTTTTATTTCGAAAATTCCCTAATTTCTATTAATGGAAACTAGGGAGCTTTAAAAGGGGAAGGAGAAGGGTTCGTTTGAACCCTATCCCAGCCGTCATCCTCCAACCCACATCTCCTTCCCACGTTCCTATCTCTCTCTCTCCCCCTCCGTTGCAACCAACGGTTCTCACTTCCATTCCATCTTCTCTCCCACATCACAACAGGAACAGAAAACCTCCCTTCTCTCCCACGTTTTAAAAATCCCATAAAAAAGAAAGGGAGCATCTCAACCCAGCCGTTCTCAAGGGAGAGAAGGACGTTCTCTTTCAATCCCGTCCTGATCTCTCTTCTCTTCTCTCTTATTCGAAGAAAACCAGAAAAAAAAGGGAAAAAGAAGGAGAGAAAGAAGAAGAGAAGAGAAAGGAGGGAGATGTAGCTCTCACCTGTCCCTTTACTGCCCAGCCTTCTCCATCTCGCTGCACTCTTGCTGGGCTGCAACGACTCCAACCCTCATCACCACCGAACCCCTCTCCACATTTTCTCCTCCTTGGTCCCACTCCATTACCAACTCCTTCCATTCCATCTCTCTTCCTTCTCTCTTTCCCTCCCAAGCCAAGCCGTTACTCTCCTCTCCTCTCTCCAATGCTCCTCTCCATCATTCCTCTAAAAGAAAAAAAAAAAGAAAACCAGAAAAAAAAAAAGAAGTGAAGAAGGAGAAGAACAAGAAGAAGAGAGGAAGAGGTGGTCTGCACCTCCTCTACCATCTCCACCACAGCAGCAGGTCCACTGCCTGCACCCCTCCATTCCACAGCAGCGTCTCCTTCTTCATTCCCTTGAGTTGCAGGCCGTGCTGAGCAAACATTATAACGTTGCTGCATCTTCAACGTGCAGCAACACCCCAAGCCGTTAAACCCTTCATCACCACCGTTTCTGGTGTTGCAGGTGGCAACACCAGTTAACCTCCCTCTTCTCTACCGCCTACAAGGAGGAAACCGCCTAGCAACACCTACTACAACTCCCTTGCAGCAAGCGTGCTCCACCACAACCCTCCATCTTCAAGCCACTACCGTCCTTGCTGGCCAAAACCAGTAGGAACGGCCTGCAATTCCTTTCCTACGGTGCTATACAGCTCCTTCATCAATTGTTAGTCAGACTGTTGCTCTACCTTCTTTCCCGTGCATGCCTGAAGCGCCACCATCCACCTCTCAGCTAGGCAAACTTCTACATCACGCCCATCACTACTGCAACTCCGGCCGGTGCCATTAAAATCGGCAATCACTAATCATCAAAACTCTATCATTCTCTCCACTCATTCCACGCCTCAAACCGCTGCCATCTCCAACAAACTTCAGCGCCTCCACCACTCGAGCGCCTCCACCACGCTGCCCTACAATCCTAGACCGTTTCTGGTGTTGCAATATGCAACACCAGCCAAACGGACTGCACAACCTGTTTGCACTAGCCAGCAACTCTAATCAAAGACTGTCGGTCTCCTATTCCTTGGGACTGTTCACCATCGACAACACCAGCCAACAACTTCTTCATCGTCGGATCCATCTCTCCGGTAAGATTGTAAGGTGAGTTTTCTCTCTCTCTCTCTACGTATCATTCATACCTTTCTCTCTCTAGACTTAGCCTCTCGCTCTCTTACCTACTTTCTCTCTCTATCTCTAGTTATCTCCTCTTTCCCTCTCTAGATCTCACTTGTTATCTTTTTCTCTCTCTTGATGTTTCTTTCTCTCTTTAGCTTTTCATGTTGTTTTTTTTATTGCTTTTTAGTTAGGAATTGTTCATTTCTTTTAGTTTAATTTGATTAATAAAATAGTTTATTTTCAGTTCAATTTATTATCTTCATTATTTCGTAGGCTTTCGATGGTCCATAAATTCTCTCTCTAAAAATATCATGTTTTAAAGTGAACAACCACTCTCACCCCTCCATCCTGTCTTTTTAGCAATTTCTATGGAAAATTTTGTCATTTCATGCTCTGAATCGCGCTAATCCGACTAATCCCGAGTGCGGATTCGACTCCGACTTTCCACTGTGCAAGCAAGTTTCTATTTTGTAGGAATAAGTCTCGGATAATTACAAATGTGTTGATTTTAGGGTTTCCGTAACCAACGACGCGAAAAAACTCTACTTTCAGAAGTCTATATTCTTTGAGCTTGAATACTGGAAACACCTGTACATAAGACACAATTTGGATGTTATGCACATCAAGAAGAATGTGTGCGATAGCATCATTGGGACATTGCTTAACATTCCAGGAAAAACAAAGGATGGGGTAAAATCTCATCTGGACCTCGTAGAAATGGGTTTAAGGACTGAGTTGGGACCACGATATGATGGGAATAGAGCATACTTGCCTCCAGCATGTTATACTTTATCTAGAGAAGAAAAAAGAAAAGTCTACAAAACATTATTTGAGCTCAAGGTCCCGGATGGTTTTTCTTCCAATTTAAAGAATTGTATCTCAATGGAAGAATTGAAGCTATATGGTCTTAAGTCCCACGATTGCGCCATACCCTAATGCAGCAATTACTTCCTATGGCAATACGGTCAGTGATGCCAAAGCACGTGAGGTATACTATTAGTAGATTATGTTTCTTCTTCAATGCTCTCTGCAACAAAGTGGTGAATGTGGCAGGGTTAGACAAGATACAAAGAGATCTTGTAGTCATATTGTGTTTGTTTGAGAAGTACTTTTCTCCTTCATTCTTCGACATAATGGTTCATTTAACGGTGCATCTTGTCAAAGAAGTCAAACTATGTGGACCAGTTCACTTTCGATGGATATATCCTTTTGAGAGGTGAGTTTATTAAGCCACCATGTTACAAGATATATATGCATTATATGTCATTTTTAGAGATCTAAGTTTCATTTAATTAGTTATTTTCATGTTTTAGGTTTATAAAAGTTTTAAAGGGCTATGTACGCAATCGAAATCATCCAGAAGGTTGTATTGCTAAAACTTATATTGCAGAAGAAGCGGTCAAATTTTGTATAGAGTATTTATCTGGTGTAGAAGCAATTGGCATTCCCTTTGTTAAGAACATGCCAACCATTAATACAGAGTATTGAAAGTTGCTTTTGCCTGGCAAGGCTTTATCGGGTGGTCATTTCTTCGACATTGACACATTGTCCTTGGAGCAGGCACATCGTTATGTGTTACAAAATATTGATGATGTTGAACCCTATATCGAGTAAACTCTTTTCTTCCCATCGATCGATGTTATTTTACTTTCTTCAGTTGCGTAAGAATTCTAGTACGAACTAATCATTTGTTATTTTTTGATATCTTGATAGGAAGCAAATCTCCTTCTTGAAGGAGAATAATCCCCATAAATCAAAAAATAGGAAGTAGTTAAACACGGAGCACAATCGCACCATTATTCCTTGGATACGTCAAACGGTTGAAAATGATCTACGCGACTCAGATAATAAAATCTCAGAAAACCTGAGGTGGATTGCACAAGGATCACATTTTCAAGTAGTAAAATGTCATGGTTATATCATTAATGGATGTTGTTATCACACGAAAGAACGCGATAATTCACGAGTCAACCAGAATAGCGGAATGAGCGTAGTGGCCGATACAATGCAAATTGCAACCGGGAAGGATAAAAATTCTGTGTTTGGAAATGTCTATTTTTACGGTGTTATTTCTGAAATATGGTTGCTTGATTATTGTATGTTCAAGATTCAATATTTAAGTGTGACTGGGTCGACACTAATAAAGGCGACAAAATAGATGACCTTGGTTTCACAATAGTTGAGCTTGGTAGAGTTGGCCATAAATCTGATCCATTTATTTTGGCTTCCCAAGCCAAGCAAGTTTTCTATGTAGAAGACCAACTTAATTCAAAATTTTCAATCGTTCTAGCAGCTCCTACAAGAGAGTACATTTTTGACGACGATGATGAGCTCATTGATGTTTGCAATGATCACCAGACTTCTGATGTGGTATTGCCAAATGTCGAGTCTTTTGATGAAGTCGATGAGTCTCAGTGACAATATATGCGCATGGACCGTGATGGAACTTGGATTGATCATACATCATCGACTCACAGGTAGGAATTGTAGTAAAATGAATATTCCTAAAGTTTTTGTTTGTTATGGATCAAACTATTAATCAATCTATCTTTCATTGTATTGGTTATACTTATATTCTTATGAATCTTCGTCCTTATATCAGGATAGTCATGGATCCAGCTGGATCGGACAAAGATCACGATCACCATGAGGACGAGGTTCCTCAACAGACACAGAGTATGAATTACTTGTGTCGTTATTCTGTGAGATTGTAGATTTAATTAACATTTCTTGCTCTAAATAGAAGTTAATTACTTTTCGATTGATTTAGAAACAATGACTAAGAAGAGAACACGGGGTGTTACTACACTGCCAGACTTAGTTAAAAGCACTGGTAGTGTAAAAAAGGTGGTCAAATTCAATGATAAGTTTCAGCCAGTAGGTGATGTTTTGATCATATTTTCAAGTTACCTTGGTACCATGGGACGCAGTATAGTTCCAATTACTATTGAAGATTGGCGCAAGGTGGATGTTAAAAAGAAGGAGAAGATGTATCAGATGGTAGAGGTATATTATTTTGAATTTTTGATCCAATTTTGTATTATAATTATTCTAGAATATTGACTTTAATTACAAATTATATTATAGAATTTATTTGTAGTACCGTCGAAGTGTAAGAAAAAAATTCTCCAAAACATTGGCCAAAAATGGAGAGATTTCAAAGGAAAGTTTAGCCATAAATATGTGAAGAAAAATACACCGGAGCTCCTTCGTCACCCTTCAGAAAAGTATAAATGGATTGGTCAAGAACATTGGGATACTTTTGTGAAGTTAAGACTTTTAGAAGAATTTGAGGTAATTATTCTAGCTTTTCATTACTTCGTAATCAATATGTTATTCTTTATAATGTACTAATATTTACTTATTTTTCATTATAATTATAAAGTTATTGAGCGCCTCTCAATCAAAGAGGCAGGCAATGAATAAATATCCTCACCACATGTCGAGAAGGGGTTATGCTCGTTTGGAAATCAAAATTTTGGTAAGTATTAGTAAGATTTACACCTTTTATTTTTTACTTATATTTTGTTGGTTATAATTTCGAAATCATTTGTTTTTGGTTGTTGGCAACAGAAAGATATCGGGTCATCGTCCAAAAGTATAGACAGAAGTATTTTGTGGAAGAAGGCCCGCCAAGATAAGAGCGGAGCGTACAAAGACGATGTTACTAGGGAGAAAGCTCTTAAAATGGTAAGTTTGTATCCATTTTTTTTAAAGATAGATCATATATTTCTTGCTCTATATGAATATGCCCTTATATATCCATTATTTTTGCAGGATAAGTTAGAGAAACTGACCCAAGAGGGGACTTTATCCACTGAGGGAAGCAATGACATACTCACCGTGGCACTAGAGACTCCCGAACATCCTGACTGGGTTAGGGGGCTGGGGAGTTTTGTCACACCAACCACGTACTTCCACTTCCCCAGACAGCCTCCGAAGAAGGTTGTGGCAGAGATGGACACATTGAAGTCAACAATACACTCACAAGGGCAAATGATTCAAGCATTAGAAGCTAAACTCATTGCTAGGTTCCTGAAAAATACTAAAGATCTTATTGGTAGAATGTTTTTACAAAAATCTGTTCTGTTTCATATCCCTAGCTCTATCCACTTAGAAGAGTACCTGTTTACAAATTCTTTTTAGTTCTGGTTCAGGATTCATCGAACTTTTTCATTGTTGTTTCTGATACAAGCCTCACACGAATCATTATTTTAATAGAAAAAAATCTAGGAGATACTCTGTTTTCTTTTTGTTCAAATGGAGAACTAGGTTTGCTTGGACAAAAATGACTATCTTCTTAATATCGACTAGTTTTTTGTGTTGGGTCCTTTTGGTGAAATGTTCACAGGAGTTGCTCACAGTCTTACTTACCTTATCCAAAAAATCAGGCATGTTCCTCTTCTATTTCATTGGAAAACTCATTGGATGAAGCTTTAACTAAAGCTTTGTAAGGAGTTGCAGGCCAGCTCAGTATATAGTTCCTCTAAGCTATTCTATCATTCTCCCTATTTGTGATGTTTCTGGGTTCTATTTGTTTTTGTTTACTGATTTGCAATAGAAAATATGATGCTTTACTCACCGAGTGAGCTTGAGCTTAATTTGGTTCAGTTTTATTAGTTTTTCATCGCAATTTTGTTGAACTTCAAAAACAAAAAAGTTGGGTTTTCGTTTACAAGCTTTTAATTTAGATCATTGAATGAGTTTTTGTTGCTTGGTGGGTCTAGAGTTTGCAAAGTAATGGGTCAAAACAATTTATTAAATTCATGTGTATTAGATGACGGATACGAAATTGTTGTCTTTCTAGATTTTGCATTTGGACAAGGGCCTTTTTTGGGACAAATATGAGACTGCTACACTAGTACTTTTGGACTTTCTAGATGGGTCCTCTAGAGTATGTCTCTATTTTCTACTAATGGTTGGGTATTTGGATCCTTAACACTTATAGATGTGTCTTCTAAATGTGTCACTTGTTTGTGCATCCTTAACACTTATATTTATGATTTTTACAGAAGGGGTCTCCCTATATGATGGTGAGGATGCTCCTATATCCATGAATGCCTTGATTTCATTAATTGCTATTGGTAAATATTTTTCAGGTCAGTTCCTATGTCCAGTTGCTTTAGGGGCTGCTTTTGTTGGTCATGAATGTGTACTGATATTGGTTGTTTTATGCAGATTGAATGAGCTTAACGTGCTGCTAGCAACATCTAAACATGCACAAATATATCTTGACTACCCTTGCAAACCAGCAGTCTCCCCTCTTGGGCACTGAACCTACAACCTCCCTGAATCCCCGCATGATGCCATGGTCGTAGGTCCTCAGAGTATGTGAGCACCTCAGAGGTCTACCTTAAGTACGTATCTGACTTATCACCAGAACAGTTTGAGTCAAAGGGAAAGTCCATGCAGATATATCCTAATGGCCATAACGGCAATACTAGTGGCGCTAAGGTGGACCCCCTCAGAGGTCATCATCTTCACCATATCACCGTTTTGGGTTTTAAGAGATCAACAAGTTTCTACACTTAGCCAAAAGGCTGTCATATTATTTCAGACCTTCCATCATTTTTTTTTCAATAGATATAATCATATGCAGCATTTTGGAAGATTATGACGGACAGAGGGGAGGATAAGACACCAGGTTGCAGATCGATTGAGGTTAATGGGTTTGTTCATAAGTTTATTGTAGGTAACCAAAACACACCCAGGGATGGATATACAGGATTTTGGAGAAAATGAATGACCAGTTGGCAGCACACCATTAGGCTAAGATGGATTATTTAATGTTCAAACCTTTCCTCTCTGTGTTTTAGCACTCTTGGTTGTTTGGAAGGTATGCTTGCTTGTATGACTAATCCGGATCAACTCTTATCCACTCCATGCCTGTACCCTGCCATGTATCCACTCCGTGCCCACTTGGGAGTTGCTGAACTAAGCATTCATGGTTTGGGATCGCAGTGGAACCTCGTATGGATGTGCTTGTGTGATTGTTTCTTTGGATATATGCAATTTCTTAAAAACGGTATTCTTTTTTTTCATAAATTTCCCAAAATGAAAAAGCATGATCTGTTCTCATTCTAATTCTTGATTGTACTTGTATAATATAGTTACAGAAGCCTTGGATGGCATGCCAAGTTTGATTTCCATTCCAATTTCATCTAAGTTTGTGGAACTGTACTTTTTTGAACCATCATAAACATCAAATACAGTAATTTCCCATGAATCACTGGTTGTTTTGAGAATTTGAGGGTAACTAACTGAACTTGCTTCCCAAAACTATCACAACCATAAATACAAGGAGGATAATGGAATTAGTTAAGCTTCGTTCTTTTTCTGTCTTTTTCTTTCATTCTTTCCTTTTTTATTTGGACCTCAAATGCTTATTGTTTTTGTTATTATTAACTTATGATTCATGTAATCGCTTAGACAATAAGCAAGGTCAGTAACTAACTGACATTGTTGTCTATTGTTCTTTCTCCTTTTCTCTATTTATTCTTCTCTATTCATTCTCCCCCTCTCTTTCTCATGTGTCTTTGCTGGTCTACTCTCACGCACTCTCAGGATACACAGCCCAATCGAATCCTCTTAGTTACAATTCATCATCTGCTATATCCTAGTCTCAGATGGCAGTCTTGTGGGGCCCCCAACTGTAGTTTCTGGAAAGGTTCATAAGAGATGTGCTGCAAGTTTCTGAAAAATGTTGACTTTCCAACCAAATTACTGTGGGGTGTTCTTGAGGTCAGTTCCTTGTTTCACACCAGATGGCAGCATAAACTTAGAGAATATCATGTTCATTAATGTCACATAGTTTTTGTTAGTTCTATAGACTCTACTTGAGTCAAAGGATTTGCATATACTTCAGCCTTATTATACCATGCCTTTACATACCTAGCTACCAAAAAAATCCATCCCTTAACGTTTTAGTTTGGATTCTATCTGATTTACTGGAGTTTCTTTCCTATAGTTTTATTTATTGCATGGAGTCTATATCCAAAGCTATATTCACATAGTAATATGACGCAGATTTAGAAAGTTGAACTATATTATGAAATAGTGCAGAAATTTAGAAGGTTGCTTATCTTGTGTTTTTTTACCTCTTTTTTTTCACTTGAAAATAGGCATCTAAAACTGAAAGGATGTCTTTACAAATTGTTAGTTGTACTTCTACTAAAATCTGAGTGTCTTTATAAACTGTCGTATGGGATGTAATATGGATAGTGAGATGGGTTTAGGGTCGTACAGAGAATTGATTGGGTTGGAGTGTAAAGGGATGGAAAAGAGCTTTCAATATTGTGCATTAAATTGTTGTTTCCTTTCTTATGAATTTTGACTTTATTTTACAGTTATATTTTTTAAACTGTTGTCCTTTTTAGCTTTTCTCACCCAAGACTAACAGTCCATCAATGTTTCCTATCATAGGTGCTAAAAACATGTTTGTACATCAAAAGCATGAAGATAATAAGTTCACGCCATCAACACCTTTGATTCAGAACCTGCTTACTCAAGTAACAGGAAACTTTTGGCACATGGTAAAAGTCTCAATGGCCCAACATAGAAAAAGCTACCACTGGGCCCCTCAAAGCTGAGGCCACCGCTTAGAGGAATCACTAACTTTCATCTTGCCGCCTCCATCACCGGTACCGCCTCGCAAAACTGGCATTGCTCTGCTTACGCCTCTACGCCTCAACATCAAGAGAGGACAAAGAAAGTATTTATCGATTAAACGAGAAAAATTTGTTTATTGTAAATCGCATTCTATACTTCGAACAATGATATATTACTTTTGTAGTAGATGATGATCATGTGTATTGATTGAAAATAAAATTGATATTAACAGACTTTGGCAATGACATGGTAGCAAATTTAGATTATATGATGTTGTGGGTTTTTTGCTTTTAAATTATTTATATTGAATATCTTAGAACTTTTGGCTTGATTCTGTAATATTTTTTAGAATGAAAAAAAAATTGAAACGACTACGGTTTTGGCCAAAACCATAGTCTTCAAAAAGGAAATGTTTGAATTAAAGAATACGGTTTCTAAAAAAATTGTAATTTTTTTTATAGACTTACGACTGTGGTTTTGGATAAACCATAGTCATTTCTAGACATTTAACCTCGGTTTAACTCTTTTAGGCAACGGTCAATAACCATAAAGACTATAATTTTTTGGAAAATCGAAGTCTTTTATATAGTCTTACAACTACCGTTTACGATAAACCCGTAGTTGTATAGCTCGTATAGACCACGATTAAACACCGTAGTCTTCTTTGCAGACTTTAGACTACGCTCGATTAGACTACGCTTTTAGATGTAGTTTTAGACTACGGTTTAAACCGAAAGACAACGGGTTTTGGTCGTAGTCTAAAGGTTTTTTTGTAGTAGTGTCTTCACTAGGCTGGGACATGCCTTCTGTGTTCAGATGATGTTTGTTACTAGGCTCTTCAATCCCACCTCCACTAAGGGAGCTGTCAGTCACTGGATGCTGCCCTTTATTGCTCTGCTCATTCCTTAGCATGGAGGTTCTGCAGTTGTCCATAGGAAGGTTCCTATCTTTATCTGTTTGGGCCTCAAGGTTCATCTGAAGTCTGCCTAGTTATCCATGACATTGGGATAATCCTTCGCATTTCCTCTCTCAGACGTCTCCTACTTTTGCTTGTTTTTATTTTTCTTGTTTCTTCTTTTTCTGGTCTTGCTACTTTCTGGTTTGGTTCATTCCCTTTTCTCTTTGGCATTTTCCAGAACACCTGTTGTGTTGGTTTCCTTAGTTCTTTCCAATGCTCCTTTAATAGCTCTGCATTCAGTCACAATATGACCAACCATTTTACAATGGTTGCAATATTTGGGAAGCTTCCCAAGCACCATCGCTTGCAAAAAGTCGAAGTCCTTGACTTCTACTAGAATCTTGTCTGGGATGGCCTTGGAGAGATCTATGTCAACAAGAACACATGCTTGGTACCCCGACTCCCTGCTGATGGTCTTGGCGTCTACCTGCACTGGCGTCCCAAATGCTCTCCCCATGGACATTATGATTTGTGGTTCCTAATACTCGATACCCAACCCTGGAAATTGCACCCAAACTGGGGCATGGCTATTACGTTGAGTTCCTGGGTTAAAGTTAGGTGTCAATCGACTGAGCCGCAACATTTGCTTCTCAATCACCCAAGGCCCTCTGTCCAGATTTTCTTCAAGTCGCTTTCATTGTCCAGATGAATGGTGAAGTTACCCTTGCCAAGTGGCATAATTTTACACTCACCTGAAGGTTTCCAGAGTTGTAGAGCTGGGTTCTTATGGTTTCCACATTCACCTTTTGAAAATCTAACTGCCCAATTAGACACTATTTACAATAGTCGAG
This sequence comes from Euptelea pleiosperma, assembly GCA_035048495.1. NCBI lineage: Eukaryota > Viridiplantae > Streptophyta > Magnoliopsida > Ranunculales > Eupteleaceae > Euptelea > Euptelea pleiosperma. Next base: position 23,832,241 of record CM068550.1, read on the forward strand.
ACCTTTCTCGTAAGCTGCCATGGGGATTATTTGATCGAAGGGAAATCCCCTCTTCTTCATGGAGTAGGTAACTCTGTTATTTCCTTTGTTGTATGTGCTTGCTGCTTTGAAACTACTGCTACATATGACATTTGAGCTTGGGCCATGTGCTTCTCTTGGACCACTGGTGGGCCCCTCCCCCCACTAATGGAACTGGGTGGTCTTCGAAGACTAATAAATCCATCACTGACGCAACATTCTTCCTCCCTCTATGATTAAAATTAGGGTTAGAACATGCAGTAAGAGAGAGATAGTCAATGTACCAGCGAGGTGAGCAACATGTAGATTGAGGCGAGAGTTGTTGAAGGACCAGTTGTTGTAGTAACCATCTGTGGATTTGAAATAACAAGCGGACTCGAAGTTTGGGGCGTACCAGAGATCGTAGCATAGATTGGCAAGTCTGGTGAAAGCTCTGAAATCTCTCCCACTAAGATGGAGTCCTCATAGATCGATCGAAGAGCATTGTAGAGAGTTTTATTTCTTTTTTATAGTCATTGAAGCTCTATACATGCTTAGTCTCTTGTTTGTCATGTCTATTGTCGTAGTATTTTGCATTTTTTCATATTTCTTTTCACGTTTTTAATTTTTAATTCGTTCCGGGATCACGTCGGATCAGTCCGATTGCGCGATTTGGATCGGGATCGGCGGGGGCCAATCCGACGGCCGATCCCAAGATTTTGAACTATGATAACAATGTGCAGGATTTTGTTGCACCTTACTCTAAAAAAGATGCATGACTTAATCATATGGTCCCACATCAAGCTACTTGTGTATTAGGTAGGTCTTACATATTTGATGGGTACCACACAATCAATGCCTCATATATCAAGGTTGCGCATAACCATGCGAACTCCTTGTATCATATAATCCAATGGATAGCTCTCACATGCTATGAGGGGCCCACATACTATTTGATCCACTATGAAGTAGACTCCAGATTCTAGGTTACCCCAACATGCCAAGTGTCATCTTATCGAGGTCCCACGTGTTATATGGTCTAAAATCATGTGTATCTCATGCACATGCCAGGTGTGTGCCCATGTGTCATGTGATGAATATATCAAGTGGGCTCCACATGCTAGTTCGCCCCGCCTCTACGTGCCAAGTGTCAATGTATCAAGGTTCCAGACACATAGTATTTGGTGCAGTGCATATACATCGAATCATTAGTTTGTGAGAACTCAATGCAGCACAATAATGATTCTCAATTCTCAGGCCATAAGGTGAAAACCTAGTTGCTAAGTTCATAAGTAATTCAAGTATTCTCCAAGAATTTTTCATTTTTCTGAAGAAACGTATTATACCGCTGAACTTTCTAATTGTTCAAAAAAATTAATGATTTTTTGGGCTAGCCAAATAATTTACGTACAATTCAAACAATTTATATTTCTATTTTGATTAGTTAACTCAATTTAAGTAAATGATAAGATAATTTTCTATTTAGGAATTTTTTGAATGATCAGCTCAAATATACTCGAAATTTTCTCATACCATATATTTGCTATACACAAACATAACAACTGAGGATGAGAAATCAATTTCTAAAGAAGGCACTACTTAATAAATTGGGATAACCAAATGAGCCGAAGTAGCCAAAGTTTTGTAACTTTGCAATTCTTGAGTTGAAGTATCTACTTAAATTAGTTCATATTTATCAAAAGGAAGATAAAATAAAATTTAATAAAAAAGTTTGTGAAGATTTGTGGTAAATGAGTCTTAATTAGCAAAAAAAAAAAAAATAGAGAAAAAAAAAAGAAAAGAAAAAGTGGTGAAGATGATCCTTGTGTATAAAGGATGAATGAGATTCTCTCTCTCTCTCTCTTCATTTGTTACTCTCAAGTTTATGATTGCCTTTTTTGAAGTGAGCTTTGGATATTCTTGCCTAATAAGTCATCTGATATGGTTCCAGTTAATTAAATGGATTCCTCTTAAAAGTCAGTCTATTAAACTCAATATAATCTTCTAAAGGAACTAGGACCTTAGAGCATGCATGGTTATTGGGAAACTTCCCAATTATATAGTGACTAGGGGGCCTTCTCTCCCTAGCCAATAATTTTGCAAAGGGAGTGTCCTACTCACCCAGTGAAAAATTAATTTTTGCTTATGTGTTCCTCAATTTATATTGGTTCTATCTTTTGGTAAACCTAATCCAACTAGATGTTTTTTTTTTCAAATTCAACTCAAATTCTAATAAGTTGTAACCATTTTACTCACTCTCCTCCCTTTCTCATACTCCTAATGATTTTACTAATGCTGTATACTCCCCATTCTCATTCATACTCCCTCATCAAGTGCATTAATAAAATAAACATTAATCCTAATGTATTCAACGATTTACATTAATAATTAACACATATTATTAAATAAATCAAGTATATTACTGATACTAATCGGATGACATAAAGCCCAACAATAAATCAGCAAATATGATCTTGATCCATCATACCCATTCTCATGTAAATGGCAAAATAAAAAATAAAACATTAATATTTATAACTTTTTTATTCAGTTAATTTCATTTGGCTTCAAACACTATTAAATACTACTCAAATACATCCCCAAATGTGGGATCGACCCAATATGATATAAACTACTCATGAGGACAAAAATACCAAGGTCTCCTGGATGACTAATCCCGATGATAGGCAATCACATTGGGGGTGATAGTCATAACTACACCCCTGACCATGGTATTGAATTGATGAGGGTCTACGGTGTTGGCATAGATGTTGTAGTAAAAATACCGAACTAGAACGAGAAAGGTAATACCATTGAAATCGAGGAGAGGAGTCCAACCAAAATCTTCAAATAGTGCACAGATCATGATGAGGAGTATGTGATCGCCAAGAACATTTTGGTCCATGGTAATCGCCCGATTGATTTCTTTGCTATTGTACTACGCTAATTGAGCTTGCCCATTGATGAAGAGTTGATACTCTTCGTTCTCTTGTTCGCCTACCAAATGTTGCCAACATTTGCCTCTTGAAGTCATTAGTTTTGAAGGATTAGGACTAGGTTTAAGAAAGGGGTTTTATGGGTTTGGGGTTTGATCTTGAGAAATCAAGGGAATAAATGATTCAAGAGTTTTGCAAAGCACGGTGAAAAACACCAGTTTTTCGCTCAGCCAAGATACCCATTGAATCCCCACTAGTGTGCTTGTCCCCACGGGTGGCCCCACCTTCTCAGGACACAGATGCCCAAAATATAGAACAAGTTTACTTATCAAAGAGGTTTTAGTTATGCAGAGTTTTTAAATAGTTTATCTTATCAATTTAAATGATCATCCGTTATTAGTTTTAGAAGATTTCAAAAAATAGAATATCTTGTTTATTACAGTTATCTAAAAAATTGTAGATGAGTTGGAGAGATAGAATAATGAGTTTTAAGAAGTGATTATTATGCAGATAACTCAATACCACCAAATAAGTTTGAAGTTGTCTCCAACACCTTCCAAATCCTCAGTGGTGAACTCTATTGGGATGATAATCTTTCCCTCGGAGGTATTCATTAGATTGAGGGGGAGGGTTCTCAAGAGCGATCAAGCTGGGCTCAGGAGTCTTACTCCTTTGAACAGAGAGCCATGATTTATTCACACTGGTGAGAATAAGATCCTCTGAAAGAAAAAGAGTGGTCTCTTGTGTGCTTGGTGAGACGAATAAATCTTCTTTTTTAGGAGAATCAAGAGTTGTGATCCAATGGTAGAACTCCTCTAGAGTTAACCAGACTTCTTTAAGGGGATCTCCCAATTCAGCCTCAAAAGAGCTCTCAGATACAAACATCTGAATGCAAGATAGATTTTAAATAAAGAAGAAAAAACTACTAGGAGATAAGAGACAGATATAAGTCAAATTTTTAATAATTTTTGTAGGGAAAATTTTGGTTATCAAAATTTTTTAAGTTTTTCTTGTGACTTAAAGTGACAATCGTAAGTCTTAGGGTGTTAATTTGTTTATGTAGTTTAGACGCTTCAAAATTTAGGACCTTAATTTGTTTAATTAAAAATTTTCTTGGTTGATTAAATCTAGTTTATTAATTAGCTAATTATTCTTTTTAAATCCTCTTTTATTTTGTAAATCACTTTTTCTTTTTAGTTTTTCATAATTAAATTTCATATGACCAAATTTCTTACAGTAATGACAAGTACGTTATTTTTGTTTATTTATTAGAATTATCTTTATTTGTAATGCTTACAGAAGTTTGTTTACTTTGAGCAATCTTGTTTTACCATTTATAAGAGGTTGTTTTTTAGAAATTTAATTATCTTTTTCTTTTACAAAAATAGTTTTTGAAGGAGTTTTAATTGAATTATTAGTATAACCTAATCAGCTTCTTAAATTATAGGTTTTTTCCCATAGATATCATATTTTCTAATTTAGGGTTGCCTTAAGTGATAGTTTTTAATAAGTTAGTATTTTTTATTTCTAATTCATTAGTTATAAGTTTTAATTGAGATATTTCATTTTAAAGAGAAGTTTCATTATCATATTTTATTTCACTTCCTTTATAATTTTTAATAATTTCGTAGATTTTTATAATAAGAGCGGAGTTTTCATCACTAAGCTTATTTATTTTAAGTTTCTGATTATCACAGATTTTAACAAATTTTATACTTTTTAGGTATAGATTATTATAAGCTTCTTGTAAGTCTTCATTATCTTCATTACTAGATTCTATATCGATTTAACTATTTTCTTTATCTAAGAAAGGAATAGTATTTAAGTTAGATTTAATCATTAAGGCTTTCATTTTATCAATTTCTTCATTAATAGAGTTATTTTCATTATTTGAATCATAATCCAAAGTAGCTTTCATAACTTTATCTTTTTTGGTATTATTATTAGCACATTCACTAGAGATGTGACCAAAGCCCCTACATATATAGCATTGAATTTCTTATTTAGTATTTCTTTAAAGTTGTTAAAGGGTTCTTTTTTCTTTAGTTAAAAAATTTCTTTTATCTTTTTTTCTAAAAAAGTTTTTAAATCTTTTAAATATTAGAGCAACTTCCTCATCTAAATTATCAGATTCTTTAGTCATTACAATTAGAAGTTTTTAAAGCAATTCTCTTTATAATAATGGGTTGAAGTTTTAATTCAAAAGTTTGAATAGATCGTATCAATTCTTTAATTTTAATATTATCTATAACTTTACTTTCTTCAATAGTAGAAGTTTTATAATGAAACCTACTAGTTAATGATCTTAATATTTTTCTATCAAATTTTTATTTCAATGATAGCTTCGCCAAGACCTCACATGGAGTTAATAATATTACTTAGTTTAGTATAAAATTTAGTAGAAGTTTTATCTTCATTCATTTTAATAATTTCAAAGTGAGTTGTAAGCATTTTTAGTTTAGATATTTTAACAGAGTTTGTTCCTTCATGTTTTGTTTATAAAATATCTAAAGCACGCTTAGTAGATTTACATGCAATAATTTATTTAAATTCATTTGGAGGTAAAGAGAAGTAAATTGCATTTAAGGCCCTATTGTCATCATTATATGCATTTTATCTATAATAGACTAAACATTTTTATTCTTAATTTTAACTATAGATTTATCTCCAATAGTATTTTCTTCAATGGGCCAAGTCCGCCCACTTCGATGGATTTTAAAATTCTTCCATCAAGAGATTTTAGGAATATATATATACTCATTCTAGCCTTCCAATAGGTATAATTTGAGCTGTCGAATAAGAGAGGTCGAGAAATAGAGTTACCCTCTTCTCTCATATCCATATCAAGAAAAATAATCTCATTTAGGTGATTAAACCTTTGCACAAGTGTTAGGCTTTGATACCAATTGAAGTTCTCTTGATATAGATACAAGATGACCTAGAGGGGGGAGGGTGAATAGGTCTATTAATTTTAGCCCAGAGTTGGTTACTAATATGCTTAAACAAATAAATCAACCAAAGTAGTAAAAGTAAATAGACAACAATCAACAATACAAGTAGTTATAGTGGTTCGGTATATTAACACATACGTCCACTTTCCAAATAGCTTCATTGAACTTTAACACCTTTTTTAATTCAATACTTAAGAAACCTTACAATATTGAATACGGTAAAGAACCCGATCTTGATCGTAACAAAACTCCAGCTCAGTTAAGACGAATCTTGACTCAAGTAGGGTAATATTTTTAATGGTTATTATCAATATGTGAAACTTTTCTAAAGAGAAGGCTCCCAATAAACAAAGTTACTTCACAACCGATATTGAGCAGGAACGTAGCCTCGTTGTTGTTGAAGCTCAAGCGAAGTTACACTTAGATCCACAGTACAAGCCAATCACCTGAGTAGATCTGGAACTGAAGAACGTACACCACCAAAGCCAATCTCTCACAGAGGGCAGCACGTGACCTGCCGAAGCAAGCAATCAGGCAAGCAAGCAAAGAGCAAAAGAAGCAAGAACAAATCTCTTGGAGATTAAGAACTCAAGAGAAGGCTGAGTGAATTGGTGAGTATGAAGGGTATGAGAGGGGTATTTATAGTAGAAGAGGAGGGGTAATGCACGCTCGTGATTAGAGAAAACCAAGGCCGGTCGACCGATCATTTCCCACCGCTCGCCTGGCCTGACCGGGCGCCCGATCTCCTTGACCAATCGACTGGTCATTTTCCACAGGTCTCCCCGTCTCCAAGGCAGGTCGACCTGTATGATGGTTTGACATATTTTGGGGTCCTGCCTATGAGGGTTTCTCATGATAGGCTGGAGGGCTCCAATTATGTCCAATTAGACATCTTAGGGTTTTTTACAAGTCAACGATTCTTCAGTTCCTACTGCGCATCAAGGATCGCCTCATCATCCATCTCAAAATTGTTGAGACACTTTTTTCTAAGGCCAATGTAATTGATCAATAGAGATTACATAAATACACAGGGTTGTTCTAAAATTGACAACACAAGGAGTATATGTCACGCCCTAAAATCTGACGCAGATCTCGAGGTGTGAATTATCCACCTAACAGTCTTTCTCATCTACATGGTTACCAAGTTCCAAGGCTATAATGATAACTTCAGGTGCTGATGAGTAGTGGAGATAGGGTTTCAAGTGTGGTATTCACTTGTTTTACTAAATAGAGGGGTTGTTAAGCAATTTCACTAAATTCTAGATATGTCATGAGATACATTAAGGATCAAATATGATAATATACATATATAATGAATTTGTTATAAACTGAATATATGTAATTTCTAAAATTATCAGAGTACAAATGTGATGAAATTAATCTACATCGCTCTATGAGATCTAATATTGTACCTACAAATTCTTGAAGTACGCTTCTTGATCTGCAACCTCGCTTCGAAGATCTCCGCTTTATCCCAAAATTATTCAACAAATCTCCTCAAGATTTTTTTCGATAATCCACTCGATCTTTTGGCTAACATCGATTCTTTGCAAAAGATTTGGGGGTGGGTGAGCTTTTGGGAAAAAGCCCAGTAGTGGGGATGTGGTTTAAATTATTCATAATTTCATCTCTAGGGAAAACAGCTAATAAAAACATGAAAACAAAAATCATAAGGCAGTAGTAACATGCATAGTCCAATGACATCAGTTACTGTACTCGAAACTCAATAATACATGAACTTGAATTTAAGACAATGATAATATATTGAGAATAAAAGTTCGAATAAGCAACGTCAAAATCATGTAACTCCGATCTCAATTATGACAACATATAACCACGATATAATATAGATAATTATTTTAATGATGCAAAATTTAAAGAGATTCCACATTAGGCTACGACCGATTTACCTGCCCGGTTGAGGCTCATCCCAAAATTCACCGTTGTGGGACACCATCGTTAGCCCTTTAACGCGGGCTGCGCGGTCTTTACCTGTCATGATTTTTCGGCCTAAGAACTGCCGTTGACACCCATCGGCGCTGGTCTCGCGTTGCACCCCATGTTTCCAACTCAGGTCGCCGTTGGCCTATATTATCACGTTGGCAAACGTTCGACGTCTGTAGAATTTCTATGGATCCAAAGAAAATTCGGATAGAGTTCAATCATGCCCTGCATTTAAATGCCTATCAGGAGTGCAGTGTAACCCTCAACTAATCCACTGTAAACAATGCATCATATTGAGTTCCTTAGAAGAATCGAAACTCTAGGATAGTTGCTAATATCCCATGGCTCTAACGATACCCCATCCTATCAAGAGAATATATAGGTACCGCCTCTATCTAAGAATTTACCGACCCTTCTAATTCACCCTGATACATATAATATATATAATCTTAGGCTTGCTAAAGCTTTTATTTTTTATTTAAAATTTCTTTATTAGCTTTCAGAAAACCTTCTTTTTCAATTTCATTAATTTATTTGATCACCTAGTACTCTGACATGTGTGTATTCTAGTAGGGGCCCCAATCTTGTATACCATCTGTCCAAATATCATTTGAAAGTAACCAATACAACTAGGTCCTTAGTGGCACCCCCGGGTTCACTTGGGCACCCAATAAAGTTCAATCCACAAATTCGGGGTAGCCTAAGCATCCCACACCTTCATATGTACTAGTGATCACGCACACCAATCAATCAAAAAATCTGTAATATCCATCCTTTTTCATTTTTCTTAAAAAATTGAATAAACACAACTGAGTGAAGATCAACTCATTTTTCTGATAAAACTCATTCTTTAAATATTTTATGAAAATTCAATGACTCAAAAGTTAGCATCGCTCAAATCAATACAACCAACAAATCAAATCAAGGTAAGATTCGATAAACCATTCGAATAATGGAACCGATAACTTTAAAATAGAAAACTAGGGTCACATTTGTCCAGACAGTGTTAAAATGGACTACTCAAAATATAATTTCTTTAATAAGGGAGAAATTATCGGAATAACTCAAAATAAATTTGACCTAATTAGTAAAATCACATTTTGGTTGAGTTCCAAGTAAAACCAATATTACAACAAAAGTCTCAATATAAATACGATGATTTTATTTGTTCAAAGAGAATGGCCGAAAAGGTTAACATGCCCCATCTAGGTCGGTAGTGGCAGATGAAATTTGCATTTTCAACACTTGGCGCAAATCCCTAAGGTTATCCTATTTTATAGAGAAAATTTCAGATTTCCCTCCCTCACTATTGAATTAGTTATGTTGCACCACAACCATTTTAATAGTGTTTTAGTTGCATCATTATTATGAAAGTGCACATATTATTTTTAAAATCCATTCATTCATTTATTAATTTATTTATTCAAGATGTCCAATCTGCAATAATCCATTTTAGTATATATATATATGTCTATTTATTTTAGCAATTTTATTTTTATAATTTCTTTTTATCTTATTTGTATGCATATTTAATCATTATCATTATTACTTTCTTGAAGTCATTCCTTTTTTTTGTTATTGTTATATATTTATACATTCAAATAGTCCCAACGCAAGGGTCCCTACATATATGTATTCTATGGGGGACACCATGTAGGGTGCACTAAGTACGTGGCAGCACTATGCTCGTGACACACTAAGCATGCATGTGGCACATTATTTGAGACCATTTGATCATATGGATGTTGAGTTCACTGATTGTGGCCCTATGGATAAAACTCCTCCATGTGTTTTTCCAAAAAGGTGAAGCTTGCTTTCCAAGTTATACACGGGAATGATAAGGCGTAGTGGTGCCGCATGATGGCGCATGTGTTGTTGACATAAGTGGGTCAAAATTCAAGGTTCGCTCACCTACAAAAATTTGTGAAATCGGGCTCTTTGTTGTAATTCAACTAGTTGAAACTCATAACAGTTTCTGATTGGCCAAATTCCTGATGGGTTTTACAAGAACTTGATGGTTTGTTTTTACCCACCTACACAATTAATTGGATCTGGCCAAATTACCCAAGTTGGTGTACTTAGGATATGACGATTTCCCAGGGACAAATGTTCGGTGCAAAACCCCAAATTTTTTTTTATTTAATTAGTAGTTTAAGTTGGTCCCTGATAAATCCGGTGAGGTTACTAAGATTTTACAAGGGACTTATTTAAAATCATAATTACTTTATTTATTGAATAAGTCTTTACAAAAGCTTTAAAATTTGTTGAAGTTGCTATTTCTAATTTGTCTATGGCTTGAATCTCGAGAATCCAATCTCTAGGAATTAATCTTACGGCTACAATTTTCTTGGGGTTTCATAGTATATTTATCATTCGTTAGTTTTTGCTCTTATTTGATTTGTTGATGAAGTCCACTTGATTGTTGACAGTTCAGTCTTCAGAGAAAATCTAATGAACGGGATCAAATACTAAAGAACTAATAGTTCTCGGGATTGATAACAGAGTCTTTTCAAACATGACTACAAACATATGGAGAGGTGAGAACCCTATCTCTCAATTTGCTAAATTTTCTAAGCCTCCTCTAATGGAGCTTCTTCTTCTCTTCTTTTCTTCTCTTTTTCTTTCTCTCTTTGTGTTCTCTCAAATAGGGAGAGGATCCCTTTATGGGATTTAAGTTAAGTATTTAGGGCTACTGATGAGTCATCATTTTATGCAATTTTCTTTTGTTTTCCCTAGAGAATTATCCTATTTTCTATGTTAATCATCCGTTGAGGAGGGTTCTACAAGCATGAGGGTATAATGGGCTTTTCATATTTATATTTTTATTTAATTATTTAACGGGCTTACATCAATTCCTTGTGTTTTGTGCGTGTAGGTGCTCAAGCCCAAAGCCAATGGAAAAGTGCAAGTCTAAGAGCTAAAGCCCAATGTCAAGCCCAAATCCGAACAAAAGTGTTGGACAATTTCGGTAGTGTCAACATACATGGGACATTCTCCAAATAAATAATATTTTATTGAAAAGAAAGGAAAGCTTGAAAAGTACTTTGAAATTGTGTAATGAAAGAATGGATTCACGATGGATACTTAACCAAGGAAAAGATATTTTTATCATACATGGAAATGGTGTTAATATTTTGAAAGGATTATTTCAAAATTGGAAAGATCTTGGGACTAAGGAATATTTTTATGCAAACAAAAGAAGTTAACAACACTCTTGGGCATTGAAGATTGACGTGTTGGGCTTTATAAGGCAAGTGCTAGACATGGTTGGCAAAACAATATCTTCAACCTCTATGAACGGATAGGATTCTCTTCTAATTTAGGAAGGAAGGGATGCCTACTAACTTATAAGAATACCACATCTTGGATGATGGGTGGTGTTCTTTTCTTGGCTACTCCTTGGTCGGACCTCTCTCAACTCTTGCTCTTCAGATTTGGAATCACACTGTATCCCTCACTCCCATGTTATCACCTCCTTATTCTCCAATGGATTAGGGATCTTTTTTGTCTTTTATTTTACTTTTTTTGCTTTGTAATTGTGCTCTCCTACTGTAACATTTAGCGGAAGATTTTAAAATTGAAAATTTAAGATCTAATATCCTCTATTCTCTCATGCTCTATTTCTTTTAGCTTTTATTCTTCTTCCATTTTTTTAGTTTATTTTTGCTTTCTTTTGCTTATTGAGTGTAATATTTTCTAGTCATTAGAGAGATTGACAACCTCTGTTGATAATCGGTTAAAACTCGTTCCTTAAAATTAGAGTTATAAAATATTTTTCTTTTATTTTGGCTCGAATAATTTGTGTTTGATTAAGTTACTTCCCTATTCTCACCCCTCTTTACAGTTCGATCTCTTACACTATACTTAAATTACTAGTTTGGTTTTTACATTTTTGGATTTGATTAGACAATGAAGTACAACGATTGATAGAATAATTTCCATCAGCTTCCTAGATGGAAAAGTGATTAGAATCAGCAATTGTGAGGGGGGTCTCTCCACTAGGGGTTTATTTGGTTTAGGTAGCTAAAGAGGGCTTCTCTCCGTAGCCAATGGTCTCCCTCTCCAACTAAGAATTAGTTGTTATTTATATGTTTCCTTAATTCTTATTGGTTCTTTCCTTTGCTAACCCTAATTCAACTAAATTTTATGCATTTACTTTAATCTTATTGATTTTCTCAAAATTAATACTTCTTATTGGTTTTACCTAGGCGTTTCTCCAAATTCAAGTCAAATTCTAATAAGTTGCAATAATTAATTTCACTCACTTTTATGACCTAGAGGGGGGTAAATAGGTTCATTCAAATTAATTATCAATTAAAAATTAAGCAACCTATTCAATTCTATTCGGTCGGTGATCTGGGATCTATCGCATGTAATTTCTAAGCGGAAGCAAATAGATTGGTCTAACCAGATTTTATCTAAATATACTAGAGATATATTTTTCACAAATCTATTCAGCCAATAACATAATAAAATCAATCAAGCAATAAACACATGATTTTTACGAGGAAAACCCAACTGGGAAAAAGCTCGGGACCACCTCCAATCGAAATCACAACACTAATAGAAGATAGAGATACAGACAGTTACCCATGCTATGACTCACAACTGAATCTAACTCCACACGACCTCCAGCCGCTGATTTACCATGTCGCCTTATATCTTCATGTTCCGAACCGCACGAAATGCCTTCAGGGTTTGATCTCGAATCACAGCCAACTCGATCCACACACGAGTTCACACCGAATCTACATGGTGGGGCAACTAACAAAAAGGTAATAGGATAAACCAATGTATTTAATCATTCATGGAAGAAATAGATTCAACCATGAAGAGATCAATATTCTCCTACGCTAAAGATCAAAAGAATAGAACTTACTTGATCAAAATCTTGAGCATCCAAGAGAAATACTTAAGCTTCAATCCATAATGGAAGCTTTTGTATCTTTAGGTTTTCTTCTCTACTTTAGATGGGTTTGAATGGCTTGGAAGAGTTAGGTTTTCAACCTAAAAGGTTATATTTATAGTAAAGCAAGAGTCCCGGAGAAATAGAACTAATTGGGGTCAATTTGGACAATTTCAGAGTTTTAAAAACTCATCCGGCAAAAGTCCAATCGATTGGACTCTTTGTTAAATCGATTGGACTATTCGGGTAACAATTTTAGTTCTGTTAGCATAAGTCCAATCGATTGGATAGGGAGTCCAATCAATCGATTAGACCTTTCAGCATATCAATTGGACTATCCAAAAGTTGCTCAAAAAGCCCCGAATTGCAACAAAAAGTTCTCTTTGCTACTATGACTTAGTTTTTCATGATTTAAAGGATTCTCAACTCTATTTCTATGGTAAATATCTAAGTCACTTACCAACCTACTGGTGTGTGTATCAATTGAAGCTTTGAATCTTCTGATGTATCACTCTTCTGATCTTCTGTCAAGCAGTCTTCTAGCAGTCTTTAGTGATGAAACCATACTTAACCAATCGACTCTAACTACCCACACACTAGAAATGTTACATACACATGTTTTGTTATACGGAATTAGCCAACACAAAAATCTAGATCTTATATTTCCTTCCTCTCTCATGCTCTCAACAATTTCACTAGGAATGGTATTCTCCATCCTCATTCATACTCCTTCATTAAGTATATTAATAAAATAAAGTCAACCCAAATGTGTCAAAAAATTTAAATTAATAATTAACACATATTATTAAATAAATAAAGTATATTAATGCTATTAATTGGTTGACATGAACCCCAATAATAAATCAAACAAACACGGGCTATATGCGCGCTAGCTCATACCACATGTTAATGGAAAAATAAAAATGAAAATTACTACTAGTAATATTGTTTTAGTTAATTTCATTTGGCTTCAAACATTATCAAATACTACTTGGATGAATGACAAAATGGGGGAGGGGGGAGAGATATAAACTACTTATAATGACCAAAATACCCCATTTTGAAAAACTACCAAAATACTCCTATTATCAAAAAGTTGCCAAAATGTCTTAAAATATCATTTATATATTGTTGAAGACTTGTAAAATTATCATCATGTCCCCTACTAAGTATGTTAATAATCGGTAAAATTAAAAAAATGTCCCTATGAGTTTTTATAAGTTTGTATATACTATCCAATATGTACATGTTGGATTATATATATTAGAAAGAAAAGAAGAATGTAAATTTTCTCACCTTGGGAGTGCTATTAAGGAATCTTGAGTTTGCGTTATTATACTCCGCCAAGGGGCAGTTGCCCCTTTCAACTTTATAAAATTGAGGAAATATTTTTTCAAAAGACCAAAAAATTGTAAACAGGTAATTTTTTTTTTCCAAAGACTAAAAAAATTCTTAAGAGGAAACTGACCATGTGGATGTTTGGCCAATCACTAGGTGGACCTACAAACCAAAAATCAGCATGATTAGTAATTTAGAACCTTTGGATCTTTGTATCGAAATAATGCTCAAATTCCTACAGTTAAAATCAATCCATGAAATGACATCAATCCAACGCTTAGAAATCAGCGATCAAGTTAATATTCGGTTTGTAGGTCCATCTATTGATTGGCCAAACATCCATAAAGTTAGTGTCCTCTTAAGAATGTGCCACATGGCTCATATTGGCTGTCATCAGTGACGCCACTGACTGCAGGTGTCATCGAATGTTTACTCCACTGACTGAGAGTAACTCTTGTACAAATTATTCTTGTGTCTCCTATTCACTTAAATTGTCTTATTTAAAAGAATTAATCTAAAGATATAACTCTTGTTAGGGCTTTAACCCAATTGGGTGATCCTAATTAATTCCGAACCAGGACATCCAAAAGATCGAAATCATAGGCAAAAAATTCTATTTATTGGATGGTTAGGAGCATCTCATCATCTGATTGATTGCTATCCATTGATTGCTAAGAATGTGCACCACTTGTATGTTATGGGGCATCTAAGGGATAATCTAATTGCCGTTAAAATAACGCTATTTTCATAACGACGTACGAATATAAATACGTACCAAGTGTATCATCTATATACCTCGAGGGATAAAATGCGCGACATGTCTACCCGTATCAGCAAATGCATGAGGAAAACTATGATATTTCGAACTACGATAAGTTTAACAACTTGTTCGAACATGTCGAGCATCAACCCGACATGTATATATCTCATGATGTGTTATTTTAAAATCGAAAAATGTCTTTATTGCAGTAAGAAATGCAAATAAGCATCTAATACCATATCTTCCAACTGCCCTCCATTTCATTTATTCCATATTCCTGATCACAAACTATATGCTTTGCCTCATCATCTTTCCATGTAACTTGTGATTCTAATTCTTCATGTCACAGTTCTAAGACGTTACACTATAAATAAGAGTGCTCTGAAGAACACAATTACTTGAGGATCAAGGGTAGCCAAGCTTCTCATCTACTTTTGTGTTAAGTGTGTTGAGAAGAATGGCATCAATGAAGGCTGAGAAACCTGTTGCTTCTGCACCTAAAGCTCCAGCCTCCAAACTGGCCCCAACCTCCAAATCTGCCCCTAAGAAGGCAGAGCAGAAGCCTCGGGAGCCTAAAAAGAAGGTGAATACATACATATTTGGATAATTATAGTGTCAAAAACGCTGTGGGGCCCATTTGGGTGAGCTCCTAGGGCTGATTTTGGGTGAGGATGATCTCCTCTCCATTCTGATCATCTTCCAAAAACAATCAGGCCATAGATGCACGTTGATGTCATCTGGATTGGAGACAACTACGTGCACTACCTCTTAAAATTGATCCTATATATTGGTGGATTAGTGCATTGTGGGGTACGTAGTACTCCTGAACATGATAACCGTCCGATCAAGATTGGGTGTGTGGGGTAACATTGCATCTTTCCCTGATTCATGGGTTTTCCTGTGTAGATGATGATAATGACGTTATCGTATTTGGTTGTACTTTTTTTTTTTTTTATGTTTTTACAGGCAAAAGGTGGCAAACCAGCAAGTAAGAATTGACAGGAATGAGGACGACAAATGATAATTTGACACGGGGGCCTCTATGAAGCCGTTGATTTATGGTCGTCCATCTTTGTTATTTTATTAATATTAGTGTGACTGTTGGATCTTTCTGTATTTCCATGTAATGTTGCTTGTTATAAGCTCAGTTTAATGAAATAAAAAAAAGATATTTTAATAACCCGCATAAGCATTATCTGGTCTTTATTTAAATTTTTGGTATTTTAATATTACCCTTGAAGAACAGGGTTAATTAGTAAGACCCCCTTTACTTTGTAAGGCAGTAAAAAAGAATCTTGCTTATTTAAGTGATTGATTCTAGCAGTTGGATTCATTTTTTTTATGAAAATATTTCTTCAGTACTTAATTTCATGGTTTTAAAAACAGCCGTCTAAACGGTTTTAACGGTAACGCCCCAAGCCCGTTTCCGTTTAAACACGTTTTATCGGTTTTAAAAAAAAAAGGCCATTTTTTTGTTTTAACGGCCGTTAAAATCGTTTAAACGGCCGTTTAATTCTGAAAATTTTGTGAAAAAAAACCGCTGTTAAATCCGTTTAATTCTGTTAAAATCCGTTAAATTCTATTTTTTTTTTAATTTTCAAATTTCAAAATTTGAATTTCAGCGCCATTTTTTCCGTTAAAATTGTTAAAACCGTTAAATTCCATTTTTTCCCATTTTTTTCTATTTTTGCCCCTGGCCGTTTCAATCCATTTTAACGGTTTAAACGGTAACGCCCCCAATTAATCCGTTTAACCGTTAAAACGGCCTCCTTTAAACCTTGCTTAATTTAACGGCTAGAAATCATCAATCAGGTCGATTTTTTGGTTTGAATACCTTATGTTATGAAGACTCTCCTCCCAGTGGGGCATGAAAGACTAGTCTTGGGGGTTCCGACTTCGATCCTTATGGCTTGACTTCCCTACCGATTAGAAAGGCGTTCTCCTTCGGAACCTAATGCCCTCCTTCCTTCTAGTCTGCAGTTCTATTCCTTATATCGGTTGGCCCCTCGAGCAAATCTTTCCGTCAGTCTCCTGATCCTATAGATTAGATAATAAGGGTGAGGTCAGAAGAGAGCCTTTAGTCCTCTCCACTACCTCCTGATCGGTCTTAATATAAGTCATAGGACCAAGAGGTGGGCTACACATCCATGCGGCTAGTGGGCCCAAGGCCACAGGCGAATTTACTCAAAGCCACAGGCCAATCTACTGAAATTCAAGCCCAAAGCCTCTCATGGACTAGCACGTTTGCAACCCTACTGACTACAATTAGTAATTGATAAGGTAAATTAAAACTAGAGGCTATTTCTTCTACAATCTAAGGGGTCGGCGGCAGTCCACCACCGACGCGGCAACACACATGATCTCCGCATACAGAATTAGGGAATGAATCGGTCAGGAAGCATTTCTTATTAAGGATACATTAACACCGGTGTTAATGTATCCTATTTGGATCGGGCTGGCCAAGTTCTGGCCAGCCCCGGTCCAGCCCATAAAGGGCCTAAGCAATTCAGATCCAAGCTCAGCCTACGAATAAATATAATGGGCTGGGCCATTAATTTTGAGTTAAGCCTAAGCTTATATTGTTAAAAGTTAAGACCAAATTAATCTGAGGAATTTATTTAGTGGGCCTTAAAATTAAGTCTAGGTCCGACATTCCGGGCTCATGAAAATGTATAAAAGGGAATATAAACAACATGGTACTCATAACTGGGCACCAAAAAAGGAAAAAAAGAAATTCCTAGCCTCTGGGCAGGCCTGAGCAAAGTGTTGCACAGGCCCTCCCTTTGTATGACATGTACTCCCAAAGCTGCTCTAACATATGTTAAAAGAGTAATCAGTGTTGTGTTTAAGGTGGTTAGGGGTACCTGTTGTAGAAAGGGCAATTGTGAGGCCTACCAAGAGTCATTGAATAACTTTGTCAATGGGCCATGCTAGCTGCTGGCCCAGTGGGCTTGTAAAGCTCAGTCCACCTTGGCCTTTGGCATTAGGATTGTAACAGGCTTGGACTGTTGAAAGGCACCATTTTAAATTGAACAAGTTGTTGAGACTTGAGCCTTCAGGCTCTAGTACTTCATCTATTCTACTTATTCATGGACGAAGGCCCTTCTAGCGTGCCTCGATAAAATCCAATATTCCGAAAAGACCCATATTTTGCTTCTTTCATTTTTATAATTTATTTTTTTTACCTTTTAGGGCCGGCATTTTAGTATTCCATGAGAAAATATTTGATGACGGACGTCTATCATCAACATTGATGACAGACTAAAGTGTAAGCCACATGGCATAGAGGCTTGGATTTGGCCCATCCCTTGGTAGACTTAGGAAACAAAAATCAGCCCGATTAGTGATTTCTAACCTTTGGATCATAATGCTTGAAATTAATAGTTAGAAATAAATCATGAAAAAGACTCTAATCCAACTGATAGGAATTAATAATCAGGATGAATTTTAGTATATAGGTCCACCTAGGGATGGGCCAAACATTCATACGGTCAGTGGTCTCTAAGAGTGTGCCTGGAAGATGCTACGTGGCATCTTTGGCATGTGAAGGATTGAACTTTAAACTTTTTCCCCACACTTTGGTAACTAACCGTCCTTATTGTCGATCCAACTACCTGCTAATAAGGTCATATTTTTTAAATCTATGAAAGCATTAAATAATCTACAATGAAAAAGAAAAGAAAAGAAACGGACCATCCCCATTTGAGTTCAAACGTCAGGGTTGAATAAAAGTTTTTATAATTGAGTCTAAATGTTAAAATGTTGAATGACCAAAGCACACTTGTAAAATATAAAAAATTCAAAAAATAGAACAAGCAAAATTTATAAATTTAAAGAATTTTAGGGTCATATGAGGAATAAGGATTTTTTGATTTTTTAAGTAATAGATGAGTTTTGGAAGGGTCGCTCTACGGGCACCCACGCCTTTCGGCTGGGCACCCCACTTGGACCAAAATACCCCCAACCCCTTCTCCTTTGTTTGGGCACCTACACCCCTTCTCCTTTGTTTTCTCCCTTTCTCTCTCTCTACTGTATCTCTCTCTCTCTCTCTCTCGGGCTTTTAGCCTCTACGGTGCTGTGCTACCGTGGGGCTATGTAGCCCACGGCCACGGTAGTTCAGCATCGTGGGGGCTTTTGAGAGAGAAAGAGAGAGAGAGTAGAAAGGGAGAGGAGAGAGGGAGATGCAGTAGAGAGAGAGAGAGAGAGGGAGAAAACAAAGGAAAAGGGGTTGGGGGGTATTTTGGTCCAAGTGGGGTGCCCAGCCGAAAGGCGTGGGTGCCCGTAGAGCGACCCGTTTTGGAATGAGTTGCAGGTGCCTTTTGACACTAAAAGACAAAAGCACCACTCTTCCTCTATTCTACTTAAAAAAGAACAAAGCAAAGAAGGGACATTTTGGGTATTTGGAGGTATTTTAGAAGAATGCAAGGACTTTCGCTCTTTAAACAAGACATTATGAGTCTTAGTTTAAACTTTGATCCATACTCTAGGACATGTAAGGGACTAGTGGGTTGCCCGTGCTCACTTCACTCCATGATTAAGCATTTGTCAATCCACCATCTAGTTGGGGGATAAGATCTCAGCCCTTCTTTATTGAAGCCTATAAGAGGGGTCCGGAATAAGTGGGGAGACAACTACTGTCACTTGTTATATAGACTAGTGGGTGGCCCATGCCCTTGGCACTCTAGGGCAAAACATTTGCCAAAATAGGGTGGGATTAGCTGAGATCCACTGTCCATTTCGGGGATAAGATCTCGGCCCTTCTTTGTTGAAGCCTGTAAGAGAGGATGTAAGTGGGGAGACAACCAATGTATTTTGTTATGTAGACTAGTGGGTGCCCCGTGCCATCGGCACTCCTCAACAAAGAATTTGCCAAAATCAAGTGAGTGGCAGAGATCCACCGTCCATTTGGGGGCGGATAAGAGGAGGTATAAGCAGGGAGACAACCACTGTGTTTTGTTATATAGAATAGTAAATGGCCCATGCCCTCAGTACTCTCTGACAAAAGCGTTTGCAAAAATTGGGTGCCTTCGGCACTCGAACAGTATAATGGATCGGGGCGTTACCATTTTTTCCATTATAACAGCTATTATAACGGATTGTAACGCATAGAGGGAGAAATGGGAAAATAATAGAAATAACAAAAAATAATGGTGTTGAAATTTAAATTTTGAATAAATTAAAGTCAAATGAGGCGGATTGAGTGGCTGAAATCTAACCATCTGCATTAGATCGATGGATTTGATCTCAACCACTCTTTATCTAACCGTCCACATTAGATGGATGGATAAGATAAGAGAATACGACTGAGTTGTCTTGAGATATGCATGGGTGACCTGTTCCCGTGGCACTTTCCGACAAAGTGTTTGTCAAAATCGGGTGGGAGTTAATCTCAACCATATATATGAAGCATAGTGGATCTCAGCCACTCATTATTGAAGCCATATAAGATAAGAGGGATATAAGAAAACCATTAAATTTCTGTTAAATTCTATTTTTTTTTTAAATTTAAAATTTAAAATTTTGAATTTCAGCACCACTTTTTTCCGTTAAAATCATTAAAATCCAATTTTTCCATTTTTGTCATGGCCGTTTCAATCCGTTTTAACGGTAACACCCCTCTCAAGGCATATAAAGTGGGGCTCGTGAGCCTGACCCTTGGGCTATATGTAAATTCAACCCATTTCATTCCTTATAAGTAGGTAAATAGTAGGTGACCCGTGCTCATGACACTCATCGACAAAGCTTTTGTCAAAATTGGGTGTGAGTGGCTGAGATCCACTGTCCATTTGGTGTGATAAGATCTCGGCCATCCTTTATGAAACCAGATAAAAGGGGGAGACAATCGTCCTATTTTGTTATGTAGACTAGTGGGCGCTGTAAGGAATATTTTCATATTCAATTTGACAAAGATTCCGTTTGATATAAAAATATTCTTGTAACCGTTCCTACGAGCACCAGTGTAGTGTGGAGATGTCGTGGTACGCATACTTCGTCGACTACTTGAAGATTAGAAGGCTGAGACAACAAGAATCAGACGGTTGACGATAGAAGTCATCTGAGTAATTGTCCATTTGTCAGTTAAAGATCGTGTATGCTTAATTAGGAAGGTAAGTGACTTAGTGGCCATAGGAAATTTAAAATGAATAAAATATAATGGTCAAACCTAGTCATTGGACAGACTCGAGTCTGAGTCAAAGATTTTGACTAATGGGAGAGTCCGAACGATTGGAAGCTACGAGGCAGTACAATATATTAGCCCAATCGATTGGAGACTCTGTGAAATCGATTGGAGCCTTCGGGACAGAAACTTATTTGAGTCCAATCGATTCGAGACTCTGTGAAATTGATTGGAGCCTTCAGGACATAAACTTATTTGAGTTCAATCGATTAGAGACCTTTGTGTAATCGATTGGAACCTACGGAATAGGAAATTTATTGAGGCCAGTCGATTGGACACTTATACCCAATCGATTGGACTTTGTACGAACTTGGTCTTTCTCAATTTCGAATTTCTTGGTTCCACTATCTTACATCCTACACGACTCAGGGTCACGAATTATATAAATACAACCCTTCTATACCTTCTTTAAACACACACAGAGACACAGAGTTACTCAATCTTTCAAGAGAGAGAAGAAAATGTTTATTTATTAGAGTGTCTATTCGAAGAGCAATAAGCTTGTTTCTCATTCACATCTTGTGAGCTTGTTCTTCTTCTTGATCAAAGCCAAGTGCTTGATCCATCCCTCAGCTTAGGTCTTCCACTCATATATTCGACCTAGTAGCCTGAGTGTACCAGTATGACTCAACACCTTTTTGAGCAACCTAGGGTTCAGGGTGTACTGAATCCTTCACCTTCTGCAAAGGCGGGAGTGTTGAGAATTAATATCGGAGGAGCCGATCGACGGTAGGTTTGGGGTGTACCAAACTGAACAAGCAGACAAGACTTCTTGGCTGGAAGGGCGCGCGTAGATTCATAGCGTTGATTCAAAGGACGTGAACGTATCGATAGTATGCCTTGGCTAAGGTTGGAAGTTGTATTTGCAATGGTGCTGCGTAGGTAACCTTTGTTTCGTTTAACTTTTTAATTAGTGATACTTTCCGTCTAGATGTGGTCCCATGATTTTTCCTTGGCTAGGGTTTCCACGTAAAAATCTATTGTCTTGTGTGATTGTTTGTTTGTATTCCGCTATCTATCTTGATTAGACCAAATGAAAAAAAAAAAAAAAAATATACCATGGAGGTATATTCGATTTGAGTCGGTTGTGATAATATTTTATCAAACAGCTGAGGCATGCGATTTTATTCCCCTACCATAGACCAATACAACTGTGTAGGTATAATTAATTTTTTAAATACCTAATCAACCCCCCCTTCTAGGTAAGATCGATGGATTTGATCTCAACCACTCTTTATCTAACCATCCACATTAGATGGATGGATAAGATAGTGGGTGGCCTGTGCCCACGGCACTCCCCTACAAAGCGTTTGCCCAAATTGGGCGTGAGTGGCTGAGATCCACCGTCCAATTGCGGATAAGATCTCAGCCATCTATATATGAAGCCTATAAGAGGGGGAGACAAATGAGCTGATTTGTTATATAGATAGTGGGTGGCCCGTGCCCACGGCACTCTCCAACAAAGCGTTTGTTAAAATTAGGTGTGAGTGGCTAAGATCCACCGGCTATTTGGGAGATAAGATCTCGGCCCTTCTTTGTTGAAACAGATAAGAGGGGGTATAAGTGGGGAGACAACTTCTCTGTTTTGTTATATAGATAGTCTAATTGGTGTTAAAATAACACTCTTTGTAACGACGTACACATGTATAATCTCTTTCAATGTTACTTTTAAACAATTTTATGGTCCATTTTGATTAGAAAATTAGCAGAAGCTAATGAAACTGACTGAAAAATCTAACACTCAATGTTAGGAAACTATCTGTGCAGTCAAGAACATATGGCTGCAAACATAAATTACGCTACGGGCTATATCTTGAGGGATAAAATACGCGACATGTCCACTCGTATCAGTAAATGCATGAGCAATAACATAACAATAATGTTTCGAACGACTTGTTCGAACGTCGATTGATCATCCGATTGTGTTGGGTGGGTATCTCGAGAAGTCGTTTTTTGAAAAAAAGATCAATCTCCAAAAATATCTCTTGATACATCACTATATGCTTTAAGGTAGGGCCCTAGTAATGCCAGTAAGAAATGCTAAGCATCTAATACCATATCCTCCAAGTGCCCCTCCATTTCATTTATTCCATTCCCTGAGATGCTACCTTTGCCTCATCAACTTTCCATGTAACTTGTGATTCTAATTCCATGTCACACTGGTAAGACGTTATACTATAAATATAAGTGGTCTGAAGAACACAATACTTAAGGATCAAGGTAGCCAATCTTCTCATCTCCTTGTGTAAGTGTATTGAGATCGAAGAATGGCATCAATGAAGTCTGAGAAACCTGTTGGCACTCCAATGCTTGGGCAGGCCAAGAAAGAGCCTGCAAAGGCTGTTGATAGTGCACCCAAAGCTGCTGATAGTGCACCCAAGGCTCCAGTCTTCAAACCCACGGCTGCAGTCTCCAAACCTGTGGCCCCCGTCTCCAAACCGGCCCTTAAAAAGGCAGAGCTGAAGCCTCAGGAGCCTAAGAAGGTGAACACACATACACACACACATATATATATATATATATATATATATATATATATTGAGAGAGAGAGAGAGAGTCAGGATCAGGGGACACAAATTTTGACATCAAAATATTGGCGCGGGCCAATATATAAATTTGAAGCTTTGGAATGGGATGGTTTTTGGTGAGGATGGTCCCTATGGTAAGGAGATCATCCTCACAAAAATTCAAATCATTCTGATATTATTAGCCTGGTTTACAAGTTGAAGAATTATGGACCGTCTTTTTTTTACCGATAACTTGAAAACCACATTTGATGGGGTTAGAAATTTCAGAATGGGCTGATTTTTTGTAGGAGTGATCTCTATGGTGACGAGATCATCATCAGAAAAAATCAGCCATTGATTTATCTTCTTCCATGTAGGTACACCAAAATTTTTTGTCCACTGATCCTGACCCTAAATACATGTATACATATATCAATATGGTCACACAAAATGATGCATATTATTTTTGAATAATAATACTATTTGGAACACACACGTCGATGTATTTTATCCTCGAGATGTGTGTTTCTGATCAAATGACTGCCGGGACATGTAACAATACTGTTTGGTTGTCATTTTTTTCATGGTTTTATAGGCAAAAGGTGGCAAACCAGCAGCAAAGAATTGACAGGAATAACGACGGCAAATGATGATTTGACACGGGGGAGACTATGAAGCCGTAGATTTATGTACCTACTAGTATGAGTGGTGGATCTTTCTGTATTTCCATGTATGTTGCTTGTTAAGCTCAGTTTAATGAAATAAAAAATATATATTTTAATAACCCGCTTAAGCATTATTTGGCCATGATTTAAGTTTTGGGTATTTTAGTATTACCCCTGTAGAACAGGGTTAATTTTGGGGGGTGGGAGGGACGAGGGAGGGATAGGGCCGTCTCTACCATAAGGCCAATAAGGCGGTCGCCTTGCCCCCGCCAGGTGAGAGAAGGCCCCAGCCCACTAACCACATGGATGTTTAGCCCACCCTTTGTTGGGTATACAGACCAAAAATTTACCGGATTGGTTATTTCTAGCCATAGATTTTAATACATTTTAGGGTTGGTTCTAGCCATTGAATTCAAACATGTTTTCTGAGTAGTAAATCAAATTGACAGAAAACATCAATCAAGCTGATTTTTATTGTGTTTATCCACCAATAGGTGGGCTGAACATCCATGCAGTCATTAGGTCCAAAAAATGATCTATGTAGGGCCACGAGAGTCCTCCGCATTTAAATTTTTTCCGTAGTTTTTTATTATCATGAATAGTTGTTAAATAAGATCTTTTACGAGTTAAAACTTTGCCCCGTGTAGAGTTTTCGACATCCAGATGGCCTCGGGGAGGGAGGAGGCACTAATATTTTAGGGTAATTTTATAATAATTAAAAAAAAAATTCTAATGGATTTTGAATGTCGAGGGTGGTGCGTGCCCCCCATGGCCCCTCTTGACTCCGCCACTGTCAATGAGCACACATACATGGTGCTCATGTCACTTTAGCAAGTATCGTTGCCAACCAATCTATATAACAAAACACAACCGTTGTCTCCCCATCTTATAGGCTTCATATATCCAAGGCCTAGATCAACCCTTACATAAAATAAAATTTAACGGTTGGATTAATTTAACAAGGAAATTGTCTCTCCACTTATCGGCTTCACAATGGATGTCCGAGATTTTATCCCCCAAATGAACTATGGATCTCAACCACTCACACCTGATTTTGGGAAATGCTTTGTAGGGGAGTGCCGAGGGCACATGGCACCCACTATACATCTATATAACAAAACAGGGAAGTTGTCTCCCCACCTATACCCCCTCTTATCTGTTTCAACAAAGAAGGGCTGAGATCTTATCCCCCAAATGGACGGTGGATCTCAGTCACTCACACTTGATTTTGACAAATGCTTTGACGGGGAGTGCCGAGTGCACGGGCCACCCACTATCAATATAACAAGTGACCATGTTTTTCTTATACCCCATCTTATATTATATGGCTTCAATAATGAGTGGCAGAGATCCACTATGCTTCATATCGATGGCTGAGATTAACTCCCACCAGATTTTGACAAACACTTTGTCAGAAAGTGCCACGGGCATGGGCCACCCACGCATATAACAAGACAACTCAGTTGTATTCTCTTATCTTATCAATCCATCTAATGTGGACGGTTAGATAAAGAGTGGTTGAGATCAAATCCATCGATCTAATGTGGACGGTTAGATTTCAACCACTTAATCCGTCTCATTGAATTTCAATTTATTCAAAATTTGAATTTACACACCATTATTTTTTGTTATTTCTGTTATTTTCCCATTTCTCCCTCTGTGCGTTGCAATCCATTATAACAGCCGTTATAATGGAAAAAACGGTAACGCCCCAGTCCGTTATACCGTTTGAGTGCCGAAGGTACCCAATTTTTGCAAACGCTTTTGTCGGAGAGTGCCGTGGGCACGGGCCATTTACTAGTCTATATAACAAAACAGGACGGTTGTCTCCCCCTCTTATCCGGCTTCATAAAGGATGGCCGAGATCTTATCACACCAAATGGACAGTGGATCTCAGCCACTCACACCCAATTTTGACAAAGGATGGCCGAGATCTCAGCCACCAAATGGACAGTGGATCTCAGCTTTGTTGATGAATGCTAGCTATGGGCACGGGTCACCTACTATTTACCTACTTATATATAAGGAACGAAATAGGTTTGGATTTACATATAGCCCAAAGGTCAGGCTCAGGAGCCCCACTTTTTATGCCTCAAGAGGGGTGTCACCGTTAAAACGGATTGAAACGACTAGGTGCAAAAATGGAAAAAAATAGATTTTAACGGAAAAAAAGTGGTGCTGAAATTCAAAATTTAAAAATTTGAAATTTGAAAATTTAAAAGTTAAAAGAAAAATAGAATTCAAAGGAAATTTAATGGTTTTCATATACCCTTCTTATCCTATATGGCTTCAATAATGAGTGGCTGAGATCCACTATGCTTCATATCGATGGCTGAGATTAACTCTCACCCGATTTTGACAAAAACATTGTCGGAAAGTGCCGCGGGCACGGGCCACCCACGCATATATCAAGACAACCCAGTTGTATTCTCTTATCTTATTCATATATCCATCTAATGTGGACGGTTAGATAAAGAGTGATTGAGATCAAATCCATCGATCTAATGTGGATGGTTAGATTTCAGCCACTCAATCCACCTTATTTGACCTCAATTTATTCAAAATTTAAATTTCGACACCGTTATTTTTTGTTATTTCTGTTATTTTCTAATTTCTCCGTCTGTGCATTACAATCCATTATAACAGCCGTTATAATGGAAAAAATGGTAACGCCCCATCGTTTAAGTGCTGAAGGCACCCAATTTTTGCAAACGCTTTTGTTGGAGAGTGCCGTGGGCATAGGCCATTTACTATTCTATATAATAAAATACATTGGTTGTCTCCCTACTTATACCTCCTCTTATGAGCATCAAGAAAGAAGGGCTGAGATCTAATCCTCCTCCAAATGGACGGTGGATCTCCGCCACTCGCCTGATTTTGGCAAATTCTTTGTGGAGGAGTGCCGATGGCACAGGGCACTCACTAGCCTATATAACAAGACAGAGAAGTCACTTATCCCCCCTCTTATCGGCTTCACAAAGGATGGCCGAGATCTTATCACCCCAAATGGATGGTGGATCTAAGCCACTCACACCCAATTTTGGCAAACGCTTTGTTGGAGAGCGCCGTTGGCACGGGCCACCTACTAGTAAATAAATAAATCGACATGCTACCAAATTATTTTGGGTGGTCATCAAAATATTATTGTTAGTCTAAGAAAATATAGAATATCTTGGAAGTTGGCCCTATGGGATGGAGACGTGAAAGTTTAAAGTCGAAAGTAGATTCCAGCCGTTAATGGGTACCCGATGTTTTTATGCTGTTTTCATCGTTCCCGTGGTCGTTGTTTTCAGTATTGTCGTTTCCTATTTATTTCTCATTTCTTGCATTATAAGAAATTTTTAGGAGTCATTTCCCATTTCCGTTTCCAGCATCCTTTCTAGCACGGATTTAAAAACGGCCGTTTAAACAGTTTTGACGGTCGTTTAAATGGTAAAGCCTCAAGCCCGTTTCCGTTAAAACCGTTTAACCACATTTAACGCTTTTGAATTTAAGGGTCGTTTTTTTTAACGGCCGTTAAAATCGTTTTAACAGCCGTTGAATTCTGAAAATTTTTGTGGAAAAACCGCCATTAAATCCGTTAAATTTCTGTTAAATTCCATTTTTTTTATTTCAAAATTTCAAAATTTTTCCCTTTTTTTCCGTTAAAATTGTTAAAATTACGTTAAAATCCATTAAATTCTATTTTTTCCATTTTTCTTCCATTTTTTGCCCCTGACCGTTTCAATCTGTTAAAACGGCCGTTTAAACGATTTACATGTTAACGCTCCCAGTCCGTTAAACCGTTAAAACGGCCTCCTTTAAACCTTGCTTTCTAGCATCCAACTATGGTGTAAACCGCGAATATTGCAAATTTTGAGGGGCATTTTTGTATTTCTCGATAAAGAATCAGTTGTTTTTGCCTAGGTTTACAAGGGGCCGTTATAACGGGTTGTGACGCGCAGGGGCAAAAACGAAAAAAGGGAAAAACCGGAAATAATGGAAATAATCGAAAAACGGCTCTAAAATTCAAAAGTCGAAATTTGAAAAAATTTATAACGGAATAAAACGGCTGTTCTAACAAAAATTTCTGATCGTTTTAGCCGTACATAACGTTATGGGGTAGGTCCGAATCTGTTATAACGTCCATTTTTTAAAACCATGGTTTTTGCTAAAGCATAAGGAGTCAGTTGTTGGTTGATACGTTTCCATGTGAGTCTGCGATGTTGACAAACTGTCAAAAGGACAATCTAACTAATTGGTCTTATTACCCAAGGTTTAAAGGAGGCCGTTTTAACAGTTAAACGGACTGGGGGCATTACTGTTTAAACGGCCGTTAAAATGGATTGAAACGGCCAGGGGCAAAAATGGAAAAAAATATGGAATTAAACGGATTTTAATAGAAAAAAGGGCGCTGAAATTCAAATTTTGAATTCGAAATTTAAAATTAAAAAAAAACAGGGTTCTGTAGGGAGGGTTCAAAATTAGGCCAGGCTTGGGCCTGGGTTCTGTTTAACCTCATTCATTCCTCCAAAGTCACCACCTAGGAGAAATTTCGCGAACTGCCCCATGATGACCTCCCTTGATGACTGCTAACAATATGAGCCAAATGGCACACTTTTAGAGGACGCTGATGGTATGGATGTCTGGCCAATCCTTAGATGGGCCTACAAAATAAAAATCAGCCTGATTAGTGATTTAAAACCTTTGGATCCTTGTACCCAAATAATGGTGAATAATGCTCAAATTACCACGATTAAAATCAACCCATGAAAATGACTCCAGTCCAACGCTTATAAATCACTAATTGGGCTGATTTTTTGGTTTGTAGGCCCATCTAGGGATTGGCTTGTAGATAATCAGTGTTCTATAAGAAATTGCTACATGACTTATACTGTGGGTGGTCAGGTCGTGGAAATGTAAGATTTGTGATAGGAGCTGAGGAGTCCAAACAGACTGCTTGGCTTCAAGGTTTAGCCTGTGATAGGAGCTGAGGAGTCCAAACAGACTGCTTGGCTTCAAGGTTTAGCAACGAACAAAGTGTGTGTGTGTCCCCTCAGATTGGGTACCCTCACAAAGTTTGCAATTAAAGGTGGGGTGCATTCAACAGATCAGGGACCCTCACGTTTTGTGGGGTGCGACTAAAATTACCCAATCAGGCTCATGGGGATTGAGAAATAATGTTCGTTGTGAGTTTGCCAAAATTGAATGCCGTTAAGATTGAATTGTCATTGAAGAATAATATCGCCATTTTCAATTTTGCCAAGATGATTAAATATTATCACCTTTGTCACATCCCGAATCCAGACATCTGAAATCCGACCCATCTAACCGTGGGTCGACTCATAATCCGTATTCATGATATGATAAAGACCATAAATATCATGCAAAACCGAAACAATACTCAAAATATCTACCTCATTAATATAACCGTGGTCAACTTAAAAATATAACAAAAATAACTTGATTAATTGAAATGCGGAAGCGTAATACTAAGAGGGTATCTGAAATAATTTCACAAAATTTCTCTTCATTCCTTCGAGAAAAATATAAGATAAGAGAATGAGTCAACATAGAGTCAAATTTTGACCCTTTTTTTTTTAAAGGTCAACCGGATAGTCAAAGTTTCAAAACAAGTTACTTTAATATTACAAAACAATGATTTAATCAATTTACTTGTTTTAAAGAAAGAGGTGAGTTTCTATATACATTGAGGGAAAGCCTGATACATTCCAACTTGTAATACCAGATTTGATCAATTTCCCAGTCAAAAAGTAGTGACAAGTAGGAGTCCACATTCTGTCCATTGATTCTGCCATATGGTCCGTAAAACACGGCTCTAGCCGTCAGATCTGACATAATCTGATAACGTACTATACGTTTCTGGGAAGCTTATTCAAAATGCAAGGTTTTTAATGTTTGTCAGAAAGTCAAATTCCATCGTTTACTCAGTCAACGGTTCTCGACAAGTTGAGGGTTACGTTCTGTCCGTACCGGACAGGGTCAACCAATTTGACTTGTAGTTCCATCCCGATCAATAGACATGGACACGTGATCAAAATATAGTATGAATGCCTCACCTAACTACGGGTCCAGCCTCGTTGGATCCGTATTATACTCATAACTAATAATTATTAATGCATAAAATCATAATTGATTACAGGTTTTTGAACGTACAATACACCGAGCTCTCATATAAGTTCAACCATTCTTAAAATGTCTCAATAAGGTCTAATTATCAACTACGAAAGAAAATTGATGCATTACATCTAAAAATAATGGTATAAAGAAACATCCTCTACGTATTCGCCGTGTCCATAGTTTCATCCTCACCCGCCATGAATTCTTCCAAGGGTTCATTTAGATCTGAAATTTGTAAGTTCGGGTAACACCATGAGCCAACGAGCCCAGTAACAAACCACATGTAAACCATGACAATACGAGTAACATACATCCATTCTTAAGCACGTTAAAATAAGTGATAATATCTATAAAAAATTTAGAGTACAACTGAAATCAAAGAATGCATGATATAACGCCCTCCTCCATTCCCACCAACGGTAATAATCCCACCAAGGGTAATAAGCCCACCGGTAATATCCCACCAAGGGTAATCCCTACAGGGCTCCACGATATTGGACTGACCATAATTCGATAATCACAAATGCAAATGACATAATACGATCTACTATCCATTCAGCAAATTATTGATATCACGATAAGTCTACCACATAACGACCACAATGTATCATTGAATTGATATCACAGCAAGATTTCTACGTATCGACAACCAATATTTCACACATGCATTAACATACCCAAGAATTTAACATACTACACAATTATTGTCAAGGTGTACTTGTATATCGGTGTAGAGATGGTGATGTGAGAGTGTAAGTGGCTCCACGCTATCACAATGAACGAGTGAAGTATCGAATGTTGGTGAACGCTTCCCATGAGTGTTGTTGATAGTGACAACTATTCAAAGTTGGACCGCCCGTGTGTGTTCTTTATAAGTGTCACTACTACAAAAAAGGGTTTTACTGACGGCCGATAACCGTCGGTAAAAGACTACATAGCATCGGTAAAACTTTTACCGATGATCAAATAGGCTGTCGGTACGCGTCGGTAAAACATTCATCGGTAAAGTTTTTACCGACGGCTATTTATAAAAAGACCGTCGCTAAAGGTCCTTCCTCAACAACATTTTCGTAGTCTAAGAGCACATATACCGACGACATATCTCTTTTACCGATGGCCGTAAACCATCTCTATACATCCCCTATACCGACGGCCACACACACATCGCTATATATACTTTATAGCAACGAAAAATATAATTACCGACGGTAGTGACCGTCTCTAAAGATGCCATATACAGACGGCTAAAACCCTGACCGTCGGTATATGTTATCTTTAGCGACGGTCGAAGCCATCGGTACATACTTCAAAAGAGAATTAATTACAAACAAAGCACTTACCGATGGTCACTGACCGTCGTTGAAAATGCCATATACCGACGGTTATAGGCTTGACCGTCGGTATATGCCATCTTTAGTGACGGTCAGTGACCGTCGGTAATGGTTTTGAATCTTCATTAGTTTTTTTATTTTTTTTTATTTTTATATAATAACCTGTAATACATATATCCTGTACATATAATATTAAATATCTATCTATAACATGTAAGACCTACTTCATTTCCATGAAAACATGTATCAAATATCTAAAAATTTCTTACAATATTGATTGTTCTGAATTCAAACTTCTAGTTCAAAACAACAAAAGAAACACTGGTAAAAGAAATCGGGTGAATCAGCATCTAGCCAAACCAATCAGCATCAAGTCAGACCAATCAGCATGCAATCCCTACAAAACAATAATAAAATGATTAGAATATGAGATGTTAAGAGTCAATTAAAACAAAGCGGAAAATACAAACTAAAATGCCTATACCTACTAATGATTACAGTTTTCCAACTGAACCTCAAATTTTTACTCCGTTTCTTCCAACATATTTGTTTCCACATGTTTGAAGTGTTGGAAGATGTTTCGAGTGATTCGGACCTCGTTTGCCTGATTTGGACGTCGACCTCTCGAAATAGATTTCACTTCTAAGTCTCAAATGCATAAACCTACTACTGACTACAGTTTTTCAACCGGACCTTGGATTTTTACTCAATTTCTTCCAACACATTTGTTTCAACATGTTTGAAGACATTTCGAGTGATTTGGACCTCGTTTGTCCGATTTGGACGTCGACCTTCTGAAATAGACTTCACTTCTAAGTCTCAAATCCCTAAACCTACTACTGACTATGGTTTTCCAACCGGACCTCGGATTTTGACTCCATTTCTTCCAACACATTTGTTTTGACACGTTTGAAGTGTTGGAAGAGGTTTCGGGTCATTCGGACCTCGTTTGCCCAATTTAGACGGTGAAGTCCTGAAATGGAATTCACTTCTAAGTCTGAAATTCCTAAACCTACAACTGACTATAATTTTCCAACTAAACCTCGGATTTTGACTCCGTTTCTTCCAACACATTTGTTTCAACATGTTTGAAGAGTTGAAAGAGGTTTCGAGTGATTCGGATCTCGTTTGTCCGATTTGGACGTCGACCTCCCGAAATAGACTTTACTTCTAAGTCTCAAATCCCTAAACCTACTACTGACTATAATTTTTCAATCGGACCTCGGATTTTGACTCCGTTTCTTTCAACACATTTGTTTCGACACGTTTAAAGTTTTGGAAGACGTTTCGGGTCATTCGGACCTCGTTTGCCCAATTTAGACGGCGAGGTCCTGAAATGGAATTCACTTCTAAGTCTAAAATTCCCAAACCTACAACTGACTATAGTTTTCCAACCAGACCTCGGATTTTGACTCCGTTTCTTCCAACACATTTGTTTCAACATGTTTGAATTGTTGGAAGAGGTTTTGAGTGATTCAGACCTCGTTTGCCCGATTTGGACATCGACCTCCCGAAATTGACTTCACTTCTAAGTCTCAAATGCCTAAACCTACTACTGACTACAGTTTTCTAACCGGACCTCGAATTTTGACTCTGTTTTTTCCAACACATTTGTTTCGACATGTTTAAAATATTGGAAGAGGTTTCGAGTGATTCGGACCTCTTTTGCCCGATTTGGACGTCGACCTCCTGAAATAGACTTCACTTCTAAGTCTCAAATGCCTAAACTTACTATTGACTATAATTTTCTAACCGGACCTCGAATTTTGATTTTATTTTTTCCAACACATTTGTTTCGACATATTTGAAGTATTGGAAGAGGTTTCGAGTGATTCAGACCTCGTTTGTCCAATTTGGATGTCGACCTTTCGAAATAGACTTTACTTCTAAGTCTCAAATCCCTAAACCTACTACTGACTATAGTTTTCCAATCAGACCTCGAATTTTGACTCCGTTTCTTCCAACACATTTGTTTTGACACGTTTGAAGTTTTGGAAGAGGTTTTGGGTCATTCGGACCTCGTTTGCCCAATTTAGACGACGAGGTCCCGAAATGGAATTCACTTCTAAGTCTGAAATTTCCAAACCTATAACCTACTACAGATTAGTTAAAACTTAAAAATTCATAAACGTATAACATAAAGTAGTTAAATGCAATAATCCTGAAAGAAGAATATGGACATACCTAATCCTGATCTTGGTTAGGAGGCGGAATGTTAGGGTGTTACATAGAGTGAATAAACTCTTGCATTTGCTATTACATTTGTTGTTGCATTTGCTATTGCATTTGCGGTTGCATCTGCTGCTGCATATCCTGCTGCATCTGCTTCATTTGCTCTTGAGGTTGCATATTTGATTGTCGCATTTCTATCATCTCATTTTGAAGACTCGTATAACTAGAACTGGATGAGCGGGATGATGAGTCAAAGACTGTGGTAGGCGTTGGGCCTAAGCTATAACCGCGTACCCGACCATGTCGCTCTGGGGGCATCACAATGGCATAGATGTCATCAGGTGTGAGTGTGGGAGTAGAAGACTCCCCACTCTGTGACATCTGACTCTGTGAAAGCTCTCGAAATTTTGACTGCATTCAAAGCAAATAAATGAGTCCCCATGGATTTCGAGCATTACTGACCATTATTTAGGGTATAAAGACCCAAATGGTTGAAAGAGGGAGAGGGAGGAGATAACTTACTGGAGAACCAGCAGCAGCAGTGGCAGCAACGCGCGGCGGTGGTAGCAGCGGCGGTATGGGCGGTGGTAGCAGCGGCGGTATGTGGCGGTGGTAGCAGCGGTGACGCTTGAAGAAGCAAGGCAAGAAGAGAAGGGGTTTAGGAGGAGGAGGAAGAGAGGGGTTTGGGAGGAGTTGGCGCGAATGGAATGACAAGGTTTTTTTTTTATACTTAGTCTTTTACCGACAGTCACGTCATCGTTGCTATACAAGGTTTTTACCAACTATCATATATCTGACCGTCGGTCAAAGATATTTTACCGATGGTCAAGTATTTGGCCGTCGGTAAAAACCTTTTATACCGACGGTCAAACTAAAATCGTCGCTATAAACCCCAAAATTTCCCTCCAACTTCTCCCGCATTCCTTTACCTTGCTTTTTAGGGACGGTCCAAATTGTGACCGTCGCTATAATCACCAATACTGACGGTTATAGGTGGTCGTCGGTAAAAAACCGTCGCTATAAGCCAATTTTCTTGTAGTGTGTTTATACAAGGTCTAAGGGGTATTGAGGTTTCCTAGGGTTTTATGTGTTAGAAAGTCACAATGGTTGAGTCTACCTATGGTTGTCACGTTGGTCCTAAATTTAGAAGTTATAAAATTTCTTATCTTAATATTTAATTCAATTGGTGAATAGTTATTGAGAGCTTAAAATGGTAATGTAATGGCTAGGTAGAGGTCTGTCCCAATTTATTTTTTATGCTCACTAATCTTTCCTTTCTTGTATAGGTCAGTTACTAAAAGATGTTCAACGGATTTTATGTGTCATTAGTGCACGATA
Organism: Euptelea pleiosperma; assembly: GCA_035048495.1. Taxonomy (NCBI): domain Eukaryota; kingdom Viridiplantae; phylum Streptophyta; class Magnoliopsida; order Ranunculales; family Eupteleaceae; genus Euptelea; species Euptelea pleiosperma. The sequence goes on from CM068550.1 coordinate 23,867,384, forward strand.
CTAATGGCGCTCCATGGTATATACGTCCGGCCCTATATAAGGTATGGTAATTGATATTCACTCAAAAGTGCTTATTTTAAGCAATTATCCTTTTAGTGTTATCGCACTCTTCTATGTAAAACTACTCTATTTATCTACTTTTCTTCGTAAGAGTCTCTTCTGTTGTGTAGAACATACTTTTCTGGACGAAATAGTATATTTGCATGCATTAAACACATTTTCGAAAGTCTAGATATAAAGTCATTATAATTAAGTCTCATTACGAGCTTCTTCTGTCGTAGAAAACCCCGATTGGATGATTCTCGAGACTTGTGGGCCCACACTGATCATGAAAGCCCATTTCAAAGCTTAAAGAGCCCACAGGCTATGACTAGGAGATATGGGCCAAATACGGGTTGAATAAGAGGACCGAAGAGCTAGCCCAAAGATCGAAGAGAGCAGGAAAGCCGATGACCAATAGACAGACCAAAGCGTTTAAAGCCAGATGAATTGATAAGAAATGATAGTCTACTCTACTATTGAAGCATGAGGAGGGACACAGTGAAGAACAGGGTTCCAGACCCTCTACTAGTATTTTCTCTTTATTTTTTGTAGTATTTTATCTCTCCTCTCCTAATTCTCTCTCTCATCTCCACTTCTACCAGTCGATCATCTGATCGACCATCCGATTGTCATTCTCACCACATGATCTCTCCCCCGTTACCCATCTAATCCCTCCTAGGCCAATCATCATCTATCCATGCCCTCAATTCAACAGTCCGATCATTCATACTAATCATCCGATCAATCAATTGGCCATCAAATCGATCGATCGATCATCCGATCTCTCCACTCTCAAAATCTAGCCATTGAATCCCCTTAATCTCATCCGCTCATCATACGATAGGTCGTCACCATCATTTCTACCCATGATCACCACAGCCATTTAGTGGGCCCCGCAAGTTCCTAATATTTTAAATAATTTTTTAAAAGAGTGGGGGGGGGGGGGGGGGGTTCCACTAAATGGGAAATTCCCCATTAAAAGAAAAGAATTTAAAAAAAAATTATTTTCTTTCAAAAACATATCTTATTTTCCATTTTTTAGAAGGTATAAAAGGGGAAGGAGAGGGGGACACGAACCCTAACTTCTTCCTCCCCTCGTCCCACTCCTTTCCCTTCTCATTTTTTCCCATTTCTTCTTCTTCTTCTTCTTCCTTCCTCCGGCCAGAGTTGTAGAACTCCAGCCACTCATCCTCCTTCGTCTTCAGCTTCTTCTTCTCCTTCCTCTTCTGCTCCATTTTCTTCTTCTTCCTTCCATCTTCTTCTTATTGCTGTTGGGTGCAGCAGCACTGCTCCTCCTCTTCTCTTGCCGGAGTTGCCGGCTACCGCTGCTCTTTTCGCTCGTCCGTCTCTGTCTCCATCTCCATCTCCGTCATCTTCCTGGTGGTTTTATAGGGTTTTGACTAACTTCTGGGCTGTTTTACAGCCTGCAACTCTGACCCGCAACTCTGGTCCTCTAAATCGACAATGCTCATCCCGTGGGCGTGATCTTCTCTCCCCAGCCTTGCCTTCCACGATCTCACCTTGGTCGTGAGTTTCTCCCACCAGTAGCCACATCCACCGGCCTGGACTTCCGCCATCATTCTCACCATATCACAGATCTCCCCCATCGTCTGTAACTCCATCACCGGAGGAGTTGCAGACCCCTTCATCTTGCTGCCTCCCGCTTACCTCCAGAAATACCGCTACCAGCAAGTGTTTGAGCCGGTGCTGCACCCAGCAACACCGAATCTGCACCTCAAAGCTGTTAACTTCATCTCTTGCTGGCCAAACCAGCAAGGGTGCATGTGCTGCCGTCGATTTCTCCTCCATCACCATTCGATTCGCCCCTCTTCAAGATCTGATCCATCTCACGACTTTACCAGCCTGAAAGCTCCCCTTATCCAACAACCACACCGGTGTGCACCTATTCTATCATTCTCATAGGTCTCTTACTGATGAGAGACCAGGCAGATGCTTCCCATCGATCCCGTCTCTGAGGTCTGATGATCATTTCAGTCTCACTGCATTTTATGCTGGATAGGGATGCTTATTGTAAACCCCACTAGAGTTTACTCCACTAAATCCATCCCCTATACACATTGTGTCTTCGGCTCTACTAACCATGGTCAGAGAATCCTTTTGCTAGGTTTCTTACTGATGAGAGACCCACTACTGATCTCTCATACCTGCTCCTCTTTATGAGTTTGCAGCTCTGCTAACCACGGCCAGAGAACCCTCTTAGTCTTTACTGAGAAAGAACCTACCCGTACTACTACTGGGTTTGGTTAGCTCGAATGGCAGTGTTCTTCCTCCAACTGATGAGCTAGATAACTGATGACTCCCTCAGTTTCCTTGTGCTTCAACTTGGTTGGGGGTACTTGATTTACCCCCGTTATGTCTGGCTAAAGACGTAAAACTTAGCGCTTTTGAAAAGGCAATTTCGATTTCCTAATTACATGAGTCGCATGCATATTTTATTTATATCTGTCATACAGGTACAATCAATACAAAAATCATCTGGTACCGGACAGTATTCATTTCATGCCCCATTGATAACATCCTCCCTAGACCCTTGCATCATTATCGTTATTTCATACTTTTATGTCCTGGTCATGAGCACCGAGGACGGTGCTATATTTTGGTTGGGGGTGGGTATTTACCAAAACTCATATCTTCATTTTGATAAATATATATAAAAAAAAATAAAAGAAGAAAAATCTTATTTTTGGGTGATTTCTGATGTTTTACAAAGTTTTCTAGAATTTTAAAAATGTGTCAAATACCCTGACTTGGATTAGCTAAAAATCTCCGTTAAGTCTTTTTCTAAAAAATGACATTTTTTAAAAGTGTTACATGTTAGCTTTGAGTTCAATTCAAGTCAAGCAATACGTGCTACATTGATGTCGGACACTTAGAAAGATTCAGATTCGGCACAATTATACACTATCAACATCAGAGTCATCCTAAGTTTAGAAACTCTAGAGATCTTGTGAGAATAATTGTGGATACCTAATCCAGTGAGCTTTCGAGCCTTTAATCATTTCAGAGGGTTATACAATAATTCTGAGTCACAAGATGACTCACTATTCTTCATGCCCACAATATTCGTTGAGAGATCTCATTATCCTTTGCTTCGATCATAAAACTCGGAACAACATCAACATTGGATTACTACGACAGTACCTTCTCTGTATCCAGTCAAGATAGTATACATGATAGTGCAAACCCTAAAAAATGATTTAGGCCATTTTTCTGAATTGTTCAACCTTTTTATTCACCTGAATTATACTTCACTATAAACCCTTTGAAACCTTCTATAAAAGCCTTTTATCGTCAAGCCCACAACCTAAAACCCAGTCCAGCTATGAAGTATGACCAATGACCCTACTTCTGAGAAGGATAGAGAAATAATGGATATAGGTGTACCATGGAAAGAAAAGTCGAGAAAAAAAATTACAAGTGGTTCAGACCGAAAAGAATATGTGAAAAGAAAGTATGAAAAAGATTTGAAAAGAAATTGAGCAGTCTCAGAAATATCAAGAAAAAGAGAAAAATACGAAAGAAGGAAAATGAAAAGAAATGGTGTTACACTTGCAGAAAAAAATAGAAGAAAATAGATATCCTTTCAGAACTTTGAAATCCTGTATTCCCTTATTTTTCTACACCTGACCTGAGCCTCATTACAACCCAGGAAAGTCCTACTTGATTCTAGGATAACATGATCATAAAATATGGAGATTGGAGAAAGAGAAGCTATAGAGTTTGATCTAACGTTCTCGAGTGAAATGACATTCCAATCATGAGATCTTCTTTTGTTAAAGATGTTCTTTCAAATAATATATATGTGAGATCTTTGCTTCATATATCAACACATCTCCTCGCATATAAATTAAGAGAAAAGAAGAAAATCATTTATGAGTGATTCCATTCTGAGTAGTTTACAAGTGTGATTTAAGGTCAAGGCATAAGAACTTAGAGGTGATCTGGAAATCTTTACGGCAAGATGATGAGAATGTTGAGCACACACACATGTAGAGTCTAACTATTCTGGGTCATGGTTATCAGTCTGTAGTCTTGCCAAAACTTTCCAACTCTTTGCTAGCCTGTAACTGTTTTTGCATCCATTCAATTATTTGGCGAACGGTGTTTTTCTTGAGCTAATATGCAAAAGTGTGCAGCATGTGCAGAGCCCTTTTAAGCTCATTTATTTCGCACTAATTGCCAAGGATTGGCGATATACAAGTTGGGGTTGTGATATTTGCTCAAAAGTGCTTATTTTAAGCAATTATCCTTTTAGCGTTATTTGCATGCATTAACACATTTTCGAAAGTCTAGAGATAAAGTCATTTTGATTAAGTATCATTATGCATTTCTTCTATCGCAGAAAACCCTGATTGGATGATTCTCGAGACTTATCGGCTCACATCAACTATGAAAGCCCATTATCAAAGCTTAAATAGCCCACAGGCTATGACTTAAAGATAATAACCAAATACGGGCTGAGCAAGAGGACCGAAGAAAATTGACAAGAAATGATGTTCTGTTCTACTAGTGAAGCGTGAAGTGGGACATAGTGAATACTAGGGTTCCAGACCCTCTGCTAGCATTTTCTCTTTATTTTTGTAGTATTTTATCTCTCCTCTCTCCTAATTCTCCATTTATTTTTTGTAGTATTTTATCTCTCCTCACTCCTTATTCTCTCTCTCATCTCCACTTCAACCAGTCGATCATCTGATCGACCATCCGATTGTCATTCTCACCACACGATCTCTCCCCCGTCACCCATCTAATCCCTCCTAGGCCAATCATCATCTATCCATGCCCTCAATTCAACCGTCCGATCATTCATACTGACCATCCGATCAATCAATTGGCCATCAAATCGATTGATCGATCATCCAATCTCTCCACTTTCAAAATCTAGCCATTGGATCCCCTTGATCTCATCCGCTCATCATCCGATCGGTCAATTACCGTCATCTCAGCCCATGATCAACGCGGCCATTTAGTGGACCCAACAAGTTCAAAATATTTTAAATAATTTTTTAAAAGAGTGGGGGGGTCCACTAAATGGGAAATTCCCCATTAAAAGAAAAGAAGTTTTAAAAAAAATTTATTTTTTTTCAAAAAAATATCCGATTTTCCACTTTTTTAGAAGGTATAAAAAGGGAAGGAGAGGGGGGCACAAACCCTAACTTCTTCCTCCCCTGCTCCCTCTCCTCTCCTTTCTCATTTTCTCCCATTTCTTCTTCTTCTTCTTCTCCTTCATCTTCTACTCCATCTTCTTCTTCTTCTTTCCATCTTCTTCTTGCTGCTACTGCGTGCAGCAGCACCGCTCCTCCTCTTCTCTCATCGAAGTTGCAGGTCTGCAACTCCGACCGCCACTGCTCTTTCCGCTCGTCTGTCTCTGTCTGCATCTCCATCTCCGTCATCTTCCTGGTGGTTTTACAGGTTTTTGAGCAACTTCTGGGCTATTTTACAACCTGCAACTCTGACCTGCAGCTCCGGTCCTCTAAACCGGCAATGCTCATCCCGTGGGCATAATCTTCTCTTCCCAGCCTTGCCTTCCACGATCTCACCTTGGTCGTGAGTTTCGCTAGCGCACCAGCAGCCACATCCACCAGCCTGGACTTCCGCCATCTTGCTCACCATATCACAGATCTCCTCGATCGTCTGTAACTCCATCACCAGAGGAGTTGCAGACCCCCTCATCTTGCTGCCTTCCGCTCACCTCCAGAAATACCACCAGCAGCAAGTGTTTGAGCCGGTGCTGCACCCAGTAACACCGAATCTGCACCTCAAAGCCATTAACTTCATCCCTTGCTGGTCGAACCAGCAAGGGTGCATGTTCTGCCATCGGTCTCTCCTCCATCACCATTGGATTCGCCCCTCTTCAAGATCTGATCCATCTCACGACTCTACCAGCCTAACAGCTTCCCTTATCCAACAACCACACGGATTTGAACTTATACAGCTCTCACATTTTGTAAGGTTAAAACTCGAAAAATATACAAATTTTGTTGGAATTAGGGTTACCGATCCGACATTACAGAAAAACCCTACTTTCAATAATATATCATTCTACCTCCAATTTCCTTAATTTGATCAATCCCAACATTACTATTAAGGGCGTTAATACCAACAACCTTCTAGGTGTCCTACAGTCCTTTTGTTCAATATTCTATATTAATTTTCTGTTTGCGTCCAATCCCATTATGGTTGTAGTTTCCTTGTTTATACGATTCTTGATTTTCTTAACTTAGATTTGTAATTTGTTTTTCTCTTTTTTTTTGTATATATTTCCTTCTAGGTAAGGTTGTAATTAATTTGAGGATCCTTATTCTCACTAAAGTGTGAAACATGTAGGACAATATGGGTCAAGGCTACGTGTTCAGTCAGCATCCTTATTTGTAGGTTATAGTTGGGAAAAATGTCCATGTCATCTTATTGAATAGTGTTTGCTAATAGATAGTTCTTCCTTCTTGTATATCATAAGTGTGGTGTACGAGTGTACTACGAGCATTTGTCGTGGCGACTATTATTAGCACTAGCATTTATAATCTTATGCACAACTCATATTACTTGTGTTTTCTCAAAGTTTTGATTCTAATAATAAGAATGGATATTTCTTTTTAACAACTCTACTTATGAGCGTACATCGACTTATTAATCTTAATGGTAGTGTAGATTATGATTGGCGTTGGTGACGTACATGTTAGGATTGCACTGAGATCCAAAGTGACCCACAATATTGGTTTCGGCTACTCTTTTGAGAGTTTTATTCACAGTAATGACAATTACTAGTTCATGCAAGCATTATGATCAAAATGTTGACAAGTCAAAATGTCATAAGTTTTGGAATTTACAAAAATGTCCTTAGGGTTAGTTCAGGGTATTACAACCTTGATCATGTCCGTGATCGTCAATGAAAGAAAATGGTTGCTAGATCCATGATGGTCACCGCGGGATCTTGTCCCGGAGATGAAGAAATCTATGGTTTACATGTGGCACACTCTTAGAGATCACTAACCTACATGCAAAAAATCAACTTGATTAGTGATTTTTAAGGATCTGAATGTAGTCCTTTTCATCGGTTGATTTTTAACCATAGATTTCAAGATTATTTGGGGTTATCAGATCCAAAGGTTTGAAATCACTAATGAGGCTGATATATGGTATATATGTCCACCTAGGGATGGAACAAACATCCATACGGTCAGTTATCTCTAATGTCACATGGCTTATAATATGATCCTTCAGTAGGCCGGACAACCCAGGTTTTGGGTTTAAAATAGAGTCGTTTAATGAGGCAAGGTTTTGCCTTTTAAAATGAGAGGCATTTAATTAAAGCCCTATGTGGATATCAACACCTGTTCTCCCTTTAAGTAAAGTGGTCCTGATCCAATCTAATCCAATCCATTTCATAAACACCGGTTCTCTTCAAATTTTGACACTACCCCGTTTGGTACGTGAGAAAGAGAGTTCTGATGGCAAATATTTAGCTAGGCGAATATTGTCTTGGCTAAATATTTGTTCATATCAATATTTAACAACGTTTGGTACGTGTAAATGCTAGCTTACTTCATTTTCTTTCATTTTGAGTGGGTCCCACTTATCAAAGTAAAGTAAAAAATGGGTTAGGAGAGTATGGGAACCACATGTTATGTCGAAGGATAAAAAAAACTCATTTTAATCTTTTTTATATATTAAAAAACTCATTTTTATTGAAGGTAGTGATTTTCTCGCTAGAAAATAAAAATTTTCCACCAAGGCTTTATCAAGGGGGAGAGGGGGGGGGGGTCATGCCTCGGACCCGGGCACCTGGATCCAACCCGAATACCTGAAAAATGAACCGTTTACCCAAGATCTAGGGTGTGATAAAAATAAATAAAATAAAATACTCTGAAATAATCTTTAAAAATGACCATAATTCATAGTAGATCAAAATGAGAAATCTTTTGTAAAGATATTTTGGCTAAAACTCCTATTTGATAGGCTTTTAGAATTAACATTTCAGAATTTAAGCGGATAAGCATAAATTTTTTTAAAAAATATAATTTTAATAAAAAAATTATCTTATTAATTCTTTACTATTAAAAAGTTATTTTAAGCATCTTTTGTGAAGGTACTTTGCCCAAAACTATCATCTACTATTTTATTATAACAGTTTGACTCAGAAATCCACCTTAACGATAACAGTACCTGGGACGTAAAATAATTGTAAGTACTGCATATCCATAAAAATTAATGTATTTGTTAAGGATTCATGACCATATATCTAAAGGGTTAAATCAAAGAGTCTAGGAATTCAAATATTTATCATCCATATGATTCTAAAAAATTAAACAAAGTTTTAATTAATAGACAATGCGAGTTTTAACAATTAAGCTTATAGAAATGATACAAATAACAGATATCTAAAGTCCCGCATCAATCTCATCGACATTCTCAATTGTCCATCCAATCTTCCCATGCTATCGCCCTCATCAAGTGCATCAACTTCAAAATTCATACCATCCTCAATTAAGTCTGAAATATTTGATAAATACCATGAGCCAAAGACAAGTAGATAATCTACTGTAAACCGCATATATATCACAGATAATATTGCATATTCTAACCCAAAAATCATGGCATATTTAATGCATAACAGATGATATAAACTAGTAATGTTAAGAATAATAAATATTTCTCACGATTAACCTAATAATATTATATTCATATGCTTATAACTATAACCCAATTTGGTCTTCTTTTCCTTCCAACGCCGGAGTAGCCAAAAGACTCTTCTACAGGGGTTTTGGGTCTTTCACCCTAGGGTTCCAAGCCCTCCTTAATTTTTATTTTTGTGGATATCCATTAGGATCACACCCGAACTAATACTTCAATATTATACAAAATTATTATCTATAACATTTTTTTCTAACACATCGGCCGATCTGATCAGATCCGAATCACAATAATATCCACAACATCATCAATTAAGCACATACAAATAACATGATTAATAAAGTAAAATAAGGGAGATTATCTATTAAAATATGTAGGTGTACCTACCTTGTCCGTTGATCTTCATCCGAACTCGAATCAATGGTGAAAAAGCAGCCGCGGGTGTTTTTACGGATTGTCGTTGGATTAAGCTAGAATTCGAGTCTGTCGAATGTCTCGAAAGTATGAGTTTTTTGTCTAAAGGAAGAGTTTCAAAGGGTGAGACGTTATGGTATTTCTCGGGCTCTCAAAACTCTCAACGATTTATAATGGAGAACTCTTTAATGGTGAAAAGTGAAAATGTGTAAGTTTTTGTGAGATTCTTCTATTTTTAATAGTTGCTCAAAAGAAAATGGTAAGTCTTTACTTATTTATATGTATAATTAATTATCATTTATAATTTATTTAAATAGTTTATTTATTTTTAAATTAAAATCTTTAATTAGGGAAAAATTTTCATTATTTTCGAAAGATAAAAGTTATGAAAAATTTTAATTAAGTCAATTAATGTGTAACTTAAATATATTAATTATTTTGATTTTATCGTTTGTCAAAAATACCCTTATAATATAAATTACTCTAATACCCCTGGACAAAAGTTCAGGATATTATAGGGGGAGGTGATTAAATGTTTTCCCGCCGTGGCAAGCAAATTTGTGGATCAGGATAAATATTTGCGGGGGGCAAGTGGCTGCCAAACACGCCCGGGCGAATATTAGAGCACGTAAATATTTTATTTTCCTGCCACGATGCATTACCAAAAGGTTTCATTTTCATCATTGATCAGATTTAACAAGACCTGTTTACAAAACTCATCAATCCTGACCATTTTATTAATCAATAAACTCTTGATTGAGCCTTTCTACAGGGGTAAAAGTAATTAAACCTTCACAACCATCCAATCCAAAATCAAAACTTGGACATCGAAGATTAATATAGATGACCCATTTTTTATTTCTATTCAGAAAACAAATATTCAGCTCATTTATTCTCCAAGCACTGAATTTGAGTTACTAATTTCTAAATCACTCATACATATTGCAACACCAGCTTGAAATCTCAGGACTCAACTATTTCTTCATCGTTCTAAGGGGTCTTCAGTGGTGGTGACGTTGGCTGTCTGCCAAAACCGAGGTGGCATTTCTCATACCTCTTGCATGGTTTAGCTTTATTAGGGTTGGGAATACAAGTTGAGTATTTACTTCCGTCGCATATTGGAAGATGACTAGGTGAGAGCCCGATATGGTGCTTAGCGTCCTCATGCTTTTCATTCGTCTCTTCTACAACAACCATAATAGAGAGTAGATTAATATTGCAACATCAGAAAATAAATCAACTTGAATTACTTATAACCATAATTATATTTTGATCTGCGGAGTCTCGCGTAATTCACCATCGATATTTTAAAACTCGGATCGGCCATTGATTTATGGATTGGTAGCAGCCTGTCCCGATTTTTCTTTTTTTTGTAATTTATTTAAATTATAAGTAATTTTTAGATTTCTGGGCTGATGATGTCTAACCTAACCGTTTTGTAAATCGATATGCCTGTACGAATATGATTACACTGTTTGTGTGCTGCTATATCTCCCATAGGACGAAGCAAATCGAAATCGAGAGGATGCAAAACGTGAAGAAAAATGAACTATGAGCCATATTTATTTATACGTACTGAAAATCCAATTATGTACGCATGTCTAATTATGTTATAATGGTATAACCGACTGGGGGCGTTGCCGTTTTTCCTTTATAACGAATTGTTACTCACAGAGGCAAATGAACTATGTGCGCGTGTTTGTGTGTCTGTGGAATAAAAGTGGGAAAAGACCAAATTTGAAAAGTATGAAATAGAATTAAGAGAAACCACCAATTTGAAAAGTATGAAGAAAGAATAATTTTTTCAAGTAACAACCGAATTTTTACGTGCGGACTTTATAACCAATTACGTCTTGCCATCTTTACATGGCAAGTGAAAATTTTGGTTATATTGGTATTTAACATAAAAGATGTTACAACATATTTAACGGTTAAAATCGACGTTATTTATGAGCATTAACTGTAATTTACGTATAAATGAAAAAATAAATTTGAAGAAAATAAGAAAATTAAATTTTTTTCTGTTTTTGACCCCTTACAACTGTCATAACTGTAAGGTTACCTACCCAATATCGTTTTTTATACTTTTCTACATGGTTTTAAAAATGGCCGTTTAAACGGTAACGCCCCAAGCCCGTTTCCATTAAAACCGTTTAAACATGTTTTAACGCTTTTGAATTTAACGGCCATTTTTTTTTTGTTTTAATGGCCATTAAAATCGTTTAAACATCCGTTAAATTCTGAAAAATTTTGTGAAAAAAAGGCAGTTAAATCCATTAAAATCTGTTAAATAAATTCCATTTTTTTTTAAATTTTCAAATTTCAAATTTCAAAATTTGAATTTAAGAGCCATTTTTTCATTTTTTTTTCCGTTAAAATCCATTAAATTCCATTTTTCCATTTTTCCCCTGGCCATTTCAATCCGTTTTAACGGCCATTTAAACGGTAACACCCCCAGTCCGTTTAACCGTTAAAATGCCTCCTTTAAACCTTGCTTTTCTGAACTTCTAATTGGTTAATTAATATATAAACCCTTGAACGAAATTCAATATTTTCTCATTAATAGTTGATTTTATTTATCTTAAAAAAATAAGGAGATATTTCTCATTTTCAAGTACCAAATTAGGCATTTAGGAAAAGCAACATTGACTCCAAGTCAATAAATCAACAAATTATAATATTTATGAAAATCCTTACTTCTTTGACCATACAACCTTCATGTGGCGCAAATGCAAAGCTGTTGAAATCATCCAATTGATGTGTGCCACATAGGAGATCCCCTTGTCCCAAAATCTTTCTAAGGTTAAAACACTTAACCACCAGAAATTAAAAAACAAAGAACACTGACTTACAAGAGTCAAAGTAGTCGGACGACAAAAATTGACTCTGGCTCAATGAATTACCATACAATCTGTTCTAACATTATTTAGTTTGGGTCGTCAATGCCATTGGACCACTTGAAGTCTTTGAATTATGGATGCTTCCTATCCATTCACTGTAGTGTAGAAACCCATTGTAGATTGGCTTGACCAGATTATAATCGAGTAAAACTTCTATCACAGCAGCCTACAAATCACACAATCACAAGCCAATGAGTTCTCGGCACGTACACCTCAAAGCAAAAGCACATGGGTACTTTGCAAAAAGCACTTGTGTACGTGCCGAGAACTCATTATCTTGTGATTGTGTGATTTGCAGGTTGCTGTGATAGCATCTTGAGGGGCGTATATGTACCTTACCCTCATGACGCTAAACAATTGGAAGATAAAAGTTAAAAGGCATGAGTTAAAGAATACAAAGATTCAAACTTAAGATCTAATAGAGAGTTCCTATCTTATCCAATCCCATAATACTAGTTAATTTTTTAGGAATAGGAGAAATACGTACATTCAGAGTAGCAATGTGTTTGTAACCCAATATAGAAGTAATTAGAAAATTAAATCCGCAACAACATTTGCTTCTCTATAAATATGAATAGCATTAAAGTCGAACTCTTGTAAGATAAATTTGACTCGTCTACCACCAAAACTTCAAGTGTCATGGAATCCTAGCAGAGCCATCTAACCAATTAATAATCAACTTGGAATCCGAATAAATGGTGGTTTTAATTATGAAGCCCCATTTTTTTGCACAAGACCGGGATTTGAATTCATCTATGTTATTGGTACCTTTATACCATAAAAAGAACTAAAAGAATTAATAATGTTACACATGTGGTCTCTAATAGCACCACATCCACTAGCAAAGCTTAGTCTGGTTGACGCTACGTTTAGAGAGATACCCCGCCATAGGTTTCTTCGAAGAAAAAAAATTAGATGTTTTAGGAGGAAACTTCTATTCCTCAATATTTAAGCTAGGCAAAATATGCCTTAACTTCTCAGTACCTATTGCTTGGATGACTTAGCCATATGATTGATTTACTTGATTCACTTCCAAACTTTCTCAATTATGGAAGAGTTGTTGGACATCTTGCCCTCAAATCCTCTTTTGTTCCCTTCTAACTAGAGTTCCCATAGGATGATGAGAATTTTGATAGTCAATATGATGCCAATTTGAGATGTAGTGGCTTTGGAGAACCATATTCTCAGAACATCTCTAAAAACTTCTATCATTATTCTAACTTATATCAAAGCTGGTGCTGAAAGGAGTCCAAATGGCTTTGGCTAGATCTGACAAAATGGAAAGATGCAAAAAGTCGTTAGATTTCAAAGCTCTACAACAATTACATTTGGACATGATGCGAACATAAGATCCTTGTAGATCTGAATCAAGTGGAATTGCACCATGTGTTAATTTTGAAATAAAAAGATTAATTTTAGTGGGAGCATACTTCAACTAGAACCATTTAGAAAAATGCGGGCCGTACCAGATAGTAGAACAATACGGAGTGTACCGATCGCTGGTAGGTTTAGTATTGGATCAAAATAAACAATAAGAAGATGAGATTGTGCCAAGATGCTAAGGGGATAGACTGGTGTGTTGGAACACGAGAGGATGCAAATGCATCAGTAGTGAGCTTGAAGAGTCAAGGAGGAAACTGTGAGAATGTTATGCGTGGTAACTTCTATGTATCTTAATTTGCATAGTATACGTTTCTCGTCTGGACGTGGTTTTCATGGTTTTTCCTAAAAAGGTTTCCACGTTAAAATTGCATGTGTTATGTTTTGATTTATTTCTGCTTTTAACTCTGAGATTGAGATAAATGAATCGGTGGAGAATGTATCATTGATATATTTGAATTGAGTCGATTAACTTGATCGATTAATTAAAACCAACCATAGTAGGATTGTAGGCATGCAATTAGTTTACCCAAACTAGACTAGTAAATCATGTTTAAGTTAATATTAGTTAGAGAAATTTTTAAATACCTATTCAGCCCTTTTTAGGTACCGTTATAGTATTTCAAGTATTCTGCATTGTTTATCATAGGATAAACCCCACTTTTTTTTTATCCCTGATACCTTCTGCCAACTTGATGAATCTTAGGGGATCTCTAATAGTTGGCATATTTCTTTTGATCTCGCCTTGTTCTCAGGGGAAGATCATAGATCTCAGTTCGTCTAACGAGTGACATAGTTGTGGATCTTGCTGGTCAATCTTGTTTAGTGGATCTGAGATATAGTCTGAGGTCATCTTCTCTTCTTGTTCTCGAGCTTTTGCCTCAGGTCTTTCCTTAATTAGACAATACCTAAAGCTTATCTTATATTTTCATCTTGAAGTTAGTTGATCTTAGGGTTCTAAAGGAATTCTCCGAGATTAGGCCTTAGTTGTGCTACATGTCCAACTTTTATTGGCTCATTATTTTGGGTCCCCACATACCATTCAATCAGGAGTCTACCTTTGGAAGTTGGGATGATCTAACCAATGCTAGTTAGGAGACACTACTCATTGGGTGACCCACCACTTGAATAATCCAGATTAATGAATCAGTAAATGACATGTACACTAAGTTGCAGAGAAAGATATACATCATTTGCATCTTTCAAATCGTTAATTTTTTAAAAAGTGTTAAAATACTTGCACCCAAAATATTTTTTGTGATTGTTAACTATCAATTAATTGAGGAAAGGAAAAGAAAAATAGGATAAGAAAAATATATAAAAAAAAAAAAAATAACAAAATAAAATAAGAGCACCATAAAAAGAAGGCTCACCCTACAATAGAAGTCATCTCTATTAAAACAACATGCGTCAAAATCTTTGTTTGACCATATTTCTTTGGGCTTAGGGATTTCATTATTTTCTACTATAATAGTAGGATGTATCGAACCATCCAACACTGTTATTTAGATACGTTCATCGATGAACTTCAAGAATGCTCTCGTTTTAGTTTTCTAGTAGGCATAGTCCTCTCCATCAAACAACAGAGGTCTAGAGGAGTTACCACATTTTCTTTGAATCTTTGCAATTTTGAAGAAGAAAAACTTTAAGCAAGAACTCACTCGGGTTGTTAAAACTTTAAAGAGTGTACCGCTTTGATACCAATTGAAAGTTCTTATTCAACTAATCCAGATACCTAGAAAGGGGGTTGAATAGGTATTTAAAATTTACTAATTTATTTAACAACCTATTTTGATTACTAGTCTAGGTAGGAGTAATCTAATCGCATGTTAGGACAACTCTAGATATGTTGATTGATTTAACAATTGACTATCTCAACCAGTATCAGAGCTAATATATCGAAGATATATTATTTTTGGATAGTTTGATCTAATCTAGATAAATGTATGAAAATAAAAAATCAACCACAACATGCAATTTTTACGTGGAAACCTTTCTCAAGGAAAAACCACAGGACCGCGTCCTGCCGAAGAAGTATCGTTAAATAGAAAATTATCGAGTATAAAGTTTACCCATGCAACACCATTATTTACAACATACAACCCAAGTCCATCCCTCGAGCCAGCTGCCAGTGCATCCACGCTTTCTGACTACCATGCACAAATCCATGAACGCCCTTCTACTACGATCACCTCAACGGTGTTCAGTTTGGTACACCCCAAAACCTGATCTTATTTACACCGCACGGTCCAACTCCGTCAGTGAAGGATTCGGTCGAGCCCCAACTTTTCAAATACACCTGAAACGGATCTGAGACTCAAACATGTGGTATGCTTTGCTAACTACGTTTTAGGGACACAAGATCATAAACCTAGGCATAGTTTTGATCAAGCTTTATCAGAAGAATATGTTCTTCAAGCAATGATCATGGAAAAGGAAAACCCTAAACAGGATGAAAGTGATACATGGGTTTTGCTCTCCTGGGCTATTTCTCTCAAAAGTTATTATCTTTGATCTCAAAAGTTATTCTCTGTGAAGGAGTATGTTAGGCTTGAATGACTTAGAGCAATTTGACTCTTATCAATTGTTGAGTTGTAGTTTTCACTACACTGAGGTTAGTTTATACAGAGATAGCCACGAATCCTAGAAATAGCAAGTAATGGGGGGTTTTTGAAACTATTTCCAGAGTGAAAGACTTGGTCTCTCGTGATTGGGGGATCAGGGTCTAATCGATTCTGCATAGATAAAAACAAGTCATGTTTCAATCTAAACGATTGGTCTGCTGCCCAAATCAATTGGAAAACCACTGATTCAATTTTTTAAGCCTCTTAGGCCCTAAATTGGATTTGTGACTTAGTTTTAGTTGATTAACACTATTAAACCTCCAATTTCTAAGGTCTCTAAGTCACTTACCATCCTATACGTGTGACTATCGATAAAGTAGACAAAGACGAGTCTTGATCAGATGAATCAATCTTTAATATTCTCAATCTTCAGTCTTCATCTTGTAGTCTTTAGGGAATCAGATGTGATGCATACCATTAACATACTTAATGCCGAACTAGCACACACTAGGAATATATACAAACTGTGTTTATTACGGAATTTATAGCCAAACAAAATATAGTTGTATTCCTTAAAAAGTTGTCGCTCGTCGGAAGAGCGATGGACCAAGAAGAGAGGATCAGTAGAGCACAGGTACTTAGATGACCCGCTCTGATCAACTGCATCCAAATTATTTCCATAAGAAAAAAGCATGTTATAGACACCCCTCAAAATGCCATGTGACAAACTCTTTCAAGCCCCTTGATCTCACGAATGTTTGATTCACCTCTTGTTGGAACTATACACTAAAAATCTACTTGGTTGGTGATTCCTAGTCATGGAATTAGAGCACTTTTTCATCATGGACTTGTTATTCATTCATAGGACTGTCCACTAAGTCTGTGACAAAAAAAATGCTCTTCAATGGCTAAATATACCAATCAGTCTTTATTTTTCATGTATACATCTGCCAAGGTATATGCCAAATATTCATGGGTTGGTGGGCCAAAAGAATATGCCACGTGGTAATTTGAGGAATTTCTATATGGAACTCTTGATACAGAATTATGAATCAAAGAACGGTCACTAGAGTTGAGTGAACTATGGACAGGTCACTTGTCAGGATGATCACCGTTGTTACACTCTGAACTTTTGTCCAAGGGTATTAGAGTAATTTACATTATAAGGGTATTTTTGATAAATGATAAAATCAAAATAATTAATAAGATAATTAATTTTTTTGAGTTACACATTAATTGTCTTAATTAAAATTTTTCATAACTTTTAGTCTTTTGGAAATAATGAAAATCTTTCCCTAATCAAAGACTTGAACTTTAAAAATAAAGAAACTATTTAAATAAATTAATAATGATAATTAATTACACGTATAAATAAATAAAGACATACCATTTTCTTTTGAACAACTATTAAAAATAGAAGAATCTCCCAAAAACCTACACGTTTTCATTTTTTCACTATTAGAGAGTTCTCCATTAAAAATCATTGAGAGCTTTGAGAGCCCGAGAAATACTGTAACATCTCACCCTTTGAGACTATTCCTTTAAATAAAAATGTTCATACTTTCGAGATATTCGACATACTTGAATCATAACTTCATCCAACGACGATCGGTAAAAACACCCGCGGTTATTTTTTCAACATTGATTCAAGTTCGGATGAAGATCAACGAACAAGGTAGGTACACCTACATATTTAATAGATAATCTCTCTTATTTTACTTTATTAATCATGTTATATGTATGTGATTTGGATTTGATCGAACCGACCGGTGTGTTAGGAAAAAAAAGGTTATAAAAAATGATTTTGGATAATATTAAAGTGTTAGTTCAGGTGTGATTCTAATGAATACCCACGAAAATAAAAATTAAGAAGGGCCTAGAGCCCTAAGGTGAAAGACCCCAAACCCCTACAGAAGAGCCTTTTGGCTACTCCCGGCGTGGGAAAGAGAAGGAGACCCAAGATTAGGTTGTAGTTATAAGCGTATGTATATAATATTATTGGGCTAATTGTGAGAAATATTTATTATTCTTGACACTACTGGTTTATATCATCTGTTATGCATTGAATATACCAAGATTTTTGGGTTAGAATATGTGATATTATATGTGATATATATGCGGTGTACAGTGGATTATGGTGTACAGTAGATTATCTACTCGATTTTTGCTTATGGTATTTACCAAACATTTCAGACTTAATTGAGGATGGTGTAAATTTTAGAGTTGATGCACTTGATGAGGGTTATAGCATGGAAAGATCGGATGGATAATTGAGAATGTCGATGGGATTGGTGCGGGACTTTAGATATTTGTCATATGTATCATTTTTATAAGCTTAATTGTTAAAAACTCGCATTGTCTATTAATTAAAACTTTGTTTAATTTTTTAGAATCATGTGGATGATAAATATTTGAATTCTTAGACTCTTTGATTTAACCCTTTAGATATATGACCATAAATCCTTAACAAATACATTAATTTTATAGATGTGTGGTACTTACAATTATTTTACGTATTACCCGGGTACCGTTATCGTTAGGGCAAATTTCTTAGTCAAACTGTTAAAATAAAATAGTAGATGATATTTTTGGGCAAAGTGAATTCACAAAAGATGCTTAAAATAATTTTTTAATAATAAATAATTAATAAGATAATTTTTTTTACTGAAATTATATTTTTCAAAAAATTTACGCCTATCCGCTTAAACTCTGAAATGTTAATTTTAAAAGCCTATCAAACAGAAGTTTTAGCCAAAACATCTTTACAAAATATTTTATTTTAATATATTATGAATTATGATCATTTTTAAAAATTATTTTAGAGTATGTTTATTTTTTATTTTTATCGCACCTTGGATCTTGAGTAAATGAGTTATTTTTCAGGTATTCGGATCAGATCTGGGGCGTGACAACCGTGGATAAAGCTTTCTTGATAAGCATCAACTCAACTCCAAGTAATATACAAATCGTTATCACAGGATTCATATCGGTCTTGGATATTTCTGCTAGTCACCATGAATGAAGACCGATAAGCTTTAAGCTGGCAATTTTTGACGTTTGGCAAAAAATTGAAAGCAGAGTTTCCAAATCGTTTCAAGTCAAAAGAAGGCAAAACGCAAAAGCCGTTTCAAATTGGCTATTGCGTTTTGCGTTTGCGCACATATCAAAATTTTGTGCATGCATATCAAAATATCAAAATTCAACATATCAAAACTTTATCCCTTTCAACGTATCAAAATTCCATACCGGCCATTTTCTTCTTCAACAAAAAAAAAAAAACAAAAACCCTAGCTATTCTCAGCGCAGCCTAGCTAGCTCCATCTTCTCCTTGCATCTCTCCGCTCGTTGCTGTCTAACTCTCTCTTCACCAACCCTGTAAGTGAGATATTCATTTTTGTTTATGTATTCTGTAAGTTTGAGTTTATTTCTCTATAATACGTCGACATACCAAAGATTTCTTCAATTCTTACCATTTAATGCGAGATGTGCCGTTCACATTGCTTTGAGACAAAAAGAAACATAGTGTTGACTGCCCTTTATATTCTACTTCAATTTTTGTGATTTTCCATAAAATATTCCAAACTAAGTGTTGACTTCGCAGGAAGTTTGATATTAGGGAGACCCAAACCCAAAACCACCCCCCTTACAACTTGGAGATCAAACTTGTCTCTAACCATATCCCATAAGGCTCTGTTTTTTCTTACATTCCGGGAAAAGATGATTGTTGGACTCTTCATCCTCTTCACACAAGAAATGCATAGGGTTATTCTTGATTCCTCTTTTTATGATAATGGTTCAAGTTGTAGCTTCTTTTGAGCTAATGATTCAAGGAATGTAGATTCCTTGAGATATTTAGATTTTAATATTTTCTGGACAAGGGACGTCGGGTTTGATTGTTTGAATGACAATGATTTTATCAATACTGAGAGAATATATTTCTGTAAGCGCATAGCTTGCATAATGAGAGTTGTTCCAACCACTGCTGGATTTGATTCCAAGAGCCATCGAGATGCAGCCTCTCTCTCTATAATGAGACATTGCAGCTCCAATGAGCTGGTCAATAAGCTATCAAATCGGGGGACAACAATTTTATACAACATTTTTGGCATACCCACATGGAAGATGAATCAATGGTTGATTTTTGGTGAGGGTGATCTCCTCACCATATAGATCACCCTTACAGAAAATCTACCTATTCTGAAATTTCTAACCCCCATCAAATATGATTTTCAAGTTAACCATAAAAATCGACGGTCCATAATTCTTCAACTTGTAAACCAGTCTACGAATATTAGAATGATTTGAATTTTTGTGAGGATGATCTCCTCACCATAGAGACCGTCCTCCAAAAAGCATCCCATTCCAATACAAATAATTTATAAATTGGCCCGCGCCAATTTTTGTTGTAAAATAAGTTGTATGAAATTGTTGTCCCCCGATCCTGACCCATATCTATATAATAAAATTGGATGGAACTACCGTCCTGTCATAAGTAGTGGTCCAGATCGATCAACGAGTCACCTAAATCCATGGTTGGATCTAAACCTAGCCCACCAACTAATCTCATGTAACCGTAAGGCCTGGGGTAGCACGACTTAGATACTCCCTCTCTCTCTCTCTCTCTCTCTCTCTCTCACACACCACCACAGACAAAATGGTGTGAGAGGAAGTCTGGAAGAAGAACTCTGTTCTCCCTCCCTCTCTTAGACCAGCAACTGCTGCATTGGAGCCATCAAGAATTCACCTTGTGTCTCTTCTCACCGTCCGTCAAGAAGACACCGTCCATCTACTTTCATTGTATTTCTTTTAGAGATTTTAAGATTGTTGATGAAGAGTCTATAATTTGCATTGTAGGGCTATCGTGCGCACATAGGGCACTATCATTCCTGTAAAGTCAGCAAAACCAAGGAGGGATCTAGGGGTTTCTCTTAAAAATGAACCAAAAAGTTCAGGTATCTCTAATATTTCTCGCTCTTCTCTCTATTCTCCCTCTTTCTCTTGGGTTGGGGGAATATTTATTTATCCATTTGTATAATTCTCCATGGTACACCAACTATTCGAAGAAATAGTTAAGAGATTTATTTATATTGTCTTCTCCATGGGTTGATTTTCAATGTTGAATTCGATTCTTTTAGGATCATCCTTTACTGATCTTAATTGAATTTTTTACGCCAAATTACTAGACTATAAAAGACTATTAGTTACCTAAAACACCGAAGTTTGTATATATTTGATGGATAAATAGATCATAAGAACCAAAAAACAACGAAGAAGAGTAGGATAAAGGAGCACAGGGCTGCACATTGAAGTCAGCGTCGTAAGCATCCACTGCCCGGTGAATGTTTGGCTCACATCATGGATAGGCCTGAACTGTCATGTCAATTAGTATGACATGTGGCTCACATCACGGACCACAATATGATCCACTTGGCACACTCTT
This sequence comes from Euptelea pleiosperma, assembly GCA_035048495.1. Lineage (NCBI taxonomy): Eukaryota > Viridiplantae > Streptophyta > Magnoliopsida > Ranunculales > Eupteleaceae > Euptelea > Euptelea pleiosperma. The sequence goes on from CM068550.1 coordinate 23,888,773, forward strand.
AGAGACCACTGACTGTAGGGATATTTGGCCCATCACTAGGTTGACCTACATACCAAATATCATGTTTTGTACCAATACTCGCTTATCCACCAAAAACCAACCTTAGTGGACAATGTTGGGATTATATTAATAGTTCTCAAGAGGTCCTGAAACAATTTTTTTTTTATCTTTCTAATCTCTTTGTGAATTATTTTCTGGTATTTTGTTTTTCTGTTCGATCAAGTAAAGTAATTTCGTTTCTACTTGATTTTATTTGCTTGACAAGTTTTTTTATCATTCGCTTCATGAACAATCTCATGAATATGTTCCAAGTCCATGATGAAAAGTGCTCAAATCACATGGCTGGAAATCACCAACCTGGGTGATGAATGCAACCCGATCAAGACTTATGTATCAAAACTCTGTATCAACAGTCTTTTGGGTGCACTGCCCCCTGAATGTTTCGTTCACACCATGGTGGACCTATACACCAAAATTCAGCGTGACTGGTGATTTCCAGCCATAGGATTCAAGCACTTTTTCAACATGAGTTGATTCCTAGCCTGTGATGAAAAAGTGCTCAAAATGCAACGATTAAGAATCACCAATCACACTGATTTTTGGTGTGTGAGTTCACCAAAGTGTGGGCCAAACAATGGTCAAATCCAAAGGTTTTAAATCACTAATCAGGCTGATATTTAGTGGACTGATCTTACGCATTGATCAGTTGCCACATGCCACTAAGACAGGTTGGTTTTATTTAGATTTTTCTTTCCTTCTCTTTATTTTAGCCTTTTTTCTCCTCTGTATTTTGGCTTATTTGTGTTCTGTTAATTGTTTCTTTTGATATGCACCCTTCTGAAATGCTACATGGGACGCTATTGACCACTTGGTGAACTTACTTTTCTTAAGTTTTTTTTTTTTTTTTTTTTTTTTCGTATTTTCTGATTTGGGGTTTTAATCTGCAATTTCCTTTGATAATTTTCATGAGTTCTTTGATAGTCTTTTGGGTGCACTACCCCATGAATCTTTGTCTTACACCATGGTGAACTTTAGGGTCAACCTTAAAGTTGAGGTAGCCAAGTGGTTTGAATATTCATAAACCCACATAGTGGCAAACCAGAAAATTTTCCAAAGTGAAGGTTAAGGCTCTACTCTTAAAGTGTTAAAGCTAGCAACGAGCTACAAAATTTTTGCAACACATGATGGATCAGCACTAAAATGTGACATGGGCTGATTATTGGGTATCTTTTTGCTTCTTTTTTTACAAGCTTTCTGCGACATTATTTTTTTATACGCTTTCTGTACTTAATTTTAATTGTGATTGAAACAAACATTGGGGAAATCTTCACCTCTTATTGATATGCACTTTGGTAACTGTGTTCAGAAATGGAGACTAAATCAGGAAAATGCTTCTTACGTTTTCGTTTTTCTTGACATTTGTACTTTGACAAACCACAAGGGAGTGAATGATGATTGTTGTTTGATAAATCAGCATGGCTGGTCATTTCTATCCATTGGGTTTATGTACTTTTTCAACATGGGCTTGGTATAAAGCCATAGGCTTGTTAATGAAGACCATGATGAATTATTGATCAAATCTAATGGCTAGATATTAGCAATCATGCTGATTATTGCAATCAGGTGTGCATTAAATTTTATTTTCATTGGTTCTGATTCGGGGATATGCTCCATCCAAGAGGTGGCCCACCAAATGGGTTTCATAAATTGTTTTCCCTTTATTTTTCGATTACATTAGGAATCCAGAAAAACCATGAAGAATCCTCAGTCAAGCAGTGCAAACAACGGGTGTATTTTAATCTTTTTAGGGGTTGAAAATGGATGAGTGCTGAAGGACGAATTGTTTCGTCCATATTCTAAAATTGAATGAGAATTGAAAATGGGCGAATTTTTTTACACAACCTTTTTGGGGGTTGAAAATGGATGAATGCCTCATTGCACTACTTATAGACGAAGGTTTTTGCAGACGCTTTGTTGGGGAGTGCCATCGGCACGGGTCATCCCCTAGTATATATATATATATATGTGTATGTGTGTGTGTCAGGATCGAGGGACAATAATCTCATACAGCGTTTTTGACAGTAATTTTAGTGTACCCACATGGAAGATGAATCAATGGTTGAATTTTGGTGAGGATGATCTCCTCACCATATAGATCACCCCTACAAAAAATCAGCTTATTCTGAAATTTCTAACCCCATTACATGTGGTTTTCAAATTTAGGATAAAAATAAACGGTCCATAATTCTTCAACTTGTAAACCAGTCTACGAATATCAGAATGATTTGTATTTTTGTGAGGATGATCTCCTCACCATAGAGACCGTCCTTGCCAAAAATCATCCCATTCCAATACTTCTAATTTATAAATTAACCCACGTCAATTTTTGTTGTAAAATACCTTGTATGAAATTGTTGTCCCCCGATCTTGATTAAATATATATATATATATATATTGTATAGCACGGGATCCAGAGACTAAAACTTTTGTCTCAAGTTTTTCACCCAAACTCTCAGCCTTAGATTTCTTGAAATCCAACCGTGGTTGATAGTGCTGATCTAGGATTCATTTTCCCAAAGCAAAACCACCATTGGATTTGAAGAAACCAAGACTGAGAGTTTGGGTGAAAAACATGAGTCCGCGGATCCTGACCCATATTATATTATCATTTATCTACACTACTTTAAAACCAAAATTGGGGTTGAGGCACGCCCTTAACAAGAGTTCACAAGATGCTTACTCACGTGCCTGCCCGGTAGTATACTATTAAACCTCTTAGCATTTGTTATTTGATTTAAGAATTTGCAGATTTTATTTTCTTTAAATCAAACTGGGGAAGGGGACGTGCTATAACCATGCACCTTACACATGACACACTCTTAGAGATCACAGACCTATCGATGTTTGGCCCATCCCTAGGTGGACCTACATGGACTCACATGCAAAAAAATTCAGCTTGATTAGTGATTTTTAAGGATCTGGTTGGAGTCCTTTATCATCGGTTGATTTTTAACGGTAGATTTTGAGCATTAATTGGGGTACTCAGATCCAAAGGTTTGAAATCACTAATCAGGCTGATATAGGTCCACCTAGGGGAGGGAACAAACATTCATACGGTCAGTTGACCCTAGGTAAAAGTGCGCCAGATGGCTTCTACTATGGTCCCTCATAGGCGTGCTGGACAACCCCTGTGTGAAGGGGTTGAGGCAAGGTTAAAGTGAGAGGCATTTAAGTGAAGCCCTGTGTGGACCGGTTCTCACTTTATAATAATATTGATTGGCAGCCCCTATACACATACTAGATTCCCTTCAAATTTTTACATTTAGAGGTTTGATTTTCATCATCAGATGTAGCAAGACCTGTTTACACAACTCATCAACATGGTTCAAAGTCTCGCCCGATCCCGTTCTGGATCGGGTGATCCGGTTCCGATCCAAACCAGGCTCTGTCTCGCCTCGAGATCACTGTTTTACAATGGAGTCTAACTTTGTCTTGGGCGAGATGGGCTGGTCCTGTTCTGGATCGGACCAATCCGGATCGGGATCGGAGCCCACCGATCCCGAGACTGTCATCCTTGCTCATCAATCCTGACCATTTGGTCAATTGGTCAACTCTTGATTGAGCCTTTTTCTACTGGAGTAAAAGTAATTAAGCCATCACAACCATATATCCAATCCAAAGTCAAAACTTGGACCAAATAATAATCCACCAACCACACAAAAAAAAATATTAATCTCGGCTCTTTTATTCTCTGAATACTGAATCTCATGAGTTACTAGTTTCTAAATCACTCGTACATATCGCAACACCAGCTTGTACTCTTAGGACTCGGATTTCTAAATCACTCATACTGAATTAACCATAGGCTATTTCTTCGTCAATCTAAGGGGTCCTCGGTGTTGGCGGTCGGCACCCATTGATTTTCGTGCATGGTTCAGGCTTCTTAGGGTTGGGAATACATCTTGAGTATTTACTTCCGGAACTTCCCTTGCATACAGGAACTGTAATAGACCGGTAGGGGAGATGCGTGCCGCTCTTCTCTTCTGCAACAACCGTAATAGAGTAGATTAATAATATTGCAATATATATAAATTTTATTTTTATTTTTATCACTTTTATATCCTAACCAACCGTCGGTCCATTCTGATACTACTAACCAAAGTTTAAAAAGGGCCGTTACAACGGTATAACGGACTCTGGGCATTGCCTTTTTCCGTTATAACCACCATTATAACAAATTGTAACTCACGAGAAAAACAGAAAAAAAAAATGGGAGAAAAAGGGGGACATAACGGAAAAAAATGTGCTAAATTTTCAATAAAAATTTATAACGGAAAATAAGAAAAAATAAAGAAAATAACTGGCATTTATTTTCACAAATGTTTTCATAAAATGACGGTGGCCATTTTCGCAACGACCGTTATTTTCGGAGCACTAAATGGTACATAACGTAACAGGGTAGGTCCGAATCCGTTATAACGGCCGTTTTTTGAGTAAAGGATTTATATAAGAGGATACTCACCGGTTTGGCGCTTCTCGACTAATTCTCGAGCCCCAATCTCCACTGGGAGTAGGAGAATGGAAGCCAATAGAATGCATAGGATAAGAAAGGCCTTTAGAACCATCCTTTTGAAGCTAATACTTTTATGTGCTAACCAGTTCATCCCACAACCCCTATTTATAGTCATCTTGTGTGCATGCGCGTGGGCATGTGGGTGCGTGTGGGCGTCCGTGTGTGCGCATGTGTGTAGAATAAAAGTGGAAAAAGATTAAATTTGAAAAGTATGAAATTGAATTATGAGAAATCACCAATTTGAAAAGTATGAAAGAAAATAATTTTTTTGAGTAACAACGTAATTCTTAGAGCCAATTAGGTCTTGCCATCTTTACATGGCAAGTGAAAAATTTGCTTATATTGGTATTTAATGTAAAAGAAGGTTATAACATATTTAACGGTTAAAACCGGGCGCTGTTATTTATGAACATTAACTGTTATTTACATATGAACGAAAAATAAATTCGAAGAAAATAAATAAATAAATTTTTTTAATGCTTTTGACCCCTTTTAACTGTCTTAACGGTAATTTTGCCTACCCAATATGGTTTTTTACTTTCCTGGACTTCAAACAATAAGGAGATATTTCTCCAAGTCAATAAACCAACATTGACTCCAAGTCAATAAATGAACAAATTGTAATATGATCATATTTATGAAAATCCATACTTCTTTGTCCATACACCCTTCATGTGGTGCACATGCAAAGCTGTTGAAACCATCCAATTGATGGGTGCCACATAGGAGATCCCTTGTCCAAAAATCTTCCTAATTATTTGTAAAAAAAAATTTTAAAATTAAAATAACATCCACATTGAATGATCCATCGGTCATTAAGCTTCCAACTGAATACATTTAACATGTATATCCGGCATCTTATGCTCAACAGCTCTAAAATGCACGTTGGAGCACCTCTAGATAGCTACTCTTGGACACCGAAGCTCGGGATAGCTTTGATCAGAGATCCATATCCCCTCAATGGTAGCTGTTGGATAAAGGATGATGACTTCATAACTTTTATTGATGTCATGATTCCCATATCCAATGGCTGACATTGAGGCGGTGATATCATAATAAGTTACCAGTAGACGTATGAGAGGTACCCTTTACAAAATGTCAATTTAAGTAGGTACCCATCACAAAATAAAAGACAAAGAACACTGACTTAATAAGTCAAGTAGTCGGACAAGCCAATTTGACTCAGGCTCAATGGAATTGGACTACTTGAAAGTCTATGAATTATGGATGGTTCCTATCGATTCAATACTCTTGGCCTCGTCCTCGTCAATAGTTACTCCTGTGGACTGGACTGACCAGATTATAATGGACCCAATTTTTAATATTTTTTATTTTTATCAATTTCAATATAACAAGCAATATAAATGACTTGATCTCATCCATGGGCCAAAATTAGGGACGAAACTTGGGAATAGATCATCAATTTTTTCCATCCAATAACTAGTCCATCAATTGAACGGTCCAGATCGATTTTCCCTTTCATCCATTAAAGCTACACTAAAAAAATAGACAAAGATGCTAAATAATTGGAAGATAGAAATTAAAAGAGGCATGAGCTAATAAAGAATACAAAGATGCAAACTTAAGCTCTAATATAGGTAGTTCCTATCTTATCCAATCCCAGAATTAATTTTTTAGGAATAGGAGAAACACATTCAGAGTAGCATTGTGTTTGTAACCCATTAGAAGTAAGAAAATCCACAGCAACATTTGCTTCCCCTTCCCTATAAATATGAATTTCATTAAAGTCGAACTCTTGTAAGATGAATTTGACTTTTCTACAACCAAAACTTCAAGTGCCATGGAATCGAACAGAGACGTCTAACTGAAAGAAATATTTTCATACTCTATTTGGCGTAATTTCGTATGACGCTAAATATTAAATATGTTTAGCTTTATTCGAGCCATAGTCCTAAAACAACTCACGATTTGAACTGTGACAATGATGGATTCCAAACAACCAGCATCCCGCTTGATAAATTCAATGCTTGCAGTTCCAATTTGAAGGTTTATAGAAATTCTTAACATTATATGGCCATGCAGGCTACTCGGATGTTTTTGAGCTGTGTTATGGAACCCAAGACCTTTTTTGGTTGCTTACATCGATCACCATGACTAAAAAAATTTAATGGTGGAACAAGATTCGTGGTGTCGACTCCACATAGTTGGGAATTGGGATAAGGCTCAAACACTATCACTACTACAAAAAAGGGTTTTACCGACAGCCGACCACCATCGGTAAAAGACTAAATAGCGTCGGTAAAAGTTTTACCGATAGTCAATAGGGTCGTCGGTACACGTCGGTAAAACATTCGTCGGTAAAGTTTTTACCGACGGTTATTTCTACAACGACCGTTGCTAAAGGTCTTCCCTCAACAACTTTTTGGTAGTCTAAGATCACATATATCGACGACATATATCTTTTACCGACGGCCTAACCCGTCTCTATAAATCCCCTATACCGACGGCCATTTAAAACGTCGCTATATATTTTTATAGCGACGAAAAACACAATTACCGATGGTCAGTGACCGTCGGTAATGGTTTTGAATTTCATTAGTTTTTTTTTTTTTTTTTTAATACAATAACCTGTATATATATATATATATATATATATATATATATATATATATATATATATATATATATATATATATCCTGTAACAAGTAGTACCTATTGTATATATCCTGTCATATAATATTGAACATCTATTTATAACATGTAAGACATGCTTCATTTCAATGAAAACATGTATCAAATATCTAAAATTTTTTTACAATATTGATTGTTCTGAATTCAAACTTGTAGTTCAAAACAATAAAAGAAACATTAGTAGAAGAAATCGAACGAATCAGCATCTAGCCAAACCAATCAGCATCAAGACAGACCAATCAACATGCCATCCCTACAAAACAATAATAAAATGATTAGAATATGAAATGTTAAGAGTCAATTAAAACAAAATGGAAAATACAAACTAAAATGCCTATACTTACTACTGACTATAGTTTTCCAATCGAATCTCGAATTTTGATTCTATTTTTTTCAACACATTTGTTTCGACATGTTTGAAGTTTTGGAAGAGGTTTCGAGTGATTCGGACGTCGTTTGCCCGATTTGGACGTCGACCTCCCGAAATAGACTTTACTTCTAAGTCTCAAATCCCTAAACTTACTACTGACTATAGTTTTATAATCGGACCTCGAATTTTGACTCCATTTCTTCCACCACATTTGTTTCGACACATTTGATGTTTTGAAAGAGGTTTCGGGTCATTCGGACCTCGTTTGCCCCATTTAGACGGCGAGGTCCCGAAATAGAATTCACTTCTAAGTCTTAAATTCCCAAACCTACAACTGACTACAGTTTTCCAATCAGACTTTGGATTTTGACTCCGTTTCTTCCAACACATTTGTTTCAACATGTTTGAAGTATTGAAAGAGGTTTCGAGTGATTCGGACCTCGTTTGCTCCATTTGGACGTGTACCTCCCGAAATCGATTTCATTTCTAAGTCTCAAATGCCTAAACCTACTACTGACTACAGTTTTCCAATCGGACCTCAAATTTTGACTCCGTTTCTTCCAACACATTTGTTTCGACATGTTTGAAATGTTGGAAGAGGTTTTGAGTGATTCAGACTTCGTTTGCCTAATTTGGACGTCGACGTCCCGAAATCAACTTCATTTCTAAGTCTAAAATCCCTAAACCTATAACTGACTACAGTTTTCCAACTAGACCTCGGATTTTGACTTCGTTCTTCCAACGCATTTGTTTCAACATGTTTGAAGTGTTGGAAGAGGTTTCAAGTGATTCGGACCTCGTTTGCCCGATTTGGACGTCGACCTCCCGAAATCGACTTCATTTCTAAGTCTCTAATGCCTAAACCTACTACTGACTATAGTTTTCCAACCGGACTTCGAATTTTGACTCCGTTTCTTTCAACACATTTGTTTTGACATGTTTGAAGTGTTGGAAGAGGTTTCGAGTGATTCGGACCTCGTTTGCCTGATTTGGACGTCGACGTCCCGAAATAGACTTCACTTCTAAGTCTAAAATCCCTAAACCTATAACTGACTATATTTTTCCAACCGGACATCGTATTTTGACTCTGTTTCTTCCAACACATTTATTTCAACATGTTTGAAGTGTTGGAGGAGGTTTCGAGTGATTCGGACCTCGTTTGCCCGATTTGGATGTCGACCTCCCGAAATCGACTTCGCTTCTAAGTTTCAAATGCCTAAACTTACTACTGACTACAGTTTTCTAACCGGACCTCAAATTTTAACTCCGTTTCTTCCAACACATTTGTTTCGACATGTTTAAAATGTTGGAAGAGGTTTCGAGTGATTCAGACCTCGTTTGCCCGATTTGGACATCGACGTCCTCAAATAGACTTCACTTCTAAGTCTAAAATCCCTAAACCTATAACTGACTATAGTTTTTCAACCAGACCTCGGATTTTGACTTCGTTTCTTCCAATACATTTGTTTCAACATGTTTGAAGTGTTGGAAGAGGTTTCGAGTGATTCGGACCTCGTTTGCCCGATTTGGACGTCGACCTCCCGAAATCAACTTCACTTCTAAGTTTCAAATGCCTAAACTTACTACTGATTATAGTTTTCCAACCGGACCTCAAATTTTAACTCCGTTTCTTCCAACATATTTGTTTCGACATGTTTGAAGTATTGGAAGAGGTTTTGAGTGATTCGGACCTCGTTTGCCCGATTTGGACATCGACGTCCTCAAATAGACTTTACTTCTAAGTCTAAAATCCATAAACCTATAACTGACTATAGTTTTCTAACCAGACCTTGGATTTTGACTTCGTTTCTTCCAACGCATTTGTTTCAACATGTTTGAAGTGTTGGAAGAGGTTTCGAGTGATTTGGACCTCGTTTGCCCAATTTAGACGGCGATGTCCCGAAATGGAATTCACTTCTAAGTCTGAAATTCCCAAACCTATAACCTACTACAGATTAGTTAAAACTTGAAAATTCCTAAACGTATAACATAAAGTAGTTAAATGCAATAATCCTGAAAGAAGAATGTGGACATACATAATCCTGATCTTAGTTAAGAGGCTGAATGTTGGGGTGTTGCATAGAGTGAATAAACTTTTGCATTTGATGTTGCATTTGTTGTTGCATTTGCTATTGCATTTGCTGTTGCATCTGCTGCTCCATCTGCTATTGCATCTCCTGCTGCATCTGCTTCATTTGCTCTTGAAGTTGCATATTTGATTGTCACATTTTCGTCATCTCATTTTGAAGATTCGTATAACTAGAACTGGATGAGCAGGATGATGAGCCAAAGACTGTGGTAGGCGTTGGGCCTAAGCCGTAACCGCGTACCCGACCATGTCGCTCTGGGGGCATCACAATGGCATAGATGTCATCAGGTGTGAGTGTGGAACTAGAGGACTCCCTACTCTATGAGATCTGACTCTGTGAAAGCTCTCAAAATTTTGACTGCATTCAAAGCAAATAAATGAGTAGAAGACAATTATATTTCTATGATCAAGTAGACATTTTACATACCATGATCTCAGTAGATGTAGAATCAACTGGTGACCCATCTTTTTTAATATGGGTTCGGAAGAATAAGTCGATTTGTGTCGGTGTAGATCTTTCCTACTTCGAGCCTATCATTAAAGAAAATATACAAATTGTTAGATAGTTATATGTTATTGTAACTTAAAAAAAAGTGAGTGGATGAAACCATATAAAAAAAATGAATGGATGAAACCATATACGCACTTCTTCTATATGTCGCACAAAACTTTTTGTCCCCCCAGTATGTTTCATTGTTTGTTTACTGCGATTTACCTTATTTTGTGTTGATAAAGCCTGCACAAATTCGATGATATTACAATAATTTTTTGACTCAAAAAATATGGATAAAATTTTATGTTTTAAATACCTTGAACTCATTACTACTCCAGTATGTAACAAGAAAGGCCCAATCCTCATCGCTGATGCCTATGGGTTTATTTTGCAGTCGACACTCATGAGTATCCATCGGGTCATAATTTTTTTCAAATCACTCTTCCACTCTTTGTATTTGACTCTCATACTCTGCATGACCCACGGTCTATGCTCGTCGGTGATATCAACTTTTGCCTGAAAAGTTATATTAAGTAAATGTGAAAAAAAAATTATATTAAGTAAATCACGTCCTCTACTAAATGTGAAACACATATATTAAGATGATTTTACTTTTATTCCTTCCCACATCCTATCCTTTGCATGGGTAGGAATGTCAGCCCATCTCTTGGCCTGCAATGTGGCGTGACCAGAATACCTAATAGTCGTGCCCAATAAATGCCCAAACGAGCCACCTGTTGCAGTTACTGGTTGACCTTTGTCATTCCATTCTAGCTGCATTTTCTGACCATATTCCATTCCAAAATTACCCACGCCTCGGGTGGGCCCTCTCGTACGAACGTTGGTAGAAGCAATTTAAAAAATTAAACACAAACATGTCAACGAGTATACAAGATTATAACTTTAAACAATAATAATGAGCAACTTATCATACCAGAACTACCAGGCGTCGACTGTGGGGGATTCGCCCCCTGTGAAGATGATGGGGTCGTCGACGTCGACGGGGCCGACAACGTCGCCGCCGCCGATGGGGTTGTCGACGTCAATGGGACTGACAAAGTCACCACCGCTGCTGCCACCGTCGATGGGTCCCCGACGTCAATGGGACTACTGGAATACGCCTAGACTTGTCACGTCGAGGCATTTTATATTCTAACTTCCTGCATGAATAATATTAGGTCAATGTAGAAGCACAAACATCAATTTAAATAATCAAACATCTTACAAGAAGAAAATTAAAACAAAAAAATCAAAATTACATTTAATCATCATCATCATCAATGAAAGCTTGATCTACTCCATAAGCTTCAACAACAACTCCGTCAACATCATCCCTGACCCAAGTGACATCATCATTGGAATCCATAGGATCTTGGTACATCCCAGGCTCATTTATTTAGAAAGGCTCATCTTTTGGATCCTTGATCGACTCCATATCATACGTGTCTCTTGGTTGTATTTTTACTGCAATGCGCTAATCGTCATTGGTGATGTCTTGGATATAAAAAACTTGTTGTGCTTGAGTTGCAAGAATATATGGTTCGTTGGTATTTAAAGTTTGTTTGATATTCACACAGTTGAACCCATGTTCATCTTGGTGGAATCCCCCATGATTCAGGACATCATACCAATGACATTTGAATAACACGATCCAATTCTCGCCAGGATACTGTAACTCCATAACATCAGTTAAGATGCCATAGTATTCAACATTGCCTATCGTCGGGTTTGTGTCTCTCGCGCTTGCAAAACTATTAGTCTCTGCAGTTATAAAAACTCCACTATTTTGAGTTTTCCTTCGTTTCTCTCTATCTTGTGTATGAAATCTATATCCTCTTACAATGTACCCCTTATATGAATTCACCATCCAAGAAGGACCCATAGATAACAATTCAAGAGATTCATCTATTTGCTCACCATTTAACCGCAACTATGAGACCTATTCAAATTGAAAAATAAGGTCAATTAATACATTTATTTAATACAATATATAATTACACTTATAAAGTAAAAATGTTGTATGATATCGAAACCTTACATAGTTTTTGAACCATGAAGCAAACTCCTTAATATGTTTCAGATCCACATCCCTAGGACCCAGACGTCTATTATTGGCATTGATTATTTCTTTGTGTTGCTTGTACAATAAATAATACAAACACTAAGTACCAATGTATATGAAATACATATCAGAAATAGATTCGAAACGATTACTCTTAAACAATAAATGGAGCAACTTCGGGGTAGTTCTTGAGCACGTAGAAATGAGTTTGTTGTCAGTTAAGGTCGCTTAGTATCTGTGAAGTTGCCTTCCCTACAACACGGCCAGTTCCCGTGAAAATGGATAACTTCCCATGTGATTCAGCATTAACAGCATCGCTATTCCGTTGCGGTCGATTGAACCTTGTCTCAACGTCATGTAAGTATCTTGAGCAAAATATTAAAGATTCTTCACATATATACCCTTCGGCAATTGAACCCTCAGGATAATTCTTATTTCGAACATATGTCTTTAGCCTTTGCAAGTACCTCTCGATTGGATACATCCATCGATATTGCACTGGTCCAGCCACCTTGGCTTCACCAGCTAGATGAATGGGCAAATGCACCATAATATCAAAAAAGGTCGACGGAAATATCATTTCCAATTTACAAAGTGTTATTGCAATCTGTGATTCAAGTTGTTCCAATTCTCTCACATTCAACACCTTGGAACATAACTGTTTGAAGAACGTGGACAACTCGATCAAAATTGAACACACGTTCTTTGGTAAGTTACCACGTATTGCAAGCGGAAGAAATTGTTGCATAAGAACATGGCAATCATGACTCTTGAGTCCTGAGATCTTGCATTGTTTGACATTAACACATCGGGAGAAGTTTGACGAATAATTATCTGGAACCTTGACCTCTTTCAAGATTTGACAGAACTTCCTTTTCTCAATTGTCGACATCGTGTGGCATGCAGCAGGTAGTAAAATTTTTTTTCGATCTGATACGGGGTGAAGTTCATTCCTTATACCCATTAATTTTATATCTAAACGAGCCTTCAAGTTATCTTTCGAACCCTCCATATTCAGCAGTGTCCCAATCACATTATCACACACATTCTTTTCAATGTGCATAACATCCAAATTGTGTCGCAATAAGAGATCTTTCCAATATGGTAATTCAAAAAAAATGCTCATTTTCTTCAATTTCTTTGGTAACTTGCAATCATCTATTTTTCTCTTCCTCCTAGTTTTATCTTTATCTGTCTTACCAAATATGATCTGCTCATACTCTTGTAACTGATCGAGCACATCCTCATTGGACAATGGTTTTGGTGGATAACTCAATTCCTTTTTGCCATTAAACGACTTTTTGTTCTGTCGAAATTTATGATCAGGTGATAAGAATCGACGATGTCCCAAGTAACATTCTTTATGTCCTTGCAATCTAACCGAACAAGTGTCCTTGTGGCAAGATGGACATGCAAGTTTTCCTTTAGTACTCCACCCTGACAAGTTCGCAAATGCAGGGTAGTCGTTAATAGTCCATATGATTCCTGCACGACATCGAAAATTTTCTTTTAAAGAGACATCGTATACCTCAAATCCATCTGTCCATAATTCCTTCAACTTATCTATCAACGGTTGCAGGTACACATCAATGTCATTCTCAGGAGCTTTGGGACCAGGAATAAGCAATGTCAACATAAAAGATGTTTGCTTCATACACATCCATGACGGCAAATTGTATGGAATAAGAATAACGGGCCATGTACTGTGAGGAGTGCTCGTATAACTAAAAGGAGTGAAGCCATCACACGCTATCCCAAATCTAACATTCCTCGATTCTGAAGCGAACAACGGGTATTTCTGATCTAAAGTTTTTCACACCTTTGAATCTGCTGGATGCCTTAATACGTCATCTTTTGTACGACCCTCAGCATGCCATCTCATGCGTTCAGATGTTTTTGAACACATAAATAACCTCTGAAGCCTTGGTTTCAACAAAAAATAACGTAAAATCTTTGCAGATATTTTCTTATCATCTGTGGATGAAGTGGAAGCCTCTTCAGTAGATTGATGTGTCACCGGTTTTCATCTAGAGTCACCACATATGACGCATTCATTCGCGTTCTTGTGTTCTTTTCAGTATAACATGCAGTCATACGGGCACACATCTATTTTCTTGTAATGCATGCCAAGATCTCGAAGGATCTTCTTTGATTCATAATGATTCTTGGGCAACGTTTCACCAACAGGAAGTGTCTCTTTTAACAAATCAAGCAACATGGTAAATGATTTGTTACTCCATCCGTTGAGGCACTTCAAGTGTAATAATCGTACAAGGAACGTTAGTTTTAAAAATTTAGTGTAACCCGGGTACAGTTCAGTTTCGGCATCCTTCAACAATTCATAAAATTTACTTGCTTCCCGATTTGGCACAGTCGATCCAGTCTCAGTTGATTCATTATCCTCTTCATGATCAAAGTCCGTTATGTATCTTGTAACATTCCTTGCATATCATCACCTTCATCAGCCTCATCACTCATATATTCAGGATCATACATACTCTCTCCATGGTACAACTAGGTGGTATAATCCGACATTATCCTAATAAATACTAAGTCTGAATATACTTCTAGACGATCCTTTTTGAATGCATTACAACACTTTTTACATGGACACTGAATCTTGTCCCCAAACCTTGAACGAGAAAATGCAAAATTCAAGAATTGTCCTACTCCGGCTAGATACTCAGGGCTATTTCTTGGGTTTCCAACCCAACTTTTATCTATCGGCATATCTCCTTCAAAGCGATATTACCTTCGACCAAAATTAAACACATTGTCATACATAACTCAAATGCACACGTATCATGCATCCTATCTCCTCTCTAATGGGTGGGTTGATCCTATCCCACTCAGGAATACATAATCTCCGTTACACTCAATAACCAAGTGCTTATTTTCATTTAAAGGAAAATTTTGGCAGCATTTCCCCATAGTTCTCCAAGTACACGATTTAGACTAGAGCAAACATGCTACCTTGTCTAAATATGTACCTAGAGAACAAGAGGAATGCTTGCCGAAACTGTCATTCAAATAGAAATAAACACTTTAACTACTGACTGTACCAGAGATTATACATTCCCAAACTGTCCAAAAGGGACAATTCAAGAATCAACAGCAGACAATTTTAGAATCTCATCACAATTAAGACAAAAATGTTGTTTACTTGAATTTAGTCCGAAATGAGAATCAAATGTCATAGTTTACAACTAATGTCCCAAAAAGTAATAAGACACAAAATTGTCACACAGTGATTCTCGAACGGGAGATCTAAGGTTCAATACATGTATGTGCATTATGTATGTATATGCACCATTCACATAATATACAACATTAACTAAAGAAAATTTATCAACCAAACTATGCTAACAATAAAGGATATTCAGTCAAAAAAAGAAAGGATAGTCCACCCTTGAGATCATCGACATATTCCCACAAAATAATGAACACGATACGGTAAATCATAAATGAGCAAGATATAGTAAATCATAAATGAGGAAGATATAGTAAATTATAAATGAACAAGATATGTCGATCATATGCTATAAGAAGGTAGATCATATCTTATGAGATGTGAGCATTATTAAATTTAAATAAGTAGAAAGCAATTGATTTTAAAATCAAACATCATGTTCTATAGCTCAAATAAAAAATCTAAATTAGTGGGGTATGAAAGGCATTCTTAGCCCGCTAGGGGGGCATTTGGGGCATCTCTACCATAAGGCCAATGGAGGTAGACCCAGAAAGCCCCAAGTGGGAGAAGGCCCCAGCCCACCAACCACATGGATGTTTAGCACATCCCCTTGTTGGATATACAAACCTAACTTTTTAGGTCTGATTCTAGCCGTTGGATTCAACCATGTTTTTGGAGTTGTAAATACAATGGGTAAAAATCATCATTCAAGCTGATTTTTAGTGTGTTTATCCACCAATAGGTGGGCTGAACATCCACAGTCATTAGGCTCAAAAATAATTTATGTAGGGCCACAAGAGTCCTATTCTCGATAATTTAGCTGCACAGGACCCTGGTGCAATCGATGTAGAGGATACTCGTTGCCCTACATAGATCATTTTTTGGGTCCAATCAATCAGTCATTTAAGGCATTTCCCAGATATATTTTCTAGAAAGAATTTCCGTGTAATCAAACACGCCTAAGGATCTGATGGCACATTATTAGAGATAATAGACCGTAGTGATGTTTATCCCATCCCTAGGTGGACCTACATACTAAAAATCAGGTTGTTTAGTTATTTCTAATCTTTAGATTTGAGTACCCCAAATAATGGTAGATATCTCATAGTTAAAAATCAACCCATAAAAGACACGAATCCAATGGTTATAAATCACTAATACCGTATGGATATTTATCCCAACCCTAGGTGTACCTACATACTAAAAATAAGGTTGGTTGGTTATGTATAAGCTTTCGATCTTCATAACCCAACTAATGATAGAAATCCAACGGTTAGATACATCCCTAGGTGGACTTACAAACTAAAATCAGGCTGATTAGTTATCTCTCAACTTGGATCTTTGTACCCCCCAACTAATGTTATATATCCCACGGTTAAAAATCAACCCATAAAAGACATCAATCAAACGGTTACAAATTTGTAATCCATTGATGATGGACCACAATATGAGCCATGTGGCACATTAGGAGAGAGCACGGACCATATGGATGTTTGTCCCATCCGTAGGTACATGCTAAAAATCAGGCTGATTAAAAATTTCTAACCTTTGGATCTAAGTACCCCAAATAACGCTAGACATCACACAGTTAAGAATCAACTAAAAAAAAATACACCAATCCAACTGTTTCAAATAACTAATCTTATTAATTTTATATTTATAGGTCCACCTAGGGATGAGTGTGAGAGTTGGAGCCCGATAAAAATTCCTTTGAATTTCTCGCCCGAAAATAGAATTCCAAGAATTAGAAGTTTAATTAGAAGTTTCTTCTCCCCCTAAAACTTCTAATTCTGGGAAAATCACTGAATTAGAAATATAATTTCTAGAATTTGGTCCTCCCAAACGCAGTAGGAAAATATCATTTTCCTTGGGAAAACACAATTGTCCATCGTTAGACAGCCATTTTAAATTTGTATAATTTTCCCTAATAAACCATTTAAATCTAGATAATTTTCCCTACTAAGCCCAAAATTCATTTCCCATCTAGATGGGTGAGAATTCATTTCCACCTGAAATACGCCTTTATTTTCTCACATGATTGAAATATGTCTTCTCAATTACAATCACCAAAAGCCCTAAAATAACAGGATCCGTTACAAGGCACAATAGGGAGCCATGTGGCATACTATTAGAGGACCCTGACCATATGGATGTTTGGCTAATCCCTAGGTGGATCTACAAACCATAAATCAGACTGAAAAAAGAGATCAACCCATGAAAATAAGTCCAATTCAACGCCTAGAAATCACTAATCAGACTGATTTTTTGTTTGTAGGTCAATCTATGGATGTTTGGCTAATCCGTAGGTGGACCTAGAAACCAAAAATATGCCTGAATATACTCAAATTCCAACTAGTTGAGATCAACCCATGAAAATAAGTCCAATTCAACGCCTTAGAAATCACTAATCGGACTAAATTTTGATTTGTAGGTCAACTTATGGATGTTTGGCTAATCCTTAAGTGAACCTAGAAACCAAAAATCAAAAAATACTGCTCAAATTCTGACTAGTTGAGATCAACCCATGAAAATAATACCAATTCAACACCTAGATATCACTATAATCAGACTGATTTTTGGTTTGTAGGTCGACCTATATGGATTGGCCAAACATCCATACGGTCAGAGTCCTCTAAGAGTGTGCCGTGTGGCTCCCTTATTGTGCCCTCTAACGGATTTTAGGGCTATCAATGGAGCCCTCATGGATTTCGAGAATTACTGACCATTATTTAGGGTATAAAGACCCAAAGGGTTGAAAGAGGGAGAGGGAGGAGAATACGTACTAGAGAAACAACAGCAGCAGTAGCAGCAACATGCGGCAGGATGGGCAGTGGTAGCAGCGGCGGTAGGCGGCGGGATGGGCGGTGGTAGCAGCGGCGGTATGCGGTGGTGGTAGCAGCGGCGACGCTTGAAGAAGCAAGCCAAGAAAGGGTTTTAGGAGGAGAGGGGTTTGGAACTTGGGAGGAAGAGGAGAGGGGTTTGGCGCGAATGGAATGGGAGGGCCTTTTTTTTATTTTATTTATACTTAGTATTTTACGGACGGCCACGTCACCATCGGTATAAAAGGTTTTTACCGACGGTCAGATGCATGACCGTCGGTACAATATATTTTACCAACGGTCAAGTGCCTGGCCGTCGGTACAAACCTTTTATACCGACGGTCAAATTAAAAAATGTCACTATAAACCCTAAAATTTCCCTCCAACTTCTCCCGCGTTCCTTGACATTGTTTTTAGGGGTGGTCGGACTTGTCACCGTCGTTATAATGACCAATACCGACGGTTATATTTGGATGTCGGTAAAAAACCGTCGCTATAAGCCAGCTTTCTTGTAGTGTATGGATTGAATTGTCGATGGCATTGAACCCTTCATATCTTTTAATTTGTTTGCTCACTAGCTGCTACTTAAGGCATTAAGGCATTAACATACAAGTGTATCCTTGATAAACGTATGGTGTATCACATTTAGCTTACTCATGGGTTTTATAATTATGGATCCTCCATGTTTTAGATATATTATGGCGTTTCAGATAACTATCAAGGATTCTCTATTGACATCTCTACTCAGGTAAAAGAGACTTTGCATTCCAAATCCAAGTCTTTTGTTGTAACATTTAAAGAAGAGTTCATGCATTTAAGTGATGACTATAGTTGTGCTTTCAATTTCCGTCTAACCAAGTCGAAAATCTTTTGGTTAGATTTAAAGAATTCTTTCATTGGGGGTCATGTATAGAGAGGCAAATGGCATTGTAGTAGGGGAATTTTGGAGGTCTTTGTGAACGGGAATCAATGAAATTCTTTCCCTTTGACCATGTGAGAATGTAGAGGATGGGGATTGCAAATTGTTTTAACACCGTTTTAGTGGGTTTCTTAGCATTTTTTTTTCTCTTTTCTTGTCTTTTTCTTTTTTTTTTTTTCTTTTCCCGGATTGCTTTTAATAAGAGATTTTTTGCCTTTTTTTTTACCCTGTTATATTATGTTTCCTTTCATTTTTTTTTCTTTTGTTTCTCTTTTCTTGCTTTTTCTTCTGTTTTTTCTCAGATTGCTTTTAACGAGGGTTTTTATTTAAGTATGCTTCTGAAACACCCTTACTTCTGTCTTGCACTCGAGATCCTCTTAATTATTTTGGTCATATTGTTTGGGATTGATGCTTCTTTGATGTATTTTTCCATTAGGTTGGTCGATTGGTGGTCTCTAATAGTCATATTTGAGCATTGGACCGTCAAAAATTCTAGAGGCTCCACTTTGATATATATTTGTTGGCAGATTGAGCCTTTAATCTCATTTTGTTGTTTCTTTTACGGTACTTCGGGTATGTGGTATATTTGTAGTTGTGAAAGTAGATCACTCTCAAGATTGTTGTTCGTGATTTCTTCAAGTCTATGCAAATTTTTCATGGGCAGCTGGATTTCGCATTGGAGAGCATTGGATTTCTTATTTGCTCCTATTAAAATGCTTCCATCCATGTAAAGCACAAAGCGTGCAGTTTACTTGGACAAGTGGGAATGGTTTAAAATAAGATTTAGTGGCTGTTTAGTAAAGAAGGTAAAGAAAGAAAGCCGTTGCCATGATAGTCTAGAAATTGAAGATAAGGTTAGTTTATGAATATAATTTGAAGTTGTACCATGTGTTGAGCTTAATATAGAACTGCATCCTAATGCTTCATCACGGAAGATGATCATACCATATCATAAATTCAGAATACCTAGGCATCATTTTAACTCATTACACCCTCACACACCCAATTATGATAGTTCTCTAATTCACATTGTTGAAATGCACTTGGACTAGTATCTCTGATCAACATTACCAGCGTCAGCTTCTAGTAGAGAAGAATGTTCTTGCGTTAATTTTAAGAACCTCCTAGGTGTTCTTTTATAAACATGCTGATGTTCTTTCGTCACATTGATCCCTACTGTTGAACTCAGTGCCCTAGAATGTGACCTTTGATGTCCAGTACTGATTGCCAAAATCAGTGCCAAAGCCCCAATCAATGCCAAATCCTACTCCACAACACCCTTAGATGAAATTTGCAGTAAAAATAAAAAATATAATGTTAAAAAATAATGATCTTGCTATAAATAAATACATCTTTCTTTGAGTCGATACCTACACTAAGACCTAAATATTCAAAGGCATGCCTGAAATAGAAAACATAACTGTGTCCGTAAACAAAAAAACGTACTCCCTTTTACTTTTGTCACTGCATGAAGTCAAGGATATGCATATAGTTAGCTTAGACATTTTTCAAAATCTCAAGTATAAAGTTATCTCTTATATAGGAATAGGCATCCAACTCTCTTTCATAGTTTTGCTTCTGTTTCTTCTTATTTACTATTTGGTTTTAATGGGTAGGTTTTCTTTTATCTCCGTAAATAAGCTTTTAGTGATTAAGAATAAACTATATAGCGATCTTAACCATCCATATTAACAATGTTATAGTGTATCATGGGTAACTGAGATTGATTGTATTAATGACCTAAAGTTGCAGCACATGAGACTGTTCAATTTTCTATGTGAGGTGATATGTTGCTTCTATACATTTTGAATGCCGAAGGCACTCGAATTTATCTAGGCACACTTTGTCGCAGAATACTATTGTTGGCATGGGTCATTTAGGAAGTGGGTTTGAATGTTGCAGGCACCCGTTTATGCAAACACTTTATTGGGGAGTGTCGTTGGCATGGGTCATCCCCTAGTAAACAACATAACATAAAAGTAGAATCGGATAACTTCCGCAAGCTCTGGCAATGTTTCTGAATCTGCAAAACTCATCCTCATTAGTGTTTTCTAACCCCACGTTTATAAAGAAATAGTGAAAATACTCTAATCCAATGATTAGAAATCTATATTCAAGTTATTTTTTGTTATGTAGGTCAAACGTTGCTTGCTATAGCTCATACAACCAAATCACATAAGTTCTAATAGCCAACACAACAAATTAAGCTAGCATAACACTATCTCGTACGTGCCCATGTCACTTTCAGACAATAGGTAGGAAAATTGGATGTATTCCAAGGTCCTTGCTAACACTTAGGTAACGTAGGAAATACATGTTGACATATTAGTAATAAAAATAAAATTTTAAATGAAACAACATTCAAAGTTTATTGTGCTTTCCAAATTCCAAAAATCTCTGACTTACCACAAATAAGTTGTTTTCCAAATTCATCTTTTGAAACAATGCATACCACCAAGCTATTAGCTTCTCCATTAGGGAAGAAAATTCCTTTTTCAGTATGATTAGTCGTAGTCTCATTTGGGATCTCTCTATGGGGAAGTGCTTCACAGATAACTTCTAAGGCCTGTAGGAGAATAAAAATAGCAGTATAGCAACAGCTACAAACAGGAATAAATCAAGTAGAATGTGCAATCAAAACTAAAAGATGGTTGGCTAATAACATATGCAAGTGTCAAAGATATCCTATTAGGACTAAACTCCAAAGATATTCAACAAAGTTGATAAGCTTTCTCAAGGCATGAACTATTTACATGATTGAATCCTCTACAAGTGAACCCACCTTGTTGTCATCATCCAAATTGAGATTTGGTAGAACCGTAAATGTAGATTCTTGTAAACCCTGTCTTTGTCAAAATCGAAATCAACATACAATCAGATGCAATAAGAAAACACCATACTCAGTAAAAGGACAATAACTTATCTACAAGACTAAAAGATTCCCCCAACATGCCATAAATTAAGTATAACAAAATCATTAAATGTCGCGACCGAACTTGGGACACATGAGCCGACCCAGAAGAATATGGATCGACCTAGGTATCCGAGGTTGAGGCATGAGGTGTGGATTAAAATAATGTGAATGAAATAGTGAGCATGTGTCTAAGTCAACATACAAGTCAAAATGAACCAATCTTATGATGATAAATTTCATAAACGTAAATCTGAACCTTTTTCTTGATTATATTCCAAATGCCAAATAACAACCTACTGAGATAACTAGAAATTCAAATGATTGAAAGTAAAGCTTAAAAATATTCTCTAATAAAGCAATAAATATACTAATATATTTCAGATTTTATCACTAATCCAGTAGTCCATCCAGTATATCTGTAAAAATGTCAGAGTAGGTTGAGTTTTCAACAACTTAGTAGGTTTCGCTCCACCACCCATACTTCTATGGGGATGAGCAGTTAAAATATGATAAAAAACATACAATGATCGAAAAGTGTATGAATTCTATCGATAATCAAATAACTAGACTCATCGGATAAATTTCAAAACCCCAATGAGTCAAAATAATAATGAGAGTGCATGGTTGGACTAAACAAGTGGCTTTCTTACAGGCGGGCCTATGCCGTTAATTCCACCACATGAATTTAGGGATGTTTCAGGTCTTTCACCATTAGGAGCAGGATGTCTTAGTTACTTTTTAAGCATGTTCTCGAAATTCAAGAGAGCATCCGAGGGCTCGTGGTCTTATAATACATCAAAACCCTCAGAATGATAACAATGAAATAATAACAACCAATGCATCTCCAACAATAATTAATAATCGAAGATAATATCCAATAAACAACCATGTTTCAATACATGCAGATAAATCAACGAAAATGCACGAGATATACATACTTTTCAACATAGATTGAAATAAATTGTCTATTTTAAATGCATGCATTAATAATATAATAATGAAAAATGCATCCATAAAAATAAGAGATCGGGAACAGAATCCTACCTTAGCTTCACTATCTGCTTAACTTTAAACTCTCAACTTTGCTTCTTTTGCATAGATCCGAATCGAAGGTGATCACACCTTCAATAATGTAGATGGCTTAAATTGCATGTAACACATAAAATTTTTAATCTCTTATTTTCTTTTTTAGTATGTAATAACTCTTAAATGTGTTTAGTGGTTTGCACTAGATCGTGTGGTTAACAATGTCTTGGACCGCATTACCATATATCGATTAATTGTATCCCATTACACAAATTGGCTTTGGGCGATCGTGGGCTTTGGTGTATATACTCATGTATTTTTCTTAAATTTTCTACGACTATTAGAATAATGGATCCTAATTCGTTGAGCGTATGACATACACAAGTTCACCACATTACATTAGATAAAATAAAAATCAGTTAACGAATATCATAGTATATAATATATTTACTCCTGTGTTTATGTACGGTCAACAAATAATGCTTATCAAACTAACCCATAACCTCAATATGGGATAAATCATTTTTAATGGCTCAGCAAAAATGGTTACCAAAGCATGCAATAAGAAGATGAAAACAACATAGCTTATGACGGCTTGTGACAAGACCCAAACAAGAAACAAAAAAGTTTATGGGGACGAATCAAAAGTAAACAAAAAAAAAATTACCCGGACAAGAGTGGTTGGCAATTGAAGAAGTCGGATATTGATCACACGGTGGTTGATAGAAGGTACTTGACGATTAAGGGTGGGGATCTCCAAGGGTTGACGACTGCAACTATTTTGGTTGCAGCTCCTCCAATGGCCGAATGGTGTGTTGAGTGGGGGCATCAATCCCTATGGTGCTTATATAAGGTAGGTTTCGTTTGGTGTTTAGGAATGGGCCATGGAAACCTAATTCCACGTATTGAATGAGGGAATGAAAAAAGGTTTGAATGGGTCACACGGTCATGTGATGTAGCTTGAGGAGGTTTCATTAGAAAAATGTTAACAAAAGGTTTAAATTGAAATGGAAATATATATATATATATAGGTTAACACCAGTTTGATTATTATAAAACTAGTTAACAAAGATTTTTGGGGAGATTAGGTTGGGAAGGGGATTAATCGGTCTAGGCATTGGGTTTCGTTTATTTAAAAAAAAAAAATGAATCTTTGTAAAGTAAAGGTGGGATGGTTTGGGTATAGTATATACATATATTTTAATAGTTAATAAGCATTGATATATAACATGTATTTCTGTAAACTATAATGTTATTCATATATATTGATGATCTATTAATCTATTTAAGACATGTACAATATTTTTTTTTATAAGTAATACATGTATAATATTATAATTATAACATACCATAGAAACTAAAATTGATGTAGGGTGCAATAAATATTGGGACCGGGTATGTATGATACGTAAATAATATACACACGTAGGGTGCGATAAATATAGGGACCGTGCAAGGCATAAGTAAAAATGTCCGTAAAAATCAAAATAAATACACCAATTATATTTAAAATAATGTGCTATGTAAATGGGACTCAAAACAGTCCATAAGATGTGTGGGCCTACTGAGCCCATGTGGGCCCACATGAAACGACCCTAAAACTTCAAAATTTCAATTTCTCCGGAATTGGACAAAATTTCATGTGGCTAATATAATGGTTAGATGATTGCGTTTCATAAAAAAAATGTGTGAAAAAGGATCTTAAAAATTTAAAAGGTCCAAAATATCCTTTAAGGGTTTTACATTAAAATCTAGAATGTAATAAACCAAAAATGAAATAAATTATATTGATATCTTTAGAAAACGAAAGGGTTCTTGTAGAATGTAAAAAAAATCGTACAATCAGCTGGATTGGTAAAAATTACCTGGTGTTTGGTTAAGGAGAGGTGTATACATCTTAGAGAGGGGCTCCACGGAGAAGAGCAAGTTCTACTTTCAGATCAATTTACCTCTGGTTCAGATTTTCAGAAAACTTGAAGTAGATCGAAGAAATACATGAGCAAGGGGAGAAGGAGAAATAAAGTATAAGAGAAGAGACATTCAATGCTAAATCCTTATGGTTTATAGACCGTGGATGACAATGGCTTGTAGGGTCAGTTTCCGCTATGCGAAACCCGTGACAATGGATTTAGGGTTTTGAAAATAGGATTTTTCCGTGTCGTTGGTTACGGAAACCCAGATTCAACACATTTGTAAACTATAAATTATCCGAGATTATTCCTACAAAATATAGAGATTTGTATAGGGCTTTGTGTCGGATGTCGATCCGCACTCGGGATTAATCACATTAGTGTAATAGGACACATAAAATGACAAATTTTTATCAGAAAAACTTGAAGAATATGGTGAGGTGAGAATGGTGGATTGATTTAAAATATTTTTTTAGTGATTTTAGAGAGAGAAACTATCAAGAATTAGAAACAATTATATGCATCAAATACCCGAATCTCAACATGATAACTGAAATACTAAAGTTCCACAATGAACCTCAATTTATTCATCAAATCAAAGTATGGCTTACAAATTTTCAAGCAAACATTGACAGAACAACCAACTTTAATTAGAAAGCAAATAAAAGAGATACATTTAGAAAGAGAAAGAAGAGAGTAGAGAGAGAAATTAGAAAAAGAATGTGATTTTAGAGAGAGAGAGAGGAGGGACATGCTAGAGATAGGGGGAGAGAAAAACACCATTAACACTTACCAGAAAGTTAGCCCAAGGTGAGGTGTAAGAGATGCATGATGGGTGCCCGGAGTGCCTCCAAGTGGGGGAGAAGGTGCTGTTGCAGGTGCACAACGTGGTGATGGTGGAGAGAGGGAGGATCAAGGAGATGCAGGCCGATACTTGTTGCTCTACTGAAGGGGGATTCACACCAGCAAGATAGAGAACATGTGGTGTTGTTGGTGGTGCGTGGGCGGAGCAGATGGTGGCAAGAGGCGGTAGAGTTAAAGGCGGACAGGAGCGGTGGGGGGATGAGTTGCTGGTCGGTATGGTTAGCAACCACCGTGTGGAAGTGCAGGCGGGGCTCTTTGCCGCACAGACTGGAAGGAGATGCCAGGTTCGTGCGTGGAAGCTCTGTGAAGGTGCTAGTAGAGGGCACCACGCAGCAGGCAGCGATGGTGGTGGTGAACAGGGCAGGCTGAAGACCAGCTGGCTGGAGTTGCAAACCTGCAACTCCGGCGTTGGTGAAAGAAGGAGAAGAAGAGGATGGATGACAGTCTAAGAGAGGGGAGGACGATGGTGCGGGTTGCACTGTCGTGCTTGCTGCTGGAGCAGTTGCCGGCCCTGTTTACAAGAAGAAGTAGAAGAAGAAGAAGAAGATGAAGAACCAGTTCGCCGGAGAAGAGAAGAAAGAAGAAGAAGAGGAAGAAGAGAAAGTCGAGAAAAGAATGAGGAGAAGGTGGAAAACGTGGGGGGAAGGTTTTGGGGAGAGAAAGGAGAAGAAGGAGGGGGATTAGGGTTCAAACGAACCCTTCTCCTTCCCCTTTTAAAGCTCCCTATTTCCTCTAATGGAAATAGAGATTTTTTTGAAAATAAAAAATAAGAAAAAAAATATATATATATATATATATATATATATATATATATATATATATATATATATATATATATATATATATATATATATATTTTTTTTTTTTTTAAGTAAAACCCTACTTTTCTTTGGGGAATTTCCCCATTTAGTGGACCCCCCATTTTTTAAAATTTAATTGAAATTATTTTGAAATTCACGGGGTCCACTAAATGGTCGGACAGCGGGTCGATCATGATGGGCCCGGCTACTGGCCCGCATGGAATGATGATGTCCATCGTCTCACAAGATGATGTGACAGACAATCTGATGGCGATCGGATGGATGGTGACTTGATTGGGACCCAGATTGGTAGATCGACGGATCTAGAGAGATCCAACGGTCCGGTGGAAGATCCAATTGTCTGATTGAAGATCCAACAGTTAGAAAGCTAAGGGAGATGAGACAGAGCCAATGGGCAGGAGTTCTGGGGTTAGGTCAGTAGATTCGAGGACCGAGAGATGAAGAGAGAGAGAATAAGGAGAGATAAGAGAGAAAATATCAGAAAATGGAGATAAAAGTATTTGCAGAGGGTCTGGAACCCTGGTCTTCACTGTGACCATCCTCACGCTTCTCCAGTAGAGTAGACTATCATTCCTTGCTGACTCATGTGGCTTTAAATGCTTTGGTCCGCCTCTTGGTCATTGGTTCTCCTGCTCTCTTCGTTCTTTAGGCCAGCTTTTTCGTCCTCTTATTCAGCCCATATTTGGCCCATATCTTCTAGTCATAGCATGTGGGCTCTTTAAGCTTTGATAATGGGCTTTCCTGATCGATGTGGGCTCGCAAGTCTCGAGAATTATCCCATCGGGGTTTCCTGCGACAGAAGAAGCGCGTAATGAGACTTTATCAGAACAACTCAATGTCTAGACTTCCAAAAATGTGTTTAATGCATGCAAATATACCATTTCGTCCAGAAAAGTGTGTTCTACGCAACAAAAGAGACTCTTACGTAGAAAAGTAGATAAATAGAGCATTTTAACATAGGAGAGTGTGAAAACGCTTAGAAGATAACAGTGGAAAATACGCACTTTTAAGCGAATATCGGGTTTTGTACCCTAGGTCCTCAACCCACCGAGACCCACCGAGAGAGAGAGAGAGAGAGAGAGAGAGATACCTGAGAGGGAGGTAACTGAGAGACGGATGTCTTGCAGCACAGGGAGATAGACAGAGGTCGCAGCACTGTGGAGAGGGGAGGGTGAGAGCGCACTTTAGAGGAGAGGCTGGGTGAGAGGCACAGTGGCGAAAGAGTCTAGAGAGGCTAGGTGAGAAAAGAGACTTGAGAGTGGTTTTGCCAAAACCCCTGTTACTTGAGAGAGGTTGCGAAAAAATGGGCGCCTGTGGGTTTCAGACTGACAACAGCAGGAGACAGAGACGGAGACGATAAGAGAGATACCCCCTTCTTCTTCTTCTGCTTCTAACGATAGAGAGGAGTGGACTTATTCTGCTTCCTTTGCTTTTGACGACACAGTGGAGTGGGTTTTAGATGGAGAGGAGTGGTTTCATACAGATAGGAGTGGGTTGGGTGAGTTCAAAAAATAGCGCAAAATTGAGCACCAAAAAATAATTAGGAACCAACAAATCACAACCGTCTGTTTGTAGTGGGTCTCAGCCACACTACTTATGAGGGAAGACAACGTTTGTGCTTTGTTATATAGATTGCTTTATGACCATGATTACAAGGAAGAACCATAAAAATGTGAATCTTTGTCTTTCTTTTTGCCTCTTTCTAGAATAGCTTCCATTGACTAACAAAAATGATCATTCTAACCCAATGGAAACAATCCAAAAATAGCTTTCAAATCGATCTTAAATTTGATGCCTTGACGACCCTTCTTTCTGATATGAAGTAGGTTCATCACAACTAAATGTTAGAAGTTGGCGAGCAATGGGCAATTGATGCTCTAGGGGTAAGAGATCTTGTGATATATTATCCTACTTTTATACATCATAAAACACCTAACCTCCGGACTATTTTCATCATTCATCAGTACAGAAAATCATTTTTTATTTGCTTAATTTAAAGCTTCACAGATTTTAGGAGCTAAAAACAATAAAAACCAACAAAAATGAAACTAAATAAAATCTGAGGATAATTTGGTGAGAACTTAACACGAATTTTGAATAAGAAATCACCCATTGATTGAGTAAATTAAAATTAAGAGAATCAAATGGAAAGAATCAAACTCTGACATGAAAACTAAATTAGGGTTAAGAACATACCCACCTTCACTGAGAGGTTGGGCTTAGAGGCACCCTGGAGGTGGGGTTTTGTCATCGACGAGAAAAGGGCAAGTGACAATGGCTTCAACGAGCAGCAATGGAGACTGATTTCGACAATGAAGACGCCAAACACTGATGGCACGCAAACTGCGACCAAGGAGAATCAACCATGAAAAAACATGAAAAGAGTGATGCAATCCCAAATGTTATGATCGCTAGTCGATCGCATCTCTACTCTCTACTATCTAAGCTATTTACTCTAACTGTAATTAACTAGAATAAGGATTCTTCTTCATTCATTGCTTCATTCTAACCCATGGGTTACATTATATAGGCACCAAAGCCTAGAAACCTTTCCTAAACTACTTCTTGCTAAAGTAGGAACTTTACTAAAATAGAAAATCATTCATGATGGAAATTTAGTAAATAAATGAAACTACTAAATTAAGTAGTTGAATCAGGGATGGTTGGAGGAAGAAGTCATTCGGTTACGATCGGTGGAGCATGCAGTTTCGATGGTCACTGGGATGTGACCGGTGGAGCTAGTAGTTCGAATGGTCATTGGGATGCGACTGATGGAGCCGAAGGCGTGCGATCGGCGATCGGGGAAACCATAATTGGTATCCAATCTATGAAGATCTTACAAACCGCCTTTTGATGTTTAGCCAAAAGACTCGTCCGGATCATGTGCTATTGGCAGCGGAGCAGGGAACAATGGTATGTGATGCCTAGCTACTAGGGAGTTCTGCATTTAAATTTGCAACATGGCTTGAGATATTTCCTTAACTTCAGCACACAACTCATTCATGCCTTCACGAATGGAGGATTGCTCATTGCGGATTTGGTTAAGCTCATTGGAGGTGGGAATTTTGATGCCATCAACGGAAGACATGGGTACGGATCGATTGCTTTGATACCAAATGATGCGATCCTTTGAAGATAGGAGTTGAAGATCCCAAATGTTACGATCGCATCTCTACTCTCTACTATCTAAACTATATATTTACTCTAACTTTAATTAACTAGAATAAGGATTCTTCTTCATTCTAACCCATGGGTTACATTATATAGGCACCAAGGCCGAGAAACCTTTTGCTAAACTACTTCTCGCTAAAATAGGAACTTTACTAAAATAGAAAATCATTCATAATGGAAATTTAGTAAATAAACGAAACTACTAAATAAAGGAAACCATACTTAATAGGACACTATCCCATCCTAGTGATGCTACAATTGGATCGTATCAAAGAGGAGTACTTAAAGAGAGATTGAGGATAAGAGAGAGAGAGAGAGAGAGAGAGAGAGCAAACTGTTATTTTTTTTGGATGATGGGTGATAGAAGGCATTGGATAATTTTAAGCTATGGGAGAAGCATGTGATTCGATGGAGGTTTATGTGATGGTGGGCACTGTTTGAAACCCGACGGAGAGCAAAGTTGCCGCCCGTCGGAAGAGCTGTGGACTAAGAGGAGAGGATCAGTAGAGCATATATAGGTCGTTGGATGACCCGCTCTGATCAATTGCATCAAGAATTTTATGCATCCAAATTGTTTCCATAAGAGTTTGAAAATTAGAAAAAACTATGTTAGAGAAGCCCCTCAAAATGCCATGTGACAAACTCTTTCAAGCGCCTTGATCACACGAATGTTTGGTTCACCTGTTGCTGGAACTAGACACAAAAAATCTACTTCGTTGGTGATTTTCTAGTCATGGGATTTGAGCACTTTGTCATCATGGGCTTGTTATTCATCCATATAGGACTGTTCAGTAAGCCCATGATAAAAAAAAGTGCCATCCATTGGCTAAAAATACCAATCGTTTTATTTTTTATGTGTATATCTGCCAAGATATATGCCAAATATTCATGGGTCAGTGGGCCAAAAGAATATGCCACGTGGTAATTTGAGGGATTTCTGTATGGAACTCTTGATACTGAATTCTGTAGCAAAAAACGGTCACTAGAGTTGAGTGGACCGTGGACAGGTCACGTGAAACCAACTTTAAGCTGTTGGGTAGGGCTGTCAATGGATCGGGTCACTCCAATGATCCGGAGACTCATATTTATGGCTCAAGTTTTTCACCCAGACTATCCAACCGTGATTTATAGTGCTGAGCTGGATTTCAAGAATCCAAGGCTTAGAGTTTTGGTGAAAATTTTGAGTCCACAGTTCCCAAGCCATATTGTATTGGGTCGGGATCCGAGGACAACCATTTTTAACAACTTTTTTTTAGAACAATTTGGCGGACCACATGGAAGATGATCTCTACGGTGAGGAGATCATCCTCAAAAAAATTCAAATCATTCTGATATTCGTAGATTGGTTTAGAAGTTGAAGAATTATGGACCGTCTATTTTTACCGTGTAACTTGGAAACCACATTTGATTGGGCTAAAAATTTCAGAATGGGCTGATTTTTTCTTGGGGTGATCTATATGGGAGGAGATATTCCTCACCAAAAATCAGCCATTTATTCTTCTTACTATGTGGGTCTGCCCAAATGGTTGTGCCCCGATCCCTTCACACGGTTTAGAGTCAAAACCGTGTGTGGCACGCCCATCACACGGTTCACAAGATGCTCACTCACATGCAACAAACGTGCCACCTACTATTAAACGTCTTAACATTTGTTATTTGAATTAAGAATTTGCAGCTGTTATTTACTTTAAATCAAACTAGGGGTACGCGACGTGCACCTTACTCGTTTGAGCCGGCCCTAGGTGGACCTACATACAAAACAATCAGCTTGATTTATGATTTTCAAGGATTTGACTGTTATCATTTTCATTGGTTGATTTTTAACCGTAGATTTCGAACATTATTTGGGGTACTCATAGCCAAAGGTTTGAAATCACTAATCAGGATTATATTTGGTATATAGGTCCACCTAGGGATGAAACAAACATCCATACGGTCAGTTATCTCTAAGAGTGTGCCACATGGCATAGTATAATATGGCCCCTCAGCGTGCTGGACAACCTTGCCCCTACCTAGGATTTTGGTTTTAAAATAGTCATTTAATGAGGGACATATCAACGCACGTGTGAATACAGATATCACACATACCGGATTCACATACTAGATTCTCTTCAAATTTTGACATTAGAGGTCTGATTTTCTTCACCACATGTATCAAGACCTGTTTACACAACTCATTTACATGGTTCAAAATCTCGGCCGCTCCCGGTCTCGATCAGGCGATCCGGATTGGGATCGTAGCCCACTGATCCAATCCAAACCAGTCTCACCCTGAGATCACTGTTTTGCAAAGGAGTCTCACTTTGTCTCGGGTTAGATGGGCCGGTCCTGTTCTGGATTGGACTAATCCGGATCGGGATCAGAGCCCACCAATCCAGTTTCCGATTGTGAGACTGTCATCCTTGCTCATCAATCCTGACCATTTGATCAATCGGTCAACTCTTGATTGAGCCTTTTTTCTACTGGAGTAAAAGTAATTAAACCATCACAACCATCCAATCCAAAGTCAAACCCACCACCCCCCCAAAAAAAAAAAAAAAAAAAAACACACACACAACAACAAAACAAATATTAATATCTCAGCTCTTTTATTCTCTAAATACTGAATCTGAGTTACTAGTTTTCTAAATCACTCGCACATATTGCAACACCAGCTTGTAGTCTTAGGGCTCGGACTACAATATCATATATTATAATAATGGCTAATATTTCATTACATCTGAATTAACCATAGGCTATTTCTTCGTCGATCTAAGGGGTCGGCGGTGGCGGTGGCGGTGGCGGTGGCGGTCCGCCATTTAGTCTGCATCTCTCATAAGGCTTGCATGGTGTTGCTTTATTAGGGCTGGGACGAATACAATTAGAGTAATTTTTTCCATTGCATATAGGACGATTAGGATTAGAAGTCCCGGGGGTGATGGGCTTTTTTCCCACAGCATCCTCGGGCTTGCCACTCTTCTCTTCTGCAACAACCATGATATAGTAGATTAATATTGCAATATCAGAAAATAAAATAATTTAAATTACTTATAACTATAACTTATTAATTAAGCTAAATAAGCAGACAATTATCCCTTTTATTTTTTATTTTTTATATTGATCATGTTTATATCCTAATTAAATTCAAATCGAAACACACAGCATTTTTGGATATGGAAAAACCAGGATATAATTCATGGAAATTAAGCTAATTAGTACTCACTGGTATGAGGAGTCTCGCGTAAGTCACTGTCAATAATTTAAAACCTGGATCGGCCATTGATTTGTGGACTGGCTGCGTACTGTCCCGATCTTTTTGATTTTTTTTTTTAAGTATAACTAATTTTAAGATTTCTGGGTTGATAATGTCTAGCTAAATCGTTTTGTAAATCGATTTGCCTGTACCAGTATGATTACAATGTTTGTGTGCCGCTATCTCCCATGGGACGAAGAGAATCGAAATCAAGTCGATGCAAAAGATTAAAAAAAGTGAATATGAGCAATATTTATTTATACTGAAAAATATTGATGAGAACTAGCCCAAACGTCAGTCCATTCTGATACAACTAAACAAGGTTTAAAAGGAGGAGTTAAAACCGTATAACAGCCTGGGGGCATTGCCGTTTTTTTCCGTTATAACGCCCATTGTAAGGAATTTTAACTCACAGGAGTAAAAACAGAAAAAAAAAAAAAAAAAATTGGGGAGAAAAAGCGGAAATAACCGGTAAAAAAATGGTGCTAAAATTCAAAATTTGAATTTTTAATTTAAAAAATAAAATTTATAACAGAAAATAACGGGAAAAAAAACAGTGCTAAAATTCAAAATTTGAATTTTTAGTTTTAAAAATAAAATGTATAACAGAAAATAATGAAAATAACTGGCTTTTATGAGCGTTAAATGGTACATAATGTAACAGGGTAGGTCTGAATCCGTTATGGCGGCCGTTTTTTAAAACAAGCTACTACCATATGAAAATTCTACCTGATGTAAAGTAACATATAAGAGGATGTACTCACCAGTTTGGCGCTTCTCGACTAATTCTCGAGCCCCAATCTCTAAAGGGAGTAGAAGAATGGAAGCCAATAGAATGCATAGGATAAGAAATGCCTTTAGAACCATCCTTATGAAGCTATTACTTTTATATGTTAACCAGTTCATCCCACAACCCCTATTTATAGTCATCTTGCGTGTGCGTGTGCGTGTGCGTGTGCGTGTGCGTGTGCGTGCGCACGTGTGTGTGGAATAAAAGTGGAAAAAACCAAATTTGAAAAGTATGAAATAGAATTAAGACAAACCACCAATTTGAAAAGTATGAAAAAAGAATAATTTCACTAGTAACAACGCATTTTTTACGTGCGGTATTTAATATAAATTTTTTTGGTTATATTGGTATTTAATATAAAAAAATAGGGAATTTTTGACATAACCCTCACCCCCATGTTATCTTTAAAATTAGACATACCCCCCCCCCCCCCCCCAAACATTTGAAAAAGCAGACATACCCCCTATGACTCAGTCCACAGTCATTTGACCAATGTTGACCCGAGTTGACTGTCAAATTTTGTATTAGAAGACGAAAATGCCCTTGTCTTCAACCTTAAAACAAGGGTTTGGGTTTGGGCCAAAACCCAAATCCCAAATCAAACATGAAAAGAAGAGATTCGAATTAAAAATAAAAAATCATGTTGGTAAATCTGAGATTTTATTATTTTTTTTATAAATTAAGCAAAGATTGAAAAAAAAAAAAAAAAAAGCCCCAGAAAAATAGGTAAAATTCATGAGGGAATGAGATTTCGTTTTATGTATTTTATTGTAGAAGAATGAAAATATAAAATTGAGAGAACCCGTCTATCAAAAGCTTAAAATATAAATTGTTCTTATTCTTGTTTTTCATTTTTGTTAATGAAAATTTTTTAGAACTAAAATAGTATGCTTTAAGTTATTTTTTTTTTTTTTTAACCTTAGTTTTAAATTGTTACCGGAGTGGTGGCCGGCCGGCCAAGAGACTCCGGTGGGTTGGTCGCCGGTGATGGGTGACCAACCTATTGGCATCTCTTGGCCGTCCATCCACCATAGCCGTTTGATTTGGGGTTTGAGTTTTGGCTGAAACCTTTTGTTCTAAGGTTGAAGACAACAGCACTTTCATCCTTTAATAGTAAATTTGATACTCGACTCGGGTCAACATTGGTCAAATAACTATGGACCGAGTCATAGGGGGGTATGTCAACTTTTTAAAATGTTAGGGGGGGGGGGGGTCCAATTTTAAAGATAACATGGGGGTATGTCAAAAATTCCCAAAAAAATAGTTATAACATATTTAACGGTTAAAAACGGCGCCGTTATTTATGAGTATTAACTATTATTTTACAATTTACATATGAAAGAAAAAATAAATTCGAAGAAAATAAATAAATTAAATTTTTAATGCTTTTGCTGGACTTCAAACAGTAAGGTGATATTTCTCATTTTCAGGTACCAAATTGGGGATTTAGGACAACAACATTGACTCCAAGTCAATAAATCGACAAATTGCAATATGATCATACACCCTTCATGTGGTGCACATGCAAAGCTGTTGAAACCATCGAATTGATGGATGCCACATAGGAGATCACTTGTCCAAAAATCTTCCGAATTACTTATAAAAAAAATGTAAAAATTAAAATAACGTCCACATTGAATGATCCATCGGTCATTAAGCTTCCAACTGAAACTTAATACATACTTCTAGGTTCAAAACACTCATCCGGTGTTAACATGTATATCCGGCAACTTATGCTCAACAGCTCTAAAATGCGCTTCACGTCGGGTTGGAGCACTTCTAGATAGCTGCTCTTGGAGATCGAAGCTCGGGATAGCTTTGATCAGAGATCTAGATCCCTTCAATTGTAGTTGTTGGATAAAGGATGATGACTTCATAACTTTTATTGATGTCATGATTCCCATATCCAATGGATGACATTGAGGTGATATCATAATAAGTTACCAGTAGACGTATGAGAGGTAGCAATTACAAAATGTCAATTTAACTAGGTACCCATCACAAATAAAAGACAAAGAACACTGACTTAAAAAGTCAAGTAGTCCTATAAGACAATTTCACTCAGGCTCAAAATGAAGTCTAGATCAATGGCATTGGACCACTTGAAAGTCTATGAATTATGAATGGTTCCTAGCAATTCACTCTTAGCCAAGTCCTCGTCGATAGTTACTCCTGTAGACTGGTTGACTAGATTATCATGGACCCAATTTTTTTATTTTTATTTTTTATTATTATCAATTTCAATATAACAAACCATATAAAGGACTTGATCTCATCCATGGGCAAAAATTAGGGGTGTAACTCGGGAACAGATCAATTTTTTCCATCCGATAACTAGTCTATCAATTGAACAATCCAGATCGATTTTTCCTTTCATCCATTGGAGTTGCAATAAAAAATAGATAACCAGAAACTTATTGAACCTTACCATCTGGTACATTTTTTTGATGGGCTATATAACTTGAAATTCATTGACCTATTTTTTTCGCGGGGGGGTGGGGGGGGTGGGGGGGGAGATTTTATTTATAGAAAGAGAAGTACACCTAAAGAGGGTGTGTGTACCATAACCCTCAAGATGCTAAGTAATTGGAAGATACAAATTAAAAGGCATGAGCTAAAGAATACAAAGAGGCAATAAGAATAGGAGAAACACATTTAGAGTAGCATTGTGTTTGTAACCAAATAGAAGTAAGAAAATCCACAACAACATTTGCTTCCCCTTCCTATAAATATGAATAGTATTAAAGTTGAACTCTTGTAAGATAAATTCGACTTCTCTACCACCTAAACTTCAAGTGTCATGGAATCCTAGCATAGCCATCTAATTGCAAGGAATATTTTAATATTCTATTTAGCATAATTCCTTATGACATAAAACACTTTCTAACCGAACCTACAGGTCTTTTGAGGCCTTGAGAATGTCGTGATATGCATCTCTCATTGACTGCCCGAAAACTGAATACTAAAAAACTTGAAAAATGATTTATCTGAGGAACCTCATTTTGTCAGTTAAAGATCGTGCACACTAGTTAAGAAGGTAAATTGACTTAGTTGGCTTAGAAGAAATAGATTGACTTAATCTCTTAGCTAAAGAGTGTCATAGGACAAGACTTGAGTTTAGGCTTTAAAATGCATATTAAAAATGAATCATGGGGTAATTCAATCGATTGGACTACCATAGGGAAGAGATAATTTTTGTTAATAGACAGAGTACACCTAAAGAGGGGGAGAGCATGTGTCCCTTAGCCCTCAAGATGCTAAACAATTAGAAGATAAAATTAAAAGGCATGAGCTAAAAAATACAAAGATGCAAACTTAAGATCTAATTTAGGATCGGAGTTCCTATCTTATCCAATCCCAGAATGCTAGTTAATTTTATAGGAATAGGAGAAACACATTCAGAGTAGCATTGTGTTTGTAACCCAATAAAAGTAAGAAAATCCGCAACAACATTTGCTTCCCCTTCACTATAAATATGAATAGCATTAAAGTCGAACTCTTGTAAGATAAATTTGAATTCTTTACTACCAAAACTTCAAGTGTCATAGAATCCTAGCAGAATTATCTAGCTGTAATTAATATTTTCGTATTCTATTTTACGTATTTTCGTATGACATAAAACACGTTGTAACTGAACCTACGAGTTTAGTAAGGCCTTGAGGATGTCGTGGTAGACATCACTCATTGATTGCCCAAAGACTGAATGCCGAAGATCGAATACTTAGAGGATTAAAGACTAATTCATCTGAGGAATAGCATTGTCAGTTAAAGATCGTGCACACTAATTAGGAAGGTAAATTGACTTAATTGCCTTTGAAGAAATAGATCAACTCAATCTCTTGACTAAAAGCTATGTCAGGACAAGACTTGAGATTAGTGAATGAGTTTTTACTCATTATATTGAGTCGACGATTGTGGATCCTTAAGAAATTTATTTTTTTAAAATACTACTGGTTAGTCCAACTCGCTAGGTGGAACGAGAAGTGATTCTTGTATTGAATGAGTTATGGTTTGTAGATCTATGAGAAAAGTGTATATCTAAAATTTTATTGGCCTAAGCTGACTCTCTACGTGGAACGAGAAGTGATTCTTGTTAGTTGAGAATAAGTGGTAGCTTAGTTGTTTGATTATTTCACTACTAGAAAAAGTATATACGGTGTCGGTTTAACACCGACGCCATACATAATTGGCGTCGGTTTTTTATTTCTAAAAAACCGACACAATTGCTTGTGATGCTAAAACAATTGCGTCGGTTTATTTCCGACGCGCAATGGTGATAGATAGCGTCGATTTTAAATAAAACCGACGCTATATCCTAGACTATAGCATCGGTTTTAGGTAAAATCGATGCTATATTTAATTTGTGGCGTCGGTTTTTACAAAAATCGACGCTATATCCTATATTTATTATATAGAAAAATTGACGCCAAAAGTTTTATTTTTTTTATATATACGTCACCTGTTTCTGCTATTGTCGCCAAACCCACCTGCAGCATAAACCCACCATAAATCCAAATTGAAAAACTATTTATTCAAGCATGCATCTAGAGCTATATATACACCCATTTCTTACACCCAAGAATGGGACCCAATGTTCCTGAATAGAACTAGCTACAACACATGTATAGTTGTTTACAACTAACTAATTAACTATACATTGTGTAGTTGTGTAGACAAAAACTAAACAACTACAACAACTATTCAATGTCCAGTTTGATCTCCATGTGGGTAAAAGAACTAGATGTAAGAAATGGGTGTAGCTTTAGACGGACTCAATTATATATATACCCAAAAAAATATGCTTGAATCCAACAACTATAGAATCAGTCATCAATTAATAAGTACTATAAGTATAAAAATAAATTTTAAATTTATAGTATAAAAAATTATACAGATTTAGAAGAAGATATATACCTTAATTTCTCAGTAAAATAGCTAATCGTCTACAATAATATTAAAAAAATCAAAGAAAACAATTAGCTAGAGTCAAAAAATACACATTCATTAGCTTAGAGAAAAAAAGAAATGATGGCAAATGATCGATATATATACCTCTAAAATTCTCTTTAAAGAGCTCAATCTACTCAACTCTACATTCTGCCAACTCTTCCATTGTATATTTAACTTTTGATTTCATAAGATTGGCCTAATTAATTAGAAAAATAGGTAGAGATAATTAATAAAATAATTTTACTTATTAAGACGTACACATGCATCAAGAACACGTAAAAGAATAAATGGCTCATCGAATGTTTAATTGTGTCATCATAATCGGTAATGAGGTCTCGCATGTACCTCATAACAAAAAATCCAAAAGATTTCATATCTTGTTGTTTTGGGTACTACGCACAAACATGCAATTTGATATTCGTTCAAAAGCGCTTATTTTAAGCAATTATCCTTTTAGCGTTATCACACTCTCTTACGTAAAACTATCATTTTTATCAACTTTTCTATGTAAGAGTTTCTCTCATTACGTAGAATACACTTTTCTGATCAAAATAGTATATTCACATGCATTCATACGCATTTATCTGATCCACATGCAAAGTTGTTTTGTAGAAATCTTATCACGCGACTTTTCTATCGCAGAAGCACCAATCGGACAATTTTAATGGAATGCGAGCCCCACAATCATCCTCCAGAAGCCCACTATCAAAGCTTGAAAAGCCAACATGCTATAACGGGAGGATATGGGCCAAGATTCAAGAGAGTGAAAGAGTTGATGACCATGGAGTGGGCCAACTTATCAAGATTGCCACAAAGAAATCGCAGAGCTTAAAATTTAGAATATGCAGAGAACACAGTTAGATCATTGGCACTCAAAGGTGTAACTGACATGGTGACATTAGCATGCGGAATATGTCACCTTTATCCGTTCTTAGAAATGAATGGCTTGCAAGTCTGGGGAGCATGGAGAGTTGTATGAAAATAGGTCCATGGCTCAAATGCATAAACTTGTTTGACCATCACATGGCCATGATTGAAATGGTGG
This sequence comes from Euptelea pleiosperma, assembly GCA_035048495.1. Classification (NCBI taxonomy): domain Eukaryota; kingdom Viridiplantae; phylum Streptophyta; class Magnoliopsida; order Ranunculales; family Eupteleaceae; genus Euptelea; species Euptelea pleiosperma. The sequence goes on from CM068550.1 coordinate 23,928,664, forward strand.
CAGCACAAAGAAACCAAGATTGTGTGAAACATTGGAGGCCTAAAAGCACTTAAGTGAACTGGCTCAGTAGATATCAACGGTTAGATGAAGACAAAATAGAAGGTGGGACCAACACAATTGAATGGGCGTATAGATCAGAAATTAAGATAGAGGACAGCAGATCATCCTTTAAAAGGTTGCTGGACATCGATGTTTTGGTGGATAGATATGAACTAATTGATGGTGGTCGGCGAATCGTTGACAAGTTGGGCCAAGTTCATAGAGCAAACGTTGGGCCAAAAGACGTTGGACCAACGGGATGATCTTAATCTAAAGAAGTGAAGCGGATCTCGATACGGACTAGTGCATGTAGCGTGTAAAGTTCTATTTCGCACAGATGTGGACCAAAAAGAATCAATAGATCTCAAATCAAGCAATGGAAAACAAGTGGGACGTATACAATGGAAATTAGAAGGCTGGAGAGATGTGGGCCCTAAGATGTTCGGGCCATGACATGGGCCAAGTTATTGGGTTAAGGTGAGTCAAAAAAAAAATAAAAATAAAAAAAGAAGGGAGCCCATGGGTTGAAAATTAATGTGAGGCAGCAAGCATAAAGTGCTAGAGATCAAAGAGTTGTGGAGGTTTACTTTTTCTCCTAAACATGGCAACACATAATTTTCCCATTGCCAAGTGGCACTTCCCCAAATAAAGAATTGAGAACCACATCTTGTATGCCATACACCATATCACTATCTCACCTATCCCACATTATCCCATGAGAAAAGATCTCCATGAGATCCCTTCCATTTTCTCCATAACCATCCAACCGTCCACTCCATCTCAACTTCCTCCACCGCCTATCCCTAACCCTACCCTTATAAAAGTCAAAACAGCAACACCTAAAGGGGCTGCTTCATTCTAATCTCTCCCACTCTCCCACGTTTCTATCCTTAGTTGTCTTCACTAAACCCTCTCCTCTAACCCTAACGCCCCATCTTCCATCTCTTCGATTCCATATTCTCTCCCCAACCGATCTCTCTCCAAGCTGCCGCCTCCATCTTCACCCCGAACTCATCTCCACGCTATCTCTATTCTCCACTCTCCAACCCCATCGTTGATCGCCTCTGGCACCGACCCCTTCTCCTTGCTGCCCTTGTCATCGTGAAAGACTTGCTGGTGTTGCAAGCAACAACACCGGCACCTGCAAGCCATCCTCTTTCACTCAAAGAGAAGCCGTTAGCTTCTTCCGCCTTGACTAGTGCGCCTCTTAGCTGCTGCATATGCAGCCAAGTATACCGGCGAAAACCTGCAATCACCAAAACCGCCCCAGTCTCCATTGCTCCAAGCCGCCTCCCTCCATTGAAGAACGATCCCAATCGCTCTACTCTTGGAAGGCTGTCTATCCTCCATGTTTGCAGACCAATGATCTCCTCCCCCTCTTTCAAAAACCGTCTTCTTCTCCTTCTTGCAAAACAGAAAAAAATAAAAAAATAGAAAAATAAAAGAAGAAAAGGAGAAAAGAGGGAGAAAAGAAGAGAAGTGAAGGAGGGAGGAAACCGTTAGGTTCCTCTCCTTCAGATCACCAAGCCGCCCCTACCTGTTCCATCGCCCAGCCCTTTTACCGGCGATCCCATTGTCACTAGCGCCACCAGCAGATGCACCACAGCACGGCCTGCACCTTTCTCTCTTGCCGGTGTGTGCAACCTTGTTCTCCACTGTTCCTCCAGCTCGCCACACCTTTGCTGGCTGAACCAGCAAGGTGCTCATCTCCACACCAGCAACCTCCCACGTTATTGCCCTCGTCACACTCCATGGCCTGTTCATTCTACTAATTCCCTCACTATTTTGGCAACAAAAAGACCGGCAACTTGGTAAGCATCTTGATCTCTCATCTCTTCTTCGTATTCCATCAAAGAGGTAGCACCTTCTCTCCAGCTCTCTCTTCCTTTCAATCTCTTTCTCTCTCTACCTTAGCAATTTCTTGCTTTCTAGGTTAATTTTTTATATTTATTTTTTTTATAAAAATATTGGAATTGAAGTTGTAAGTTAAAGTTAACTTGATGAATAAATTCTATTTTGATTTTTTTTTATTTATATTGCTATTGATTAATAATAATTTCTCTAAATTCAAAAAGCTTGTTTTAATCCTCTCTCACCACTCTCATCCCACCATAATTTCTAGCAAATTCCATCATTTTATGTTCTTAAATTGCGTGAACTAACCCCGAGTGCGGATCGACATCCGACACGAATCCCTATACAAATCTCTATATTTTACAGGATAAGTGAACCGGAAAAGATACAAATCTTGTTGAAATTAGGGTTTCGGAATCCAACGACACGGAAAAACCCTATTTTCACAATTCGTTAATTAACCGAAAAAATTAACTTCTGACCAATAAAAAAGTACAAGTACATAGATTTTAATTACCGCAACTACTCTCCATGTTGGTTCCTTCTTCCTCAATGAGTAGCCCAAAATGTCTTTTCCGAATGCTTTAAAAGCATTACAAGAAAGTAATTCATAAATTATTCTTTACTGCATGTATAAATATTGCTTAATTTACTAATATAAGATTAACTTACCGTTTGATAATGTCTTTCAAATTTTTGTTAATTAAATTATTTAATGAGTCAAAGTAATAGAATATCATCGATAATAAGTCGATGACAAGCATTATCCAATGTTCTCTATATATAAACAATAATCAAGTTATTCGCAAGACATTCAATAAGTTATTAATTAATTATCAAATTCAATGACAACTGAAAATAGCACATTACCGAATGTTTAAGAGAATAAACAAAGTCTTCCTTTTGGTGTATGTAGTTAGAAATATATTAACGAGATATGACACAAACTGTTCATCCCTCATAGATGCACTGATGGCTTGAGCACTAACCAATGTAATCTTTTCAAGCAAATGTTTTTCAATTAACATTTGGTTGATGTGGCTGCAAAATTAAAAAAAAATTAATTAGAATGTCATAATCATATCCATGAAATTTAGATCAATAAAAGAAACTCAATTCAAAAGTATCTTACCATTGATATAGTGTCAAGCACTGTGATGACACATCTTGTAGTTCACACACCAAAGAAACATTTATAAAGTCAATATAAATTGACTCTAGTATGCCAAATACTTTCGACCCAACAGTAATACCAACGGATATGGAAGATGGGTCGTGTACACGCAGATTATAATAAAATTCTTTGATGATAGTGAAATTATCATCATTTTTATTCTCTTGTACCTAGAATGAAAATTAGAGTTATAATCAATATATGAATATATTAAATGAAGTAAAAATGATAAAAAGATTGATAGATGTTTATATGATCAGCATTTGTGAACACCACCCATTCTTTAGGCCATGCCACGATGCTCCCAACTGCATCTCCCACCGTAGTAAACACATCACGAACTGGATATGGGAGTTTGGCATCCGACACTATTGTTACTTTGATTGAGACACGAAAACAATCAAGTCCCAATGGGAGAAAGTGCACAATTTGGCTAGGCGTACTATCCAAAACGACCCCCTTAGTAATAATGTTGTTTGGGGTATGTATTGCTAGCCTACATGGCTTTCCCTATAATGAAAAAAGCTAGAAACTTAATAAGATAATTGAAATGAATTGAATAAAATAAATTTAAGTTCACAATATGTACCTTTTCACTCTTTCCGCTGGGGCCCGGTAGTGGCATCTCATCCCTACTCCTTGATGCGCACGTGATTACGATATACCATCACCGGGGGTAGGACGACCACATGAGGCTACTTTCTCAGATCCCGACGATGGGATATATTGCGATGGCATATGTTGCGACTGTGTTAGCTGCTCGACCTGTGCCTGCATCGCTTTTATCATCTGAGCTTGACTCTCTAATCGTGATGCCTGTCTATGTATCTGCAACATCATTTGTACTTAATTCTGTTCCAGATGAGCCATGTGTGCTTTATTTCCACACTTGGGGATCTGAAAGTATTTTAAAGGGGTAACGAAATGCCCTATGCCTCTGACCCTGCCTGGATGCTCCTAGGTCCCTAATGCGATTGTCAATACATCATTACTTCCCTCAATAGAGATGGACCCCTCCTCAACTTGTCTTCTTAACTCATCCTGCAAAAATAAAATGGCATTAATTCTAATAACTTATTATATAATTCACGAGGTTCAAATAACTCGATATGCATAAGGCAACTTACAATTTTGTCGGCCGTTTCCCTTACGGCGTCGTCGATATACTCTCCAACATTATTCTGACGAGCTTTCTTTAATAACTCACTCCGATCCACCTCTTCGGAGTGACTGGACTGTTTCTGTTATAAAATAAATAATTTACATTAGTGCTTTTATATTTAAAAATTCTACAATTACAACAATTCTATAATTACAACAAAAACTTACCAACTCCTCAGCCAGATTGGCATAAGACTTTCTACCGAGGCGATGGTTATATTTATTCATTGATCACCTTTCCTTTTGGGCTTCACTATAAGCCAACGCCTCTTCTGATATTTTTGTAGCCACAAAAGCTTCCCAATCTACTTGATCAATGTAATCGTACTTAAGCGACTTGAGATTTATAAGCTCCGGCACCGCCAAATGAGGAATGATATGATTTGAATTCAACTGGGTCTTAAAATCCCCCCATCTAGTACCGATGAGGGACAATGAATGGCGTTTGCTTTTTGGGTCCAACACAAAATGCTCCTGCAAGTTAATTAAGAGTCAATTACATAACATGACAAAGTAAGATTTTGAAACATTATTTGTAACTAATTTGAATTTTTACCTGAACACATGTCCAACATTTTTCTTTCAACTCAGCTGGCACATCTTTCCAAACTGCATACCTAATTAGAATCATCTGGCGTGCAATCAGACCAGCATATGTGGACAAAGTTGCTCTACTATCTCCTATCGGTACCCCATCTTCATTGTATTTAACTACCAGCTTCTCACTTGACTTCAATAATTGATCTAACTTTGTTGCGCATCGGCTTTTGTTTTTTGTAGATACATGACCTGTTTGCGATTCCATACTAGAAAACAATTGAATAGTTGGTATAATCATAATAGAAGTTAGTACATGAAAGAACAAATATAAAGAACAAAGATATGAAAAGACAAATATAAAGAACAAATATATAAAAAGGCAAAATATATTTTCATTAATAAAAATTCTCAAATACATGAGGGGGGGACATCTAGCCTTACCCCTATCCCACAATTACAAAAAATTAATTATGGATTTCTAATATCAATCCAAATTCTTTCAGAATGATCATGTCGCACATAAGACTCATCAGACTCTTCAATGTCATCATGAGTTGCTAATACACGAGTAACAGGCTGATGTTCATTACAAACATCAATGAACTTATCATCATAGTCATTTTCAGGATACTCACTCATAGGAGTTGAAAGAACAATTGACATTTTAGGATCAAGTTGGTCTTCTACGTAAAAAACTTGTTTTGCCTATGAAGCTAAAATAAAAGAATCCAATTTGTGGCCTACTCTACCAAGCTCAACTGATGTGAAACCAAGCTCATCTTTTTTTATGCCATTCTTGCTGTCAACACAATCACATTTAAATACCAGAATCTTGAACACGTGGTAATCGAGCAGCCATATCTCATTAATAACACCGTTGATATTCGCTCAAAAGTGCTTATTTTAAGCAATTATCCTTTTAGCGTTATTGCATTCTCCTACGTAAAATACTCTATTTACCTACTTTTCTACGTAAGAGTCTCTTGTGTTGCGTAGAACACACTTTTCTGGACGAAATGGTATATTTGCATGCATTAAACACATTTTCGGAAGTCTAGACATGTAGTCATTCTGATAGAGTCTCATTACGCGCTTCTTCTGTCGCAGGAAACCCCGATGGGACAATTCTCGAGACTTGCGAGCCCACATCGATCAGGAAAGCCCATTATCAAAGCTTAAAGAGCCCACATGCTATGACTAAAAGATATGGGCCAACTATGAGGACCAAAAAGCCGGCCCAAAGAACGAAGAGAGCAGGAGAGCCAATGACCAAGAGACGGACCAAAGCGTTTAAAGCCACATGAGTCAGCAAAGAATGATAGTCGACTCTACTGGAGAAGCGTGAGGATGGTCACAGTGAAGACCAGGGTTCTAGACCCTCCGCCAGTGCTTTTTTTCCATTTTTTTTGATACTTTTTCTCTCATATCTTCTTATTCTCTCTCTCTCTTCATCTCTCGATCCTCGAATCTACTGACCTAACCCCAGAACTCCTACCCATCGGCTCTATCTCATCTCCCTTAGCTTTCTGACCATTGGATCTTCAATCGGACCGTTGGATCTTCAATCGGACCGTTGGATCTCTCTAGATCCGTCGATTTACCAATCTGGGTCCCAATCAAGTCACCATCCATCCGATCGCCATCAGACTGTCTGTCACATCATCTTGTGAGACGATGGACATCATCAATCCATATGGGCCAGTAGCCGGGCCCATCTTCATCGACCCGCTGTCCGACCAGTTAGTGGACCCCTCGAATTTCAAAATAATTTTAATTAAATGGGGGGTCCACTAATTGGGGAGATTCCCCATAAAAAAGTAGGTTTTTACATAAAAAAAAAAAAAAAAAAAAAAAAAAATATTTTTTCTTATTTTTTTATTTTCAAAAACCCCCTATTTCCATTAAAGGAAATAGGGAAGCTTTAAAAGGGGAGAAGGGAGGGTTCGTTCGAACCCTAATCCCCCTCTTTTCTTCTCCTCTCCTTCCCCGAATCTTCGGCCCACCGTTTCCCTTTCTTCTTCTCTTTCTTTTTCTTCTTTTCGTTCTTCATCTTCGTCATCTTCTTCACGTTTTCACCGGAGTTGCAGGCTGCAACTCCGGCCGACAACTCTCCCACGATCTCTTCTCTCCCCATCTCTTCTCTCCCTTCTATCCCTCTCTAGCACGTCCTCTTCTTGGGGACGTGTTCTCTGTTGCAGGTGGTGGCAATCTCATCTCCAACAACCCCCCGAAACGTTGCTGCACCAACGGTACCGCCTGCAACCTCCGCCTGCAACATCTCCACCTGCAACATCTCCGCCTTGCTGCCTCCTACAGCCAGCAGTTGTACACCGCCTAGCCCAATACCGCCATCCACCTCCACCAGCACCTGCTGGACACGAGTCTGCAACTCCAACTTGCAGACCGTGTTTCACAAGAAAAGTAGTAGAGGAGGAAGAAGAGGAGGGGGGAATTGCAGCATACAACCCCTTGCTGCTGCCGCCTCCTTCTCACCTTACCGCCCCCATCTCCATATCTCTATCCCACCAGAAAACCCATCCGCCTGTCTCATCTACTCCTCTAAAAAAATCGTGACCTCTTTCTTCAAAAATAGAAAACGAAAAAGAAAAAGGAGAGGAAGATGAAGAGAGGAGGAGAAGTGGAGTGCGCCCCTCATTGACTCCATTGCTGGATTGAATCTGACTCAGTCTAGCTCGTCCGAACGTTGCAGTCCTTCTTCACCTTCATCGCCCTGCTCCAGCCACCAAGAACAACCATAAACCGTTGTGCATCCAACGGGGCTGTCCTCTAGCCGCCGCACCAGCATCCTTCCAAGCTGTGTTCACGCCCATCTCACAAGGAGCGAGCTCTCCTCTACCCCTTTCACATGCTTCATCCGCAAATTCCCACAGCCTAGTTTGGGCAAGCACCATCACCTTGTTGAATGGCCAACAACATTATCTTCATCTCTTGGTGAGTTTTATGGTAGGATCTTTCATTTTCTCTCTCCTCTTCTTTAGACTCTCTCTATAGTTTCTCTCTCTACCCTTATATGTTTTCTAGGTTAATACTTACTGCTTTTTAGTTTTAGGATAGCTAAATTTCGTTCAAGATTCCATATAATGGTTGTCATATTTTGATTATTAATAAAGTGAGTTCGATGAATGAGTTTTATGGATATTAAAGGTTTACTGTGAATATAGTGTTCTCCATTTTTAATTATTAGTGTCCATGTCTCTCAAAAATTCCCAAAGAATGTTTTAAAAATCCTCATCACCATTCTCACCCTTCCATCCTTTTATTTTTAACAATTTCTGAGAAAAATCCGTAATTTCATGTCCATTATTGCGCTAATCTGACTAATCCCGAGTGCGGATCGACATCCGACACAAGCCACTGTGCAAAATTGCTCATTCTACAGGTTAAAAGTTTCGGATTAATTAAAAATGTGTTGAAGTTAGGGTCGTTCTCTCAACGACGGAAAAACCCTACTTTCAACCGTAAAAACATATTTGTCCAATAATCGGATTCTTATTCTTTGCGCTTGCGATTTGAAGTGCTTCGGCCATTATGCTTACTCCGCTGTTCTGGTTCACGCGTGAATTATCCCAATTTGAAGTGTGATAACGACAACCATTAATAATGTAGCCATTACATTTGATTATATTATGACTAGGTCCTTGTGAGATGTGATTTTGACTGCCTAATTCATCTTCAACCTATAAAGTTCTAAATTGTTAGACATGCTTATTTAATTTTGACTTACAAAGAAATACAAACATCAATAAATTATGATACCCTTTGTCGTATCTAGGATATAAAAGTGCGGTTGTGTTCCATTTGTAACCACTTTTAATTTTTTGATTGATGGCGATAATTTGCTTTGAGGTAAGACATATGCTCGCTGTTAAGGTAGAAATGAAACAACATAGAGTTAAAATGCAATCCCTAAGCAACGGAACAAAAATTAATTAACTGAAAAGGGAGAACAAAATGCCGTTACGTGATGTAAGGTTGAACATCATTCATGTTTTTCAACACATAACGATGTGCCTGCTCCCAAGACTCATTATTAACTGGGACGACATTGCCACCTGGCAAAGGCTTGCCATCAAAGAGCAGCTTCTCATATTCAGTACTACCTATTACCTTATTTCTATGAAAGGAAATCCCAATTGCAGCTAAATTAGATAAGTGTTCTGTGCAAAACTCAATCGCTTCTTCTGCAATATAATATTTAGCAATGCAGCCTTCTGGATGATTTCGATTACGTACATGTCCTTTTAATACATTCATGAACCTATAATATGAAAAGAACCATATCAATGACACTAACCGATTTTGGCAAATGATAAAATACAAGTGTATAGTTTTGCAGAATATACCTTTTGAAATGATACATCCACCGAAAGTGCACTAGCCCACAAAATCGGACTTCTCTGATAAGATGCACCGTTAGATGAACCATTATATCGAAGAACGATGGTGGAAAGTACTTTTCAAATGAACACAATATAAGTACAAGATTATCTTGTATATCAATTAATCTTGCTACATCCACTACTTTACTGTAGAGAGCATTAAAGAAGAAACAGAATCTATTGATAGCCACTCTCACCGATTTTGGCAACAAAGAACGTATTGCCACTGGCAGCAGTTGTTGCATTAATATATGACAGTCATGAGACTTAAGACCATACAACTTCAAATCTTCCATTAAGACACAGTTTTTGAAATTTGAAGAGTATCCTTCTAGGACTTTGAGTGTATACAATGTTTTGCAGAATATCATCTTCTCGTCCTTAGATAATGTATAACACGCTGGAAGCAAATAAGTTTTTGTATCTCTGACTTGAGGTTCTAACTGCTTCCTTAAACCCATATCTAAAAGGTCCAGCCGAGAATTAATACTATCCTTTGTTTTTCCTGGTATATTCAGTAATGTCCCAACAATGCTCTCGCACACATTCTTCTCGATGTGCATAACATCCAAATTATGTCGGACATGCAAAAATTTTTAATATTCAAGCTCAAAGAATATCGACTTCTTCTTCCAACAATTTGAGGATCCAACCGGCTCATCCACAATGTCTTCCTCTCGCGGTCGCTTTGATTTTCTCGACTTCTTGAGACTTATCTTCTTTTTTCCCCATGAGCATTTGATCCCTTCTACCTTCCTTAGTATTTGCTCTCCACTCAAAGGTTTTGGAGCCGACCTCAACTCTTGTGTACCATAAAATGCCTTCTTTTATTTTTGGTATGGATGATTCACTAGAAGAAATCTTCTATGACCGGTATATATATTCTTCTTTCCATGTTTTAGTCTATGAGAATAAGTCTCTTTGCCACATATTGGACAAGCATAATATCCCTTGATGGTGTAACCACACAAGATGCCATATGCAGGAAAATCATTAATTAAATAACAACACAGCGTATAACGTAAATGATTCATGTCGATATGCATCATACACTTTAATACATTCCTCACATAGAATTTTTAGATCCTCAATCAAAGGTGCCAAGTAAACATCAATGTCGTTGCCAAGCTGTTTTGGACCTGATATTAACATTGTCAACATCATAAATTTTCTCTTCATGCACAACCAAGGTGGAAGGTTGTAGATTGCCATCAAGACCGACCAACAACTATGTCTACTAGATTGCATACTATGTGGATTTATTCCATCCGCTGAAATACCTACTCGAAGTTTCTTGCTTCTTCGGCAAACTTCGCATACCTGTTGTCTACTAACTTATATGCTGGGGAGTCTGCTGGATGACGTATTTGACCATCAACTTCTACTCTTTCATGATAATGCCATGTCAAATCTTTTACTGTCTGTTCGGAATGAAACATTCTTTGGAACCTCGGGATAGGTGAAAAATATCACATTTCTTTCGCAGGGACCCCTTTATTTTTCTTCGTCTTATTATTGTTTACCTTCCATCTTGACGTTCCACAAATAGGACATGTCTTTGCATCTTTGTACTCTTTTCTATAGAGTATGCAATCGTTGGGACATGCATGAATTTTCTCGTACGACATTCCCAATGCAAACAATGTCTTCTTTGCCTGATGGATGGATGATGGAAGTTCATTATCATTTGGGAGCATGTCTCCCAACAATTGTAGTAGCTCTGAAAAACCTTTGTCAGACCACCCATTCTTACCTTTTAAGTTCCGCAGTCTGATCAATGCCGATAATTTTATAAACTTTGAGCAACCTGAATATAAGGGCTTTTCGGCATCTTCAAGTAATTTTTAAAATATTTCAAGATCATTCGTAACGTCATCATATGCGTCCTGAACCATTTCTACTGCATCGCCAGCATCGTCTGAAGCTATCCCTCCCATCTCTTGATAGATGAAATCTTCTACATTAACACTTTACTCTGCCGGCACCCCACTCAGAACTTGTTCTCCATGCCAAACCCACGATTTATAATTTTGATCGATGCCATTAAAAAATAAATGTCATTTTATCTCTTTAAAAGTATGTTTAACGAGATTCCTGCATTTTTTACATGGACATCATATAGAATCGGGGTCACTCGCATTATCTTTAGCAAATTTAAGAAATCGATCAACCCCATCACTATATTCCCGTGATCTTCTATCCTTGATCATCCAAGATTTATCCATTATGTTGGACCCTGAAATATATCGTACACATCGAAACAACTTGAGATAAAGATCAATATGCATGTATTTGGACACTTATCCCTATTTGTTTCTAGTCTCTATCTAACTTTGCTAACTCTAAAGTTTCATAACCCATTCAAGAACTGATATTGCTTCTTATTTGTCATATATATAGTGTCCATATTAGTTTAAAATTTGATAACATTTTCCCGCACTTCTCCCTATATACATTTATTTTTTGTTGATTTTCATGTCAATCAAACTACCAAAGTAGTTGAGACATGAAAATCAACAAAAAATAGTATATAAGAAGAAGATTTAGGAAAATAATACCGAATTTTAAACTAATATGGAGACTACATATATATGACAAATAAGAAACAATATCAGATCTCAAACTGTCCATACTGGACAATTCAAGGATCAAAATATTTGTATAAGCTCATACGATTCTATGTTAACTCATGTAAGAAATTAAAGACGAAATTAAAGACTGGATCTCGGATGAGATTATAAGGTTCAATCAGGCCATATACAGTGCATATATATTGTGCGCAACCTTTTATCTTTGATGGAGTCTTCAAGATCCTATGCTTATACTAGTGCTTTATGCAAATGTGAATTAATATCAAGCATTTTAACTTTATAAGCTACAGCTATATAAACTTGAATATGTACAAATTAACACACCCAGTGTAGTCATCCAACATCAACTATATATAGTTAAAACAAGAAATATTGATTGAGAATATATACAGTTCAATATAACAAAAGAAATTGATTGTGAATGGTACACGTTAAACATTCACACGTCAAACAAAAATTTGGATATTCTAGAACTATGTTCTTATGGAAGAAAATATCTCACTTCAAAAGTACCTTACTATTCTCATTTCTTTCCTACCTTGTGATTAGGTTTAGTTAGTTCAGCCTGTTAGTGATTTATAAGTGTTGGATCTTTGTACCTCAAATGCTGCTGAAATTCCCATAGTTGAGATCAGCCCAAGAAAATAAGTCCAATCCAACCTATAAGTCACTAATCAGGTTTATTTTTGGTTTGTAGGTCCTTGACACTAAGAAAACTGTTAGAATAAACGATTAATTGCAGATAAATCAATTTTTTTTTTTAGCGAACTGATGAAGGTATTAGTAAGCATTTTAAGTTTTTTACTCTAGATTTGATCAGAAAAGATAATATTTTGATGAATGTTGCGCCCCTTGTGGTGAAGATACAAAGTTGTGCTTATTACATTTGATATTGATCATTGTTCCTGTCAATGCAGCAACGGCAATTTTGTCTTTGCACTGTGAAGGGCGCTTCATTTATCAAAAATAGGGTTGCCTAAATCACTCTCCTAGATTTTTTTCTTTTATTTTAATGGTAGAAAATGTTGGCGATTTGTTTGGGTGATTAATTTTATAGGATCTTGTTAAGAACTTGCAAATAACAAGGGGGCATGGAGGAGTATAACTTTGTTGGTGATGACCGTATGATGTTTGGCCCATCCCTAGGTGGGACCTACATACCAAAAATCAGCTTGATTAGTGATTTCTAATTCCATGGTTAAAAATCAATCCATGAAAACTACTCCAATTGAACTAATCAAGCTGATTTTTGGTATTTAGGTCCACCTTGGGATGGGCAAAACATCATACGGTCAGTGGTCACTACGAGTGTGCCATGTGGCTCATACTGTGGTCTGTCATCAACCTTCTACTCAGGCATAGGGTAATCTTGGGTGACACAACAGACTCTGTCCACTGCAAGGGTAGGGTTTTTGCATGTGGAACCTGTTGGACCACCTCATTGCCTCTCCATGTTGCAGGTTGACATGGGGAGAAGAAGGTTTTTTAACTTTTTTTTGGATTTAAAAAAAAATTAAAAGGATCTTATCTGAGGGTGAAAGAACAATAGATGTTAAGTGTTATCGGTTATGAGATTTCCATGTGGCACAGAAATCCTGTCTTATGAGGTACCGAAGTTTGCATTGACAGCCAAGAACATATTTTGACAATGACAAAATGAAAGACAGACAAATTTTATTGATTTTGATACTAAAATTTCTAACACCATCAAATATGGGTTTCAAGTTAACGGTAAAACACAAAAACGACTCTAACATGGATTCATGCATGTGCAGCCCAAAAACTATGGTAACTGATAGCAATGCAACTCATTTACACTACAAGAAGAGAGAGAGAAACTCACTTTGGCTAGGGCGAGCAAACTAGGGTTTATATGGTGCGAAGACGACGACGGCGACGCTGACAACGATGGCAACGGCAGCAAGTATAAGATGGAGAGGTGCGACAATGCACGGGCTTCGAGAGGGAGAGGGAAGCTAGAATAAGAGGGGCAAAGCTTTGCTAGGGTTTGGAGAAGGAGAGTAACAGTGTTCACGCGTAGGAGGGAAGTGGGAAAAATTTCGCGTGATGATATATATAAAACAAATTTGCATCGGTTTTTGTAAAAACCGACGCTTACAAAAATCGACGCAAATATATAGCGTCGGTATTTCACTAAAACCGATGTGGGAAACTTTACAAAACCGACGTTGTATATTAAATGTTTGTGTCGGTTTTTACAAAATCGACGCTATATATTTTTTCGAAAATTTTAAAATTTTGCGTCAATTTTTTAAAAACCGACGTGATTGTTCTGAAACTAACCGTCGCCGGAACGAATTCGTCTAGTAGTGTTTGTTTTAATTGGATATGTTGTAATACGTGATTGAAATAATATAATATTATTCATGTTGAGTATTGGACAATGAATGTAGGTACGGAGTCACAAAACTACTATAAATCTATGTCTCATGTGATTGTGATTGTTTGTATCTTATCTCATATAACTCTCTCTTTATTCTGCGAATGATTTGAATTTTGGTTGATTGATCCTTTTACGCATTGTGTGATCATTGAATTTAAATTCGACTATAATTGGTAGAGAAATTATAAATTATCTTATTCACCCCCTCTCTAGGACATATCGTGGTAATTAAAAGGGAATTTCAAAATCAACGTTATTCGGTGGACGTACCTTGATCTTGAGGGAACCACGTAAATATCTATGTTGTGTGTAATTGCATCTTTGTGTTATTTGCTCTTCTTCCAACAGTAACGATTCTATTCAACTTAGGTAAATGCTACCAAATGGATAAACGAGCAAAAAATGTACTCGATTTAGGCCATTGACTATTGGATTCAAGAGATATATTTTCCATGAGGCAACAACTGCAAATGGTACGTATAATTGCTGTTTCCTCACGGGCCATGGATCTCTTGAATTGAACAATCAAATGCCTCGACTGCACATATTTTTGTATTGTGGGGGTTGCACAACTCTTTAACTTAAAGTCATTTATTATTATTTTTTTTGAGATGGCATGACTGCAACGCCTTTTGGGGGTTGCTTGCTAGCATTTTTTTCTTAGTTATACCTAAGACTGGCAACTTGGCTTGTCGGACTGGGCCTAACTCGGGTTGGGCTGAGGTGGGTCAGGCTCTCCAAAATTTTTGAAGCCAAGCCCAAGCCACAGCCCGATCTTAGGTCAGGCCTTTAAACTGGGCCTCAGGCTAGGGCTAGTGGGCTGGCCACGGGCTGACTTATGGGTCGGGCCACGTGCTAGACTTACAGGCCTGACCTATTTTAAATAAAATTGAAAAAACAAGTTAAAAAGCAACAATTTTTAACGGAGGAGTGGAGGGGAAATTTAAAATTTTTAATTTTGAGGGAGGGGGTATTGTAAAATTCAAATTTGAGGAGGGAGGGGCCATTTTAAAATTTTAAATTTTAAATGTTGGAAAGGCCGGACCGCAGGCTTGGCCAGCCTAGCCAGTAAGATTCTCTTCATGGGTGGGGCCGGGCCGAGCCACGGGCTAGGCTGTGGGCTCAAATCCTAAGCCCAGCAGGCCCAGACTAGAAGATTAGCGGGTTGGATCATGGAGGGCCAACTATCAGACTGGGCTGGGCCGAGGGCAACGGGCCAATTTGCCACCCCTAGTTATACCCTCTAATTCACTCATACCTACTTCTCTTAATGGTCATAAATATGGCTTAATATTCATCTGATATCGTGATCGGTAAATGCAGAACAAATATAACACATAATGAGCGACAAATGACAACAAAATGATAGTGGATTTCAACGTGCTTTGTGCACGTGCGAGCATGTAAGATAGGATTCACTGCAAGATAATTATCTCCGTTCAAAGCGACACAAATATCTTTAATACAATTAAATTCAACATCTAAAAAGCAAGGGTTGTCATCATAATTATCTCGCCAAATCCTTTGTTGAAAAAAAATTGATCTTTAAAAATCTTGATGTAGTCGATCAGTGGCCATACGTAGTGCATTTTTTGGCCCACTGGCTGCATGGATATTTAGCACACCCCTTAGTGACAGCAAAAAGTCAGCTTGATTGCTTATCTCTGGCCATTTGATTATAGCACTTTTTAAGGAGTGATTCCATACATTGATTTAAAATAAAATAAAAAATTTGGCTACCAAATCCTCTACTAGAAATCATCAATTAAGTTGTTTTTTTATCCGCACACCCACTAGTGGTGGGAAAAACATGATAGGTTTTGATTTTATTGATAATTGCTTGGATGCTTATTTTATTTTATTTTTTTTGAACTTTCGCTTGGATGATTATTACATTGACCTAAATAGGTTTATATAGATAATGACAAAACCTAAATATAGAAACTAATCTAAATTAAATCAAATCAATTGATAATGATAAAACCTAAATGTAGAAACTAATCTAAATTAAATCAAATCTACTTAATATGAGATCATGCAGAGAAGCATGACGAGGTGCTCTGATAATGATATGATGCATCTTATCATAATTTATTACAATGTGATACTCTATTATTCTCCCTCATATTCATGTGGATTGAGAAATAATGAATGCCTTTAAGATTGAATTGTCATTGAAGAATGCTATCGCCATTTTAATTTTTTTTATGATGATTAAATCACCTTGATCATGACCGTAATGGCAAGTGAAGGAAGTGTAAGGAATATTTTTATATTCAATTTAGCAAATATTACATTTGACATACAAACATTCTTGTAACTGTTCCTACGAGCACTAGTGTAGTGTGAAGATATCGTGGTACGCATACTTCGTCAACTATGTGAAGACTAAAAGGCAGAGACAACAAGAATCAGACGGTTGATGATAGGAGTCATCTGAGTAACTACCGCTTTGTCAGTTAACGATCGTATACGCTCGATTAGGAAGGTAAGTGACTTAGTGGCCACAGGAGTTGGTTAAAATGAACAAAAATATAATGGTCAAACTTAGACATTAGACAGACCCGAGTCTAAGTCAATTATATTGACTAATGGGATAATACAATCGATTGGACATTTATCCCCAATCAATTGGACATAGCCCAATCAGTTGGAGACTCTGTGTAATTGATTGGAAACTACGAGACAGAAACTTATTTCAGCCCAATCGATTGGAGACTCTGTGGAATCGATTGGAGCCTTCGGGACAGAATCCTATCTGAGCCAAATCGATTGGAGACTCTGTCAAATCGATTGGAGTCTTCGGAACAGAAACTTTTTTAAGTCAAATCGATTGGAGAATCCTGTGTAATCGATTGATGCCTTCGGAACATAAATCTTATTGAGCCCAATCGATTGGACACTTATCCCCAATCGATTGGACCTAGTATACAATCGATTGAACCATGCACAGAATTAGTCTTTTTCAGACGCGAAATTCTTGGTTCCATCATCCTACGTTCCATACGACTCAAGGTCTTAGAATTCTATAAATAGAATCCTTCTATGTCTTCTTTAAATACACACAGAGACACAGAGTGACTCAATCTTCAAGAGAGAGAAGTAAATGTTATATTTATTAGAGTGTCATTCCGAAGAAAAAGAAGCTTGTTTTCTATTCACATCTTATGAGCTTGTTCTCTTCTTGATCAAAGTTAAGAGTTTGATCCTTTCCTCAGTTTAGGTCTTCAGCTTCTATATTCGACTTAGTAGCTTGAGTGTACGAGTGTGACTCAACACCATTTGAGCAACTTGGGGTTCAGGGTGTACTAAATCCTTCACCTTCTGCAAAGGCGTGAGTGTTGAGAATTAAGATCGGAGGAGCTAATCGACGGTAGGCTTGGGGTGTACCAAACTAAACAAGAGGATAAGGCTTCTTGGTTGGAAGGGCGCTCGTGGATTCGTAGCGTTGATTCAGAGGACGTGGACGCATCGGCAGTAGGCCTTGGGTAAGGTTGGAAGCTGTATTTGCAACATTGTTGCGTAGGTAACCTTTGTTTTGTTTAACATTTCAGTTAGTGATATTTTCCGTCTGGACGTGGTTCCATGGTTTTTCCTTGGTTAAGGTTTCCACGTAAATATCTCTTGTCTTGTGTGATTGTTTGTTTATATTTCATAATATATTCTGATTAGATCAAACGATGAAAAGAAAATATACCACAGAGGTATATTCGATTTGAGTCGGTTGTGATAATCTTTTATCAAATATTTAAGGAATGTGATTTTATTCATTCACCATCGTCCAGTAAAACTGTGTAGGTATAATTAATTTTAAATACCTAATCAACCCCCCCTTCTAAATATATTGAGTTAAAGAGAACGGACCGGTGAAATTTCAAGAAGATGGTTGCTGGCCAGTATGGTGAACCATGATGGTCACTACGGGATCTCGTCCCGGAGCGTCGGAGGATCAGTAGAGCAAATGTTGTTGGATGGCCCACTTTGATCAACTGCACCAAGATTTTTATGCATCCAAATTGTTTCCATCTGAGTTGAAAAATTAGAAAAACTATGTTACAGATACCCCTCAAAATGCCATGTGACAAACGCTTTCAAGCCCCTTGATCTCACGAATGTTTGGTTCACCTCTTGTTGGAAGTATATACCTAAAATCTACTTGGTTGGTGATTTCTAGTCATGGGATTTGAGCACTTTTTCTTCATGGGCTTGCTATTTATCCGTAGGACTGTTCATTAATCCCATGATAAAAAAAAAGTGCTCTCCAATGACTAAAAATACCAATCCGTCTTATTTTTTATGTGTTTATCTGCCAAGATATACACAAAATATTCATGGGTCAGTGGTCATTTGAGGGATTTCTGTATGGAACTCTTGATACAGAATTTTGTATCAAAGAACGGTCACTAGAGTTGAGTGGACTGTGGACAAGTAACGTGTCAGGATTATCACCGTGGATGAAGCTTTCTGATAAGCATCACCTCGTCTCCAAGTAATATACAAATTGTTATCACCGTAGATGAATGCCTTGCAGGACATATTATTTTATTCTTATGTTCACTCTATTACCTGAAAACAACGTTAAGCTGTTGGGTAGGGCTGTCAATGGATCGGGTCACTCCAATGATCCAGTTAATAAGCTATCAAATTGGCCTTGATCCGCTCCAAATATGAACCCATCTGATATGTATTATATGGTGTGTCCAGCCCGGAATCCGGAGACTCATATTTATGGCTCAAGTTTTTCACCCAAACCATACAACCGTGATTGATAGTGCTGAGCTGTCATTCATTTTCCCGAAGCAAAACCACCATTGGATTCAAGAATCCAAGGCTGAGAGTTTTGGTGAAAATTTTGAGTCCGCGATTCCGGAGCCATATTGTATTGGGTCGGGATCCTGGGACAACCATTTTTAACAAATATTTTTGAGAACCATTTGGCGGACCCACATAAAAGATGAATCAATGGCTAATGTTTGGTGAGGATGATCTCTATGGTGAGGAGATCCTCCTCACAAAAATTCAAATCATTCTGATATTCGTAGACTGGTTTAGAAGTTGAAGAATTATGGACCCTCTATTTTTACCGTGTAACTTGAAAACCACATTTGATGGGGTTAGAAATTTCAGAATGGGCTGAATTTTTTTGTTGTGGTGATCTATATGGTGAGGAGATAATCCTCTCCAAAAATCAGCCATTGATTCTTCTTCTACGTAGGTTCACCAAATTGGTTGTCATAAATGGATGTCCCCCCATCCCTTCACATGGTTTAAAGTCAAGACCCGGGTTGGGGCACGCCCATCCCACGATTCACAAGACGCTCACTCACATGCAAAAAACGTGTCGCCCCTATTATACTATTAAAGCTCTTTAACATTTGTTATTTGATTTAAGAATTTGCAGATGCTATTTTCTTTAAACAAACAAGGGGAACTCTGGGATGCACGTGCACCTTACACGTGGCACTCTTATAGGTCACTGTCCTATCGATGTTTGACCTGTCCCTAGGTGGACCTACATGGAAAACAATCAACTTGATTTATGATTTTTAAGGATCTGATTGTTGTCATTTTCATTGGGTGATTTTTAACTGTAAATTTCGAGCAATTTTTGGTGTGCTCAAATCTAAAGGTTTGAAATCACTAATTTGGCTGATATTTGGTATATAGGTCCACCTAGGGATGGAACAAACATCCATACAGTCAGTTATCTATAAGAGTGCGGTACATTGAAGGCCGGTGTGCACGTCAACACCCGTTCTCGCTTTATGATAGTACTAGTGGAATGCCACATGCGATGCAAGCACACCTTACACATGGCAGCATCTTACACATGGTAGCACCTTACGCGTAGCACTCTCGTAGAGATCACTCATCGTATCGATATTTGGCTCATCTCTAGATGGATCTACATGCAAAAAATCAGCCTATTAAGAATCTTTAGGAATTTGATTGGAGTCGTTTTCACCGTTTGATTTTTAACTGTAGATTGTGAGCATTATATGTGTATGCAGATCAAAAGGTTTGAAATCACTAAACAGGCTTATATAGGTCCACCTAGGGATGAGACAAACATCCATGTGGTCAGTGGTATATTAGGGTGTGCCACGTGGCTTATACTATTGTTCTTCATCATCATTGATGAGGGATGTGGGTGTGCTGGATATCCTAAAGTGCAGGGCGTACTCCAACCCAAGTTTTAACCTTAAACAGAGACATTTAAGGAGGGTTTTACCTTTGAAGCCTTTAATCGTGTCACATGCTTTATAATAGTATAGATAGATTTAAAAGTTTATAGATTGGGTCGGGCTCGGGGGACACATTTTTACCCCCATTTTTGACACCCATTTTGGCGTATCCACATAGAAGATGAATCAAGGGCTAATTTTTGGTGGGGATGATCTCCTCACTATATAGATCACCCCAACAAAAAATCAGCCCATTCTGAAATTTCTAATCCCATCAAATGTGGTTTTCAAGTTACAGGGTAGAAATCGACGGTCCATAATTCTTCAGCTTCTAAACCAGTCTATGAATATCAGATTGATTTGAATTTTTATGAGGATGATGATCTGCTCACCATGGAGATCATCCTCACCTAAAATCAGCCATTGATTCATCTTCTTTGTGGGTATGCGAAAATGGGTGTCAAAAATGGGTATCCCCTCAGCCCAACGTTATAGATTAGATAGAGTCAATGTTAAGTGGTCCTGATCCAATCCAATCCATTTCCATGAACTCCAATAGCTATCAGATATTTAGATTACTGGCTTGATATATTGGCTGTGTTGGATCGGGCCTTCATACTGAACCCGATCTATTGGCAACCCTAATTATCCACGTTTTCAGTCCAACTCTAATTGTCCACGTTCAACACACCACGTGCAACACACGTGTGAACCTATTGGTCTATTTAAAAATACAAATTTGACACATACCGGATTCACATACTAGATTCTCTTCAAATTTTGATATTAGAGGTCTGATTTTCATCACTATATGTATCAAGACCTGTTTACACAACTCATCAACATGGTTCAAAGTCTCAGCCGATCCCAGCCTGGATCAGGCCCATCGATCCAATCAAAACCAGTCTCGCCCCGAGATCACTGTTTTACAAAGGAGTCTCACTTTGTCTCGAGTGAGATGGGGCAGTCCTGTTCTGGATTGGACCAATCCGGATCGGGATCGGAGCCCACCGATCCAGCTTCTGATCGCGAAACTGTCATCCTTGCTCATCAATCTTGACCATTCGATCAATCGGTCAACTCTTGATTGAGCCTTTTTCTACTGGAGTAAAAGTAATTAAACCATCACAACCATCCAATCCAAAGTCAAAACTTAGACCAAATAATAATCCACCCACCACACAAAAAAAAAATATTAATCTCAACTCTTTTATTCTCCAAATATACTAAATCACTCATACATACTGCAACACCAGGTTGTAGTAGATTAATATTGCAATATCAGAAAATAAAATAATTTGAATTACTTATAACTATAATTTATTAATTAAGCTAATTAAGCAGACAATAAGCCCTTTATTTATTTATTTATTTTTTTTATCATGTTTATATCCTAATTAACTTCAAATCGAAACACACAGCAATTTTGGATATGGAAAAACCAGGATATAATTCATGGAAATTAAGCTAATTAGTACTCACTGGTATGAGGAGTCTCACGTAATTCACTATCAATATTTTAAAACCTGGATCGGTCATTGATATGTGGACTGGCTGCGTACTGTCCCGATCTTTTTGATTTTTTATTTTTTAAGTATAACTAATTTTCAGATTTCTAGGCTGATAACGTCTATAACCAAATCGTTTTGTAAATCGATTTGCCTGTACGAGTATGATTACAATGTTTGTGTGCCGCTATCTCCCATGGGACAAAGTGAATCGAAATCAAGACAATGCAAAAGATTAAACAAAATGTTGATGAGAACTAACCAAAACGTCAGTCCATTCTGATACTACTAAACAAGGTTTAAAAGGGGAGTTAAAACCGTATAACGGCCTAGGGGCGTTGCCATTTTTTCCGTTGTTATAATACCCATTATAAGGAAATGTAACTCACAGGAGTAAAAACGGAAAAAAAAAAAAAAAAAAATGGGGAGAAAAGGGGGAAATAATGGGTAAAAAAATGATGCTAAAATTCAAAATTATAATTTTTAATTTTTAAAATAAAATTTATAACAGAAAATAACAAAAATAACTGGTTTTTTAAGAGCGTTAAATGGTAGATAATAATGTAATGGGGTAGATCCGAATCCGTTATAACAGTCATTTTTTAAACCAATGTACTAACCATATGAAAATTCAACCCCATGCAAAGGAATATATATATAAGAGGACACTCACCAGTTTGGCGCTTCTCAACTAATTCTCGAGCCCCAATCTCCACAGGGAGTAGAAGAATGGAAGCCAATAGAATGCATAGGATAAGAAATGCCTTTCAAACCATCCTTATGAAGCTATTACTTTAATGTGCTAACCAGTTCATCCCATAACCCCTATTTATAGTATCTTGTGTGTGCGTGTGCGTGCGCACGTGTGTGGAATAAAAGTGGAAAAAACCAAATTTGAAAAGTATGAAATAGAATTAAGACAAACCACCAATTTGAAAAGTATGAAACGTGCGCGCGTGTGTGTGGAATAAAATTGGAAACAATCAAATTTGAAAAGTATGAAATAGAATTATGACAAACCACCAATTTGAAAAGTATGAAAAAAGAATAATTTTTTTGAGTAATAACACAAAGATGCAATGATACAAACTTAAGCTCTAATATAGGGAGTTCCTATCTTATCCAATCTCAGAGTACTAGTTAATTTTTTAGGAATAGGAGAAACACATTCAGAGTAGCATTGGAGCACCTCTAGATAGCTGCTCTTGGAGACCGAAGCTCGGGATAGCTTTGATCAGAGATCTAGATTTCCTCAATTCATGGTAGCTGTTGTGTAAAGGATGATGATTCATAACTTTTATTGATTTCATGATTCCCATATCCAATGGCTGACATTGAGGTGATATCATAATAAAGTTACCAGTAGACGTATGAGAGGTACCCATTACAAAATGTCAATTTAAATAGGTACCCATGCCATCACAAAATAAACTACAAAGAACATTGACTTACAAAATCAAGTAGTCGCACAAGACAAATTGACTCAGGCTCAATGAATTACCATCCCTCGAATCTGCTCTAACATTTAGTCTCGGTCAATGGCATTGGACCACTTGTACACTGGATTGACCAGAGAACAAGCAATATAAAGGACTTGATCTCATCCATGGGCCAAAATTAGAGGCTTAACTTGGGAAATGATCAATTTTTTTTCCATCCAATAACTAGTCCATCAATCAAACAGTCTAGATCGATTATCCCTTTCATCCATTAAATCTACACTGAAGAAAGAAACTTATTGAACTTTACCATCTTGTGCATTTTTTGATGGGCAATAACTTGAAATTCAGTGACCTTTCTTTTTCGGCAGAATATACAAATTAAAAGGCATCAGCTAAAGAATATAAAGATGAAAACTTAAGCTCTATATAGGAAGTTCCTATATTATCCAATCCCAGAATACTAGTTAATTTTTTAAGAATAGGAGAAACACATTCATAGTAGCATTGCGTTTGTAATCCAATAGAAGTAAGAAAATTTGCAACAACATTTGCTTCCCCTTCCCTATAAATATGAATAGCATTAAAATCGAACTCTTGAAAGATAATTTGGATTCTCTACCACCAAAACTTCAAGTGTCATGGAATCCTAACAGAGCCATCTAACTATAAGGTATATTTTCATATTCTATTTGGTGTAATTTTGTATGACGTAAAACATATTGTAACCGAACCTACGATTTTAGTGAGGCCTTGAGGATATCGTGGTATACATTACTCATTGATTGCCCGAAGACTGGAAGTCGAAGACTAAATACTCAAAAGATTGAAGATTGATTCATCTGAGGAACCGCATTTTGTCAGTTAAAGATCATGCACACTCGTTAGGAAGGTAAATTGACTAAGTTGCCTTAGAAGAAATAGATTCACTTAATCTCTTGGGACAAAACTTCCAAGAGAGTCCAATCGATTCGACCCATATATTGGTACAATCGATTGGACACACGAGGAAAAACTCTTCTGAAGAAGTCCAATCGATTGGATACTCGGCACAATCGATTGGACCGACGAAGGCATGTTTAAACTCAGATCCAAAAATTAGGCTCCCACGAATTCCATTACTTGTCCAATGGCCATTCTCTTCTATAAGTAAGTCATATTTTAGCTTAACTACAACACATAAAAACATAGAGAGATACACAAAATCACCCAAAGAGACTCAATGCCTAAGAAAAGGAGTTCTTAGCTTCTTAGAGCACTATTCTAGTGTAGCCAAAATTGAGAGAGAAAACTCCATTAGATTTTCTATCCTTAGAATGTTTTTCTACTTTTGCGATCATAGCTTGAAGTTCATACTTTGTTCATAAGCTTGATCAATTTTCTTTGCCTAAGTTATCCTAAACACATCCACAACAACCATTGGTTCTTATCACCACAGTTGGGCTCTGCAATACCACTATCCTCCATCTCAATCACCACGTTGCTGGAGCACAACTAGTGCCCACCTTGAGCGCCTGCACCTTCACGGCTCTGTCTTGAGCTGCTATCTCTTACAGCTGCTGCATTTCCCACAACCCCCATTCTCTTAACTGCCATAGCTGGCCAAAAACTCCACCACCATCTGGGTCCACATTTCTGCTATCATCACAGGTGGATCGTCACTCTCCTCCTTCCCAAAACTATTAGTTCTGCCACCATCAGGGCAGCAGTGCCCATCCACCTTCTCAAAGCAAAAATGCCCTTCAACTGCTCTTCCCTTGGGCCCCTCCACAACCTTCAACTTGCTGGCTGTTAGGCCTGCAAACCTAATGTCCACCTGCAAGATCATTTGCAGGGATCGATCTCCTCTGTTTTAGCTCCTCATAGCGGGCTGCATCTTGGAGCAATCACTAGCAAACCACGCCACCACCTTGCTGCCTCCTCTTATGCTTGCAGACGATCAAACCTGCAACTTTACCAATGGCCAGCAAGATGCACCACAGATCGACCATCTTTATGGCCAATCAATCACTTAGCCAACCATCTTACAGATCCACCATCATGGTTCAGCCTCCATGTGCTTTTCTTAATTGAGCACCATCACCATCATCTCATGCTCTGGCCACACTGTGCACTTGTTCTCGATCTCCCTGGACCAAACTACTCATCGGGCCATGCAATACTCCAGTAAGTTTGCCAAAGATTCCCTCGGCTGATCGCCTTTTTGCACTGTCGACTTCGTTCGGTGAATGCAAAACGGTGAGTTTCTCCCTCACCTCTACCTTGTCGATCGGTAAACGACCGAGGTGAACTCTTCTATCTTCTCTTTCTCTCTCTATCACTTTCCTTATCTCTCTACCCTTCTCTTCTCTCTCTAAAATCTCTTTTTACGTGCTTTCTAGAATAGATTTACTATTTTATTTATTTCATGTAAGCAACAGTTTGATTAATGCAATTTGATTTCGATGATTTTAGTATTTTCTGGATCTCACTTGGATGTGTTTTTAATCGACTCGCCCTTCTCATCTTTCCACCTTTCTCCTGTATATTATCTGTCATTTTATGTTCTTATTCGTGCTAATCCGACTAATCCCGAGTGCGGATCAACATCCAACACGAAGCCTTGTACAACTCTTATGTTTACGGGATTTATGAACCGGATCAATACAAATTTTGTTGATTCTATGGTCGTTCTCTCAACGACGAAAAAATCCTACTTTTAAACACATACGTTGCACCCTATCATTCTGATTTTATGTGGTAATGGCCCATGTCAACTGATATCCACAATGAACTTAGGCTCTGACAATACGGATAAAATTGAAAAAATTAATTGCAATCCACTCTTTGAAATTAAGTCTTTCAAATAGTTTTCTGCCCTTACAATATTTTATGGATGGGAGGCATCAGGTATCTTTTCCATAAGGCACTGAAGTTGCAAATGTTTGCCTTTCTACATGATGTTACTTCTTTGCAAGTGAATCCAGACAATGGTATGGATCTACAGGGCATGCATGTTATTGAAAGCATGGTTTAAAATAACACTATTTTAATTATTTTAATGGCCATTAAAATGGTAACGGCCCAAGCCCGTTGCATTAAGAACCATTTTGACGCTTAGTTTACATGGAAAACACTTTGTCAGGGAGTGTCATTAGCACGGGTCATCCCCTAGTAGACTTATATATTAGAACCTATACCCTTCCATAGAGAACACCAATCAAGCTATCTCTTTGGCTCCCATTCTTTGAGTAACATCTCCTGAATTGAAGAGATTTAGAATTTGTGAGAGCTTCACCTAAGCAAATCTAGCGCATATTTTGTGAAGACACTATTTGTTTTGAGAGGCTACAATATGTGTGATTCTTTAAAACCATCTTCTACCAAGTAGAGGATCATCTCTGGTAGTATGTCTCTATAATGAATACTTCTTCGAAGATTTTCAATTTGTTCGAATTCATCTAAAGGTAAGTATCTCTATGAGCAAACCTCTTTAGATAGAAATCAACTTTATCATAATTGGATATTTGAGATTGGTGGTTGAGTTTTTACTCATTGTATTGAGTTGAAGATTGTGGATCCTTGAGAAATTTATTTCTCTAAAATACTACTAGCCTAGGTGGAACCAAAAGTGATTCTCGTATTGAATGAGTTATGGTTTGTGGATCTGATATTCGCTTAACAGTGCGTATTTTCTTCCATTATCTTCTAAGCGTTATCACACTCTCCTACATAAAATAATACTATTTATCCACTTTTCTACGAAAGAGTCTCTTTCATTGCGTAGAACACACTTTTTTGGATGAAATGGTATATTAGTATGAATTAAACACATTTTCGGAAGTCTAGATATTAAACCATTCTGATTGAGACTCATTACGTGTTCTCATTATTGCAGGAAACTCGATTGAACAATTATTGTAAAAGATTATGATATTCGCTCAAAAGTGCTTATTTTAATCAATTATCCTTTTAGCGTTATCGCATTCTTCTACGTAAAACTGCTCTATTTATCTACATTTCTATATAAGAGTCTCTT
Organism: Euptelea pleiosperma; assembly: GCA_035048495.1. NCBI lineage: Eukaryota > Viridiplantae > Streptophyta > Magnoliopsida > Ranunculales > Eupteleaceae > Euptelea > Euptelea pleiosperma. The sequence continues at coordinate 23,955,977 of CM068550.1, forward strand.
CTATTATATAGAACACATTTTTCTAGACGAAATGATATATTTGCATACATTAAACATATTTTTGAAAGTCTAGATATTAGGCCGTTCTGATAAAGTCTCATTACGAGCTTCTTCTATTGTAGGAAACCCCGATGGGTCGATTCTCGAGACTTGCGGGCCCACATTGATCATTGAAGCCTCATATCAGCGCGTAAAGAGCCAACAGGCTATGACAGGCCAAGTACGGGTCGTGGCAAAGGATCACGGAGCCGGTCCAAAGAACTAAGAGAACTGGAGAGCTGAAGACCAAGAGATGGACCAAGGATTTAAAGTCGCAAAAGTGGTGGTTTACATGATTCGAGAAGGCGATAGAAGTCTATGTTGAAGATCTAGATTCTAGACCTTCTGCTAGTTGTTATCTCTATAGTTTGTAGAATTTTCTCTCCTCTCTCTTCATCTCCCTATACATCACCGCCCGATCTCAGATCTACTGACCTAACCTCAGAACTCCTGCCCGTTGGCTCTGGCCCATCTCCCTGAACTTTCTGACCGTTGGATCTCTCTAGATCCGTCAGTCCACCAATTTGGGTCCCAATCCAGTCATCATCCATTTGATCATCAAGAAATCATTTGTCACATCATCTTATGAGACGATCGACCTCATTATTCGAGGTAGACCAGTAGCCGGACCCATTATCATTGACCCGCGGCCTGGCCATTTAATAGACCCCATGATTTAAAAATTTTTTAAATTCATTTTTTTTTTAAAATGGGAGGGTCCACTAAATGGGGAAATCCCCCAAAGAAAGAAAAGGAATTTAAAAAAAATCCCATTTTCCATTAAAAGAAAGTGGGAGGTCTTATAAAGGAGAGGAGAAGGGTTCGTTGGAACCCTAATCCCCCTTCCATCTCTTCATCTCCTTCCCCAAAACCCTTCCCCACATTTTCCTCTTCTTTCTCTCCTTCTTTCACCTTCTTCTTCTCCAACCTCTTCGTCTTCCTCTTCACGTTCTTCACCGAAGTTGCCGCCTGCAACTCCGGCCGTTCACCAGCAGGAATAGCAAGGCCGCCTCCTCCTCTTCTTCTTCTTATTCTTCTTCTTCTCCTCCTCTTCCTCCTCCTCCTCCTTCTTCTTCTTCTTCTTCTACCTCCTATCCGTCCACTAGAGTTGCAGAACTCCGGCAGACTGCAACTCTTTCTTCTCCGCCCGAACGGCAAGAACCAAACCACCTGTCGCAACTCCATCCACCACCGTGCTCCTCCATGCGTCTGCACACTGCTCCACCGCCTTCTCCAGATCTCCAAGATGCTGTCAGCCACCACCAACAGCAACACCTCTACATCTTCAACGGATTTACACCGCTCCTCTTCTCTCACGGTCTCACCGCTCCTCTTCTCTCACTGTCTCACCTCTCCTCTCAACCTCCCTCTCACAACCGTCCATTATCTCGCCCACCATCTCTTTCCCTCTCAATCTCTCCACACCAGTAGTCATTTCTCCTCTTCTCTCAAAAAGAAAAAACACTAGAAAAAAAAGGAGGAAGAAGATAAGGAGAAGAAGGAGGAGGAGGAAGGAGGATCCTCACCTCCATGCCGAGCTGGTTTTCTCCCCTACCGCCACTACCATCACCGCCACTGTTCTCCCTCTCTAAAAATGCAGTCGTCCTCTCCATCTTTAAAGGAGGTGCGATCTGCAACCCAGCTCTTTCCACGTCCTTTAGATCTCGTTCCACTTCTATCATTCAGGAGGACCGCTCCATCTCTTTCTCTCATCTCGTAGGCAGCCAAAACGATCCACTGAACCACCGTCCACCTGCTAGCGCCTCCACTAAGATCGCCTAGAGTAGCTCCACCAACTGCCCTCTACCGGTGCCCCCTGGCAACATCCACTATTTCCTCCATCTCCATTGAAGTCATTAACCAGCTACTACCATACCTGCAACATCGTTCGGCACCCCACGCTCCATTGTTCTTGCCGCTGCCACCCCCTTCAAGGCGTTGCACCTCCAGCAACGCCATTATCACATGCTGCCAGGGTTCTTCTTGTAGGCTGCACAGACTATCCTCAATACTATCGACCAGTGGTACCTCCTCCACTACGAGTAGCAAACCCGCACGATCCATAGAGTTTGTGGCCTCCATACTTCTTCGGGCAATCTCTCCGGGCAGAAAACTATTGTGCTCCTCCCTTCTTCATAGCTCAACCATGTTGTCATCAGCATGGCTGACTCGATCATTCCCTCTAGTAAGATCTCGATGGTAGTTTTCTTCTCTTTCTCTTTCTTACTATCTATTCTCTATATTTTCTCTCTCTAAGTTAGCTACGTTCTCTCTCTAAAATCTCTTCTCTCTCTATTTTTCTCGTCTTTAGATTGCATTTTAGTTTAATTCATTTTATTTTAATCAAGCATTGTAAAAGACTTTTTAATAAATCTAGTTCAATTTTGCCAAGGGTTGTGTTTAATTTTTTAGGATAAAATCAGATTAATTACAAAATGTGTTGATTTTAGGGTTTCCGAATCCAACGACGTGGAAAAACTCTAGTTTCAGATCATGATCAACCCCAAAAGCTCTGTCAAGTTTGCGATCAATCTAAAAGTGAACAACTAAGCTAGTGAACTGGGCCAGTAACCTGAGGTGGGACCACAAATAAACCTGGACGCCAGAAAGGGAGTGAACTTGGGCACCAACATTTTTCGGCAATTAACGCCAGCATCTCCATATTAATCGACGTAATCTTATCAGATAGAAGTGTAGATCATCCAACGTGATGAAAGATGAGATCAAAAGAGTTGTTGATTGGCGGGCCAAGAAAGCAGACAGTGGGATTATTGTTGAATGGTTATGATTGACTTATATTGGAAACACAAAAAGGTGATGTGGCAACCAATATAAAGAGGATTTTCAATACATGGCAAGGATGATGTGAAGTGCATGAGAGACAGCCCATGATCAGCATGTATTGCAATACAGAACTCGGATTTTGACAGGTTAGAGACTTGTTGCTACACAACAACATGAACCTTACGCTAGAATAGCTACAAAAGCAAACCGTAATGACTTAGCAAAGGTCGACATCAATCAAAGATATCGGCTGTTGCACAACTAAGGAAGACGAAGGTGTTGTGTGAACCTTTATTGGAGTGAAAATTGGATGTCAAAATAGACTTTTAGTGGCTGCTGCATGAAAAGAAGGGCATCACACTCTAGCAACCACTGCACGATGTCGATCCAGGAAATATGAATATGCTGCTCACTACGGGAGACGGGTCCCATGTGCTAGATGGCAGGATGGGAGCTATGCATAAGCTACTGGGCCAAAATTGAAGAGAAGAAGAAGTGTAGCAATGAACAACGAGCAACTATTCGCTCAAAAGTGCTTATTTTAAGCCATTATCCTTATTGCGATGTCGCATTCTCCTACGTAAAATTTGTCTTTTTGTTGACTTTTCCACGTAAGACTTTCTTCCATTGCGTAGAACGCATTCTTTAGATGAAAATTGACTATTTGTATGAAATACGCATTTCGGATAGTCCAGTATCAAGCTATTTTAGTTGAACTCATTACGCACTTTTTCATTTGCAAGAGACCCTATCGGGCGATTCTCGAGGACTGGCCGGCCCACGATCAACCATAGAAGACTTCTATCAAAGCTTAAAGAGCCAACATGCTAGAATAAAAAGATAGAAGACATATACGAGCAGAGTTAAAAGATCGTAGAGCCAGAACAAAGACTAAGAGAGAAAAGAATAGCTGGAGACCAAGAGAAGACTTAGGTGTTAAAGGCCACACCAATTGACATCAAATGATAAGTTTGACTAATTGGTGGAGCGGACGAGAGAGAATAAAGAAGACCAGGTTTAAGACCCTCCAATGCTTTTATTTTTGTATTTTTCTCTCACCTCTCTCCTATTTCTCTCTTTATCTATCTTGGCCCATGACCTAGGCCCATGACCGAGGCCCATGACCCATGACCCATACCCATGACCCATGACCCATGCCCATGCCCATGACCCATGCCCATGTCCATGCCCATTTGCAATAAGAAAAGAGAATTGGTCTCACTCGACTGATTCTTCTCTCCCCCATATCTCTCTATCCTAGTCACTCTCTCTCTCATCTAACTAACCCATTCCCAACCATTGGATCTCTCTAGATCCAATGGTCATCATTTTTACAACAAGCAAAAAGGAAAAAAAAAGTCTATAAGAGATCTACGATCTCTCCTTCTTGGGTTGGTTCCCTCCCCCTTCTCTTCCTTTCTTTCTTCTTTCTTTCTCTTCTTCTTCTTCACCCTTCTTCTCCTGCGAGCAACTCCGGCGTGCTCACCATTAATGCCTCCACCTCGAGGTTCAAAGCGTCAAATAGCAACGTCTCCTTGCTGCCCATTCCATCCGCCACAATCAAAGACTACAATCCTCAATCCTATTGAGGTCGATCCAATCAAAGTTGCACTATCTACCTCTTCAATGATAAGGTTCTCTTTAATTCATCTCTCTAACCTTCTTACCTTCTTTCACTCTCTTCTTTCCCTCTCTACCTTTACATACTTTTTAGGGTAATATTTTAATGGCTTTCTAAATTAATTTGGTTTAATGTTATTTCTGTTGTAAAGCATTTGAACAAGCATTCTAAGCATTTATTTTTAGTTTAATGAACAAGTTTTAAATTCAAGTTTAAGTTGTTTTCATTTATTGTGTTTTTCGTTCTCGTTTCTCTTATATTTTTTTCATTATAATAATTTTAACAACAATCTCAAGCATATTTTAAATCAACCTCCACCATTCTCACCCTTCCATTTAATCTAAGCATTTTCTAATTATTCTGATTTCTTATTGTGCTAACTAATCTCGAGTACGGACGATATCCGACACGAGCTACTGTGCAAGTCTGCTTATTTGCAGATTAAGTGAATCAATTCGGAGAAATTACAAATAATGTTGAACTTGAGGGTTTCCGCAACCAACGAAGCGGAAAAACCCTAATTTCAAATGGCGCCGTTGCCGCTCGGTTGAAGGGATTACAAAAAGACGAATAGGAATTTGGAAAGCTGCTTAATCTTCAAGATCCGATCCAAATCGGAAACTTTCCATTTTATTTTTCACATTTTTCACTTATTATTTTAATGCCTCGGACGGCTGAGTGCAAAGTTGTACTAACTTAGGGATTTATTTTCTCTCCTTTTACAATAACTGCTAGATTAATTAATTAATTAAAAAAAAATACAAAAAATATTAGGGTCAGATTTCAATTCTGCTATTTCTAGTTAGATCACCATTGGTTATTTGATTCATTTTGGAAGGTTTCCAACTCCGGGTAATTCAAAAGTAGATATTTCCGAACCCTAATTTGGGAATAGCTAAAGTTGAATTTCAAACCCTAATTGAAACTAATTCACAATACCTGCCCTAATCATTGCGTATTTCTTGAAACCCCAAAGGTGGTATACATTTCAATTCCATACCATAGACCATTGTGGACTAACATGATTGCGGATTGCTACCGAGTGAGTAGGAAGCGAAAGCTCAAAGAGGTGGAGTCTGGCCCAAGCCCATTTAGATACCCCTCCCTATCTCATGGAGGAGACCCCGTGCGTAGCCAACGGGCAGGTAAGTTTCTACACCTCGCCTTGAGTGCGATCGTGATCATTGTGCAAACACAGTGCTGATTGTTTATTTGCTTTTGAAAAACTTATCGGAATTGCTTGGTTTGGCCGTAATAAAATACATAAAGAACAAACCCAGCTCTAACTTGAAACTGGTGGGATTTCATCACTCACCTCGTCATTCCAGCTTTTGTGCAACCACAGCCAAAATTAAAATCAATCATGAAGTAGAGCCCAATTAGATTGGTGTGCGAGGAAAACTCCACATAAATCGATCCCTTCAAAGATCAAGTCGATTAAGTTCATGAGTGCGGGTCCCTGTTATCTAACTTACCCATAGGTCCCTACTACTCAAGTATACCGAGCTCGTAAGTGGCCTCCTTGATTGTTTGTCGGATTAGCTTAGTGTTGGATTAGGAACACGAACCAACCCTAGCTCCTCTTCTGGGAAAACTCATCTTCACACACGACAAATCCGATTAGTCTGGGGCATATTTAATTCAGCCGATGTGCCGCACGTCTGTCTAGGCTTCGGATTATCTTGCAGTCAACTTGAGTTAGTACTAGTGGATTTGCTTTGAAGAGTGTATCCTTGTGAGAACCTACAGAGTGAAAAGTTAATCCGACGGGTAATAGAAGATAAACCAGTGGTCCGCCCACTGTCATAATCTACACTATCCCTACACTAAACAAGATAATTCATAATCCTATCTTGATTGTTTAGAAATAGGATTATCTGTTGTTCTGTGTGCATCATCTAGGCTCATTCGTTTTTTAGTCCTTAGATTTTTTACTGACTCTAGGGCTTGCTTTTACAAGCATATGCCCATTTGGATTTGATCCAACTCAAGACTGATTCGATCTGAGAGTCAGTCTACCACATCAATCTCTTTCACCTAATCTATCTCCTTCCTCTGAGAGACTCGCATCTCTCTGATGGCTGTTGAACAGCCTCTATTCGAGACCTACAACAATTTCTTTGAAGATCTAGGCGATAACTCTGAACAATGGTACACCAATCCTGAGTGTCGTCATGACACTCCAGTTTTACAGAGTTCGATGGGACATGAAGCACAGGGCAATCCAGTGCTAAAATCCCTACTTATAGATTTGACAAAATCAGTTTCTGCCCTTGATGTTGCGGTCCAGAAGCATGTTTATCACTCCACATCTGTGGGATATTTTCCTCATGTCCAAGAAGAGGTCTATAATTTTAGTAAATTATAACCTCCGCTGCAGACCTCCTATAATAACACGTATTATCCGGACAATGGAAGTCACGATAACTTTGGATGGGAACAACAGTCTTTTCCCCAGTAGAATCTGCAATAGGATATGTATCATTCCGGGTTTCACCAACCCTGGACAATATGATGGCCAGTACTCGCAGTCGCAGTACCAGCCAGATCCACAAACTAAATATTTTGGTCAACAATGGACCCCGCAGGATGTTCAAAGTCAGCAGATAGTCCCAGACTCACATCCATCATATAACTTTCATACTCAGTTGGACTACATTCAAGAGTTGGCACCTCAGCTTCCTTTAGCTGAACCGCCACAGTCTGCTACTAGACCTAGTCTAGAAGAACTCCTCTCGCAATACATCATCCAACAACAGCACTCCATGGAGAGTTTGGAACACCGTCTAGGTGAGTTAGAATCTGAGAGAGAGAAAGTCAACTTCACTAGCCAACCTATGGCTTATCTAGAAGGGAATACCCTGGCCACAGTCCAAATGAGGAGTCACACAGCTGGACCCAGTACCAGACTTTATAAGAGAAAATTGAGGTTGCTACAGACAAAGGATCAGACTACAATATTGATGAGTCAGAGTCTCCATCTTCGGTGTTCTTCAAAGCACCGACTTCTGAACTTAGCTTAGAGGAATCATCTACCTCTGTTATTTCTATCTTGGACTCTGAAGAAGTTATTCATAACATTGGGCTATGTCTTGACTATAGGATCTCAATTGGCCTAGACTTACCCATCCCCACCACCCTTGGATTGTGCAACAATTGTGATGAACTTATGTTTCCATCTATGGTGCCCTTACAGGCAGCTACTTCTGCACCGAGCACAGAGATACCCATATCCATCTCTATCTCTGATGATTCTACATCTGCACTGGATGCAGATATTCCTACCATTAAGCAATATCTAGAAAATGGGATTCTAGCTGCCCTGGACACACTGTTCCCCACCGAAGATAAACACATTGAGTGCAGGGATTGGACCATCCCTCTCACATTAGGAAACCTCAAGGAAAAGGTCCACAGTTTTGACTCGCCACTATACGTCAATGTTGTCAATAAATAGTGTGCCGTAGAGAATCTAATTCAGGACTCTCCCGAGAAAAAACTTTCCCAGTGTGAAGAACACTTTGCGCCTGACTTCATCTCGGAGTCAGACAATTATGCTATTACTGATCTACAGGAGTCTACTCCATTCAAATACATTCCTGCTAAACTCAATGAGTTTGCGGCTCTGCTAACCATGGCCAGAGAACCCGCTACTGCTCTCATCTCAATTTTTACTGAGAAGCTTCGATCCCTCCCAACTGAACTACATGTTTTTGCAGGTTTGCAAAGAGCACTTACTATCCTTCTCTCAGTTTACACTGAGAAAGACCTATTCTATACAGGTATACCTAGACAAGGGATAGGATAACAGTCATTGTTCCATCTTAGAAGACTACAGATTCACTCAGTTTCCTTGAGTTTTAACCTAGTTGGGGGTACTTGATATACCTCCGTCATGTCTGGCTGAAGACATAAAACTTAGCGCTTTCGGAAATGCAATTCTGGTATTCCTAGAGTACATGAGTCTCTATATTACTGTGATATTTCTGGACATGCAGGTACATTCATTCTTCAGATCATCAGGTACCACACACTGTCGAGTTTATGCCGACTTGGTAATATCCTCCTTGAACATTTGCATCATCATTACCAATTTTTCATCGTCTTTTGTCCCGGTCATAAGCACCGAGGATGGTGCTATATTTTGGTTGGGGGTGGGTTTTTACCAAAACTCATGTTTTCATTTTGATAAAAAAAAATTAGAATAAAAAAAAGAAAAAAGAGAAAGAAACCTTGTATTTTTGGGTGTGATTTCATGTGATTTTCGAAAATGCCCTGACTTGATGAGTAAAAAGTTTTCCGTAAAGTCTATTTATTGAAAATGATGTCTGTTTTGAAAAAAAAAACACTTATTAGCTCTTCATTGAGTTTGAAAGCAAACATTACTAAAGTGGATTGAAAAATGTTTGAAAATTCAGATTCAGTAAAAAAAAAATATTCACATATCAACGTCAGAATTATCCGAAGTTTAGATTATCCAGAGATCCAAGAAGAACGAGTGTGGAGACCTAACCCAGTGAGCTTTTGAGCTTTTCATTATTTCTGAGGGTTTTAAATTATTCTGAGTTACAAGATGACTAACAATTCTTTTAGTCTCCTAATATTTCCATTGAGTGGTCTCATTAACCTTTGCTTTGGTCAAGGAACTTAGAACGACATCAAATTCAGATTATTACATAAAGAACCTTCTCTATATCCATTCGAGACATCGAAGATGAAAGTACAGACCCTAGAAAATAATATAGGCCATCTTTTTAGCCAATCAGACTTTTTAGCTTTCCTAACATGTATACCGTTAGAAACTATTTTTGAGCTTGTTGATGAAAACCTTTTCTTGTTAACCTATCAACCAAAAACCCAATCCCAAAAAAGAGTTCAATACGATAACTTACTTTTGAGAGGGATCAAAGAGTATTTGGTATGATCATGAAAAGATAGAAACCAAAAAAGAAAAAGAAAAGAAAAGAAAACAAATGGTTCGAGCTGAAAAGAAACATGATCAGAAAAAAGGAAGGAAAGAAAAAAAAAAGAAGGAAAGGTTGAAGAATAGCCAAAAAGACAAAAATTAGAAAAAGAAAAGAAGAAAAGTCAATGAAACATTACCCTTGGGAAAAGTTGCAAAGAATAGTGAGATACCTTCTCAGAATTTTTGAATACCAAAATATCCTTCTTTTCTGAACCTATCCCAAGCCTCAATACAACCTATGCAAGTCCTATTTGATTATTGATTTGTACCATCCTCAAGTGTAGAGAATGGAGAAAAGAGAAATTATAGAATCTAACGTTCTTAAGTGATATGACATTCTAATCATGTGATATTCTTAAATCTTCTTATACCCTTCATTCAAGAACTATATATGTGAGATGTTTGCCAATTTTTATATTCATCTCCTCACATATAGTTTGAGAGAAAAGTATAAAACCATTTCTGAGTGATTCACTTCTGAGTGGTATACAAGTGAGGATTGAGGTCGAGGCATAGAGTCTCTAAGGAGATCCAGATATCTCTACTGCCAGATAAGGATGATGTTAAACACACACACACTGAGTCTGAGTAATATTTTGTTTGAATGTCCATTTGTAGAAGTGTTGCATTTTGCTGATTAGTTCTAATTTGTGAATGATTTCTTGCATCCTTAAAATAATCTGACAAAACAGAGTTTTTTCTGAGTAATGCAAATAAGTTTTCTAGCATGTTATGCCTAACCCTCTTTCGCTCACTTATTTCGCAATAATTGCCAAGGATTGACAATATGCTAGTTGGGGGTTGTGATATTCGCTCAAAAGTGCTTATTTTAAGCCATTATCCTTATTGCAATGTCTTATTCTCCTACGTAAAACTTGCATTTTCGTTGACTTTTCCATGTAAGAGTTTCTTTCATTACGTAGAACGCATTTTTTAGATGAAAATCGACTATTTACATGAAATATATGTATTTCGGACAGTTCAGTATCAAGCCGTTTTAGTTGAATCTCATTACGCGCTTTTTCATTTGTAAGAGACCCTATCGGGCGATTCTCGAGGATTGGCAGGCCCACGATCAACCATAGAAGACTTCTATCAAAGCTTAAAGAGCCAACATGCTAAGATAAAAAGATAGAAGACATGTACGAGCAAAGTTAGAAGATCGTAGAGCCGGAACAAAGACTAAGAGAGAGAAGAATAGCTGGAGACCAAGAGAAGGACTTAGGTGTTAAAGGCCATATCAATTGACATCAAAGGATAAGTTTGACAAATTGGTGAAGCGAACGAGAGAGAATAAAGAAGACCAGGGTTCAAGACCCTCCAATGCTTTTATTTTTGTATTTTTCTCTCACCTCTCTCCTATTTCTCTCTCTAACTATCTTGGCCCATGACCGGGCCCATGACCCATGACCCATGTCCATGACCCATGACCCATGCCCATACCCATGACCCATGCCCATGTGCATGCCCATTTGCAACAAGAAGAGAGAATTGGTCTCGCTTGACCGATTCTTCTCTCTCCCATATCTCTTTATCCTAGTCACTCTCTCTCTCATCTAACTAACCCATTTCCAACCGTTGGATCTCTCTAGATCCAACGGTCATCATTTTTACAACAAGCAAAAAGGAAAAAAAAAGTCTATAAGAGATCTACGATCTCTCCTTCTTGGGTTGGTTCCCTCCCCCTTCTCTTCCTCTCTTTCTTCTTTCTTTATCTTTTTCTTCTTCACCCTTCTTCTCTGGCAAGCAACTCCGGCGAGCTCACCATTAATGCCTCCACCTCGAGGTGCAAAGCGTCAAATAGCAACGTCTCCTTGCTGCCCATTCCATCTGCCACAATCAAAGACTACAATCCTCAATCCTATTGAGGTCGATCCAATCAAAGTTGTACTATCTACCTCTTCAATGATAAGCTTCTCTTTAATTCATCTCTCTAACCTTCCTACCTTCTTTCACTATCTTCTTTCCCTCTCTACCTTTACATACTTTTTAGGGTAATATTTTAATGGCTTTCTAAATTAATTTGGTTTAATGTTATTTCTGTTGTAAAGTATTTGAACAAACATTCTAAGCATTTATTTTTAGTTTAATGAACAAGTTTTAAATTCAAGTTTAAGTTGTTTTTATTTATTGTGTTTTTCGTTCTCGTTTCTCTTATGTTTTTTTTCATTATAATAATTTTAACAACAATCTCAAGCATATTTTAAATCAACCTCCACCATTCTCACCCTTCCATTTAATCCAAGCATTTTCTAATTATTCTTGTTTTTTATTGTGCTAACTAATCCCGAGTGCGGACAATATCCGACACGAGCCACTGTGCAAGTCTGCTTATTTGCAGATTAAGTGAATCAATTCGGAGAAATTACAAATAATGTTGAACTTGAGGGTTTCCGTAACCAACGACGCGGAAAAACCCTAATTTCAGCAACCAACCGTTGGATCAAAAGAGATCAAACGGTTCTCTCTCTCCAAACGCCCTCTCTTTAAATGCTCTCCTTCCCACATTTATAAGGGGACCGAACCCTAGCATCTCTAAAAAATCCGTCCCATACAAAAGCTCTGCTACAGCCCAAAAAGAAAAAAAAGAAAAGGAGGGGAGAAGAAAGAAAAAATGAGCCGTCCAACCTCATCTCCCATTCTTCTTCTTCTTCTCCACGGACTGGTTCTCACCTGGCACAACCTGCAACCTCTTCTCTTCTTCACCACCACCACCTCTCATCCATCTTGACCGTGTTCTACACCATCATCACTTCTTGCTGCCACTGCCTGATACACCTGCTGCACATCCACGAACCAACAAGCTCCGTGATCTCCAAGCTGCTACACCTCGCCTGCTGCACAGTCTGGTAAGGACCTCCTCTTCTTCTTCTTCTTCTTCTTCTTCTCTTTCTTCTTCTTCTTCTTCTCCTTCTTTCCTCGGAGTTTCAGGTCTACAACTCTAGCCAGTAGGTGTGAGAGGAGCCACTCCTTTCTATTCCTTCTTGCTTCCACACCGTGCAACCTCCTGGTTCAACTCGCTCATCGTTTCTCCATAAATCGCCCTCCTTCTAGCCATCTTATTCAACTAGAACACCCACTCCGGTGACCTGCACCTTGGGCAACCGCCAACTCTAAGTTTTCTTCAACGGGCAACGCCTCCTCCCACTTCTCCTCCTCATGCTCTCATTACTGTGAGAATCCATGGTCTAGCCAAGCAATCACTTGCTGGCCTAACTGTTGATCAATAGGCCATGTGCACCATGCCTCTTGCTGGTCGTCATCTTTCAAACCACGAACCAATGCTGGAACTCTCCCCACCTGTTCACACACTTGGCCGAACCACTCCTTCTACCCCCACGGGTAACTCCTCTGACCACTCCATTCCCGGTCGATCACTGGCCGATTCTCCTAACTCTAAGGTAAGAAAATGGCGAACTCGCTACACATGCTCACTTTTCCCTTTCTCTCTCTTTTTTCTTTTTCTCTCTCTAGTCATTATCTCTTTCTCTCTCTATGTTAGGTTTCTCTCTCCTCTCTAGAATCTCCTATTTCTCACTTTTCGCTCTCTAGATTCACCCTTTCTCTCTCTAACTCCTTTTCTCTCTTCATTACTTGCTTACTACTTATTTTTTGTTATTTGTTTTTTCTACAAAAAAATCTGATTCAAAAGTATTGTAAGTTGCATGTTAGTTTGATGAATAAAGTTAATTTTATCATGGTGGTATTTCCTGATCTCTCTCATTAATGGTTTGTTAGTCGTTAATTCTCTCTCCTCAAAATCATTATTTTAAAATCACTTTAATCACCACTCTCACCTCTCCACAATTTTAAGGAAATAATCCATCATTTTATGTTCTTGATTTGCACGAACTAATCCCGAGTGTGGACGATACCTGACCAAAACCACTGTGCAAAGAATTATTATATTTTGTAAGAATAAGTCTCGAAAATTACAAATTTTGTTCACTCTAGGGTTTTCGATCCGAAGACATGGAAAAACCCTAGTTTAAATGGTGTCGCTGCTGGTCGGGTGTACGGGAGTGCAAAAAGGAATGAAAGTGATGGAATCAGAAAGCTGCTAAAGCGAAATGCTCCACACTTAGAAACTTTCCTTCCAAACATTTTAGTTATTTTTAGAACTTTTTATTACTATTTTTAATGCCTCGGACGGCTGAGTGCAACTTGTAATAACTTAGGACACTTTCTATTTTTTAAATATCTGCTAGATCTTGTTCTATTTAGAAACCCTAGATTGAGTGATATTAGAAAATACAAAAAAAATCAAAAATTCAAAAAAAATTAGGGTTCTGAATTCTGCAAATTTTTAGAAATCACCAATCAAAATCATGAAACTCGACTAAATTAGGGTGTCCACTCTTCAAAGATTCCACTTTAGGAAATTTTTATCTTTAGAAATTTTCTAAATTTGGAAATGTTTGCAAAAGGAAATACCACAAATTTAGTAGAATATCAATTTTGAGAAATTTTCCAAATTGTAAGAGATCTCAAAATCAAATCTTTCTTGGAAGATTTTCAAAGTTCGAAAAACATTTCCAATCTAGGTATTTTCCAATTTGGGAATTCCTAAATTCTAACCGATCCCAAATTTGAAAAATAATTCAACACTTGCTTAAATTCAGCGCTTGCTCTGTGAACCCTAAAAAGGCAACAATCTTCCAACTACCTAGACCGTGCGATCTAACTTTTCTGCAGCGTACGATCCAAGAGTGGGTAGGGAGCGAAAGCTTAAAGAGGTGGAGTCGGGCCCAAGCCCATTGAATACCCCTCTCTATCCCACGAAGGTGACCCCGTGGCATGGCCCATGGGAGGTAAGTCCTTTCCCTCGCCTTGAGTGCAATACTGTGCAATTGGGTGAATCAAAGTGCCGCATGTTTATTTGCTTTCACAAAAAGTTAATTGACTTGCATAGATGACCGTTAATAATTGAACCCTAATTGAGCAGACATAGCTCCTCTTAAAATTGGTGGGATTTCATCACCCACCTCATCACTCCAGCTGAGTTTGATCCCCAAGATCTACCATTAATAAAAAAAAATCAAGAGCTAGAGCCAACCTAGATCGGTGTTTTAGGACACCCCTCCACTTAGTCATTCCTTCGATCCCAAGTCGAATTAATCCACGAGCGCGGATCCCTGTTGTCTAACACACCGATAAGTCCCTACTACTCAAGTATACCGAGCTTGCCAGTGGCCTCCCTGATTCTTTGTTGGTCTACTATGTGTTGGGTTAGGAATACAAACCTACCCTAGCTTATACTAAGAGAAAACTCATGTCCATTGCTTGACAAATCCGATAAGTCTAGGGTGTATTTAAGTCAGCCGATGTGCCCCACGTCTGTCTAGGCTTCTGATTATCTTACAATCAACTTGAGTTAGCACTGGAGCATTTGCTTTGAAGAGTGTATCCCAGTGAGAACCCAAGAGCGACAAAGTTAGTCTAGCAGTTAACAAGATAAACTAATGGTCCGCTCACTGTCATAATCCACCATATCCCACAAACTAAGAAGATAAATTCTCCAACTTATCCTGATTGATTAGCCGTAAGATTATCTTGTTCTACTCTATGTGCATCAGTTAGGATCACTACTCTAGTGTCTCTTTGTGGCATCTTCTTGCCAAGTCTAGGACTTACTTTTCAAGCGTATGCCCGTTTGGACTTGTCCGAACCTTTGACTAATTCGATCTGAGAGTTAGTTTACCGCACCCTTCTATCTCCTCTGATGGCAGATGAACGGCCTCTGTATGAGACCTACTACACTTTCTGTAAAAGTCTAGGTGATAACTCCCAACAATGGTATGACAATTCTGTGTATCATCATGACACTCCTGTCTCGCAGACTCCTATGGGGTATGACAATCATGGATATCCAGCGTACAAATCTGTACTCCATGAACTTAAAAATTCAGTTTCTGCCTTTAGTGTCACAGTCCAGCAACATGTGCATAATTTCAACTCTGTGGGATATTTCCCTCCTGTCCTAGAAGAGGTCTGTACCTTCAGTATATTTCAATCTCCGATGCAGACCTCCTATGATAACACTTATTATCCGGACCATAGGAGTCACCAAAACTTTTCTGGGGAACAGTCTGCTCTCCCGCAGCAACTGTCGCAAGATAATTATCCTTCCGGGTTTCATCAACCCCATGGAGAATATGATTGGCTGTATTCACAGTCGTAGTACTAGTCAGATCCACAGACTGAATATTTTGGTCAACAGTGGACCCCTTAGAATTATCAGAGTAAGCAAATAGTACCAGATTCATTTTAGTCATATCACTTTCAGACTCAGTCTGACTATCATCACGAGTTAGCACCCCAGCTTCACTTGGCTGAACCACCTTAGTTGACTACTAAACCTAGTTTAGAGGACCTTCTCTCTCAGTGCATCACCCAACAACAATAGTATTTGCAATGCCTAGAGCAACAACAACATCACTCCATGGTGAGCTTAGCTCACCCAATGGGTCAATTCGAATCTGAGAGTGAAGAAGTCAATTTCCCTAGTCACCCTACAGCCTACCCTGAGGACACTGAAATGGCCATTGTCCATGAGGAGGAGTCGCTACCCATGTACCAGAACTGTAACGTCCAAGAGAAAATAAAAGTTGTTACCACCACTAGACCGAGCCAGATTATTGAGGAGCCAGTGTATTCATTTTCCCTGCCCTTAAAAGCCCCTAATCCTGATCTTAACCCAGAGAAGTCTATTTCTCACTATAACTCTGCTGCTTCTATCTTTGACCTTGAATTTGAGATTCATGACATTGAGCTATGTCTCGATAATAGGATCCAATTGGCCAAAACCTACCGTTCATCACTGGATGAACCCGTGTCTCCATCTTCAGTGCCCCTAAAAGTACCAACTTCTGAACCGAGCACAGAGAAACCCAGTTCCATCTCTATCTCTGATGATTCTACCTCTACACTGGATGCAGACATTCCTACCATTGAGCTATGTCTAGAAAATAAAGCTCCAGCTGTCTTGGGCCCACCGTTCCTCACCATCGCTAATGCACACATCGGGTGTGGGGACGATGACATGTCGATGGCATCTGACAACCTCAAGGAAGAGGTTAATATTTTTCAACATCCGACGTATGTCAACATTGTCACTGAATTGTGTGCCATAGAGAGTTTACTTCTGGACTCGCCTGAGGAAAAATACTCTCAGTGTCAAGAACACTTTGAGCCTAGCTCCATCTCGGAGTCAGACAATTATGGCATTACTGATCTGTCGGAGTCTACTCCATTCAGATACATTCCTGCTAAACTTAATGAGTTTATGGCTCTGCTAACCACGGCCAGACAACACCCTTTTGTCTTCCTATTCATTCTCACTGAGCAAATTCAATCCCTCTCCGTTGAACTCAATGCTCTTTCATATCTACTCAGAGAACTTACTATCATTCTCTCAGTCTACACTAAGAAAGACCTTTTCTACAAAGGTATACCAAGATAAGGGATAGGATAGCTATCTTAGTTCCACCTTAAGTGTAGGGAAGACTACAGCTTCACTCAGTCTTAATGAGTTTTCACCTGGTTGGAAGTACTTAAAATACCCCCATCATGTCTGGCTGAAGAGGTAAAACTTAGTGCTTTCGGAAAGACAATTTCAGTATTCCTAGAGTACATGAGTCTCATGCATTTGTTATTATTGTTATATCTCTGGACATGCAGGTACATTCATTCTACCAATCATCAAGTACCACACACTGTCGAGTTTCTGTCGACTTGGTAAATCCTCCCCCAAACCCTTGCATCATTACCGATCTTCATTATTTTATGTCTCGATCATTAGCACCGAGGACGGTGCTATATTTTGGTTGGGTTTGATAAAAAAAGTAGTATTTTTGGGTGGTTTTCGATGTTTTATAAAGTTTTCTAGAACTTCAAAAAATGTGTCAAATACCCTAACTTTGATTGGCTAGAAATATCTATGAAATCATTTTATAAAGGATGACATTTTCTGTGCTACATGCTAGCTTTGTGTCAAGTCCAGTCAAGCGTGACTACAACAGATTTAAAAACTTAGAAAAACTCAGATTTGGCACAATATGTACACATTCAACATCAGAGTTATCCTAAGTTTAGAATCTCTAGAGATCTTAGAAGAATATTTGTGGAGACGTAATCCAATGCGCTATCGAGCCTTTCATCATTTGAGAGGGTTATACTATAATTCTGAGTTACAACTTGACTCAGTATTTCTTTATGTCCGCAATATTTGTTGAGAAATCTCATTATCCTTTGTTTTGATCATTGAACTCGGAATGACATCAAAATTTGATTATTACGACAGAACATTTTTCTACATCTATACAAAACATGTTACATGAGAGTGCAAATCCTAAAAACTGATTTAGGCTATTTTTTAAACCTTTTAGCCTTTTAACCTATCTGAATTATACTTCACTAGAAACCATTTGAACCATTTATAAGAGCCTTTCCTTGTTAAGCCCATTAACCAATAACCGAGTCCAGTTACGAAATATGACTCGCGACCCTATTTCTGAGAAGGAAAGAGAAATAATGAATATGGGTGTACCATGAAAAGAAAAGTCAAGAAAAATAAAAATAAAACAAGTGGTTCAGACTGAAATATATAAAAAGAAAGTATGAAAAATAGCTGAAAAAGAAATTGAGCAATCTCAGAAATATCGAGAAAAATAAAAAAATACGAAAGAAGGAAAACGAAAAGAAATGGTGTTACATTCTTAAGAAAAATACAAGAAAATAGAGATATCCTCTCAGAACTTTGAAATCCTGGATTCCCTTATTTTTCTACACTTGACCTAAGCTTCATTACAACCTATGAAAGTCTTATTTGAATAAAAATTAGTATGGTGGACCTTTTGGACAATTTAGAGACCTTGTAGGCTTAAAAATAACCTTAATTAAAGCTCAGTTGATATATATAGGCTTTGGGCCCATTTCTGGCCCATACCCAACTTAAAATTTGCATTTTAGTGGGTTGTAAAATTTACCCATTTTAAAGTTACGAAAATTACTTTTAATTTGAGATGAATAGAAAGTTGTTTATTTCCATAAAAGATGGAGGGGACTCTTTCAACCAAAACCCTAAACTCTATTATGAACTAAAAGATCCCAACCCTTTACCAACTTTAGATATAATGGTCAAGAATTGACCTCCCAAAAATTTATACAAAAACCCTAATCTTAAATCTACTAACATAATTTATTTAAGAGGCTCCCACACCAAAATCTAGCCACCTCACTTGTTAAAAAATACTTCCACCTCAAATTTCTCTCATCTCTTCCATTAATCAATCTTGGATTTGGTGAACACTTCCAGAGGATCTACAACGTTTAAGGTAGATACCCTTCTCATAATTCTTTCAATACAAGTCATTGATTCATGAGCATGTAATTATTGTTAAACTATAATTGATAGCCAATTTTATATTAGAGATCCCCTGTGCGGATTCTATTTGTTTTGTATTGGAGATCCCATGTGTGGATATTATTGTTTCAGTGAATAATTATTTAATTGTTAAGGCATGCATTGTATTTCCGATTCAGAAGTGATAAAGCAAGTTGGGAGTAAGTTCTCTAAGGTGAAACATCCGAAAACCCCAGGAAGACCCCCTGTGTAGGTGAAGAAAGAGACCTCCTATGTGGGTTGTGTATTACTTTTGATTAATTGTTTATGCATTCATTATAACCATGATATTAGTGTTTGACAACTTAATTTATACGAACATGTTTGTATATCCTGTATTGTTTGAATCATATTTTTGGGTGAAAAATATAGTATTTGGCTCACTCTTACAACCACCATTTCAGGTTTTGTTGATTATGTTGAGAAGAACACATTAGATGAAGTGGAGCATGAATGATGGAAGAAACTTGAAGAAATGAATCTAGTATTTTATTTTAAGATAATTGATTATAATATAGAGTTTTAAATTAATTTTTTATATTGAGATTAATGGAAATATTTCAATTCACATTTTGGTACTTTTGCAAAAAAATTGGTTACTTGAATGACCCGACAACCTAGACAAGAATATTCATCAAATATTTTATCAATATTAAAATAATACAATTCCAAAGGGGTATATTTTATAGCTGATTCTAGTATTTTATAGAACTTGTCTCAGAATTTAATGTGGTAATTTTTGTTCTGTGGAACTCGACAAAGTTAACATTATAGTTGCTGTCATGTACATACAACATATATTAATCAATTTCGACTGAGTTTTTTACCCATATATAATGGAGATCTATCTTTTGGCCAAACACAAAACACGTGGTGTTTCGAGTTAGCTTTCCATAAATATATAGTTGGTCACTTAATTCAATCGGGGCTTTCTTATAGACCCATTTTATTGACTAGTTATCAGTTATAAATATTTAACAATTTCTGATTTTGTTTCAACTTGTTCTTCAATTTTTAAAATAAAACCTATATTATATTATTTGATAGAAAAATCATAAATTTTAAGTACTATGAAATGCATATATCACTTGTTAGATTTAGTTTTGAATTGACTGTTGAATCATGCGATTAAGTTAGAAAATAATTAACCAATTGAGTTTTGCCGGTCACTTTTAGGAATTGCGGATAGTTGTAAAGTGATCAAAACAATTATAAAACATCATATTTTGACAAAAGTTCATTTAATAAAGTTGTTCATTTTTATTTATAGAACAAAACCCTTGAATAAAATAATTTTTTAACGTTATTTGAATTTTGACAAAAAAATAGCCGTTCTCTACCGAATCGCTAAAAATATTTCTCAAACACTATCAAATGAATATTTTGACTTAAGTGCTTTCACAAAAGTTATTTAATATAAATTCTAGGTGATTATAAATTTAACTTTTATTTTTGGTACCGTACCATTAAATCACGAAACTTTAATTTGAAAAACATATCAAATGATAGAATTAACAAAATAGTCTTTATAAAAGTTTCTTGTTTTGATTTATAAGGAATTATAGTAATTTTTAAGAATTATTTTGTATACCTTTAATATTTTTTATTTTTTATCACACCTTGAATTTTGGGTAAACGGGCTGATCCACGGGCATTCGGGTCGGGTTTGGGTGCCAAAATTCGGGGCGTGATATCCCTTTAATACAAATATGTGAGATGTTTGCCCGTTTTATATTTCTCCTCAAATATAACTTGAGAGAATAGAAATAATTAAACTGCTAACGAGTGATTCATTTCGGAGTGCTAAACAAGTGAGATTTGAGGTCGATGCATAAAAACTTAAAGGTGATCTGGACATCTTTACTACTGGATGATGATGAAATTGAGCACACACACCTGTAAATTCTGACTATTCTGGGTCGTGATTATCAGTCTGTAGTCCTGCTAAAACTTACCAACTCTTTACTAGCTCGTAACTGTTTTTGCATCCATACGATAATTTGACGAACGATTTTTCCCTGAGCTAATATGAAAAAGTGTGCAGCATGTGCCCAGCCCTTTTATGCTCATTTTGTTCGCACTGATTGCCAAGGATGGGCAATATGCTGGTTGGAGGTTGTGATATTCGCTTAAAAATGCGTATTTTCCACTATTATCCTCTAAGCGTTATCACACTCTCTTACGTAAAACTACTCTATTTATTAACTTTTCTACGTAAGAGTCTCTTTCATTGCGTAAAACACACTTTTTTGGATGAAATAGTATATTAGCATAATTAAACACATTTTTAGAAGTCTAGATATTAAGCCATTCTGATTGAGACTCATTACGTGTTCTCATTATTGTAGGAAACCTGATCGAACAATTCTTGTGAAAAATCATGATCAGCCCAAAAAGCTCTGTCAAGTCAGCGATCAATCTAAAAGTGAACAATAAAGCCAGTGAGCCGGCCAATAACCTGAGGTGGGACCACAAATAAACCTGGACACCAGAAAGGGAGTGAACTTGGGCACCAACATTTTTCAGCGCCAGCATCTCCATATTAATCGACATAATCTTATCAGATAGAAGTGTAGATCATCCAACATGGTGAAAGATGAGATCGAAAGAATTGCTGATTGACGGGCCAAGAAAGCAGACAATGGGATTATTGTTGAGTGGTTATGATTGACCGATATTGGAAACCCAAAAAGGTGATGTGGCAACCAATATAAAGACGATTTTCAATACATGGCAAGCATGATGTGAAGTGCATGAGAGCAAGGATTTAAATTTCGGCAAAATTGTCAAAATTTCGGACCAAAATTTCGGTTTCGAGCTGCACCGAAACCGAAACCCCAGTGAAAAAAAAAATTGTCAAAAAATCCTAAATTTCGAACGAAATTTCGAATAATTTCCGAAATTTCGACAATATTTGCGAAATATACGAAATATCAAGAAATTTTCTGAAATTCGTCCGAAATTTCGGCGAAATTTCAGGGAATCTCAACTTTTACTGTGTGTACAACTCGCAGCCTGCAATGCTAGCCTTTGACAGACGGAGATTGAAGAAAAATACAAAAGATTACCTGTTTACGTAGCCTTTAGGCCCTTTACGAGCATTATAAGACAAACCCCCTTGAATGATCACCATTAAATCATTCTCCAAAGCTCTTTTCTTTTCACGGTAGACTAGTAGAGGGACTGAGGGAGAGGGCGGAGAGGCGGACTCGCCGTGGTAGGCTGAATCGCTGGTCCGCTGAAGGCTAAAGCCCGGAGGTCGAAGCGGCACGCCGGCATCCCTTTTGGCTCTTCCACCTCCGTCTCCGACTCAAAGAGAGAAACAACTCAAACAAGTAACATAACTCTCTCTCTCTCTCTCTCTCTTTCTCATGTTCTGAAATTTAAAGGGTTAGGGAATGTCGGTGGCATAAAATGGTTAAAAATTGTATAAGGTGTTAGACGCTTATACGTTATAAAGGTAGAATATTTTTGTTACTCACTATTGCTGCTGCCATGTGGGCCCACTGGCCGAATGGATGTTTAGCCCACCCCTTGTGGATATACGTACCAAAAATCAGCTTGTTTGATGACTTTTAGTGGTTGATTTTAGTACTCAAAAAATCGTTGAATTCAACGGCTGTAAGAACACCTTAAAAATTACTAAAATCTAATGGTTCGATATTACCAATCGAAGTGATTTTTGGTGTGTATATTCACCAAGGGATGAGATAAACATCCATGCCGTCAGTAGGCCCAGAATATAATGGGGAATAGGAGTAACAAAAATTGTGTTGCGGCACTTGAAAATGTTTTAGGCATATACCTTGTTACATTTTTCTTTGATGCAGATTTCTGTATCAAAATTTTGATACACAAGTCCCTCAAATTGCAACGTAGTAGACTCTTCGGGCCCACTTGCCACTTGAATGTCTGGCCCTCACTATGATGGACCTACAAACCTAAAATCAGTGTGATTGGTGATTTCATTTGAGCACTTTTTCATAGTGGGCTTTATGAACAGACTATGAGTGGGTTCCAAGCCCATGATGAAAAAGTGCTCAAATCCAATGGCTAGGAATCACTAATCACACTAATATTTGGTGTGGGCCCACCAATGTGTGGGCCAAACATCAAAGAGTCTACTAGGTGGCAAATTGAGGGACTCTTGCATCAAAATTTTGTGGGCCAAACATGTGGGCCAAACATCCAATGAGGCAGTAGATTTTTCCCTTTTTCCTAATGCATATTGGCTTGGCCTAAGGAAGCTATTTGTTACACAACGCTGCCATCTGACCCACTGACCGCATGGAAGTTTAGCCCACCCCTCCAGAGACGTTAATACAAAAAAAATTAATTTTTTTAATGATTTATAGCCGTTGGTTTTAGTACTAAAAGAAATTGTTGAATCCAATGGCTATAATCTCATCTGAAAAAGTACTAACATCTAAAGGCTAGAGATTACCAACCAGGGTGCATTTTGGTGTGTATATCCACCAAGGGGTGGATTAAAAATCCATGCAATCAGTGGGCCCATATGGCAACGATGAGCAGCATAAATCGTTAGCGTGGTGAATGGCTAGAATCACACCATAAAAAGTACTAAATTCTAATGGTTAGAGATTACGAATCAACATGATATTTCATTTGTATCAGCTACTGTTGTTGCTTTAACCGTGTGAATTTGAGTATTATTAACCATTATTTGGGTACAATGATCTAAAGGTTAGAAATCACAAATTAATCTGATTTTTGGTTGGTAGGGCTAGTTAGTAAATTCATGTATTATAGAGTGTAATACTCGATTTTTTAGTTTTTTTTAAGAAACTATTAATACTTCCGTATAAAATTTTAAGACTATACGAATAAAACACATATTATTCGCGTTTAATAAGAATGTATTAAATGGCCGTATAAAATAAAAATTTTGGTAAAATACAGGTAGGCTAAATGAATATAATCCCAAACTTTGTCCTATATCATTAAAATACATTATCATGTTTGTTATAGTAGGTTTTAGACATTAACTTTTATGATTTAAAAATTATCTCTTATAGATGACTGAAGGAGAAGGAAGAGGTAGAAGTGAACGAGATATGGGATGGGAATATGGCATTCAAATTGGAAATAATGCTACTAGGTGTATCTTTTGTAACAAAGAGATGCATGGAGGAGGTGTAACACGATTAAAACAACACATCGCAGGACTTGGGAATGATGCACAAAATTGTACATCTTGTCCATTAGAAGTTAGGCAGAGAATGAGACAATATATGACTGATAAAAAGTAGAAAAAGGTGGAGAAGGAGAGAATAAAAAATAGAGTAGCTGAGACCCTTGGTCGGTCTACTTCTTCAAGCGCTACAGGGAGATATAATGACATGTCTGAAGAAGAATTTGAGAGAAATACTAGGTACGCCATAGAAGAAAGTCGACGCGTACAATGGGAAGCTGATCAAAATAGGAGATTCTCAGTCTCAGGCCCATCTACTCATGATGAAGGCCCATCTACCAGAAGGAGTAGTGGTGTTCGTCGAAGTCAAAGTGTTCGAGATACTATAGAAATTGACTCAAGAAAAGGACATCAGCCCCCTCCGATGGAAAGGCATGAGGGGCCGATTGATCGCTATGTTTATCGAACACAAAATGCTAAACAAAAAAGATTGAAAGATGTTTGGTCAAAAGAAATTGGGAACAAACTTAAGACAGCAGTGTCTAAGTTTTTTCACTTTAGCAGAATACCAGCTAATGCAGCTGCTTCTCCATTCTTTCAACCCATGCTTGACACGATTGCTGAATGTGGCGTGGGTGTAAAGGGGCCGACTCCATATGAGATCAATGGGCCATTTCTCAAGGCAGAAATTGATGAACTAAACTCATGGATCAGAAGTATAAAGAAGAATTGGCCAACATATGGGTGCACGATAATGTGCGATGGATGGACTTCAAGTACAAGACACTCTTTAATCAACTTCATGGTCTACTGCGATCGACAGTCTGTTTTTCATAAGACAATTGATGCAACGGGCAAAACAAAGGACTCCGATTATTTATTTCATCTAATGGATGATGTGGTCGAAGAAATTGGAGAGTCCAATGTGGTACAAATGGTGACTGATAATGAAGCCTCGTTTGTAAAGGCCGGTGAAAAATTAATGAATAAGAGAAAACACTTATTTTGGACACCATGTGCAGCTCATTGCTTAGATCTTATGCTTGAGAAGATAGGGAAGAAGTCTTCAGTACAAAATCTCGTTTCAAACGGAAAGAAAATCACAACATTTATTTATAACCACAATAAGCTCGTGGCATTGTTTAAAGAGTTAAACAATAATCGAGAGTTAATCCGTCCTGCTGCTACGCGATTTGCGACAAATTTTATAGCTCTTGAAAGTCTCGTAAATAGTCAAACAGCACTGAAATCTTTATTTGTGCATGAACAATGGGTACGTTCAAAATTTGGTCGAGCAAATGAAGGTATAGCAAGGGAAGTCTCAGATCTTGTTTTGGCTGGAAATTTTTTCGTCAAAGCTCGTGACCTTGTCAAAATCTTAGAACCTCTTGTTAGGGTTCTAAAATTAGTTGACGGCGAGACAAAGCCTACCATGGGTTTTGTCTACGAGGCAATGGATCGTGCAAAAGAAGCTATCCAATTGATTGCACCCAAGAGTTATAAAAGTTATTGGAAGATAATAGATGAAAAGTGGGACAAGCAGCTACACAAAGACTTACATGCAGCAGGTAATAAATTTATTTTCTAAATTCTGCATATTAACTCTATTTAACTTAATTTTATTAGATTAACATCATACATGAAACAGGGTACTATTTGAACCCCCAATTTCGATATCGCGAGGACTTCGTTGAGACTACCGATTTGGTAGAAGGCTTGAATCATATGATTGCCAGGCTGGAGCCGAACATAGATGCCATGACTAATGCTTACAATGAAGTAAGTTTTTAAAAATTTAAAGTGATGTATTTGTTTAATACTCTTTTTTTTATAAATAACGTATATACTAATACAATATGATAATCTTTAGATAAGCCTATTTACAAGCGCTCAAGGCTCATTTGGGACAACTCAAGCAATTCATAGTAGGACTAAATCTCAGCCAGGTAAGTATTATATTTTGTAAATTATTTTAAAAAAGTATTTGTGAAAATGATAGTTAAGTTAAATCTAACTAATTTATAATTTTTTGTAGGTGCATGGTGGCATATGCATGGGTATGATGCTCCAAATTTGAGGAAGATTACAATGAAAGTCCTCAGTCAGACAGCTTCTTCTTCTGGTTGCGAGAGAAATTGGAGTACATTTTCTCTAATCCACAACAAAACTCGCAATCGTCTAAAAATGAAAAGGCTAGAGCAATTAGTCTTTGTTCATTATAATATGAGGTTGCGGGTTCGACACCTAACAAGGCAAACAGAGCGAGAGGATTGGTTTGATCCAATTAATTTGGATAACATCTTTGCCAATGATGATCCATTGACAGAATGGGTTGAAAACACAGAGCCAACAGTAATGGACGTCCCTAGTCCAAGCCCAGATCAACCTAGTCAACCAGATCCATGGGTGGCTGATCAAATCAGGACAATAGATGATGATGCTGAGATTGAAGTTGGTGCTGGGACAACTGTTCATTCAAGTTTATCAACACCAGATAATGAAAGCGAAAATGAAGACGACGAAGATGATGACGATGTTGGCAGTGGCGGTGGCGGTGGCGGTGGTGGTAGTGGTTATGGTCGTGGTGGTGGCGGCTGCAGTGGTAGTGGTTATGGTGGTGGCGGCGGCAGTAGTAGTGGTTATGGTGGCGGCGGCGGCAGTGGTAGCGGTTATGGTGCTGGCGGCGGAAGTGGTAGTGGTTATGGTGGTGGTAGTGCTACAGAGAGGCAACCACCCCAATTCACGTGCGAACAATTTTTTGATGTTACCACGCAAGATACTGACCATGGTATAAGAAATCCAAGTCGAACAACGCCATCCCGCACTAGGAGTTTTGGAAGACAAGGTACCTGGCAAAGTAGGCAAGAATATGAGAACTCTGATAATAGTTGGTCTTTACAAAACCAAGAGAGTGTTGATATGATAGAGAAGGGGGTGCAGACGGTTAATTTTGGTGATTACGGAGTTGATCGAGAAGCTCAATCATTTAATACCTCTACCTATGGGGAGCAATCACATCACGAAGGTCAAGTACCTACGTATGGTCCTATCTATCTTTTACAAGAAAGCCAGCATCCATATCCATATGGACCATACCCTCCTCCACCTCCTCCTCCTTATCCGTATCCATATCCGTATCCATATCCATATCCGTATCCGTATCCATACCCTTACCCACGCCCAGATTTTGAATGATAGATGTGGTTTTCTATTTTTATCTAAATTCTATCACATACTTTAGAGTTTGGAATTTTGACTTTGTTATTGTAAATTTCATTAAGTATTCAATGTATTCTAGATATAATTGTCATAAATTTCATTTTAGTTATTATTACAAAACTCATTATATATTAAAACTTTTGAAATTTGTTTAATACTAGTAAATGACCCATGCCCACGGCATTCTCCAACAAAAGTGTTTGCAAAAATTGGGTGCCTTCGGCACTCAAATGGTATAACGGAATAAACGGACTGGGGCGTTACCTTTTTTTCCATTATAACAGATTGTAATGCACAAAGGGAAAAATGAGAAAAATGGGAAAATAACAAAAAATAACTATGATAAAATTCAACTTTTAAATTTTTAATTTTTAATAAATTGAGGTCAAATGAGTGGGAGTGAATGAATAAATGAGGGATGGATTTGATCTCAACCACTCTTTATCTTATGAAGCAGGATAAGGTAAGAGAACACAACTGAGTTATTTTGTTATATGTTTGGGTGGCCCGTGCCTGCGGCACTCTCTAACCAAGTGTTTGTCTAAATTGGGTGGGAGTTAAATCTCATCCATTGATATGAAGCATAGTGGATATCAACCATTCCTTATTGAAGCCCTATAAGGTAAGAGAGGGGGAGTAAGACAACCACTTTCACTTGTTATATAGATAGTGGGTGGCCCGTGCCCACGGCCCACGGCACTCTCCAACAAAGCATTTGCCAAAATCGGGTGTGAGTGGCTGAGATCCATTGTTTATTTTGGAGATAAGATCTTGACCCTTGTTAATTATCATTAATTTTAAAAAAAAAATTATTTTATGACTTTTTTGTGCATTTTCAATCAAATTTCCGAAATTTCAATCGAAATTCCGAAATTTCACCCGAAATTTCAACATATAGGCGAAATGTCCGAAATTTCGTGTCGAAAACGAAATTTCGGTCGAATTTCCGAAATTTCGATCGAAATTTCAGAATTTCCTTTATTTCGTCGTTTTTCCCAAGTTTCGACCGAAATTTCGAAATTTCGACCGAAATTTCGGTTTCGACACGAACCGAAATCGCATTGAAAACCGAAATTTTAATCCTTGCATGAGAGACACCCCATGATCAGCGTGTATTGCAATACAAAACTTAGATTTCGACAAGTTAGAGACTTGTTGCTACACAACAACATGAACCTTACGCAAGAACGGTGAGGAAGTGAGCTACAAAAGCAAACCGTAATGACTTAGCAAAGGTCGGCATCAATCAAAGATATCGGCTGTTGCACAACTAAGGAAGATGAAGGCGTTGTGTGAACCTTTATTGGAGTGAAAATCGGATGTCTAAATAAACTTTTAGTGGCTTCTACATGAAAAGAGGGTCATCACACGCTAGCAACCACTGCGTGGCGATGTTGATCCAGGAAATATGAACATGCTGCTCATGACTACGGGAGATGGGTCCCATGTGCTAGATGGCAGGATGGGAGCTATGCATAAGCTACTTGGCTAAAATTGAAGAGAAGAAGAAGTGCACCAAAGAACAGAAAGCAACCAACCGTTGGATCAAAAGAGATCCAACGATTCTCTCTCTCCAAACGCCCTCTCTTTAAATGCTCTCCCATGTTTATAAGGGGACCGAAACTTAGCATCTCTAAAAAAAAACATCCCATACAAAAGCTCTCCTATAGCCCAAAAAGAAAAAAAAAATAGAAAAGGAGGGGAGAAGAAAGAAAAAATGAGCCGTCCAACCCCATCTCCCATTCTTCTTCTTCTTCTTCTTCTTCTTCTTCTCCTCCATGGACTGGTTCTCACCCGGCACAACCTGCAACCTCTTCTCTTCTTCACCACTGCCATCTCTCATCCATCTTGGCCGTGCTCCACACCATCATCACCGCCTGCTACACCTGCTACACAACCATGAATCAGCTAGCAAGCTCCACGATCTCCAAGCTGCTGCACCTCGCTTGCTGCAAAGTCTGGAAAGGAGCTCCTCATCCTCTATTCCTTCTTGCTTCCACACCGTGCAACCTCCTGGTTCAACTCCCTCATCATTTCTCCACAAATCGCCCTCCTTCAAGCCATTTTCTTCACCTAGAACACCACCACTCCGGCGACCTCCGCCTCCGGTGACTGCCAACTCCGGATTGTCTTCAACGGGCAACGCCTCCTCCCACTTCTCCTCCTCACGCTCTCACCATTGTGAGAATCCACGGTTTAGCCAAGCAATCACTTGCTGGCCTAACCGTTGATCAACTAGCCCAGTGCACCATGCCTCTTGCTGGCCGTCATCTTTCAAACCACGAACCAATGCCGGAACTCTCCCCACCATGTTCACACACTTGGCCGGAGCACCGCCAACAACCATCAC
Organism: Euptelea pleiosperma; assembly: GCA_035048495.1. Lineage (NCBI taxonomy): Eukaryota > Viridiplantae > Streptophyta > Magnoliopsida > Ranunculales > Eupteleaceae > Euptelea > Euptelea pleiosperma. Next base: position 23,985,511 of record CM068550.1, read on the forward strand.
TTGGCCAGACCACTCCTTCTAGCACCAGTATACCACCACAGGTTGCTCCTCCGACCACTCCATTCCCGGCCGATCATTGGCCGATTCTCCTAAATCCAAGGTAAGAAAATGGTGAACATGTTTCACATCCTCTCTCTACCCTCTCTCTCTCTCTCTCTTCTTTTTCTCATTCTAAATCAGTTTCTCTCTCTAGTCATTATCTCTTTCTCTCTCTAGCTTTCTCTCTCTATGCTAGGTTTCTCTCTCCTCTCGATATTCTCCTGTTTCTCACTTTTCTCTCTCTAGATTCACCCTTTCTCTCTCTAACTCCTTTTCTCTCTTCATTACTTGCTTACTACTTAGTTTTTGTTATTTGTTTTTTCTACAAAAAAAATTTGATTCAAAAGTATTGTAAGTTACATGTTAGTTTGATGAATAAAGTTAATTTTATTATGTTGGTATTTCCTGATCTCTCTCATTAATGATTTTATTAGTCGATAATTCTCTCTCATCAAAATCATTATTTTAAAATCACTTAATCACCACTCTCACCTCTCCACAATTTGAAGGTAAAAATCTATCATTTTATGTTCTTGATTTGCGCGAACTAATCTTGAGTGCGGACGATACCTGACACAAAACCACTGTGCAAAGAATTGTTATATTTTGTAGGAATAAGTCTCGGAAATTACAAATTTTGTTGACTGTAGGGTTTCCGATCAGACGACACGGAAAAAGCCTAGTTTCAAGATCTATGAGAAAAGTGTTTCTCTAAAAATCTATTGGCCTAGGCTGACTCTCTAGGTAGAACGAGAAGTGATTTTCGTTATTTGAGACGTGGTAGCTTAGTTGTTTGATTATTTATTTCAATTGAATATGTTGTAATGCGTGAATAAAATAAGATAATATAACTCGTGTTGAGTATTGGATAGTAGTTGTAGGTACGGAGTCACCGAAACACTATAAATCTTTGTCTAATGTGATTGTAATTATTTGTATCTTGTCTCATATACCTCTCACTTTATTCTGTGGATGATTTGAAATTTGGTTGATCGATCTTTTTCATATTATGTGATCATTAAATTTAAATCCAACTATAATCCGCAGATAAATTATAAATTGTCCTATTAAACCCCCCCCTCCTCTCTAGGACATATCGTGGTAAATATTAAAAATAAATTTCAAAATCGACATCAGTAGGTGGACGTACCTTGATATTGAGGGAACCACATAAATCTTTGTGTAGGGTGTAATTGCATCTTCGTGTTATTTGTTCTTCTTCTAACATTAACGATTCTATTCAACTTAAGAAAATGCTATCCCATGGATAATTGAGCAAAAAAAGTACTTGATTGAGGCCATTGATCATTTGATTCACGAGATATGGTTCACGAGGCAACAACGGCAAAAGGTATAATTGTTGTTGTCTCATGGGCCATGGATCTCTTGAATTGAACAATCAATGGCCTCGACCGCACATATTTTTGTCCTGTGGGGATAGCACAACTCTTCAACTTACAAGTCCTTTATTATTATTTTTTTTGAGATGGCATGACTGCAACGCCTTTAGGGGGTTGCTTGCTAGCATTTTTCTTAGTTATAACTAAGATTGACAATTTGTCCTGTTGGGCAGGGCTCGGGCCGGGCCTAACTCGGGCTAGGCTGAGGCAAGCCAGGCTCTACAAAAATTTTGCAACCCAAGCCCAAGCCGTGGCCTAATCTTAGTTCGGGTCCTCAAATCGGGCCTCGGGCCAGGGCTAGTGGGCAGGGCCACGAGCTGACTTACGGGTCGGCCCACATGCTAGACGTACGGGCTAGGCCTATTTTAAAGAAAATTGAAAAAATAACTTAAAAAACAACAATTTTTAACAGGGGAGCGGAGGGGAAATTTAAAATTTTTAATTTTGGGGGAGGGGGGTATTGTAAAATTCAAATTTGAGAAGGGAGGGACTATTGTAAATTTCAAATTTTAAATGTTGGACTTCACGGGCCGGGCCAACTATCGGGCTGGGCCGGGCCACGGGACAAATTGCGACCTCTTGTTATACCCTCTAATTCACTCACACCTACTTCTCTTAATGGTCATAAATATGGCTTAATAGTCATCTAATATCTTGATCGGTACATGCCGAACAAATATAACACGTAATGAGCCACAAATGACACGTTCGTAAACAAAATTTTATTCAATTTCAAATTGCTTTGTACACGCGCGAGCATGTAAGATAGGATTCACTGCAAGATAATTATCTCCTTTCAAAACAACACAAATATCTTTAATACAATTAAATTCAACGTCAAAAAAGCAAGGGTTGTCATCATAATTATCTCGCCAAATCCATTGTGGAAAAAATTGATCTTTAAAAATCTTGAGGTAGTCGTTCAATGGCCCTATGTAGTGCATTTTGTGGCCCACTGACTGCATGAATATTTAGCACGCCTTAGTGGAAATACACACCAAAAGTCAGCTTGATTGCTTATCTCTGGCTATTTGATTTTAACACTTTTTAAGGGGTGATTCCATACATTGATTTCAAAAAACAAAGTTTGGCTACTAAATCCATTGCTAAAATTGATCAATTAAGTTGATTTTTGATGCACACACCCACCAGGGGTAGAAAACACATGATATGTTTTGAGTTTATTGATAATTGCTTGGATGATTATTACATTGCCCTTAATAGGTTTGTATAGAGAATGACAAAACCTAAATATAAAAACTAATCTAAATTAAATCAAATCTAATTGATATGGGATCATGCGGATAATCATGACGAGATGCATTAATAATGATATGATATGCATCTTATCACAATTTATTACAATGTGATACGTACTCTAATATTCTCCCTCAAACTCATGTGGAGTGAGAAATAATGATCGTCGTGAGTTTGACAAAATCGAATGCATTTAAGATTGAATTGTCATTGAAGAATGGTATCGTCATTTTAAAATTTTCCATGATGATTTAATCGCCTTGATCATGTCTATGATTGCCAATAAAGGAAGATGGTTGCTAGCTAGTATGGTGATCCACGATGGTCACCATGGGATCTTGTCTCAGACAAAAAGGGATCTTCAGTTTAGGCTGGACCGAAACCCATGTAATTTTAATCTAGGGATAAAGGGCCTAATGAGGCCACGATGTGTGTGGGCGTATGTGTGCGTCACAAGCTTGGGCTCTATGAGTCCTCAAGCAAGTGTGTGGGAATTTTGGACCTCATTAGTAGGGTATAGATAGACCTCTTTTTGGGCCTCAAATGCGTGTGCCTTTTTGGGCATCACTAGCTTGGACGGCGAATTACGTACTCAAGCAAATCTTTTATGTATTCTCGTTATCTTTTGTAGGTTGTTGTTTTTACCCACAACAAAAGAGGCTACAACAAAAGAGGGTTTTTAAAACCCAAGAAGGTTGCTAGAGAGGGCGGCTCACAATGGTAACGATGGCGGAGGCGATGATGATAGCGGAAGCGGCAACAACGAACAAACGAACGGCTGGAGGCAGTGGCGACGACGATAGTGGATGGAGCATCAATGATGGACAAAACGAATATGGGCATGGTTTAATCATGAAAAGGGGTAGCAAGAATGGATTGCAACGGCAAGGGTAGTCTGTTTGACAACTTTTTTTTTTGGATGATGGGTGATTGACGGCGTTGGATAGTTTCAATCCAAGGGAGAAGCATGTGATTTAATGGAGGTTTACGTGATGGTGGGCAATGTTTGAGACCCTATAGACAGTAAATTAAAGTTGCAGTCCGTCGGAAGAGCGGTGGACTAACTTGTTTGAAAATTAGAAAAAAACTATGTTACAGAAAGCCCTCAAAATGCCATGTGACAAACTCTTTCAAGCCCCTTGATCTGAAGGATGTTTGGTTCACCTCTTGCTGGAACTATAAACCAAAAATCTGCTTGCTAGGTGATTTCTAGTCATGGGATTTGAGCACTTTTTTGTCGTGGCCTTGTTATTTAATCCCGTGTAAAAGAAAGTGCTCTCCCAAGGCTACAAATACTAATCGGTCTTATTTTTTGTGTATATCCGCCAAGGTATAGGCCAAATATTCATGGGTCAGTAGGCCAAAAGAATATACCATGTAGCAATTAGAGAGATTTCTATATGAAACTCTTGATACAGAATTGTGTCAAAGAACGGTCACTATGAAGCGTTATTTTTTTATTTTTATGTTCTCTCTTTTACCTCTTTTTAGGGGTGTTTATAGTAATTAACCAACGTTAAGCTGTGGGTAAGGCTTTCAATGGATCGATTCACTCCAATGGTCCGGTCAATGAGATATCAAATCCGCCTTGATCCGCTCCAAAAATGAACTCATCTGACATATATTTTTACATACCCCCATGTTATCTTTAAAATTTGACATACCCCCACAATATTAAAAAGTTGACATACCCCCTTAAGACTCAGTCTACTGTCATTTGACCAGTGTTGACCCGAGTTGACTGTTCAATTTTGGATTAAAGAGCAAAAATGCCCTTGTTTTCAACCTTGGAACAAAGATTTGGGCCAAAATCACAAACCCCAAATCAAATGACTTTGTCTTACTGTTCTAAAGGAGAAGCCATGTATTTGTTGGGTTGAGATGTATTTCAAGGACTGTCTTTGCAATCTCGATGATGACATCTCATTTGCTTTTGGTCTTGTTAGCCTCATCTGTTCGGGAGTTGCAGAAATCCCTCAAATTATAACCAACTTCGGCAACAAATCCGGCCATGGAGTCTCTCTTGCATTTCTCCTTACTTTGGTTGCAAAAAGTATGATCTTTAAACAAACCGAGTTCTAATATCAGAACCGTGATTAGAAATCACTTGGTTTTGTAAAAAGTTAAGGTGAATGCAAGGCACAATACCATACCAAGACCGGGACCCATCTCCTGAAGCACCAGAAGCTTTGAGCCAATGAACATGTGATCGAATACACCAGTTTTCAAGAATTTAAGGTGGACACATGGCCTACTGTCACACCCCTGAGCTTCGGCTTGAGTGTTGGTTACACGGTACAGAAGGCCAGCACCCACGAGGTTCCCGCATCGAGGATGGGAGCGATGGGTACGTGTGCACTGACAATTGGCTTGGACGTGCAACACTATCGTAGGCAACGATAAGGATGTGCACTGGCAGTTAGCCCGGACGTCCAACACAAGTGTGGGCAAGACTTGTGGGGAAGTACATCGGCATGTGGCTGGGTACTTGGCATATACGACGGATCGACGTGTGCAAGCATACAGGTACATGTGGCATGGCAAATACGCGGACGGGCGTACGTAGCATGAACAAGCACGTGTGGCATGACAATAGCGCGGACGGGCGTATGTGGCATGGACAAGTGCGTGTGGCATGACAATAGCGCAGATGGGCGTATGTGGCATGAACAAGCCCGTGTGGCATGACAATAGCGCGGATGGGCGTATGTGACATGGACAAGCGCGTGTGGCATGACAATTACGCAAACAGGCGTATGTGGCATGGACAAGCGATTGTGGCGAATAAAACTAGACTGGAAAAGGCTTGGGGGTGTGTGGCATCCAATGGTGCTTTGGAGCAGTTGTGGCTTGGTTCAGGGTGAGGTGGCGACCTCAGAGACTGACACCTAGGTGGTAGTTATATTGTAGTTACTAGTCCACCCACTAAGCAGAAGTGGGATGGTGGGCTAGGTACTTACGCCATATGGCGGATATATGGAGCTGACACCCAAACAGAGGTTATGGTAGTTATTAGCCTATACACAAGGTGGGGTGATAGGCTAAGGTAGTTATACCATGTGTCACTGTGTGGGGGTGACACCCAAATATGGTACTAGGTAGTTATCAGCCCATACACAAAGTGGGGTGATGGGCAAGGGTAGTTATACCATGTGTCATTATGTGGGGGTGACACCCCAGGGGTGGTAGTGGGTAGTTACTGGAAGTTACTAACCACTTGTATAGAATTGTAATAAGTGTCTCATGATGACATAAATATAACTATTCAGCTGGCCTATATAAGGCCAGCCACCCATGGGGTGGAAAACATGAGTTGTGAGTTTTGTATTTCCTAAGTGTAAAGGAATAAAAAAGAAAAGGCTGTGTGGCCTTTGAAAAACTGTGTGATCGTTGTGTTGCAATTGTGTGAGCCTCTTCTCCTCCTTCTCCCTTCTTGTGTAAGCTGAGACTAAGTTAGGTAGACTTAGTGCGGGTGGGGGTGTTCGGGGCGAAAAAGAGTTAGGCCCGGATCTGACCCCGTGACACCTACTAAGATCAGGACCACCACCACAATCCAAACCCAATAGATCCATCTCCTGTCCCTTTTCTTGGCATTAGCAGATACAAGATGGTCGGTCGCACCACTGATGAAGTCTCCAGCCAAGACCATATTCAGTTCAATATCATCCACCGTTTGATCTGATGTTTGGATTTTGGCCCAAACCCTTGTTCCATTCAAGGTTGAAGAAAAGGGCATCTTTGTCTTTTAATCCAAAATTTGACAGTCAACTCAAGCCAACACTGGTCAAATGACAGTGGACCGAGTCATAGGGGGTATGTCAGCTTTTTCAAATTGTTGGGGGCATGTCAAATTTTAGAGATAGCATGGGGGTATGTGAAAAATTCCCTATATTTTATGGCACGGGACCCGGAGACTCAAATTTTTGGCTCAAGTTTTTCACCTAAACTCAGCCCTAGATTTCTTGAAATCCAACCGTGGAGCTGAGTGTTTGGGGGAAAATTTTGAGTCCACGGATCCCACCCATATTGTATTATCATTTATATATACTACTTTAAAGCCAAAACTGGGGTTGGGGCACGCCCTTCACACGGGTTCACAAGATGCTCACTCATGTGAAACACACGTGCCTCCCCTAGTATACTATTAAACCACTTAGCATTTGTTATTTGATTTAAGAATATGCAGCTTTTATTCTCGATCTTTAAATCAAACCAGGGAACGCCACGTGCGATGCACGTGCACCTTACATGTGGCACACTCTTAGAGATCACTAACCGATCCATGTTTGGCCCATCCCTAGGTGGACCCAAGTGCAAATAAATCAGCCTGATTAGTGATTTTTAAGGATCTTAATATTGGAGTCATTTTCATGGGTTGATTTTTAACCGTAGATTTTGAGCATTTTTTGGGCAACTCATCATCAATCCTGACCATTTGATCAATCAGTCACCTCTTGATTGAGCCTTTCTAAAGTAATTAAACATCACAACCATCCAATCGAAAGTCAAAACATGGACAATTAAGATAAATAGAGATATTTTTCTTTCCATTCAGAAACCAAATATTAATATCAGCTCTTTTATTCTCCAAATATTAATATCAGTCATACATATTGCAACACCAGCTTGAAGTCTTAGGACTCCGACTACAATATCATATATAATAATAATAACTAATATTTCATCATTCTAAGGGGTCTTCGGTGGCAGTCCGCGGCCGCATTTCTCATAAATCTTGCATGCAGGTCTAGGCTTTTGAGGGACGGCAATACAATTTCCGTATTTCTTTCCGTTGCATGAAGGACGGCCATTAATAGGCTTGTAGGTGATAGGAGGTGTATCACGCACAGCATCCTCATGCTTGCCACTCTTCTCTTCTGCAACAACCATAATATAGTAGATTAATATATTGCAATATATATAAGAAAATAAAACAACTTGAATTAACCTAAGGAGACGTTAAACCCACGATTTTTTTATTTTTTTCATGTTTATATCCTTTCGATTTTTTTTTAAAATTATAACTAATTTAATTTCTAGGCTGTGGTCTAACAAAACTGTTTTGTAAATCGATTTGCCTGTACCAGTACGCTTATACTGTTAGTGTGCCGCTATCTCCCATGGGACAAAGAGAATCGAAATCAAGAGGATGCAAAAGATTAAAAAAAAATTGAAATGTGAGCCATATTTATTTATACTAAAAAATGGGAAAAAAGGGAAAATAAAGGCATTAAAACTCAAAATAAAAAATTTGAATTCAAATTTTTTTCTAAAATTTATAATAGAAAATAACGGAAATAAGGGGCGTTTGTTTTCACAAATTTTTGATAAAATAATGGTCGTTATTTTTGTTATAACGGCCATTATTTAAAAAAAAAATGACTGTTATTAGAAAGCGTTGAATAGTACACAACGTAACGGGGTCTGTCTGAATAATGGCCATTTTTTAAACTGTGCTACTAACCAAAAGAAAATTCAACCTGAAGTAAAGGAATATATAAGAGGATACTCACCGGTTTGGCGCTTCTCAACTAATTCTCGAGCCCCAATCTCTACCGGGAGTAGAAGAATGGAAGCCAATAGAATGCATAGGACAAGAAAGGCATTTAGAACCATTTTTATGAAGCTATTATTACCTTTTTGTGCTAATCAGTTCATCCCACAACCCTATTTATAGTCATTTTGTGTGCGCGTGCGCGTGTGCGTGCCCGTTTGTGTGCGTGTGTGTGTGGAATAAAAGTGGAAAAAGACCAAATTTGAAAAGTATGAAATAGAATTAAGAGAAACCACCAATTTGAAAAGTATGAAGAAAGAATAATTTTTTCGAGTAACAAAGTAATATTAAAGTGCGGACTTTAGAGCCAATTAGGTCTTGCCATCTTTACACGACAATCGATTTAGGGGTTAAACCCACCGTTATTTGTGAGCATTAACTGTTATTTACATATGAATGAAGAAATAAATTTGAAGAAAATAAATAAATTAAAATTTTTAATGCTTTTGACCCCTTTTAACTGTCATAACCGTAATGTTACATACCCGATATGGTTTTTTACTTTGCGGAGGCAACATTGACTCCAAGTCAATAAATCATCAAATAGCAATATGGTCATATTTATGAAAATTCTCACTTCTTTGGCCATACAACCTTCATGTGGTGCACATACAAAGCTGTTGAAACCATCCATTTGATGAGTGCCCCATAGGAGATCCCCTTGCCCCAAAATCTTCCAATTTACTTATAAAAAAAAAATTAATAATAACGTCCACATTGAATGATCCATCGGTCATTAAGCGTCCAACTAACCGACGATAACATGGTCATCCAGTGTTAACATGTCTATCCGGCATCTCGTGCGCGCTCTCATACGGAGCAAAATGCTGAACAACCCTAAAACGCGCTTCATATCGGATTGGAGCACCTCTTCGAAATCGAAGCTAGGGATAGCTTTGATCAGAGATCCAGACCCTCAATGGTAGCTTAGATCAGAGATCCAATGGCTGACATTGAGGTGATATCATAATAAGTTACTAGTAGACCTATGAGAGGTCCTTTTTTCTTTTCTTAATATATTTTTTTCTCTCATTAACTAAATGTTTTATCCAATTTTGAAACCAATTTTTGAAGGAAAAAACAAATTGACTCTAGCTCATTTTTTCAAGGAGGTACCCATCACAATATAAAAAAAAACAAAGAACACTGACTTACAGGTCTTAAGTAGTCGGACGAGACAAATTGACTGTGGCTCATTGAATAACCTAGGGCCAGCTCTACCTTAAGGCCATTGAGGTGGTCACCTTTGGTCCCCTGGTTAGAGAAGGTCCCCCAGCTCAGGTCCCTTTTGGGCCCACTAACCACATTGGTGTTTAGCCCACTCCTTGTTTGATATACCATCGAAAAATCAAGCGGATTAGTGATCTAGTCATATTTTTTTAGCACTTTTATGATTGATTCTAACCTTTGGATTCAATAATTTTTTTTTTGAGTAGTAAATCCAATGGTTAGAAATCAAGCTGATTTCTAGTGTATTTATCCACCAATAGGTGTGCTGAACATCCATGCAGTCATCGGGCCCAAAAAAATATCTATAAAAAGGCCAGGAGAGTCCTCAATGAATAACTATCCCTAGAATCTGCTCCAACATTTACTCTGCAGTCAATGGCATTGAACGACTTGAAGTCTTCAATAGTTACTTCTGTAGTGTAGACACCCGTTGTACACCGACTTTGACCGGATTATAATGGACCCAATTTTTATTTCGGAAATTTTTTTAAAGAAAAATAACTTTTAATATATTTATAAAATAAGATAAAACTTTTAATATGGCATTGGACACTTCAAGTCTTTGAATTATGGATGGTTCCTATCGATTTGGCCTCGTCCTCGTCCTCGTCAATAGTTACTTCTTTAGTGTAGACACCCGTTGTAGACTGGCTTGACCATATTATAATGGACCCAATTTTTATTTCGGAAATTTTTTTAAAGAAGAACTTTTAATATATTTATACAAAAAAGATAAAACTTTTAATATGGCATTGGACCACTTCAAGTCTTTGAATTATGGATGGTTCCTATCGATTTGTCCTCGACTTGTCCTCGTCAATAGTTACTTCTTTAGTGTAGACATCCGTTGTAGACTGGCTTGACCAGATTATAATGGACCCAATTTTTATTTTTTCAATTTCAAGATAACAAGCAATACAAAGCCTTTATCTCATCCTTTGGCCAAAATTAGGTGCCTAACTTGGGAACAGATCAATTTTCCATCCCAATAACTAGTCCAACAATAGAACAGTCTAGATCGATTTTCTATTTCATCAATTAAATCTACACTAAAAAAACACACAACAAAGATGCAAACTTCCAATTGGCATCAGAGCAGTTCACTGTGAATCAGTTTAAACCTGTGAGTGAGTTCATGCATGCTTAGATTTTGTTCTTTTTAATTTGCAAAAAAAGATGCAAAGAGAAGGAAGAAACACCCCTAGATCTTCATTCTTCGATAGAGAGGATTATGTGTACTGGAAAACCAAAATGCGCGCTTTCCTCAAATCCGTAGATGAGAGAGTCTGGGTATTGGTGTTAGAAGGTTGGACTCATCCCAATATTCTAGTAGAAAATGTTTTAATTCTAAAACTCGAAGATAAATGGTCCCAAGGGGACTATGATGAATATTGTCCAAATAGCAAATGGTAAAATGCAATTTTCTACGTAGTAGACAGACATGAGTTCCGAATGATCTTAAACTATACACTGGCACAAGCCGCATGGGATATTAGAAACAATGCATAAGGGTATGTTGGCAGTATAACACCGGCAGTTTAAAACTGCCGTAGAAATAATATATTTGACGGTTTTAAACCGCTAGTGTTATACTTTTTCGGCGGTTTTAAGCTGCCGATATTTGTCTTTCCCCAGCAGTTAACAAACCGCTGGCGTTGGTCTTTTCTTTATGCCGACAAGGGCTATGCCGACGTATTATACGGCGGTTTTGAACAGCCGAGAAACACTGCCACAAATAGAAAAGAATTATGCAATGTTTGTATTTTGGAATTTTTTTGAAAGTACACTGTTGCTGAACTGCTTTAAAGTTCAACTTTGATGGTAGTTATGGTAGCATGACCCAGGTTTTGGGTTTAAAATAGTCATTTAATGAGGCGCGGTTAAAGTAATTAAGAGGCATTTAATAGTTTATAGATTCGATAGACTCAATGTTAAGTGGTTCTGACTCAATGTAGATCACTGGCTTGAGATATTGGCTCTGTTGGACTGGGTCTCGATACCAAGTTCGAATCATCCCCGATTGAAACTGATCCTGATCTATTGCAACCCTAATTATCCATGTTTTCAGTCCAACTCTAACTGTCCACGTGCAACGCTAAAAATGTACTGGATTCACATACTAAATTCTCTTCAAATTTTGACATTAGATGTTTGATTTTTATCATCTGATGTAGCAAGACTTGTTTACGCAACTCATATCAGTCCTGACCATTCGATCAATCGGTCTTGATTCAGCAATTCTACATGAGTAAACGTAATTAAACCATCACAACCATCCAATCCAAAAAAAAATAATATTAATCTCAGCTCTTTTATTCTCCAAATACTGAATCTGATCAGTTACTAGTTTCTAAATCACTCGTACATATTGCAACACCAGCTCGAAGTCTTCCGACTCGGACTACAACATTATATATAATAATAATAGCTATTATTTCATTACATCCGAATTAACCATAGGCTATTTCTTCGTCAATTTAAGGGGTCTTCGGTGGCGGTGGCGGTGGCGGTGGCAGTGGCGCACCACGGCTGCATCTCTCATAAGGCTTGCATGGTTTAGGCTTAAGAGGGGTATTGATGATACAATTTGAGTATTTACTTCGGTTGCAAAAAGGAAGATTACGTGAGAACCCGGTATGATGCTCAGCATCCTCATGCTTGCCATTCTTTTCTTCTGCAACAACCATAATAGAGTAGATTAATATTGCAATATATATTAGCACTAGCAAAACTGTCAGTCCATTCTTATACTACTAACCAAGGTTTAAAATGGGCCGTTATAACGGTATCACGGACTGGGGGCGTTGCCATTTTTTCCGTTATAATTACGGCCATTATAACGAATTGTAACTCACGGGTAAAAACAGAAAAAATAAATGGGACATAACAAGAAAAAAAAAGTTGCTAAATTCAAAAATTAATTTTAAAATTTCAATAAAATATATAACGGAAAATAATGAAAAATAACGAAAATAGTACTGGAGTTTACTTTCACAAATGTTTTCATAAAATAGCGGTCGTTATTTATTTATTTATTTATTTATTTATTTTGTTGTTGTTATAATCAAGGTTTAAAGGGGACCATTATAACGGTATAATGGACTGGGGGCGTTACCGTTTTTTCCGTTATAACGAAAAAAACGCTCAGGGGCAAAAATGGAAAAATAACGGAAAAAAATAGAAATAACAGAAAAAAATGGAAAATATGGCGCTGAAATTCAAATTTTGGATTTTAAAATTTGAATTTCAAAATTTCAAAACGGAATATAACGGAAAATAACAGACTTTTTTGTCACAAAATTTTCCAGAAAATAACTGTCGTTATTTTCGTTATAACAGAAAATAACAGCCGTTGTTTTCTGGGCATTTTAACGGTCCATAACGTAACGGGGTAGGTTTGAATCCGTTATAACGGCCAGTTTTTAAACTTTGGTTATAATGACCGTTATTTTCTGAGCTAAACGGTACATAACATAACGGGGTAGGTTCAAATCCGTTATAACGGCCGTTTTTGGACCATGGATGCTACTAACCATATGAAAAGTCGACCGAAGTAAAGGGATATATATATATAAGAGGATACTCACCGGTTTGGCGCTTCTCGACTAATTCTCGAGCCCCAATCTCTACCGGGAGTAGAAGAACGGAAGCCAATAGAATGCATAGGATAAGAAATGCCTTTAGAACCATCCTTATGAAGCTATTATTACTTTTATGTGCTAACCAGTTCATCCCACAACCCCTATTTATAGTCATCTTGTGTGTGCGTGTGCATTTGCGTGTGTGCGGGTGTGGAATAAAAGTGGAAAAAGACTAAATTTAAAAACTATGAAAAAGAATAATTAACAACGTAATTAGGTCTTGACTCACAAATTGGGCATTTAGGACAAGCGACATTGACTCCAAGTCAATAAGTCATCAAATTGCAATATGGTCTTATTCATGAAAATTCTTACGTCTTTGACCATACAACCTTCACGTGGTGCACATGCAAAGCTGTTGAAACCATCCAATTGATGGGTGCCACATAGGAGATCCCCTTGTCCAAAAATCTTCCAATTTACTTATAAAAAAATTTTAAATTAAAATAACGTCCACATTGAATGATCCATCGGTCATTAAGCTTCCAACTAACCGACGATAACATGGTCATCCGGTGTTAACATGTCTATCCCGCATCTCGTGCTCTCATACGGAGCTAAATGCTCAACAAGCCTAAAACGCACTTTATGTTGGATTGGAGCACCTCTTCGAGACCGAAGCTCGGGATAGCTTTGATCAGAGATCCAGACCCTCAATGGTAGCTTTGATCAGAGATCCAATGGCTGACATTGAGGTGATATCATAATAAGTTAATTACCAGTAGACCTATGAGAGGTTTTTTCTTCTTTTCTTAATACATTTTTTTCTCTCATTAACTAAATGTTTTATCTAATTTTGAAACCAATTTTTGAAGGAAAAAACAAATTGACTCTGCCTCATTTTTTCAAGTACATACCCATCACAATATAAAAAAACAAAGAACACTGACTTGTACAATAGTTAAGTAGTCGGACGAGACAAATTGACTCTGGCTCATTGAATAACCTTGGGCCGGTTCTACCTTCAGGCCATTAAGGTGGTCGCCTTTGCCCCCCTGGTTAGAGAAGGTCCCCCAGCTCAGGTCCCTTTTGGGCCCACTAACCACATTGATGTTTAGCCCACTCCTTGTTTGATATACCATCGAAAAATCAAGCGGATTAGTGATCTAGTCATATTTTTTTAGCACTTTTATTATTGATTCTAACCGTTGGATTCAATAATCTACCCGCGAATGTTATGGCAACCCTAGATATGTTATATTGATTTAACAATTGATTATATAAACCAGATCTAATATATCTGTGATATATTATTTTTGGATCATTTGGTCTAATCTAGATAAATGTGCAGAAATAAACAATCAACCATAACACATGCAATTTTTATGTGGAAACCTTTCTCAAGGAAAAACCATAGGACCACGTCTATCTGAAGAAGTACCACTAAACAGAAAGTTACCGAGTACAAAAGTTTATCTACACAACACCATTATCTACATCAGACAACCGAAGTTCATCATTGAAGCCAACTACTGGTGCATCCACGCCCTATAACTATCATCTGTAAGGAATATTTTCATATTCAATTTGGCAAAGATTTTGTTTGATATAAAAACACTCTTGTAACCATTCTTACGAGCACTAGTGTAGTGTGAAGATATCGTGGTATGCATACTTCACCTATTACGTGAAGATTAAAAGACAGAGACAACAAGAATCAAACGGTTGACGACAGGAGTCATCTGAGTAACTACCGATTTGTCAGTTAACGATTATGTATACTCGATTAGGAAGGTAAGTGACTTAGTGGTCATAGGAGTTCATTAAAATGAACAAAATATAATGGTCAAACTGAGTCATTGGATAGACTCGAGTCAAAGTCAATTATATTGACTTAGTGGGATAGTCTAATCGATTGGACATGTATCCCCAATCGATTGGACATAACCCAATCGATTGGAGACTGTTGCGACCCGAACTCGGGACCTATGACCCGACCCAGAAGAATATGGATCGAACCTGGTATCCGAGGCTAAGGCACGAGGTGCGGATAAAAATAATATTAATAAAATAGTGATCATGTATCTAAGTTATCACACAAGTCAAAATGAATCAATCTCATAACATAAATTTGAAACTTATCTCCGATTACATTCTAAATGTCAAATAACAACCTACTGAGGTAACTAGGAATTCAAATGACTAGAAGCAAAACCTAAACATAATTTCTAGGAATGCAATAAAAGTGCAAGAATCCTTTGGCTCCTATCACTGAGCTGCTGGTCCATCCGGTATCTCTGCAAAAATGTTAGAATATAGGCATGAGTTATCAACAACTCAGTCGGTTCACTCCACCACCCATACTTCTATGGGGATGAGCGGTTAAAACATGATAAAAACCATATAATGATCAAAATATGCATCAATTCTATCGACAATCAAATACTGGACTCATCGGGTAAATCCCAAAACCCCAATGAGTCAAATAATAATGAGAGTGCATGGTTGGGCTAAACAAGTGACTTTTTTACGGGCGGGCCATGCCGTTAATTCCACCACAAGGATCCAGGGATGTTTCAGGTCTTTCACCATTGGGAGCAGAATGTCCCCGTTGCTTTTTAGGCATGCTCTCAGAATTTGAGAGAGCATCCAAGGGGTCGTGGTCCTACGATACATCCGAACCCTCAAAATGATAACAACGAAATAATAACAACAAATGCATCTCCAACAATTATTAATAATCCAGGATAATATTCAATGAACGACCATGTTTCAATACATGCAGATAAATCAACGGAGATGCACGAAAATCGATATACATGCTTTTCAACATAGATTGAAATAAATTTTCTATTTTAAACACATGCATTTAATAATGTAATAATAAAAAATGCATCCATAAAAGTAAGAGATCGGGAACAGAATCCTACCTTAGTTCGCTATCCGATTAATCGTATTCTTCAAGTCGGTTCTCTTCTTCGTGTAGATCTGATTCCAAGATTTTAAAACCTTCAAATTTTCTATGTTTGAATTAGATATGTTTAGAAATAAAATTTTACAACTTGAAATGGGTTCTACAGGGTCATTGGAGTCAATGTTATCCTTGCTTGAGTTAGGAAACGATTAAAATATTATTATTCTTATTATTTTATTATTTTACAAAATATAACTAATAAAGATAAAATTAAGCCAGAACTCTTTAATAAGATGAGTTATAAATCTGGACCATCCAACTAGTGGCTGGTACGACACGTTAGTAGGTCGAGGCTGGTGTGATGCATGATAAAGAAACGGTCGTTGATCGGGCGTATTATAGTGTTGTACGATGCAACCACGTGCGGAGAGATGCTTGAATGCTCTCAAGAATGATTGACCATACGGTGGAGATGAACGATCATAATGATCATTGGATCAAAAATTGAACAAATGCACTCAACGGTGATAATTGGATAGGATCTAAACTAGTTTAGTATGGATGATACAGTCAAGGGTTTGGCAGCAATAGTGATGTAGCTTGCTCCACGTAGACAAGCTGGCTATACCAACAAGACGTAGAAGAGGATCAATGCTATCTGTTTTGATTTCCTGATCGAGATTTGTAGGTGGTGCTATCCTACGGTTCGAACGTTCATTGAGATTACTGTGTTGGGAATAAGTCGAATGGCGCATGGATCAGTCTGATCTGCGACTGCATACGCGAAAGTCGTTTCAATTAATCATGGTGGAAGGTTTCATGATGATGTTCAATCTTTAAAAAAAATATGAGGTTCTAACACCAACTGGGTAAACAATCAGAGGGTTTTGTCAAAGAAAACAGAAAAAAGAAATTAAAAGAAAAAGAAAACGTTCAATCAAGAAGAGATTGAACAGAGAAGGATTGAGGGAAAGAATTATAAAAAGAAAAGGACTCACCTGAATATAAGATGTCGATTGTTGCAGATTTAACGTGGAGCATCTCCTCCCAAAATCTTAACGCTGCAGCTTGCTAAAGGATCACCACACGTTGGCTTGTATGCTGGAGAAGGGAAATTGAAGAGATATATACTTATCTATGGTGGATCGAGATGGAGGATCGGTTGCACTCTTGTAGCAGCATAACCACTCTTAACGTAATGGAGATGAAGGCATACAAGAGGAAGGCGACTATGTATAACCAAAGGTTTGGACGATGCAATTGTAGACACCTATCATGATAGGTTTAGGTATCGTGTACCGTAAAAGAAGGTTGATCAAAAGGAGGAATAAAACCATAAAGGAATATGGGAGAGCTGGACGGATATGTGTCAGATTTATTTGCATTACTCAGAAAAACTCAGTTTTGTCAGATTTATTTCAAGGATGCAAGAAATCATTCACATGTTAGAGCTAATCAGCAAAATGCAACACTTCTACAAATAAACATTCAAACAAAAGATTACTCAGACTCAGTGTGTGTGTGTGTTCAACATCATCCTTATCTGACAGTAGAGATATCTTGATCTCCTTAGAGACTATATGCCTCGACCTTAATCCTCACTTGTATACCACTCAGAAGTAAATCACTCAGAAATGGTTTTATACTTTTCTATCAAATTATATGTGAGGAGATGAATATTGGAACTGGCAAACGTCTCACATATATAGTTTTTGAATGGAGGATATAAGAAGATTTAAGATCTCATGATTAGAATGGCATATCACTTAAGAACGTCGGATCAATCTCTATAATTTATCTTTTGTCCATTCTCCACACTTGATGATGGTACTAATCTAGAATCAAATAGGACTTGTATAGGTTGTATTGAGGCTTATGATAGGTTCAGAAAATAAGGGTATTCTGGAATTCAAAAATTCTGAGAGGATATCTCACTATTCTTTGCAATTTTTCCCAGGTGTAGTATTTCTTTGACTTTTCTTCTTTTCTTTTTCTAATTTTTGTCTTTTTGGATATTGTTAAGTATTCTTGTTCAAATTCTTTTTTCTTTTCTTCTTTCTTTTTGATCATGTTTCTACTTAGCTCAAACCATTTATTTTTCTTTTCTTTTCTTGGTTTCTATCTATTCATGGTGTAATCATACCAAATATTTTTTGATCCCTCTCAAAAATAGGTTATCGTGTTGAACTCTTTTGGGATTTATTTTTGGTTGATGAGTTATCAAAAAAAGGTTTTCATCAAAAGGCTCAAAAATAGTTTCTAACAGTATAGATGTTAGGTAAGCTAAAAAGTCTGATTGGTTAGAAAGATGGCCTATATCATTTTAATGATTTGCACTTTCATCTGTGATGTCTCGAATGGATATAAAGAAGGTTCTTTATGTAATAATCCGAATTCGATGTTGTTCCGAGTTCCATGACTAAAGCAAGGTTAATGAGATCACTCAATGGAAATATTTTGGGGACTAAAAGAATTGTGAGTTATCTTGTGACTCGGAATAATTTTATAACCCTCAGAAACGATGAAAACTTCAAAAGCTCACTGGGTTAGGTCTCAACAATTGTTCTTCTTGGATCTCTAGATAATCTAAACTTTTGATAATTCTGAAGTTGATATGAGAAAATTATTGTTGAATCTGAGTTTTCCAAGATCTTTCAATCCACTGTAGTAATATTTGCTTTCAAACTGAATAAAAAGCTAATAAGTGATTTTTCAAAACAGACATCTTTTTCAATAAATAGACTTTCTGAAAGATTTTCACTAACCGAGTCAGGGCATTTTTGAAAATCACATGAAATCACACCCAAAAACACAAGGTTTCTCTCTTTTTTTTTTATCAAAATGAAAACATGAGTTTTGGTAAAAAAAACCCACCCCAACCAAAATATAGCATTGTCCTCGGTGCTCATGACCAGGACATAAAATCATGGAAAATTGATAATGATGATGCAAAGGTTCAGGGAGGATATTACCAAGTCGGCAAAAACTCAACAGTGTGTGGTACTTGATGATCAGAAGAATGAATGTACCTGCATGTCCAGAGATATCACAGTAATAACAAATGCATGAGACTCATGTAACTCTAGGAATACCATAATTGCATTTTCGAAAGCACGAAGTTTTATGTCTTCAGCCAGAGGTGATGGGGGGGTGCATGTCATCCCCAACTAAGTTGGAACAAAAGAGACTGAGTTAATCATCAGTCTACCCATCTCCTCAGGTGGAGCTGAAACAACTATCCTATCCCTCGTCTGGGTATACCATTATAGGAAAGCTCCCTCTCAGTGTATACTGAGAGATGAAGAGTAAGTTCTCTAAGAAGACCCGCAAAAACATTTAGTTTAGCTAAGAGGGATTGAAGCTTCTCAGCAAAAATGGAGAGGATAGGAGTAGTGGGTTATCTGACCATGGTTAGCAGAGCCGCAAACTCATTGAGTTTAGCGGGAATGTATCTGAATGGAGCAGACTCTAGTAGATCAGTAAATCCAGATTTGTCTGACTCCAATATGAAGTCAGGCTCAAAGAGTTCTTGACACTGGTATAATTTTTCCTCGGGAGAGTCCTGAGTTATAGTCTCTAATGCACATGGTGTATCGACAATATTGATGTATGTTTGTTGTTTAAAAATGGTAACCTCTGCTTTGAGGTTGTCAAATGCCGTCGACATGTAATCGTCCCCACACTCGATGTGTGCATCAACGATGGTAAGGAACGGAGGGGCTAGGACAATTGGGACCGCACTATCTAGACAGTGCTCGGCGTCTAGATTATCTGCTTCAAGTGTAGACAATGAAGTATCAAAGGTAGATGATTCCTCTAAGCTAGGTTCAGAAGTCAATGCTTTGAAGGACACCGAAGATGGAGACTCTGGCTCATCAATATTGTAGTCCAATCATTTGTTTGTAGCAACCTCAATTTCTTCTTGTAAAGTCTGGTACTGGGTCCAGCTGTGCGACTCCTCATTATGTATTGTGGCCATGGTATTCCCCTCTGGATAAGCCTTAGGTTGGCTAGTGAAGTTGACTTCTTCTCTCTCAGATTCTAACTCACCTAGACGGTGTTTTAGTCTCTCCATGGAGTGCTGTTGTTAGATGGTGCATTGCGAGAGGAGTTCTTCTAGACTAGGTTTAGTAGTAAACTGTGGCGGTTCAGCTAAGGGAAGCTGAGGTGCCAACTCTTGAATGTAGTCCGACTAAGTATGAAAGTTATAGGATGGAAGTGACTCTGGGACTATCTGCTGACTCTAAAAATCATGCGGGGTCCACTGTTGATAAAAATATTCAGTTTGTGGATCTGCCTAGTACTGCGACTGTGAGTACTGCCCATCATATTATCCACAGGGTTGGTGAAACTTGGAATGATACATATCTTGTTGTAGTTGCTGCTTAGGAAAAGACTGTTGTTCCCATTCAAAGTTATTGTGACTTTCATTATCAGGATAATATGTGTTATTATATGAGGTCTGCAGCAGAGGTTTAAAGGTACTAAAAGTGCAGACCTCTTCTTGGACATGAGGAAAATATCTTACGGATTTGGAGTGATTAACAGGCTTTTGGACCACAACATCAATGGTGGAAATTGATTTTATCAAATCCTTAAGTATGGATTTTAGCACTGGATCGCCCTTTGCTTCATATCCCATTGAAGTATGTGAAATTGGAGTGTCATGATAACACTTAATTAGGATTGGTATACCAGTGGTCGGAGTTATCACGTAGATCTTCAAAGAAATTGTGGTAGGTCTCAAATAGAGGCCGTTCAACTGCCATTAAAGAGATGTGAGTCTCTCAGAGGAGGGAGATATATTAGGTGAAAGAGATCGATGCGGTAGACTAACTCTCAGATCGAATCAGTCTCGGGTTGGATCAAATCCAAATGGACATATGCTTGAAAAAGCGAGCCCCTAGAGTCGGCAAAACTCTGAAGAGTACGAAACTGAATGAGCCTAGATGATGCACATACAGCAACAGATAATCCTAATTCTAAACAATCAGGATAGTTTTATGAATTATCTTGTTAGTGTATGGATAGTGTAGATTATGACAGTGGGCGAATCACTGATTTATCTTCTATTACCCGCCAGACTAACTTTTCACTCTGTAGGTTCTCACCAGATCTCTTCAAAGCAAATCCACTAGTACTAACTCAAGTTGACTGTAAGATAATCCGAAGCCTCACTACAACAAAATTGACTTTCAATGGCATTATTCTTATAACATTTATTGTAAAACGCCATTGAAATTAGAAAATTAATAGGGTTAACGGCATTGGTTCCACGAACGCTGTTAATATTAGTATTTATTTCATTTGAAGTAAGATATCACGTTCAATAATGGCGTTCATATTGTGAATGTCGTTACATTAATTATAATAAACCCCGACATCATCTAACCCCTCTTCACCCCCCACGACCTAAAAATCAGTCTCGGCCTCCAAACCTATCTTCTCCCCTTCTTGAGGTTTCCTTCATCCTTCTTCTTCTTCTTTCCTCGTTGTCTGAGAGAAAAAGAAAGTGAAGAGGAAAGCTCCAACCAATCTGATTTCTTGGTGTTTTTATCTCAACCTAGAGTTTTTAGATTTCTGAGAATTCTTCGGACATCTCACTGCGCCTCCTCACCGTGCTTCAGCTCTCCCGTCTCTCGCCGCTGCAACTGCCCCACGCCATTCTCGCCATCATCTCCAACTCTCCCTCGCTGCCGTTGCAATCGTTCTCGAGGTCCCTCTCTCTCTCTCTCTCTCTTCTTGTCAGATTTTAGCATTATTTTGGGGTACTCAGATCCCCTAATTTCTGAAACCCTAGCTTAGTTTTTTAACCCTCTTAACGCAAAAATAATGCTTCTTTGATTAGGGTATTTTGGATTGACACATAAAATCGATTTTCATCTCTCTATTTTTTGTGTTTTGGGATTTATGGGGGTACCAACGAGTGAGGTTGTGCTCAGATCCAACACCTGAAACCCTTAAGTGGTTTCTAACCTTCGTATTTAAGGGTTTTAGGTGGTTGAGGGTACCCATTTAGGTTTCTGGGGCACCAACATCGGATTTGAGGGTTTCCATCATCTTGGAAAATGACTAACTTCTTTAGTATTGTGATTTCTGAATGAATCAAAGGTGGGAAACGAAGTTAGGCTTATTTTCAATGAAGAAACATGTGTTTTGGGAGGGTTGCAGGTCGCGATGGAGGCGCTGCCATCATGAGGCTAAAACCCCCAATTATTTTCTTTTCTTTTCTTGCCCCTTCTTTGTCTCTCCCTTTTTTGGCTGACAAACAGTATTTCGAACAAAAACCCTTGTGAGCCTTATAACCCTAACAATGATGAGTGATGTCAAAGATTGCTCTACATTAGCAACCCTAATCGCCTTTGATCTTTCGATTCCTTTACTGAGAGGACCTTTACATGCTGATTTATTAGATGATCCCTCGATCGGTCTCTTCGTTCTCGATTTCAAAGATGGTCCAAGCTGGAGATCTGCATTTTGAGCTTGCAAATCCAAAATCTTAAGAGTAATGCGAGGTATATCTAAATTATGTTCATTCTTTTGATTTCTTTTTCAGTTGAAGTGAAGAAAATCTAACTGATTTGGTGAAGTAATCTAATGTTTTAGTTTATTTTCAGTTGATTCTCTGACTTTCTATAGCACAAATGCTCAAAGTTTTGTTATAACTTGAAAATCTGAATTATTTCATGAAAACAACAAACCCATCGTCTCAAACAGGTCAGTTTTACTTCTTTTTTTGGTAACATTTTAACATATTTTCCTTTAATGCTCATTTTAGTGCCTCCATGATTATCTCTCTCTCAAAAATCATTTTTTCTGTAAGGGGTTTTGTTGTTTGTGTGAATCAATTGGGTTGGCTAGTCTTTAATTTAGTCTTTGTTAATGGGTTTGGCTTATTTAGTCCTTTTTTGTTGTATTTTGGGTAAGAGTTTTTGTTTTCCTGTTTGTGGAATTAATGCATTTCTCAGCTGCTATCTGCTTCTTTTGGATTTGGGTAAAGAAATTTGTTTTTGTTAGTGTGGTTTTTATTATCGTCAAGTGCTCAGTTGTTGTGGGTTTAGTTAGTTGTGTTATTATGTTCTTTTTTTTTTATAAGTAATTTTGTTCTATTTGTTTTGGTTCTTTGCAAGACTTGACCTTATCATTTCTTTGTGTGGATTTGGTATTAGTATCTAGGCAAATTATTTTCTCCTTTACTAGTTCAGTTGCTCTATGTGGTGGATATCAAACTGAGATGTGAATAGATTATATTGTAATTTGGTGTTTCTCTTGATTTGTACAACAGTCTTTTAATATCACTTTGAACTATCGGATAATGATATTTTACATACGCATCTTCTTTGTATTTCTATTCATGATGTGCATGTTGGTTCCACTTTCAATATCAGGCATGTAGCATCTTATTTTTTGTTTTATTCATTTTTCTTATATCTCATAAGCATCTTATTGCAGGCAGCAAAGTCTTAGAGAAGTTGCATATTGAGGGAAGTGTCAATGATGTCCAAGAAGAGTGGGGAGAGGTGGGGGGAGAGATGAGTCAAGCAAAAAATCCTTTTGGAGGTAAAATCAATCATTCATCTCAGACCCCCATTGCCTTTAAATTTATTTTTGTATGTCCAAATATGTGATTTTCTTAGCCATTTAGGTTACATTCAATGTTGACAACTCAGTGAAGATCTTGATTGGTTTGTGAAACAGTTAGAACTGCTTGAAATTTTAATTTTGTTAAAGTGTGTTCAACACTTCTAGTGGAGTTTTTACGAGGTTTTAAGATACGGAAGTTCGGGTGGAACTTAAACCCTTTTCATCCATCTCTCTCTCAATGCTCTTCCTCTCTCTCCCTCGTTGAAAAGGGCTTTTGATGTTGGTTTCTTCAGGTTTTAAAGGCGGAAAGTCTCAAATCTGCTTGTTTTTCATTCATATATTGATTCTAGGCAAGGTTTTTTTCCCTGATTTGTTCATTCTTAAACATTTTTTAAGATTAGTTAGAGAATTTGGGTTTCTTTGCGTGATTTCCCACATTTTGAGTTCAATCTCACGTTTTTCATTATTTGTTGAGTCTCAAGTTCGATTTTTCATGTTTTTCTCTAGTTATTCTGTTGGGAACTACTGATTTGTGGCATTTTCCTTAATTTGTCTTAATTTTTGGTTTCTATCTGGAACCTTATCTTGTTTTCATTTTTGGGTGAGGTTTTTCTCAATTTTCAGCCAAAGGTTTCCATTTTTTCTTCAACAAACCATAGTTTTTGCATTTACCGGTGAAATTCCTTGTTTTTCTTATCGGAGGGCTATGCGTTCTCTTCCCTCTATATGGATGTGTTGATGCATGGTAGAATAACAATTTTCTCCGCTATTTAGCTGGCAGCCGCAGATCCACTATCATTTCAACTAATCCTGATTACCTTCAAATTTTTCCTTTGTGGTTCTTTCCTTGTAGGCTGTGGGGATGAATGAATCAGAGAAAGGAAAAAAATACAAACCCCGTGATTGAAGCCAAGAGAAATGTGAATACTGGAATTGCAGGCTCAGTGGTAACAGCATAAGTTGGATTTGTGTAGGTAAGACTGATTAGAAATAAAAGTTGGTTGCCAAATATCTCAGTTTAGGTAAATGTAACCATTAGATACATTGGTTTTTTCTCAATTTGTTTTGAGAAAACTTACAATAATGTTTAAATTTTTTGATATATAGTTGTGGATTGCCTATACGTGTTCTCTGTGTAACTTATAAGTGTTTTCTAGTTTGAGCTTTAGACACTTCCATCTACCCTCAGTGAACTAGTTGGATAGCCTATAGACCTATCTTAGCTTAAGAAGACCTAATTGCATGCAAGTGCTTTCCTGGGAAAAGTGTAAGTAGTACTTCTACTCTGGGTACTAAAGTTAGAGAGTTCACTTTCCGCTCATCATGTTTCTAGTTCACTATATGGCCAGTAAATAGAGGATGAGCATAAAGTCACTATTTGAGATTATAAAGTTCTGTTGTTGTGTTATTATAGTTAGTCTTTTGGTCTGGCTGAGTCAAGTATTGGTCTAGTTGTGGTCTTCTCGAATGTAATGTTTATAAAAGAAGCATATTTTTCTAGTTTCCTTTTTCTCTCTCTCTTTCTCAACAGCTGTGCTAGTCACAGCTATAGTTTTCCATCGCCAGTTATCAATTTCTCTTATTACTCTGCATAGGACTGAACCTCAGTGGGAAAAGTTCCCTTTGATGATCCAAAAAGTTCCCTTTTCACAAGCTACTATGATCCAAAAAGTTCCAATGGAATGAAATAAAGGCAACTATCTTTTCACTAGGAGGAATGCCTCACTTAACAAAGTACTGTTGCAATAACTTTTCCAATCAAATCATTTCCCCCTAGATTTGGAGTCTAACATCATCAAAAAAATTATGTGCTAGAATGAGTTTGTTACTTTGTACGGCCAAAGCGTTTTACCATTTCTCTTGTTCTGAAAATTATTTTGGCATTTATTATGTACACTTGAAAGGTTTTTTGGTTTGTTTTGTTTTAGTGTTGCTATTTTAATGAACTGTCATATCTTTGTTTGTATACTATTTCCGTATTTCTTTCATACCTTGGTTTGTAGTTGCTAGTGGCATCTAATATTATAGTTTTCGGGCTGCACACCAAGCAAGTAATGTAGGAAGCCTAACCTATTATTGTATGCTACAATTAATTTGAGTGAACACAACACATATACAGTCCACATACACGGGGTACGTTTCAGGTGAAGAAAGCATGAGAAACTGCATAAAAATCCGTCTCTGTTTTCTATAGAAATACATAAACTTTAAGTGGAGCAGAAGAGAGAAAAGGATACAAATTTTCAGCACATACATAACCCAAAAGAGACTGCCAAAAGAAAAAGGAAGAAACAAGCAAAAGAAAATGCTTCAGAAACCCTTTTCATCCATCTCTCTCTCAATGCTCTTCCTCTCTCTCCGTCGTTGAAAAAGGCTTTTGATGTTGGTTTCTTCAAGTTTTAAAGGCGGAAAGCTGCAGATCTGCTTGCTTTTCATTCATATATTGATTCTAGGCAAGGATCTACTAGGTTATGATATTTTTTGACTTGTTTTGTGGCTGCTCATTTGGTTTTATATGGTAACTAAGTTTACTCTCATATGTCATATGTTGGAATTACATGACCTTTCTTCCCTCAACTTCAGTAGTTCTTTTTTCTATTTGGGGACTGATTTAGGCTGAAATAGGAGGACTAGTCTTAGGCAAGGGAATTGGATCATCGTGAGACGAAGCTAAGATGCAGATATCATGCCTTTTTATTATCTTATTTCTTTCTCAAATCCTATTTTTTCTTGTTTATAATCTCAACACCGCGAGCATCTTGTTCTACAGGCTATGAGGCCCTTTTGGAGCCTAACGTCCAAGCTTGGTCAAGGAACTCAGAAGTGTATGGGTTCACCAAGGTGAGTAATTTTTCCTTATGCTACTTAGTTTTTGGTGGTTGTGGTTTTTCCTTGTGTGTGAAAAAATTCTACTCGAATGGTTAGCATAGGTAAGGAGACATTGCACTTCATGTATAAAGGTCATCCATTGGAATAATTTTTCAGAAGCATAGATCCAAGTTGGAAGCTAGTGTTTTGATTTTAGCATTTGACTTGCCCAAGTTAAATGCTTTTAAGTTTGAATTATTTTTTCTGCCATAATTGAAATATCAGAATATAAAAAGGTTTATAAACTGGGCCATTCATGTGATAGATAGCCATCTGGACTGGCCACGTGGCCAAGGGGTTAAGGGGCTGAAACATGCTCTGTTTTTGGACTGTTATGTCCAGAAAAAGAGCAGTCATACACTACCTATTGACTGTCTATATTTTTTTTTTTTTTTGAAACCGTGGGTATCCGGGCTTGAATGGTCCATATAGTGTTGTTTTAGAGTTGATGCACCAGATTAATAAGGAGGAATCACACAGTAGATGAGTATCTATATGCACCTTTCGAAACTAAAATCTGTTCTAAAAATATCAGCTATCTCATCAATATCTTTGTAGGTTTTTGGATCACCTGGGTTCCCTTGAATTTGTTTGTGGTTTTGTGGGATTTTATGGGGTGATTTTAAATTTTTACTATCTTTTTTTATTTAATTGGCTTTTGAACCATGTTTTGAATGGAGAACATTTCAACCAGATTTATGTTTCTATTGATTTTAGATGATGGAGGCATTTGAAAATTTATTACTTTATTGTTTAAAAAAGTCGATGATGTACTAATTCTGTATATTTCATTTCACAAAGGAAAGGTGGGTAAGATGTAGGTTACCAATTCCTAGATTGTCATCTTCTTTTATGTTTTTTGGATGACCTATGGTATGAGTACTATAGCCCTTACTCTAATCCATAAACACCATTACATGGTGCACGAACAAGCAGGGAAAGTTTGATTAATGCCTTATCAGCCTGATTGATGGAAAGTTTGATTATCTTAATCTGGATTTCTATTTTCACATCAATTTTTAATGTCTCCATCAATTCTCTATCTGACTAATAGATAGTTTCTTTTTTTCTTTTTTTTAATTCTGTATGTTGAAGTACATTTTTTTCTTTTTTTCTTTAATTCTGTATGGGAGATCTATCTTGGAATAGAAACTGATGTGTGCTATATGCTAAATCTGTTTAAAAAGTTTAAACTTTTTGTGCTAGGTCTGCCAGGAGATAATCTGTTTGAAAATTTTCTGTATTTCATTTTTGACAGCAAAAAATTGGCGTAGGCCAATTTATAAATTAGAAGTTCTGGAGTGGGATGATATTTGGCGAGGATGTTCTCTATGGTGAGGAGATCATCCTCACTAAAAATCAAATCATTCTGATATTTGTAGACTGGTTTACAAGTTGAAGAATTATGGACCGTCTATTTTTATCGTTAACTTGAAACATTTGATGGGATTAGAAATTTCAGAATGTGATGATTTTTTATAAGGGTGATCTATATGGTGATGAGATCATGCTTGCCAAAAATCAGCTATTGATTCATCTTCCATCTGGCTACGCCAAAATTGTTGTAAAAAATGTCTTTTGAAATTGTTGTTCCCCAATCTGTTATATGTTGTTGCAGGGTGACCAACAAGTTGCAAGTGTATATGCTGGAAGTAGTTGTGTACAACTTAAAGGCCCGCAAGAGTGCCTTGATGTGCAATGTAAGGACACATTCGTTTCTAATTTAGCATTCAACATTTTTCTATTGTACTGTATATATATACTTATGAAAAGTGGTGTTTTACTGGATTGCGACCCTTTGTCCCAGCCATTGTAGCACGTGTGTAGCCCAGTCTCCCTAAATCTTGTCCACAAGAGGTTTTGATGTGGCTCCCATTTCCCAGGTTATTGATCTTTCAACCTTTAGTGAAGATCTATTTGTCTTTCACTCAATTAATTTTGATTGACAAATACTTTTGTGGATGCTTATTTATAAAAAAAAAATCTGCCACTCAGCACTTGACAACCTTATTTCTATATGTGGAGAACTAACTCAGATAAAAATAAGGTGAAGATTATGATTGCAGATCATACACGAAGGACCTTTCTGCCAGTCGGCACTTTCTCTAACTTTTAACCCTATCAATGCACCCTGTCTGGGAGATCTGCTAGCTTGAAGATCGGCCTGATTGGATGTTCTAACAATCCAATCAATTGCACACCATTTTGGTTGGTCAGTAGTCATGCCCATGGTCCAATAGAAAGTCCATTAGTTATATCATTAGATGGCCAGGTTGTTTTTTTTCTTCGATTTTTGCTTCGAGACCAAAATATCTTACCACAAGGGTATGATTCTTCTAGAAACCTCAACAGCATTTACATCTTGCATCCTCATTTGAATATAAGCAAATGATTTTATATGGGAGATGCATTGAGGACATTGTGAATTGTGTTTGTCATCTTTGAGCTTATTAGCTCATTATTTTTCTTTTTAGGCTGGAAAGAATCTTTTTCTGTTATCATTGGTGGTGAGGGAGTGAGAATGGGGAAGCCATCTCCTGAAATGTAAGATTCAACATCATGTTGTTTTAATTTTGACATCCTTATTTAGTATTTCTTGTGTATGTATGTTGTACATGGATGAAATTATTTTCAAGGATCTAATTTCTTGAATGTTTTTTAAGGTTCCTTGAAGCAGCTAAAAGATTGAATTTTGAACCTTCCAGTTGCCTTGTCATTGAGGACTCATTGTAAGTGGTTTTAAGCTTAGTTCAATTTGTAATTTAATCCTATCTTCTTATGCAAGCATCCTGATCAAATTCTTTTAGCACATAAGTTCTTCCTGCATTGCAGATTGAAATACTCCTCATATATCACGTCTCTTTCCAAATCCAAAATTTCCCTTTTTATGTAATGCTTGCATGAGTGGGAGGAGATTTAAAAAATGATAAGCCCGCTGTCATAAGCAGCCTTGTAACTTTAAAAAAAATGAAAAATAATTTATTTTAGGGTCAATCGATTTCAGATCTTATGTCACCAAGCGTAACATGACAAATGCTGTTCAAGCATGACTAAACATTTGGAGCTACTATCTGTCGGTCTTGCTGTAAGTTTCAGTTTCACTTTGTTTGCATTTTTTATTTCATGTCCTATGCTGCAAAAAATGTTGCTTAACACAAACAGTTGGGATAAGGCACTGATTGGAAGGTTGGAAGGTCTGATTTGTGGGTTCTTGGATTTTAGTTTATACGTGTGGAAGTTATATCAAACCGTGATCAACTAAAAAAAAATTTCTGGGTAGTTGATTTTTTGCATTTTTTATACTTTTGTGCTATGTATGATCAACAAAAAGTTTTACAAAAAAAGGATTTGTATGTCAGAAAGTGGGCGAAAACTTCAGTCATTGCGGGTTGTGACCAAAGCCGGTCACAACCCACAATACGAGCCACATGGCACACTGTTAGAGGGCGCTGAATGTATGGATGCTTGGCCAGTCCCTTGGTGGACCTGCAAACCAAAAATCAGCCTGATAAGTGAATTCTAAGTGTTGGATTTAAGTTATTTTCATGGACTGATTTTAACATTAGGGATTTGAGCATTATTTGGGTGCAAAGTCCACAGGTTGTAAATCACAAGTAAACCTTCGCTTACTGCATGTTGTGAGCGAAGCCGATAACATAACACAATATTAGCCATGTGGCACGCTCTTAGAGGGCGCTGACTGTATGGATGTTTGGCCAATCACTAGGTGCACTTACAAACCAAAAATTAACCCGATCAGTGATTTCTAAGCATTGGATTGTAGTTATTTTCATGGGTTGATTTTCACCGTAGGAACTTGAGCGTTATTTGGCAGCAAAGATCCAAAGGTTGTAAATCACTAATCACGCCAATTTTTGGTATGTAGGTCCACTTAGTGATTGGCCAAACATCCATATGGCCAGCGCCTTCTAAGAGTGTACCACGTGGCTCGTATTTGTGTGCTGTGATCGGCTTCGCTCACAACATGCAGTGAGCGAAGGTTTCCTTGTAAATCACTAATCGACTGATTTTTGGCTTGCAGGTTCACCGAGGGACTGGCCAAACATCCATACGGTCAGCGCCCTATAATAGTGTGCTCACCAATGACATGGCAAACTGCCGTAGCGGACATTCCATATGGTGGAGCAAAGGGTGGGATTGGGTGCTCACCAAGGGACTTCTGTACAAGTGAGTTGGAACGTCTCACACGCATCTTCACTGACAATGGTCTTATAGGAATTCACAATGATGTTCCTGCCCCTGACATAGGAACTAATGCACAGGTATCCTATTCCATAGTTCATTTAAGATTAGGGCCTAAGTATTCTATTCCTCTTAAAGTTGAAATACATTTATCTTAATTATCATTGATTTGGACAGACAATGACATGGATTTTTGATGAGTATTCTAAATTTCATGGTCACTCGCCAGCCACTATTACAAGGAAGCCTATAGTAAGTATTCAACACTACAAAACCAAGGCCTATGGTCGTTATATTCGAAATAAAGATCTTTGGAGTCTAACAAAAACCTTTATAATTATTTTATATATATCATCATAAGTTACAATTTCTATGCTTCGAAGAATTAAAAGTTATTTTTCAATTATTTCTAAATTTTCGTACTTGTTCATGATGGCTTTGCAAGAATATCTACATTTTCTTCATTAACTGTCAATTCTTTTTTAAAATACCTGTTTCTCTATGTAGCAAGTAGACTCTAATTTTAAAATTAGGACTAATACTTATGTATATCTATTGATCTACTATTGTTTACCTAGGCATTTCTTGGATTGTAGAACTTACTCATTAGATATATATGAACTCAAGTTTATGAACTTACTGATTACATGCATATAATTTTTATTCAAGGGAAAATGATACGGATATGAAGGCTAAATACACATAATAGAAGCTGCAAATTATCCTACCAATCCTGAAGCAAACGAGGTAATACGGCATTGATCTTTTAACTCTGAAAAATGCAATTTTATGATATTGTAAACTTCTTAACTTCAAATATTTTTCCTACAGATTTGTACCAGAAAGGAGTTATTTTATTCCCTGACATGTATGCAAATGCTGGGGGCGTGACGATTAGCTATTCTGAGTGGGTTCAATACTTGAAATATTGAAGATAAGAGAAAAACAAAGAGGACTAAAAAATTGGATCTTTTACTCGGAAAAGAGCCAAGACAGACATCTTTTAACATTTTTTTTCTTTTCGGGGTCAAGAAAAGAGCCATTGGTCCTCTTATGTATTTTAATGGGAGTTCTTGTTGAATTCATGATGTACTTAGAATTTTCTCTATTTTGTAATAGTTAATACTTGAATCAAACTGTGAAGTTTATATTATCATATTGTGTTTGTCATCAAATTTTAGAATTATTATATTCTTTATTATATGGAATGTGAATGGGATGTTTTAGAATGTATACGAATATTCACAGGTAATTTTATGAAAGCATATATAGGTCATATAGTTTATTTAAAAAACTAAAAAAATAAAACAATGGCGTTCACAAAGTGTCATGACTTTGAAAGAATAAAATCATAGCGTTCGGTAAACGCCATGGTTTTACTCAATAGTCCAACAATACCTAAAATGATGACATTCTAAACATGTACTTATGGCGTTCACAAAAGCTATAAAGTAATGGCATTCCATAAACGCCATTAAAGTACAGCGTTCTATGAACGCCATAATTTACCAATGAAAAGCATGGCATAGCTTTTTACAGCGTTTCTTATGACATTCGAAGAACGCCATAAAATACCTTTTAAGGCGTTTTTCGAACGCCATAAAAGGTCAATTTTGTTGTAGTGCCTAGACAGACATGCGGCACATCGACTGACTTAAATATGCCCCAGACTAACCGGATTTGTCGAGTGTACGTGAAGATGAGTTTTCCTAGAAGAGGAGCTAGGGTTGGTTCATTTTCCTAATCCGACACCAAGCTAACCGACATACAATCAAGGAGGCCACTTACTACTCGATATACTTGAAGTAGTAAGGACCTATGGGTGTATTAGATAACAGGGACCCACACTCATGAACTTAATCGACTTGATCTTTAAAGGAGTTGCTTTATGTGGAGTTTTCCTCGAACACCGATCTAATTGGGCTCTACTTCTTGATTGTTTTTAATTCTTGGCTATGGGTGCACAAAAGCTGGAATGACGAGGTGAGTGATGAAATCCCACTAGTTTCAAGTTAGAGCTGGGTTTGCTCTTTAGTGTTATTTTTACGGCCAATCCAAGTAATTCCGATAATGTTTGCAAAAGCAAATAAATAATCGGCACAGTGTTTGCATAATGGTCTCTTCCTTCTTCTGATATCACCATTAGAACCCATCAACTTCTTATGCCAACATCTCAACTTTCAACAAGTGGGTCCCACCTTCTATTCTCATGTTCATCACCTCCATTGTTGTAGACACACATGCTCCATACCGGTCCAAACTCTTCATTAATGATCATTCTCCAATCCATTGTACTGTTGGATGTATCACTTGTGTCCATGATCAAGGTCCCACTATTTCTACTAACTCACTCCACACCTAGGTCCATTGTCTTGGTCAATTCTTTTGGTTCTCAACTCTTCAACTCTTTCTCGATTCTTAATCTGGCTTTTGCAATCATTTGAATCAGCCTTTACTTGGCCCATATCTTTTTCATAATAACCTGCTGGCTCTTTAAGTACTGATTTTTAAGCTTCTGTGGTTGATCGTGGGCCCGCCAGTCTCGAGAATCGTCTGATCGGGTTTCCTACAACAAAAGAAGCGCGTAATGAGACTTAATCAGAACGGCCTTATATCTAGACTTCCGAAAATGTGTTTAATGCATGTAAATATACCATTTCGTCTAAAAAAGTAAGTTCTACGCAATAAAAGAGATTCTTACGTAGAAAAATAGATAAATAGAGTTGTATTACGTAGGAGAGTGCGATAACGCTAAAAGGATAAATGCTTAAAATAAGCATTTTTGAGCGAATATCAGATATATTATTTTTGGATCATTTGATCTAATCTAAATAAATGTGTGAAAATAAGCAATCGACCACAACACATGCAATATTTATGTGAAAACTTTTCTCAAGGAAAAACCATGGGACCACGTCCAGCCGAAGAAGTATCACTAAATAAAAAGTTACCGAGTACAGAAGTTTATCTACGCAACACCATTATCTATATCATAGAACCCAAGTCTATCCCTCAAGCCAATTGCCGGTGCATCCACGCCCTCTGACTACCACGCACGAATCCACAAACGCCCCTCTACTACGATCTCCTCAACGATGTTCAGTTTGGTACACCCAAAACCTACCCTCGATCGGTACACCCCCGATCTTATTTACACTGACGGTCCAACCCTGTCAATAAAAGATTCGATCCAGCCCCGACTCTTGAAACACACCTCAAACGGATTTGAGACTCAAACGTGTGGTATACTCTGCCAACTAGGTCTTAGGGATACGAGATGAATGACCTAGGCAGATTTTTTATCAAGCTTTATTAGAAGATGTTCTTCAAGCAATGATTATGGAGAAGGAAAATCCTAAATAGGATGAAATTGAATACCTGGGTTTTGCTCATCTCTAGGCTATTTCTCTCAAAATTGATTCTCTGTGAAGGAGAATGCTAAGCTTGAATGACTTAGAGAAATTTGGTTCTTCTCAATTGTTGAGTTGTAGTTTTCACTACCTTAAGGTTAGTATATATTGAGATAGCCATGAACCCTATAAATAGCAAGTAATGGGGGGTTTTTGAAATTGTTTCTGGAGTGGAACAATTGGCCTCTCGTCAGTTCAATTGATTGGGCAAAGGGTCCAATTGATTTGGCAGAGATAAAAATAGGCCCTATTTCAGTCCAATCGATTGGGGATCAGGGTCCAATCGATTGGTCTACTTCCCAAATTGAATGGAAAACCCTTGATTCAGTTTTTAAGCCTCTTAGGCCTTGAATCGGTTATCCTTGGCATGTGACTTAGTTTTAGTTGATTAACACTATTAAACTTCTTATCTCTAAGGTCTCTAAGTCACTTTCCATCCTATACATGTGAATATCGATAAGGCAGACAAAGGAGAGTCTTCAAATGAATCAGTCTTCAATCTTCTGAGTCTTCATTTTTCATCTTGTAGTCTTCCAACAATCAGAAGTGATGCATACCATTGACATACTCAAGGCCGAAGTTGCATACACTAGGAATAGGTACAACTGTGTTTCTTTTGGAATTTAGCCAAACTGAATATAGTTATATTCCTTACAAAGTTATCGTTCGTCAAAAGAACGGTGGACCAAGAGGAGAGGATCAGTAGAGCACAGGTACTTGGATGACCCGCTCTGATGAACTACATAAATATTTTTATGCATCCAAGTTGTTTCCATAAGAGTTCAAAAATTAGAAAAAACTATGTTACAGTAACCCCTCAAAATGCCATGTGACAAACTCTTTCAAGCCCGTTATTCTCATGAATGTTTGGTTCATCTCTTCCTGGAACTATACATCAAAAATATGCTTGGTTGGTGATTTCTAGTCAAGGAATTGGAGCGCTTTTCCATCATGGGCTTTCTATTCATCTATAGGACTGTTCATTAAGCCCATGGAAAAAACAAATGCTCGATCTCCATGTCAATGGCTAAAAATACCAATGTATAGGGTAAATATTGATGGGTCAATGGGCCAAAAGAATATGCATGCCACATGGTAATTTGAGGGATTTCTATATGGAACTCTTGATAAATAATTGTGTATCAAAGGATGGTAACTAGAGTTGAGTGGGCCGTGGACATGTCACGTGTCAGGATGATCACGGTGCATGGATGAAGCTTTCCTGATAATTAAGCATCACCTCATCCCAAGTAATATACAAATTGTTATCACAGGATTCCGATGGGTCTTGGATATTTCCGCTAGTCACCATGGATGAAGACCTTGCAAAAGTTTTTTATTTTTTATTTTTGTAAGCAATTATTATTTTATTTTTATGTTCAGTCTTTTACCTCCTTTTAGGGGGTTTTTATAGTAACCAACGTTAAGCTCTTGGGTAGGGCTGTCAATGGATTGGGTCACTCCAATTATCCGGTCAATAAGCTATCAAATCGGCCTTGGTCCGCTCCAAAAATGAATCCATATGATAGGATATATATATATATATATATACACTAGTAGGTGGCCCGTGCCGACGGCACTCTCCGACAAAGCGTTTGCAAAAATCAAGCGTGATTGGCTTAGATCCACCATCCATTTGGGGTGATAAGATCTCGGCCATCCTTTATGAAGCCGATAAGAGGGGGATAAGTGACTTCTATGTATTGTTATATAGATGTATAGTGGGTAGCCCGTGCCCTCGGCACTCCCCTACAAAGCATTTCCCAAAATTGGGTGTGAGTGGTTGAGATCCATAGTACATTTGGGGGATAAGATCTCGGCCATTCTTTGTGAAGCCGATAAGAGGAGACAATTTCCATGTTAAATTAATCCAACCGTCTAAATTTTATTTTATGTATGGATTGATATGGCCCTCGGATATATGAAGCCTATAAGAGGGGGAGACAACTGCTGTGTTTTGTTATATAGATATATACTAGTGGGTGCCCCGTGCCATCGGCACTCCTCGACAAAGAATTTGCCAAAATCAGGTAAGTGGCGGAGATCCAC
The DNA here is from genome assembly GCA_035048495.1 of Euptelea pleiosperma. NCBI lineage: Eukaryota > Viridiplantae > Streptophyta > Magnoliopsida > Ranunculales > Eupteleaceae > Euptelea > Euptelea pleiosperma. The sequence goes on from CM068550.1 coordinate 24,021,600, forward strand.
CGTCCATTTGGGGGAGGATTAGATGTTGGCCCTTCTTTGTTGATGCTTATAAGAGGAGGTATAAGTAGGGAGACAACCAATGAGTTTTGTTATATAGAATAGTAAATGGCCCATGCCCACGGCACTCTCTGACAAAAAGTGTTTGCAAAAATTGGGTGCCTTCGGCACTCAAACGGTATAACGGACTGGGGCATTTCCGTTTTTTCTATTGTAATGGCTGTTATAACGGATTGTAACGCACAGAGGGAGAAATGGAAAAATAACAGAAATAACAAAAAATAACGGTGTTGGAATTTAAATTTTGAGTAAATTGAGGTCAAATGAGGCGGATTGAGTGGCTGAAATCTAACCGTCCACATTAGATCGATGGATTTGATCTCAATCACTCTCTATCTAACCGTCCACATTAGATGGATGGATAAGATAAGAGAATACAACTGAATTGTCTTGATATATGCGTGGGTGGCCCGTGCCTGCGGCACTTTCCGACAAAGTGTTTATTAAAATCGGGTGGGAGTTAATCTCAGCCATCGATATGAAGCATAGTGGATCTCAGCCACTCATTATTGAAGCCATATAAGATAAGAGGGGTATAAGAAAATCATTAAATTTCTGTTAAATTCTATTTTTCTTTTAAATTTTCAAATTTCAAATTTTAAATTTTGAATTTCAGTACCACTTTTTCAGTTAAAATCATTAAAATCCGTTAAAATCTATTTTTTCCATTTTTGCCCCCGGCCGTTTCAATCCGTTTTAACGGTAACACCCCTCTCGAGCCATAAAAAGTGGGGCTCCTGAGCCTGACCCTTGGGCTATATTGGGTGTGAATGGCTGAGATCCACTGTCCATTTGGTGTGATAAGATCTGGGCCATCCTTTATGAAGACGGATAAGAGGGGGAGACAACCGTCCTGTTTTGTTATATAGACTAGTATGTAGCCCGTGTCCACGGCACTCTCCGACAAAGCATTTGGCGTTTGCCAAAATCGAGTGTGAGTTGCCCTTGAGCGTTACAATTTGGTATAATGCCCGTTATAACAGAAAAACAGTAACACCCCCCGTCCGTTATATCGTTATAATGGCTCCTTTTAAACCTTGCTTTAAACATTAATAAAAAGTAGTGTTGTTAGGAATATATTAGTTGATTGAGAAAGTGAATGTCGTAGGTTTTCTGTGACTTGATTTGCTACGTGTTGTTAGGGTTGGACAACATTCAACTCCATGTGGAACTTTCTAATTGGATGACAACCTGATAATGTTCTCTACCTTAAAGAGGTCCACAACTGATAAAAATTTGTTGTTCGTTATGGCTTTTTGACAGACTTTCTTAGCCTCTAAGTCCATTCTTCAAATCAGTCCAATAAACGTGCATGGAAGATGGAGAATTGAGATTGTTTTTTCCTTAAAGGTTGAGAATTGAGATCAGCGATCAAACGTTCTAACCTTTTGGGCCCCAAACGTGACTCTAACATTCTAACCTTCACGTTCGACTTTTGAGCCAGGAGATGCCAAATGAGGAACTCTGTAAGTCGGTCACACTGTGGCTCCATGCGTGTCAAACGGTCCACAATGTACGTAGTTAGCCAATGGCATGGTTGTACATGTTCCACGCATGCAAAGTAGGACCCATGAGAGGTTTCTACACCAAAAATCCACATGATGTGATGGTTGTAAAGTCCAATACGTCTTTCATTTGTTGTTCGTTTTGGCTTTTTAGCAGACTTCCTTGGCCTCTAAGGCAATTCTTCAAATCAGTTCAAAAATACGCGTTCCCTTGTATTTTTCGTGGAAGATGGATAATTGAGACAGGAAAGAAATTAAGTTCCAACTTTTTGGGCTAGGAGATGCCAAATGGTGAACTCTACAAGTGGGTTACAATGTGCTTCTTCCAAGCGTACGTGTCAAATGGAGCACAATGTAGTTAGTCATTGGTATGGTTGTACATGTGGCACACATGCAAGGTAGGACCTTTGAGAGGTTACTATACCAAAAATCCACATGATGTGATGTTTATAATATCCATCCTAACTAATTTTCTTCAATGGTTTAATACTTAAGATTATTTTATGGGTCGTACTACCCTACGGTAGCCAACCCCACACAAAACATTGAGGTTAAGGTCATGGAAGGTTATTTTATGTTACAGCATTGTCATCTAATACTAACCTGTTTTCAAATCTAAATGTTGGAAATGCAACTATCTTCAGATTACTTCGTGGTCGCCTGCCTATCCATTCGAAGATGTCACTTTGCCAGATGTCTTTTTTCTGTTCGCCCCTTTCGTGCAACATGATGTCTAATTTGACTCAATTCTGAGTCTTAGAAGCCAAAGCCTATAACTAGTTACTTCTTAGCAACTAGAGCTCGTAATATCACTCAATATCGTAAAATACAATTGTTTTAACACATTTGAAGTGTTGGAAAATGATTGGGGAGAGTTGAAACTCGTTTGCCCCTTTCGTGCTACAAGGTATCTAATTGGACTCAATTCTGATTTTAGATGATGAATAAAAAAAAATTATATACTTTTTTATATTAAAAATTAATATAAAATTTTTAATAACCTGATAAACCCGATAAAAACGACCATTTCGATATGGCAACTACGTCAGATCTACCCTTGTAAGGGCTCGATATGCTTCCATAGCTGTCTTTGGGTAAGCTTAAAAGGGCCCATTTGGATTGCCATTTATCAAAAAATACTTTATTTGAAATGATGATTTTTCTAAAAATATATTTTTGAAAATGTAGTTTTCTTAAGGGTCAGGCATTGTTACAGGACTCTGACCATACGGATGTTTGTCCTATCCCATGGTGGACCTACAAACCAAAAATCAGCCTGATTAGTGATTTATAAGTGTTGCATCTTTGTACCTCAAATACTGCTCAAATTCCCACAGTTAAGATCAGCCCATGAAAATAAGTCCAATCCAAAGCCTATAAATCACTAATCAAGCTGATTTTTGGTGGTTTGTAGGTCCACCATGGGATAGGACAAACATCCATACGGTCAGAGTCCTGTAACAGTGTGCCAGGAGACTGAGAAGAAGTAACATGAATGGCTTATCCTTGGTTAATAAGGCTCCATTTATAGCAGGCCAGGCAACAAAGCTATGGCGTGGAATAGCTTGATTGCTCCAGATGATATTATGCCAAACAACCTGAGGATTCCGGTCACTAAGAGCTAAATAAGCCAATCTCATAGTATACCGGCCAGAACTGGAAGGAGTCCATACGACTTCATCTCTAGTCATAAGGTTATCAATGTCGATCTAGGAAATTGTTCTCCATGTTTGGTCCAATTCAATAGTTTGAGCAAAAGGTTATACCCACCCACCGTTGGAGATAAGGGTAGAAACTTTGTCATCCAGGTGAAGCCGAGTATCAAACCTCTGGTTTCTATTGAACGCGTATCTAATAGAATGCCACTGGGGTGCCAAGGATCCTGCCAAATCCTCGTATCAGCGCCGTTTGCTATAAGATGTCGAATCAAGGTGCTGGCCTTATCCCTGCTATCAAGAATCTTCCTCCAAGCCCAAGATGAGTCCGTCGGAATTTGCATCGTCCAGAAATTATTCTTTTTAATAAGGTTAGCCTTAACCCAATCCACCCAAATATTATCGCTGTTCCATGCAATTGCAAAGGTGTGTCTCAGGATCGCTGCTTTGTTCCACTTTTCTAGACTTCTGAGACCAAGCCCTCCTACAGATTTGGGTCTACAAATAATCTTCCAAGACAGAGCGGATGCTTCTTGTGAAGGTCCGGACCTCCCCATAAAAATCTAGCAAAAATGCTGTTCATCTTCACAATAATACTCTTCGAGAATATGAAACAAGAGCTCCAAAATAGCTGAATACTATTAAGAACTAAGGATAAGCCTTAGAAAATAACAGTTGTCATTTTTGGTGGTTTGTTGAAACATATAAGAGGGGGTAAAAGTGGGAAGACAACTTCCCTGTTTTGTTATATAGAATAGTGGGTGCCCCGTGCCATCAACACTCCTCGACATAGAATTTGCCAAAATCAGGTGAGTGGCGGAGATCCACCATCCATTTGGGGAAGGATTAGATATCGGCCCTTCTTTGTTGATGTTTACAAGAGGAGGTATAAGCTAGTAGGGAGACAACGAATGTGTTTTGTTATATAGAATAGTAAATGGCCCATGCCCACGGCACTCTCCGACAAAAGTGTTTGCAAAAATTGGGTGCCTCCGACACTCAAATTAGGGGTGTCAATTTTACCCGATTTAACCAGAACCGAACAGGAACCGGAACCGAAAACACCGGTTCCGGTACCACATTTTTGGGAACCGATTAAAAAGAACCGGAACCGGAACCGAATCGGAAACTAATGGTTACGGTTCCGGTACTCTAATATGGAACCGAAACCAATAAGAACCGGAACCAAACCGATAAGAACCGGAACCAATATATAAATATAGTGTAAAAATTCTCATATTACCAAGATTGGACCCGTTATACCTGAAACTGGAACCGGAACCGACAAAAACTACATAATCGGTTCCGATTCTGGTACCATCACTTTGAGAACCGGAACCGATAAGTACCCGAACCGATAACAACCGGAACCTTTTGTTCCGGTTCTGGTCACCTTAGGAACCGACCCGTTGACACCCCTAACTCAAATGGTATAACAGACTAGGGCGTTACCGTTTTTTCCATTATAGCGGCTGTTATAACGGATTGTAACGCACAGAGGGAGAAATGGGAAAATAACAGAAATAACAAAAAATAACGGTGTTGAAATTTAAATGTTGAATAAATTGAGGTCAAATGAGGTGGATTGAGTGGATGAAATCTAACCGTCCACATTAGATCGATGGATTTGATCTCAACCTCTCTTTATCTAACCGTCCACATTAGATGGATGGATAAGAAGAGACTACAACTGAGTTGTCTTGATATATGTGTGGGTGGCCCGTGCCCGCGGCACTTTCCGACAAAGTGTTTGTCAAAATCGGGTGGGAGTTAATCTCAGCCATCGATATGGAGCATAGTGGATCTCAGCCACTCATTATTGAAGCCATATAAGATAAGAGGGGTATTAGAAAACCATTAAATTTCCATTAAATTCTATTTTTTCTAAATTATAAATTTTTGAATTTTGAATTTTAGCACCACTTTTTTCCGTTAAAATCATTAAAATCTACTTTTTCTTTTTTGTTCCTGGCCGTTTCAATCCGTTTTAATGGCCGTTTTAACGGTAACACCCCTCTCGAGGCATAAAAAGTGGGGCTCCTAAGCCTGACCCTTGGGCCATATGTAAATCCAACCTATTACATTCCTTATATATAGGTAAATAGTAGGTGACCCATGCCCACGGCACTCATAGACAAAGTGTTTGTCAAAATTGGGTGTGAGTGGCTAAGATCCACTGTCCATTTGGTGTGATAAGATCTCGGCCATCCTTTATGAAGCCGGATAAGAAGGGGAGACGACCGTCCTATTTTATTATATAGATTATATTGTATGGCACGGGATCGATAGACTCAAATTTTTGGCTCAAGTTTTTCACCTAAACTCTCAGCCTTAGATTCCTTGAAATCCAACCGTGGTTGATAGTGCTGAGCTAGGATTCATTTTCCCAAAGGAAAACCACCATTGGATTTCAAGAAACCAAGACTGAGAGTTTGGGTGAAAAACTTGAGTAAGGGGATCCTGCCCCATATTATATTATCATTTATATGACTTTAAAGCCAAAACTGGGATTGGGGCATGCCATTCAATTCACACGAGGTCACAAGACGCGGACTCACGTGCCAGCCCCCTAGTATACTATTAAACCTCTTAGCGTTTGTTATTGGATTTAAGAATTTGCAGTTTTATTTTCTTAAAATCAAACTAGAGGAACGCCACGTGACACACACTTAGGCCCTGCTTGGTTCACTGCACTTGGGTGCATTTTGCACTTTAGTGCAAATACAATGAATTGTGTTGCAATCACCTGGGATGTAAGTCACTTACAACTGTTTGGTTCACGCCATGTAAATAGATGCAAAAGAAATTTTACTGATTGGTTGGAGTGCATTGCAAATGAATGCAATGGATTATTTTATTTTTTGATTTTACAAGAAAAATGCACAATAAAATTACTATTGTAATATTATTGTTATCATTGTTCATTTCATTATTATTATTATTATTAATTATAATTATAATTATTGTTATTATAATCATTATTTAAAAAATGGCCGTTATAACGGATTCGGACCTCCCCCGGTACGAAAAATAATGGCTGTTATCTTCGTTATAACGGACGTTATTTTCGATTTTTCTGTTATAACAAAAATAATGACCATTATTTTCTGGAAAATTTGTGAAACAAATGGTTGTTATTTCTATTATTTTCCCCTATTTTCGTTTTTAAAAAATTGAAATTTCAGCGCAATTTTTGTCCATTTTCCCCGTTCTTTTCCATTTTTGCCTCTGAGCATTAAAATTCGTTATAATGGCCCTTATAACGGAAAAATGATAACGCCCCAAGTCCGGTATTCCGTTATGACGGCTCTTTTTAAACCCATGATTATAATTATTATTGTTATTACTTTATTATCATTGTTGTTATTATTATTATTATTATTATTATTATTATTATTATTATTATTGTTTTGGAGGGGAAAGCTTGGGGTTAGGGGACCCCGACCAGCTATATCAAAAAGGGTTGGGATCGGGGGACAACCACTTTTGACAACCATTTTGGTGTACCCACATAGAAGATGAATCAATGGCTGATTTTATGGGGAGGATGATCTCCTCGCCATATAGATCATCCCCACAAAAAATCAGAACATTCTGAAATTCTAACCCCCTCAAATGTGGTTTTCAAGTTACACCGTAAAAATAGACAGTCCATAATTCTTCAACTTGTCAACCAGTCTATGAATATCGGAATGATTTGAATTTTTGTGAGGATGATCTCCTCACCATATAGATCATCCTCACCAAAAATCAGCCATTGATTCATTTTTTATGTGGGTATGCCAAATGGTTGTCCCCGGATCCTGACCCTATCAAAAAATAGAAAACAAAAAAATAAAGAAATAAAAAATAAAAAGATAATAATAATAATAATAATAATAAATAATAATCATGGTTGTTGTTATTATTATTGTAGTCGTTTTTCGGAAAAAAAAATGTTGAGCTAACACAATGCACTTGCTTGTATCGGTTTTTAGGCTGCACTTCCTTACATCTATTTTGTGAAGGAGTTTGTAAGTGCTTGTTAACCACTTGCACGGCAGTTCATTTGCACCCTTCCAACCAATCACTCTCAATCCCAAAATTGTGGCAAGTGAGTGCATTGCACTCAATTTGCTGTGAACCAAGCAGGGCCTTAGAGATCACTGACCTGCCACTCCCTAGGTGGACCTACATGGACTCGCGTGCAAAAAATCAGCTTGCATTGATTAGTATTTTTAAGGATCTGATTGGAGTCGTTTTCATCAGTTGATTTTTAACCGTGCATTATTTGGGGTAGTGGGATCCAAAGGTTTAAAATCCCTAATCAGGCTGATACAGGTCCAACTTGAGGAGGGAACAAACATTCATACGGTCAGTTGACCCTAAAAGTGCACCACCTGGCTTATACTATGCATGGTCCCCCATCGACGTTTTGGATTTAAAATAGAGTCATTTAAAGAGGCAAGGTTTTACCTTCTAAAGAGAGACATTTAATTGAAGCCCTGCGTGGACGTCAACACTGGTTCTCCCTTTATAATAGTGTAGATTTAAGATTTATAGATTAGATAGACTCAATGTTATGTGGTCCTGATCCAATCCATCAACATGGTTCAAAGTCTCAGCCGATCCCCGTCTGGATCGAGCGATCCAGATCGGAATCGGAGCCCACCGATCCGATCCAATCCATTTAGATTACTGGCTTGAGATATTGGCTGTGTTGGATCGGGTCTTGTTACTGAGTTCGTATCAACTCCGATTCAAACTGAACCCGATCTATTGGCAACCCTACTTTTGGTCCTTGAGTTAAATAGGGGCAGCATTGTAGGTCTTTGGCAAGGGAAAATCCAAGAGAATGGAAAGGGTACGGTTTTGACATTAGATGTTTGATATATTTTCATCGTCAGATGTAGCAAGATCTGTTTACAGAAGTCAACATGGTTCAAAGTCTTGCCGATCCCAGTCTGGATAGGGTGATCCGATCGGGATCGGAGCCCACCGATCCAATCCAAACCAGGCTCTGTCTAGCCCCGAGATATCTATTGTTTTACAAAGGAGTCTCACTTTGTCTTGGGTGAGATGGGCCGGTCCTGTTCTGGATTGGACCAATCCAGATCGGGATCGGAGCCCACCGATCACGAGACTTTCATCCTTGATCATCAATCCTGACCATTTGATCAATCAATAAACACTTGATTGAGCCTTTCTAAGGGAGTAAAAGTCATTAATCTTGGACCAAATAAAAAAAAAAAAAAATATTAATCTCAGCTCTTTTATTCTCCAAATACTGGATCTGAGTTACTAGTTTCTAAATCACTCATACATATTGCAACGCCAGCTTGTAGTCTTAGCACTCGGACTTCTAAATCACTCATACTGAATTAACCATAAGCTATTTCTTCGTCAATCTAAGGGGTCAGCGGTGTTGGCGGTCGGCACCCATAGATTTTGTTGCATGGTTTAGGCTTAGGTTTGACAATACATTTTGTGTATTTACTTTCGGAACCCCCGTTGCATATAGGCCCGACGGTGATATGTTCACTAGGAGTGTCAACGGGTCGGTTCTGGTTCGGTTCCTAAGGTGTCCAGAACCGGAACAATCGGTTCCGGTTCTTATTGGTTCGGTTCCTTAACGGTTTCGGTTCTCAAAGTGATGGATCCGGAACCGGAACCGATTATGTATTTATGTCGGTTCCGGTTCCGGGTATATTGGGCCAAATCTTGAGAATATTAGAATATTTACACTATATTTATTTATTGGTACCGGTTCTTATCGGTTCGGTTTCGGTTTCGGTTCCATATTAGGCTACCCAGAACCGGAACCATTATTGTCGGTTCGATTCCGGTTCCGGTTACTTTTTAATCGGTTCCCAAAAATGTGGAACCGGAACAGGTGTTTTCGGTTCCGGTTCCGATTCGGTTCGGGTTAAACGGGTAAAATTGACACCCCTAATGTTCACGCTTGCTGCTCTTCTCTTCTGCAACAACCATAATAGAGTAGATTAATAATATTGCAATATGGGATGCGGAGAATCGAAATCATCAAGAGGATGCAAAAGGTTAAGAAAAATGGACTATGAGAACAGCACTAGCTAGCCAAACTGTTACTCCATTCTGATACTACTGACCAAGGTTTAAAAGGCGCCGTTATAACGGCCATTATAAAGAATCGTAACTCCCAGAGGAAAAAACAGAAGAAAAAAAAAATTGGGAGAAAAAGGGGAAATAACAGAAAAAAAGGGGCTAATTTGTCAATAAAATTTATGACGGAAAATAATGAAAAATATCTAAAATAACTGGCATTTATTTTCACAAATTTTTTCATAAAAAAACAGTCCTTATTTTCGTAACAACGGTTATTTTCTGAGATTTAAATGGTACATAACGTAACGGGGTAGGTCCGAATCTGTTATAACGGCCGTTTTTTAAACCATGCTACTAACCATATGAAAAGTCGACATGAGGCAAAGGAATATATAAGAGAATACTCACCGGTTTGGCACTTCTCGATTAATTCGCGAGCCCCAATCGTCACTGGGAGTAGAAGAATGGAAGCCAATAGAATGCATAGGATAAGAAAAGCCTTTAGAGCCATCCCTTATGAAGCTATTATTACTTTTATGTGCTAACTAGTTCATCCCACAACCCCTTTTGTGCGTGCGTGTGTGTGCGTGTGTGTGTGCACATGTGTGTGTGTGTGGAATAAAAGTGGATCGGAAAAGACCAAATTTGAAAAGTATGAAATAAAATTAAGAAAAACCACCAATTTTGAAAAGTATAAAAAAAGAATAATTTTTTCGAGTAAAACCCTAATTATTATGTGTGGACTTTAGAATCAATTAGGTCTTGCCATCTTTACATGGCAGTAGTGAAAAATTTGGTTATATTGGTGTTTAACATAAAAAAAAAGTTATAACACATTTAACAGTTCAAACCGGCGCCGTTATTTATGAGCATTAACTGTTATTTACATATGAATGAAAAAGTAAATTTTAAGAAAGTAAATAAATAAATTTTTTTACTTACAACCGTCATAACTGTAATGTTAACTAACAACTGTCATAACTATAATGTTAACTACCCGATATGGTTTTTTATTTTGCTGAACTTCTAATTGGTTAATTAATATATAAATATTCCTTGAACGATTTCAAACAATAAAGAGATATTTCTCATTTTTATGAGGTACCAAAAATCAAAAGGGCAATTGAGTCACAAATTGGGCATTAAGGACAAGTAACATTGACTCCAAGTCAATAAAATCATCAAATTATAATATTTATGAAAATCTTTGTACATACAACCTTCATGTGGTTCACATGCAAAGGTCTTGAAACCATCCAATTGATGGGTGCCACATAGGAGATCCCCTTATCCAAAAATCTTCCTAATTACTTATAAAAAACTTTAAAAATTAAAATAACGTCCACATTGAATGATCCATAGGCATTAAGCTTGCAACTGAAACTTAGGCCCTGCTTGGTTCACAGCAAATTGAATGCAATGCACTCACTTGCCACAATTTTGGGATTGCAAGTGATTGGTTTGAGGCGGCAAATGAATTGCCGTGCAAGTGGGTTCGAAGCCCTTGCAAACTCCTTAACAAATTAGATGCAAGCAAGTGCATCCCAAAAACGTATTAGCTCAACATTTTTTCTTCCGAAAAACATTAATAATAATAATAATAATTGTGAGATGTCATAATAAGTTACCACTAGACCTATGAGATATCTTTTCTTCCTTTCTAAATATCTTTTTTTCTCTCATTAACTAAATGTTTTATCCAATTTTGAAGGAAAAAAAATCGCCATTTTGGGTGAAGTAGGATAAGAGATGTCAATTCAAGTAGGTACCCATCACAAAAAAAAATCGCCAAAATTAGGTGCGTAACTTGGGAACAGAACAATTTTAGTCCATCAATTAAACAGTTCAGATCGATTTTCTCTTCCATCCATTAAATCTAATATAAGGAGTTCCCATCTTATCCAATCCTAGAATACTAGTTAATTTTTTAGGAATAGGAGAAACATATTCAGAGTAGCATTGTGTTTGTAACCCAATAGAAGTAAGAAAATCTGCAACAACATTTGCTTCCCTATAAATATGAATAACATTAAAGTCGAACTCTAATTGTAAGATAAGTTTTCTACCACTAAAACTTCAAGTGTCATGGAATCCTAGCAAAGTCGTCTAACCAACAATCGTATGAATATAATGATATTGGGTTAATTGTGAGAAAAAATTATTATTCTTAGTTGATGTTACTGATTTATATTATCTGTTATATATTGAATATACCATAATTTTTGAGTTAGAATATGCGATATTATCTATGATATATATCCGGTGTACAGTAGATTATCTACTGGGGGATTTGGCTTATGGTATTTACCAAATATTTTAAACTTAATTGAGAACGGTGTGAATTTTGGAGTTGTTGCACTTAGTGGCGGCGATAACATAAGAAGATCGTAGGGACAATTAAGAATGCCGATAAATTGATATGGGACTCTATATATTTGTTATTTGTATCATTTTCATATGCATAATTTGTTAGAATCATGCAGATGATCGCTATTTAACTTCCTAGACTCTTTGATTTAATCCTTTAGATATATGATCATTAATCTTAAACAAATGCATTAATATTTCATGGATGTTAAGTACTTCTAATTATTTTACGTATTATCTAGGTATCGTTATCGTTAAGGAAGATTTTTGAGTCAAACTATTAAAATAAAATAGTAAATGATATTTTTGGGCAAAGTGCCTTCACAAAATATGATTAAAATAATTTTTTAGTAGTAAAGAGTTAATATTATATTTTTTTAAATTATATTTTTTAAAAATATTACGTTTATCCACTTAAATTCTAAAAAGTTAATTCAAAAAGCCTACCAAACAAAAGTTTTAGCCAAAACATTTTTACAAAATATTTTTATTTTAAAATATTATGAATTATGGTTATTTTTTAAAATTATTTTAGATTTTTTTTTTTTATCACACCTTGGATATTGGGTAAATAGATCATTTTTCAGGCATTCGGGTCGGATCTGAGAGCCCGAATCTAGGACGTGATAGAATGGTATCAGAGCATAGGATTTAGACACATGGATTTGTGTGTAATGGGTCTATGCGTAGTTGAGTTGTTTATAATTATTTATAGACATTAAAATAAAAACTTATTGATGGGAACCGTAAGATGGCTTCGTTGAACTCTGACATGTTTGGATTAATAACTTAATCATATTATTTTTTAAATTTTATAATTTAAATATATATAATTAATTGAAACAAATTATATGTACATTTGGAAAAAAAATTTGGACCTTAGGATTAATTCAGAAAAAAAAATTTAACTTAAGCAAGATCTTAATTAATAATCACAAATGTTAATAAAAAAAGAAAAAAATAAAATATAAATTGACAATTCTGACTAATTGATCAATTGAATAGCTTGATTAGTGTGGTTGGAAAACATATTGACTAGATTATCAGTTGATTAGACTGAATGGATTGACATAAGTTTATTAGTTTAATTAATGTTGACTATATTGACTAGTTTGACCAGTCTGACTAAGTTAACTATACTTATAGATGATTAGTTTAACTGGGTTGGACTAATTAGTGTAGATGACCAATTTGACTAGATTTACTATGTTAATTAATTTAATCAATTTGACTAAGTTTAACTATAAAGTTTTGTCAACCGATCTAACTAAACTTGACTACAATGATTAATCGATTATTCTGAAATGACGGACTAAATTAAAAAAAATTAATTAAAAATATTTCAAATTTCAAAGACAAAATTCTTGTAAGGGGGTAGATTGTAATACCCTGAACTTTTGTCCAAGGATATTAGAGTAATTTATATTAAAAGAGTATTTTCGACAAACAATAAAATTAAAATAATTAATATCTTTAAGTTACACATTAATTACCTTAATTAAAATTATCACTATTAGAGAGTTTTTCATTATAAATTGTTGAGAGCTTTTAGAGCCCTAGAAACATCATAACGTCTTACACTTTGAGACTATTTCTTTAGACAAAAATGTTCATACTTTCGAGATGTTCGACATACTCGAATCTTAGCTTTATCAAACGACGATAGATAAAAATACTATCGACTACTTTTTCACCATTGATTCCAATTCAGATGAAGATCAACGGACAAGATAGGTACACTTACATACTTTAATAAATAATATCTCACTTAGTTTACGTTATTAATCTTGTTATATGTATGTGCTTAATTGATAATGTTATAGAATTATTGTGATTTGGATCTTCTAAGATCAGTCGGTATGCTAGAAAAAAAGTTATAGATAATAAATTTATAAAATATTGAAGTGTTAGTTCGACTGTGATCCTAATTGATACTCGTGGAAATAAAAATTAAGAAGTGCTTGGAGCTCTAGGGTGAAAGACCCCAGCTGACCCCTGCAGAAGAGGCATTTGGCTACTCCCGGCGTGGGAAGGAGACCCAAGATTGGGTTGTAATTATAATCGTATGAATATAATGATATTGGGTGAATTATGATAAAGATTTATTATTCTTAGTTAACGTTACTGGTTTATATTATCTGTTATGCATTGAATAGGCCATAATTTTTAAGTCAGAATATGCGATATTATCTGTGATATATATGCGGTGTACAATGATTATCTAATGGGCTTTGGCTAATAGTATTTACCAAAAATTTCAGACTTAATTGAGGATGGTGTGAATTTTGGAGTTGCTACACTTGATGATGGCGATAGCATAGAAGATCGGAATGACAATTAAGAATGTCAATGAGATTGATGCAGGACTTCAGATATTTGTCATTTGTATCATTTTTATAAGCTTAATTGTTAAAGACTCGTATTGTCTATTAATTAAAATTTTTTTTAATTTTTTTGAATCATGTGGATGATCAATATTTGATTCGTAAATTTTTTGATTTAACCCTTTAGATATATGATAATGAATCTTTCACAAATGTATTAATTTTTATGGATTTGAGGTACTTACAATTATTTTATGTATTACCCGAGTACCCTTATCGTTAAGGCGAAGTTCTGAGTCAAATTGTTAAAATAAAATAGTAAATGATATTTTTGGGTAAAGTGTCTTCACAAAAGATGTTTAAAATAATTTTTTAATATTAAATAATTAATATGGTATTTTTTTTAAATTATATTTTTTAAAAATTTTACGCCTATCCGCTTAGATTCTGAAAAGTTAATTTAAAAAACCTATCAAACAAAAATTTTAGCCAAAACGTATTTACAAAAGATTTTTATTTTAATATATTATGAATTATGATCATTTGTAAATATTATTTCAGAGTATTTTATTTTTTTTTCTTTTTATCGCACCTTGGATCTTGGGTAAACGGGTCATTTTCAGGCATTCGGATTGGATCCGGGTGCCGATTGGGATTGGGAAAATGCGCGTGTACTCGTAGCGTGGAGCTAGAGGATGTGGACGGGCCAACAATTGGCCTTAGCTAAGGTTGGAAGCTGTATTTACAACGGTGTTGCGTAAGTAACTTCTGTAACTCGTAACTTTTCAGTTAGTGATACTTTCCGTCTGGACGTGGTCCCGTGATTTTTCTTGGCTAAAGTTTTCACGTAAACACTCGCATGTGTTGTGTATTGATTGTTTGTCTTCCGCATCTTGTTTAGATTATTATAAACAATACAGAGAAAATATATCATGGAGATAAATTCAATATACGTCGATTGTAATAAGCACATTCTGATCAATTTATTATTTTTATACTGTGACATGCGATTTTATTTCTCCTACCAAATCAGGAAATTGTGTTAGGTTAAAGAGAATTTTAATACCTAATCAACCCCATCTTCTAGCTATTTCGAATAAAGAGAACATATTGAATTTCAGGTCCTCAGTTTGCACTAAATTTGTAATTGCTAACTTCTTTTGTATTCTCGATGACCTTTCTAAGTATCAAATTGTCAGGTTTGAATGATTTATGTCAACTCATCTATCGTATGATCTCTTGACCCACTGTTGATAACTCACCAACTTGATCACTCCCTGTTCATGGCGTTCTTCAAGTAAATCCAGATCTCAAGCAACAATTTCTTCATTTTGCCCAGATTCTAGTACTTTTGTCCGTGAAGTTAGTCTCGAACCTTTAATAGATATGACTGGTTCTGAACCATATGCTAAAGAAAAATGGTGATTCCCCGATCGTCCACCGATGTGTTGTTCGATATGCCTATAGAACTCCTAGCAGTTCTTCAGTCCATCTTCTTCTAGATTTGTCTAGTCTTTTCTTTAGATTATCGAGTATTACTCAGTTAGCAGTCTCAGCAAGTCCGTTTCTCTATGTATATCTTGGTGTGGAAAGGCGCTTTTTGATATTCAAGGCATGCAGAATGCCCTAATTTCTATCGAATCGAATTGACTCCCATTATCGATGATGATTTCTTGTGGGATTCCAAATTGACAAACAATGTTTTCCCATAGAAATCTCTTCACATGCGAGGTTTGGACTTGTATCAGGGGGATTGCTTTTATCAACTTTTTGAAATAGTATATTGTAACAAAAAGAAAATGCCAGAAACTATCGGGAATGGACTGAGCATTGGATGTAATTCTTCTGCCGGCACCTTGATAAAGAGAGCATGTTTCTGATAATTTTTACATTTTCGCGGCATGATGTTTTGACGGATATTGAAGTCCCTCTCAAAACCTACTTTATATTTGTTAACCCTTAATGGGTGTCAGGAGAGAGTTGTGCAAATGATTGAAGATAGGTGTGCCAGCCAATTTGGGATGCCTTTCATCTTAGTGATGCAGCCCGTATTCTTCGTTTTTTCTTAACAAAATTTTCATTACAAAGCACACAAAAAAAAAATAAAAAATAAAAATTCAAAGGCTTGTGTCTTTAGATAGACATGCAACCATCACTAAACACCCCTTATGATACGTTTATCAAAATTGTTACAAAGTGTACAGTTTTTTATATGAAAATCTTTGTTGGAAAATGCAAGGACTACCCGGTAAAAAAGTATACGATTGAGGCCATTGACCATTGGATTCAAGATAACCCCGGTCCACAAGGCAACAACTGCAAATGTTAAAATAGTTCTTGCTTCATGGACTGTGAATCTCTCTTATCTAATGTTCTATGGCCTCTACTGCACAGTCCGATTATCTATGGCGCTGGGGTAGCACATAAATCAGCATGATTGATGGTTCTAGTTGTTGGATTTGAGCACTTTTTGTTTTATCATGGGCTTCAAACCAACCACATTGGCCTGTTCATGAAGCTCATGCTGAAAAAGTAGTGCCTAGAAATCACCAATCAAGTTGATTTTTGGTATATATGTCCACAAAGGTGCTCACTAGGCCCAAAAGACTGTGGCACATTGAGGGGTACTTCTGTCTGATGCAGAATCCAGGAACCATGTTTTCACTTTAAAATAACATAGATATAGATAGATTAGTTAATTTAATAATGGGTCGGGATCAGGGGACTCGCCTTTTTGCACTCGTCACTCGGGCCTGGATTCCAAGAATCCGACGACCACCGTTGGATTCTCGAAATCCACGGGGTTGAGGAGGCATTATAATGGTACAACGGATTGGGGGCATTACTGTTTTCCCATTATAACGGCCGTTATAAAGAATTGTAATGCTTACGGGCAAAAACGGAAAATAACATAAAAAAACGGCGCTAAATTCAAAATTCAAAATTTGAATTTCAAATTTTCAATAAAACAATTAATGGAGAAATAACGGAAATGATGGGCATTTTTTCCACAAACTTTCTACGAAAATAATGGTCGTTGTAATGGCCATTATAAGCCGTTATTTTCTGAGTGTTAAAACGGTACATAACATAACGGAGGAGGTCCGAATCCGTTATATCGGCCGTTATTTTCGCTCAAACGGCCTGCTTTAAACCTTGATATGGAGAACAATATTATACTCGTCCAAAGAGATCGAGCTGACATAATATTGTACTAATTTGTTCCACCACACAGTGGAAACTCCCCTATCAGGCATCCCCATAAACTATGGAGTGGTCACATATGAAAGATGCCAGAGCCAGGGTTCATGAACGAAGATATGCCAAGGAAAGACGAGGTGGATGGATTTTGATTCATTTTAAAGCAGTAGGAGCCCAACATGGTTTTTCTTTAAATAAAGTGAAACATTCTTCTTTGATGGGTGCATTTAACAATAATTAGGGCATTTCATGGAATCAAAATCTAGCATCGTATGCTTAGAATAATCTCTGTACTAGGAATAAGGCCTTATTTAATGAGATGATCTATTTGGATCATCTGATCGTCCAAATGATCGTAAGCATGGTTTAAAAATGGTTATAACACCGTTATAACGGCAACGGTAACACTCCAACCCCTTTATGTAATTTGGTAATTAATAATATATATATTATTTAGTATTCAACGGCTACGACGGCCATCACAATGTCCAATTATCAATGCCCCCACTGACTTAATCAACTTACGCTGGACCCTTCAAATGTTTCCGATAGATTGGACGGTTGCGATTGTTGGATCAATTGGTTAGTCAAGATTGATGGGCACGTGGGTTTGATTGTTTTTTGTTAAGGTTTACACTAGAGTTATGTCCGTTAGAGTTTAACATAAGAGAGACAAGCTAATTAATGTACAAGGAATAAAATTGGTGGAGAAGATCAGGTGCGTAGCCGCGAGTGCGCACCCAAAAATGCTATCCGACTCAGACCACCATTTTTGGGTCCCACCATTGGCTCGGTGGATTAAAGGGGGCTCTTGATTTCGTACGTCTTCTCCCCTCCTTATAACTGAAATTCCGCGTGGAATAAGATGTCCCCAAAAAGTTAAAATAGAGAAGAAAAATAGAAGTAATATTATAAAATCCAGAGGCTAAATACCAACCAATGAAAATACTTAAAACCAATAGTTAGAAATCACCAATTTGGCAGAAACCCCCAAAGGGTGGGCAAAACGTATTGGTCAGTGGACTCCATGAGTGTGACAGGTGGCACATACAACATTGCGTGATTCCGTTGGGTCACACAATCCGTGTTATAAAAATTTTCCTCAACAATGTGATCTTACAGGTCAAAGGTCATTGTAATAACCTGAGTTTCTAATTCTTAACCGGTGTGAACTTTAGTGTAGGCCCGTGCTTGTAGCATCCAGAAATTATTTTTTCTTCAAAGAACGTATTAGTAACTATGCAACCTAGGGTTAACTTAGTAATTTCACCTTCTAATATATATGAAAGATAATGGTTAGGTAAACTTAATAACCTTGGAGAACCTATACAGCTCGGGTTGACTTTATTTGACTTTGACTTTTGTAGACTTATTTAGACTTGATTGAGAACTTAGACTATGATTGTGATTCTTTTTACTTTTATTTTCCCCAACCTCATCCCCTAATCTTGGATTTCTAGGTTGACCCATGGATATTTGAGCTAGGTCATGATCTTAAGTTTAGGGTGCGACAGTTGTATCAGAACTTGGGCTTTAGTTCTTTAGAGTTTTGTCTTGTAGATCATAGGATTCCATTTGGTAACATTCAAATCATAGGATGGCACTTGGTCTAGAACTTTAAAATGTAGGATATATATCTATAATGTGACGTATGAATCAAATCGTCTAAAAAATCTAATGTGTATATCTATACGTACAAACCTTAGACCTATTCAGCCCTTCCTCTAGGTGCTCTTGTATCAATATCAAGGGAACTTCAATTGGTATTGGAACCTAACACTTGTGTAAATGTTTAATCACCTAAGTGAGATTATTTCCTTGATATGGTTATGAGAGAAGAGGGTAACTCTATTTTCTGACAACTCTTATTTGATGGTTCAGACTATGCCTATTAGAAGGCGAGGATGAGCATCTTCCTAAAATCTCTTGATGAGAGAGTTTGTGAGTCTGTTGAAATGGGCTGAAACTAGCCCACGAAAACTATCACTGTTGATGAAATAACCACGGTGAATAATCTGCTTGGTTTGTTTTAGATAAATATGTTTTCAATGTTAACAATAGGGCTTCGATTGTCATTTACTGCTCTTTATCTTCTAATAAATTCAAAGAATTCAAAAGAGTAATTACTTGTGAAATTGCTAAATAAGCTTGGGATATTCTAGAAACTACCTATGAGGGAACCAACTCTGTAAAAATCTCTAAACTACAAATGTTTATTATACAATTCAAACTAATTAGAATGGATGACGATGAAACCTTCATCTGCTTCTACACCAAACTAAGAGACATTGCCAACTCCATGTAGGGTCTAGGAGAAGCCATCCCTAAACTTAAAATTGTTATAAAAATTCTAAGATCGATCCATTCGTGATAGATTTCATTCTAAGATAACAACAATAGAAGAGAGTAAGGATGTCGATATCATAAAATTAGAAGAACTAGTAGAATCTATTCAAACCTTCAAACTAAAACTCCAACACTTAAAAAAAAAGATAATTGCTTTAAAAATTTCTAAGATTCAAAATAGAAACAATGACTTAGATGAATCCACTGACTTAGATGAAGAAGTGGCCCTAGTTGCCAAAAGATTTAAAAAATTCTTTAATAGAAGAAATTTTGATCAAATGGGGAAGAAATTCTTCAAAAAATCTAAAAATGATGAAACACTAATGACGAAATACAATGTCACATATGTAGGGGCTATGGTCACATAGCTAATGAATGTGCAACTAAATCTAAGGAAGATAAAAACAAAGCTTCGACAACCATTTGAAATAATGAATCCGACACCTCTAGTAATAATGATGAAACTAAAAACAGTAAAGCTTTAATGGTTCTAACTAATACTAAAGAAGACAAAATAAATAAAATCCAAACAGCTTATGATTATTTAATTAAATATAGAGTTAATCTTGCTAAAATCTGTGATGAACAATATTTCAATATGATTAATGTAAAAGATGAAAACACTGTCTTAAGACTCAAAATAACAAATTAAAAATTAAAAATAAAAAACTTGAATCAGAAAAACTTAGCTTATATTAAGAAAATTACAAGCTCAAAACTTATTAAAAATTGATCCTAATGACAGCTTAAAAGCTTCTACTGCTAGAAATACATCTTCAACAACTAAAATCTTTCCCAAACAAACTATTGAAATTTGTCGATACTGTAAAAAACAAAGACACTCTAATCATAATTGTAAAAATATAAAAAGAAAAACTAATGATCAACAAAATGAACTTACTATGAAATTAAACAAAGAAAAAGAATTATTCAAACAAATAACTACTTTAAATGTTAAAGCTAAAAACATTCATAAACAAATAAAATCTTTCGATTCTTCAAAAATAATAAAAGAAAACATAAACTATTTTGTTATAAAAATTGCCTTAAAAGTTAGTGAAAATACCAGACGATATATGGACAGTGGGTGCTTTAGACTTGATGGATAACATAAATTAGTTCTGCACAGTTCAAGAATATAACGATGGTAGTGTTACTTTTGAGGACGATAGCTCTACTAATATTATTGGGAATAGAACCAGATTGTTGGAAATCTGTACTTGGAGGAAACAATATAAGGAGAAAGTTATAATCTATAAGACTTCAAGGCTCGATCAATCGATGTCTTTTAGACAATATTTCTCCCCTTCCGGTTAGAACCGCGAGTACACAATAGGTATGAGAAAAGTGCTTTTAGGATACAATGAAGTCTCAATCAACACCATTGGATTCAAATTATGTACGATCCTCCGATCACAACCAAGAACACTCTAAAATCAAATCTGATGATGCCAAAATCTTAATAATGAAATAATGAACTCACTGTAATTTTTTGTATCCAAAACAAATGTCTAGATCTCTTTTTATAGCCATTTTTGTGTCTGTTGACCGAACAATCATTACTTATCACCAGTAGTCACGATCTGATCCAACGACGTGGATCATCCCTAGAAACAATATGTTCCACGAAAGAACACAACTCTATCATCGATCAGACACCTAACGATCTGACAGTTATAGTTAGATCTTGTATTTAGACACATTCGATCACTATTTAACCGTTAGATCATAGCCGATGGAAAGCCTTGGGGGAAAAAGATACTTTTTAACCTTAGTTGATGACTACTCTAGAGTCACCTGGATAGCCTTTATTAGGAAATTAAAAATCAAAAGCCTTTGAAGAATTTAGAAAAGGGTCGCTCTACGGGCACCCACATCTTTAAGCTAAGCACCCCACTTGGACCAAAATACCCCCCAACCCTTCCTCATTTGTTTGGGCACCCACATCATCTCTTTGTCTCTTCTCTCTCTCTCTCCCTTCATCTCTCTCTCTCTCCACTATAATTTTCTCTCTCTCTCTCTCCCTACATAGTCTGTAGCCCATGGTTGTGCTGGCTGTGGGCTACATAATCCCCATGGTGGTTCAGCACTGTGGGTAAGGCCAAGAGAGAGAGATTGAGAGATTGAGTGAGAGTGAGAGAGATGGAGGGAGAGAGAAAATTACAGTAAAGATAGAGGAATGGAGAGAGAGAGAGAGATAGACGAAGAGATGGTGTGGGTTCCCAAACGAAGGAGGAAGGGTTGGGGGGTATTTTGGTCCAAGTGGATGCCCAGCTTAAAGACGTGCATGCCCGTAGAACGACCCTTTAGAAAAATCTATAAAAGAGTCCAAAATGAGAAGAGTCTCATCATCATTAAGATAAGGAGTAATCATTGAGGGAATTTGAAAATAGTAAATACTTAGAATTTTGCAATGAGTCAGGAATCAAATATGAATTCTTAGTCCCTAAGGCCCCACAACAGAATTGAGTTGCTGAAAGAAAGAATGTCTCTAGAAGAAATATGTCATGTCCTATTAACTGACAAAAACCTTCCTAGTAACCTATGGGCAGAGGTCGTTAGTATAGCATGTTATATTATCAATATGGTCTACTTTTAAGTATGGAATCTCTC
This sequence comes from Euptelea pleiosperma, assembly GCA_035048495.1. Taxonomy (NCBI): domain Eukaryota; kingdom Viridiplantae; phylum Streptophyta; class Magnoliopsida; order Ranunculales; family Eupteleaceae; genus Euptelea; species Euptelea pleiosperma. The sequence goes on from CM068550.1 coordinate 24,043,731, forward strand.
AAACTGTCTATGAATTATGGAATGACACTAAGTCTAATGTAAAATACTTTAAAATCTTTGAAAGCAAGTGTTTTATTCTTAGAGATAGAGAAAACCTAGGAAAATTTGAACCTAAGAGTGATGAAAAAATCTTTTTAGATATTCCACCAGGAGTAGAGCCTATAAAGTCTACAATAAGAGAACTCTAACTGTAAAAGAATACATAAATGTAGTAATTGATGATGAAATTTAAAACCCTATTATCATTGAGGATGAAGATTAAATTCAAAATTGTGATAAACAAATAGAATAAATCAGAATTGAAGAACCTGAAAAAGGGACTAGGCTTTTGAAAGATCACCCTACCACACCAGTCATAGGAAACTTAGACATTGGAGTTAGAACTAAAAATCAGTTAGAAAATCTCACTTGTCATCTTTGTTTCACCTCTAAAATTGAACCTAAAGACATAAATAAAGCCTTAAAAGATAATAATTGGATTGAAGTCACAAGAAGAACTTAACCAATTTAAGAGAAATGATGTTTGGATTTTGTTAAGAAACCTAAAAATATTAGCAGAATTGACACAAAATGAGTCTTTAAGAACAAACTTGATGAAAATGACATAATCATTAGAAACAAAGCTAGGTTGGTAGGCAAATGATACATACAAATAGCATGAATAGACTTTGACCAAACCTTTGTCCCAGTTGCTAGACTAGAATCCATTAGAATACTCCTAGCCTTAGCCTATCACCTTAACTTCAAATTATTTCAAATGGATGTCAAGAATTGATTTTTAAATAATGTCGTTAAAGAAGAAGTATACGTCAAACAACTTGAGGGTTTTGAAGACCCTGACTTCCAAAACTATGTATTCTTATATGGCCTAAAACAAGCCCTTAGAGCCTGCCATAAAAGACTCACTATTTTCTTATTAGAAACACAACTTCACTAGAAAAAATGTTGATAAAAACATTTTTTGTCAAGAAACAAGGAAAAACCCTATTAATCGCTCAGATTTATGTCGATGACATAGTATTTGGATCGATCATTGAAGAACATGGCTTAGAATACGTTGAAATTATGAAATCTGAATTCGAAATGAGTTTAGAAGGTGAGTTAATTTCAGTTTAGGACTTCAAATTAAACAAATGAAAACTAGAATTTCTATCTTTCAATCTAAATATTCTAAAGAATTAATTAAAAAATTCAACTTAGAAAATACTAAACCAACTAACAACCCCGCCATTAGCACAAGTGTAAAACTTATCATTGATGAAACCAAAAAACTCGTGGATGCAAAACTTTATAGATGCATGATTAGAAGTCTCTCATACCTTACTGCGAGCCGCCTTACATTGTCTATAGCATATGAGCTTGTGCTTGCTATCAGTCCTGTCCCATAGAATCTCAACTAACTGCAGTTAAAAGAATCTTACGATATGTGAGTGGGACTATTGAATATGCCTCTAGTATCCGCTTGACACATAATGTCATTTTTGGGTATTTAGATCCGGATTGGTTAGGTAATGTTGATGACAGAAAAAGTACAAGCGGATGGTGTTTTTATATATGTAATTATTTAGTTTCTTGGCATAATAGAGAACAAAATTCAATATCTTTATCTACTACTAAAGTTAAATACATTACAACTTATAGTTGTTGTACTCAAATGTTATAGATAAAACAAACGATCCTTGATCATGGCATCACATAGCACACCATGAACCTATTATGTGATAATAGTGCAATCAGCATCTCTAAAAATCCTATTTTGCACTCTCGCACAAAGCACATTGATATCAAACATTATTTTATTTGAGAACTGGTTGAAGATAATATTATCTTTGTTAAATATATTACAACTGTAAATCAATTGACAGATATCTGCACTAAACCTTTAGACTCTCAACGCTTTGACTTTTTGCGCTTAGGGGTTTGTATTCATACCTAATCTCTCCTTTGTCGAATTATGACAAAAAGGGAAAAAATAAATGGACAACGACAAAACCAAAATCTCTAAACTTAAAACTCTCTAGATTTAAGCTAACCATAAACTAAGAGAGAGTAAAATCTCTATCTTTGTCTGTAATGTGATTAACAAGAATTAACAAAGATGTTTCGGTATCTCTATCCGCGACCTGATACATTATTATGAGGAAAACAATATTTTGTCCTAGAGTTGACAAAAGGAGAGATTGATAAATATACTCCATGTGTTGTCAATTCCATAACAACCTTGGGTATTTATGTAACCTCTATTGGTCGAATGCCATGGACTTGGGAGAGTGTCTCATTGATTTCGAGATAGGCAATAAAGCTGTCCGTGATGAGCAGCAGGGACTGAAGATTAGTGGATTTGGGAAAGACCCTCTGGAGTCCACTTTGACATAATTTGAACCCTTCAGCCTATCATGAGATACCCTCTTGAACAGATCTCCTAAATATATACAAACATCAGAGGGGTCGACTGGGATTCAAGATGAGGCAACCGGTGGGAAATAGGCCCTCGGTCAACCGGTCTTAAGGATAGGGCATCTACTCAGACCGGACGACCAGTCTGAGGAATCCATGAATCAAAAGCGCGCAACCCCCTCCCCATTTGACTATAAATACCCCTCCCCCCTACCATTTATACTTATCAATTCACCCAACCTTCTCTTGAATTCTTCATCTTCAAGATAATTGTTCTTACTCCCTTGCTCCTATGCTCGCCCTGCTTGCTTTGGCAATCTCGTACCGTCCCTTGTGGGAGATCGGCTTTGGTGGTCCGCATTTTTCGATTTCGAATTGACTTAGGTGATTGGTGTGTGTTGTGGTTTCGATTCATAACTTCGGTTAAGCTTCAACTTCATTAGAAGCTTTGTTCCTCTCTGATCTCGATTGGGAGGTAACTTTGGTTGTTAGTTGAGGGTTTTTTCAAGAAATACTCTCCTGATTATTATATCAGCTTCTTACTATTGTGTTGCTCGAGTCAAGTAGATTCTTGAATGAGTAGGAGTTAGGTTGCGACCTTACTCTGCTAAAATATTGATTGCGATCGAGACTAAGTTCTTAACCTTATTCAATATTGTAAGGTTCTTAGATATTGAATTAAAAAGATGCTAAGCTCATAAGAACAATTAGAAAGTGAACGTAGGTGTTGATTCACCGAACCACTATAAACACTTGTGTTGTGGATGCATTGTTTATTTACTTCTACTACTTTGGTTGATTGATCTGTTCAAGCATATTAGTAATCAGCTTAGGCTTTAAATTAGTAGACCTATTAATAATTTAAAGCCTAAGCTGATTACTAATATGCTTGAACAGATCAATATCAAGGGAACTTCACTATTTTTATATATGATCACAATTATTTTTACTTTTATTTCTCCTAACCTCACGCCCTAGCCTTGGGTTTCTGGGTCGACCCATAGATATATGGGTTAGGTCGTAGATCTTGGGTTCTGGACGCGACAGTCAAAGTTTCTTTTAACTATCCAGAAGGATTTAATGATCAATAATCAAATGAATGTAATCATCCAATCTTGCACTTTTTTTTTTGCAAATAATTATTTTTTACTAACATGTGCATGCCATGTGAAAGGTCCCAATCCCATGTCACTTGAGAATGGGACCCTTATGCAACATACTTCACAATTGTTTTGAGCATTCACCTATCGATAGCACATGTTCAAACCCATTTTGAAAGTTGTCATGCAAAGTATGTGATTGGATAAAAAATTACCCATAATATTTAAAAATGTTACTTAATTTATATTAATATATAATTGCATAAAGTGGTATTTATTATCAAGCTAAAAGAAAAGTTCAACAAAATAGTCTTATGACCAATTATACTTTATAGAGAAGAATGTTGAGCAGTTAAGAAGCAGTATGCCAATAGAATGAGTGTCAGAGGTAAAGATGCTGAGATAGACGAGTAAACAACCTAGAAAAAAAGCATAAATGAACACATTTGAGGAACATACGGAATAAACCCCCAATAAGAAATAATATAAGACAAAGTCGATTGAGAGGATTTGGACAGAAAGACCAATGTTCTTTAACTGAAGACATAGCTCTAAATAGAATCGAATAACAAAATAAAATTTATATCCCCCCCAAACATTTATGATGCAAAAACAAAGATGATGAGAATAATTATAGTGATATTTATTATGGGGAGGGGAATACTTTATATATATGAGGGAATTATATATGAAAGGAGAAATAATGCAAAATAAAAAGAGAAATTATCAAATCAAAAGAAGAGGGGTGGTATGGTACGAAAACAAAAAGCGTAGTTGAGTCAGCCACCTTAGAAACGATGTCAATTTTCCGCAATTACGATGTTGATGTTGCTATCCATGACCCACTAAAGAAAGAGTGTTCATTCAATGGGGTGACTCTGCTAAAGGTTACTTAAGTGGAGACCAATGAAATGCTGAGACATAATCATTTTCCATATCTTTTTTCAATATTGTTTATAAGGAGAAAAAGTAACTTTTACATATATATTAAAAAGGATAAAAAAAATCTAAAAAAAACTTACGCGCGAACATTTCATTGGTCTCTACTGAACCTAAAGAGACTTAAAGGTAGGGAGAAAGAACAACGGCCACGGATTTCGGATTTCAGGGTTGTTAATTGTGGTTGGAAGTTTTCTTTCAATTTGACCAGTTGATAGGAAAGTGGAAGGAACAAAGGAATCGGACATGGAACCTACTACTAGTCCAACAAATTACAGTATTTCACTAATTATCCTTCATTAATGAGGTATTTATTCTTGATATGTGACATTTAGTTCTTGCTTACCCCTAATTTATAGTAAAGAACTTAACCAAATCCAAACAAATAATGGATAACTTTGCTATCCTCATTCTAGTGGGAATCAATCGGGTCTAATAAGAGAGGGCAGCTCTTAAATATCTCAAACGTCACTTCTCGATCTCCAAATCCCCACAATACCCCCTAACACTAAATCTACTACAAATCCCCACCATTTCAAATGTTCATAAGAACATGTTAGCCGGGAAGTCATCATGGCCGGCGGCAATCGTGTCATCTCCGGCGAAATCGTCATCACAACTTCCAAGTGGAGGCACAGGATAATATGTGTAAAGGATATCTTTCATGATGTGCTGTCAAGCATCAGTACGAGAGACATCAATGGATTTCCTTTTCGTCCTCCATAAATAATTTGATCATGGGCTTCCATTGAAACCCCCCAAGTATCACTAAGCTTACACACACTCACCATCTAGAACCTCTGCAATTCTCTCTAAAAATCAAGAGAGGAGAAAAGATGGTGAAGTTCTCTAAGCAGTTTGAGAGTCAGCTTGTTCCTGAATGGAAAGAAGCCTTTGTTGATTACTGGCAACTCAAAAAGGACCTCAAGAAAATCCATCTTCTTAACAATAACAACTCACCAACCAAGCATCAGCAAGGCTCCTTATCTAACACCCTCTTCTCCCCTCTGAGGAAGTTCTCTTTGTTTGGCCATCAACATAGAGACCATGGAGTCATTCAAGTACTCTCTCTCTCTCTCTCTCTCTCTCTCTGAATATATGTACATTTATGAATATGGTTATTGAGCTTTTGTTAATGTACTTTTTATGTTGTTGATAGATTCATAAGAAGCTAACCACTTCAGCTAGCAAGGGGGACTTGTATGAGACCGAATTGCTAGAGAAATTTGCTGATAAGGAAGCTGCTAAGGAGTTTTTTGCAAGATTAGACCTTCAACTTAACAAGGTGAATCAGTTTTACAAGACAAAGGAGAAGGAATTTATAGAGAGAGGGGAGTCATTGAAGAAACAGATGGAGATTCTGATCGAGCTCAAAACCACACTCAAACAACAGGATGGCGAAAACGCTTCTTTCGAGGACTTGAAGGAGGACGCTTCCATCTCATGCACATGTGGTATATTGCATACTCCATTATTTCAAAGTTTGCAAGAAGATGAGTAATTACACTTTAATATGCATTCTAACATGAAACATAGTATTTTTGAGAAGCTCATGGCAAAAACAGTTGCAACATAGTTTTGTTTTGTCCTTGTTATTGAAGAACATGAACTCTTTTCCCTTTCTTTCTTCATTGGATATTGGCGATTGTAACCGTTTTTTTTTTCCATTGAAGAGGAAGAATCTGTAAAGGAAACAACAGACCAAGAACAACTTCAAGCCAACACCTATGAATTTGAGAGAAATGATGGGCAATTCTCAGGCTCCCCAAAATCAGATGAGATGGGAAAATCAATGGAGATAAAAAGAGAGGAAGGAAAGATGATCAGGACCCTTTCGAGTCGTGTGTTCAATTGCCAAGGAAAGAACGTAAAGATAAACATTCCCCTAACCACTCCCACTCGGACTCTGTCGGCAATTACTTACTTTGTTTGGGATGATTTGGTTAACCAGTCGAAGAAATACAGCCCTGAAGGAAGTAAGCTACTTGTTAACAAAACAAAGCTACACCATGCGGAGAAGATGCTTAAAGGAGCTCTCATTGAGCTCCATAAAGGGTTGGTGTACCTCCAAACATATAGGTAAAATATCCAAGCTTAAGGACTTTTAGAACTTTGCATTACAAGAAAAATGACCTATAGCGACGGCCGCCAAAAACCGTGGCTATAGATATGTTTTAGCGACAGGTTTTGTGACCGTCGCTTTCTCAATTGGCTTCACTAAAAAAAATAATGTAAAGATCCAATTTAATGATTCTTATGTTAACTTTGCAGGAACTTGAACATGCTTGCTTTTGCAAAGATATTGAAAAAATTCGATAAAGTAGGTAATTGGTAATTTGTTATTTTATCTGAAACTTGTCATCATGTCTGCATTTTATCAAAAAAAAAAAAAAGGAATTTGAAATTCCTGGGTTCTTTCAGGTCACTGAGAAACAAGTTCTGCCCATTTATCTCAAAGTGGTGGAGAGCTCCTATTTCAACAGTTCAGACAAGGTAGATATCCTTCCTTTCCCATAATCTATTACTGAAAGCTTTTTTTGTGTGCAACATGCATATTTTTATATTATGGGTAATGATATTGCCAAACACGGTTTTTATATTGCGCGGTGTCCTTCAAATAAACAGGGAATTGTTGTTGACCCTATATATACATATATGCGGGTCGGACTCGAGGGACCCCCATTTTTGACCCCCACTTTGGTGTACCCACATAGAAGATGAATCAATGGCTGATTTTTGGTGAGGATGATCTCTATGGTGAGGAGATCATCCTCACAAAAATTCAAATCATTCTGATATTCATAGACTGGTTTAAAAGTTGAAGAATTATGAACAGTCGATTTTTACCTTGATACTTGAAAGCCACATTTGACAAGGTTATAAATTTCGGAATGGGCTGATTTTTTGTAGGGGTGATCTATATGGTGAGGAAATCATCCTCACCAAAAATCAGCCATTGATTCATCTTCTATGTGGGTACGCCAAAGTGGGGGTCAAAAATGGGGGTCTCTCGAGTCCGACCCATATATATATCGCTTTTGTGGTATTTATTTAAAATATCTGGCAATATAGAAAAATATACCTGGCAATATCACTTTGCATTACAGAATTGTGTGTGTGCACAAATATGATACTGTCTAATTCATGAATGGAGGATGTTGGATTATGGGGAACAAAAGGACACATCACCCCATCATTAATACCTGATGAAGGATATGATAATCCCCACCTCCTAATGGCTAACACCCTCCAACCACAAGTTGGTTGGTCTTAGATTTACCTGGATTTTACCTGGATATGCATGTCTCACAGCACAACTTTTCATCGAAATTATAAGAACCATATATCTAAACCTCCTAATTAGTCTCACTAATGACAGGTAATCAATTTAGCAGATGAGGTAGAGGAGTTGTTTGTTAAACACTTCGCCGAAGACGACCGAAAAAAGGCCATGAAATACCTTAGACCGCACGAGCACAAAGAATCCCATGCTGTAACCTTCTTTATCGGTAATTATCTTCATAGAAATAATTCTGATTCGCAAAATAATATTCCCGAAAACAAGATTTCTTTTTATTAGTATTCCTAATCCAAATATTTGATAAGTATCCCCTCTTTCTTAATTTTCTTTTTATGCCTCATGAAAAAAATTAAACAGCTAGAGAATATAGTTAAATATTAGATAAGTATATTTATATGTTTTTTAAGGCATTTTTGAATTATTCCTTTTAGTGGAGAGATTTGAGGTGAGGGTTCACTTTTGCAACAAATATATATTCCATTAGGGGCCACTAGGCTTTCCATAAAAGGCCGTACCTTGTCCACGTCCTTTTTTTTTTTTTTTTTGTAGGCACCATCGTGGGAGGGCCCCACGGATTAGCAGGTGAAACTTGTACGGACCGGTCAAGCCGGTAAAGGGGATTTCTACTCCTAGCACACTGCTCAAAGGAGAAAATCTACTTGTGTGGGTTTGACCCCACAACCTCTCAAAAGAAGAGGATACACACTAACCATTTGAGCTGCCATGTTGGGTGTACCTTGTCCACATTCTTAATGGATTAAAAAGGCAGGCATACAAGGCCATTATCTGGCTTATAAAAAAGAAAAAGAAAAAAATTACAAGGCCATTGTCATTTCAGGCCCAAACTTGACCCCACATGGGGTTGAACCTTAAAAATCCACTAGTTGAAGCCCATTGAAACCCTGAAGGATATATAGGTGTTAGCGGATGGTATATTCCCACGCACGTGTTGTGTTGGCTCGACGACCCATTGGTATAGATAGTTATTTCACATTTCCCCAACAGGCCGATCTTTTGGAGAAAATGGTTGTTTAATATGGTATCAAAGCCTTAAGGCATAGGAGGTCGTGGGTTCAAGATACCAGTAGAGTATATTCCCGCTGAGAGAGCGTGTTAGCGGATGGTATATTCTCACGCATGAGTTGTGTTGGCTCGACAACCCGTTGGTATACATAGTTATTTCACCTTTCCCCAACAGGTCGATCTTTTGGAGTCAATGGTTGTTTAACAATAGGTAATGCAAATTATAGAATTTCTGTGTTTAAGAAAAAGTTAATTAGTAGAATCTCATTGTCTCAAGTGACTCAAGCATTTTTTTTTTTTTGCTAGATAAGCTTAGGGTTAGGCAGACCCCTACCTGTATTTAAAGATCAAAAAGATCAAAAAATATAAACTTACATCACATCCTGTAATAAATACAGCTAGAGGCATCCTCTGCTGCAATGTTTAAAAGGTCACTAGGAAAATCCTGTGGTTCCAATAAAATACATCCACTAGCTTGATTATAAGAAGCCAAGACGTCAGCTGCTTTGTTTATCTCCCTATAAACATGATTAATGTCTATGAAGTCAAACCGATTCCAGTTCTCTTTTATAGTACGGATCTCCTTGCGAGCTTTCCAAGGGATGGCATTCCTACCCTTGATAATTTCCACTGCTTGAGCTGAATCAGATGCAATAGACAATTTTTTAATTTCCAAATTAATCGCCATTTGTATGCCTTTTTCAATGGCTTGGATCTTATGAATATTTCTTTTATTCAGGGCTCTTCACTGGATGCTTCATCGCGCTCTTTGCCGGATACGTCATCATGGCGCACATTGCTGGAATGTATACTCGACAGTCGGATATTGTATATATGGAAACTGTCTACCCTGTGCTTAGGCAAGTATTATCCCTAACTCTCACTTTCTTACTACCTATTTAACAATTTTACTATTCTCAATCTCACTGTTGTCTTTGTTATCTGGTGTGCAGCATGTTCAGCTTATTGTTTCTGCACTTCTTTTTGTATGGGTGCAACATTTTTATGTGGAGAAAAGCTCGTATAAACTATAGCTTCATTTTTGAACTAGACCCCACCAAGGAGCTTAAATACAGAGATGTGTTCTTGATCTCTACCACGTCGATGACTGCGGTAGTGGGGATCATGTTTGTTCATTTGTTCCTATTCGCAAATGGCCACTCATCGACTCGAGTTCAAGCAATTCCTGGCCTTCTACTATTGGTAATTCTTCAATCTTGTGATGTATATGGTGGTTTGATGCAGCACAATATGTCATTCCTTTGCTGAGACAGAGAAAAAGTTAAAGAACTGAAATTGTAAATTTGTTCTATGTGCAGCTCTTCTTAATGTTGCTTGTGTGCCCTTTCAACATCATCTACCAATCAAGCCGCTATCGTTTTCTTAGGGTGATAAGGAATATCATATTGGCACCTCTTTACAAGGTATGATCATGATCTCGAAGACTAAGAGTGTATGAGAAGAATGATGGAGTGCATTGACTGACATACACTGGGATATTCAGCGTTCGAGGTTCTCATGACCATATGATCTTAATCAGATGGTATTGAGAGGCTCAACACCAACATCCAGTGTTCAAGTCAATGGCTACACCACTGTCCCCTACAACAGTCATGTTAAAAAGCTGAACTTAAGTAGAATTACCAAGTATATGAATCCCAATTTCTTTTACTTTGTCGCCTATGCAGGTAGTGATGCTGGACTTTTTCATGGCTGATCAACTTTGTAGTCAGGTAGGCTTAAGCATTTGGGCTCCCAACTTAACCATCTTTGCTAAGAAAATCATGTCATTAGCCATTTATTGATTTATAACGAAATTACCCGTAATTATATTATCGATCGAGTAGGTGCCTATGCTAAGGAGCCTGGAGTACATAGCATGTTACTACATAACTGGGAGCTACAAAACTCAGGACTATGGGTTCTGCATGAGGACCAACTATTACAGGGATCTTGCTTTTGCCGTTTCTTTTTTGCCGTATTACTGGAGAGCAATGCAGGTTTAGTATTAATCAATGCAGGTTTTTCTACTATGATTTAACTTGTTATAATGGTCCTAACGGTAACGTTACCTGTCCGTTATAATGTTTTAACTGTCCAATTTCAACCTTATAGTTTCTAATGGAAACGTTTGCTTAATTGGGATGCCAGTGTGCCAGGAGGTGGTTTGATGAAGGACAGACATGCCACCTAGTTAACTTGGGGAAGTACGTGTCCGCCATGCTGGCGGCCGGTGCCAAAGTGACTTACGAGAAGGAACGGAGTATTGGATGGCTACTGCTAGTCGTCGTAGTGTCTAGTGCTGCAACTATTTATCAATTGTACTGGGACTTTGTGAAGGACTGGGGTTTGCTCCAGTTCGACTCGAAAAATCCCTGGCTAAGGAATGAACTTATGCTTCGAAGAAAAATCATTTACTACTTCTCCATGGTATCTCTCTGCTCTCTCTCTCTCTCTCTCTCGATCGCTCGAAAAAAAAACTCTGTAGGGGTACTCTTATATGTTATGGAAAATTGCCACCAACTCCAATCAATCCAAATTGTTCAATCAATGAGGCACCTCTTGGATGGATCGTAGCTCAAAAAATTGCTCTAGTCATATGATCCTAAGCAAACAATCAATTGACTTTTTTAGATGGTCAATAGTTCAGAAAAAAAAAAGCCATGAAGAATAAATTGGTCAAATGGTTCATTTCTTAGATGAATGATCCTGGGGCTATCAAGATGCCAAGTGCAATCTAAAGTCATGGGGCAAAAAATTGGAAATAGGGGTGGTGCCAAAAGGTTTTATACAGTAATTAAGTATATACACAAGTAGAAGCTAAGATCTTTTTAGTTTGAATTCTATTTACTTTGAAAAACAATTTTTGAGTAAATATATGATCTGTTTTGTAGGTTTCGAACCTTATTCTCAGACTTGCTTGGTTACAAACTGTTCTCCATTACAATTTTGGGAGTGTAGATTACAGAGTAACTGGGTTCTTTTTAGCTGCACTTGAAGTGATCCGACGCGGGCAATGGAATTTCTACAGGTAATTAAAATGGAGTTTCTGAAACACTCCTGTTATTAATCAAAATTGATCACCTTCCTTATTTCATTTTCATCTTATCATTTTGCCGGCCTGTAAGTGGATGTGCGCATTCTTTTATATCTCTCTCGCCACTTGTTCTCACAAACAAGGTTTGAATGATACAGGTTGGAGAATGAACATCTGAACAATGCTGGCAAGTTTAGGGCTGTCAAGACTGTACCACTGCCTTTTCATGAAGTGGATGACCAAGATTGATGACACCCTTCACTGATGGCTGCTTACCGAATACCCTACGCGCCATGGATATTCATTGCGCGCGTAATTTTAAATTGAAGCTTATTGTCATTCTACAACTTGATGCAACAAGCCTCTCAACTTGTTTGTCAGTTCAGTGGACCTCAGAAAAATGATTCATACATGTATATAAAAAATTCCTTCAACAAGCTTATGAAAGGAATACCGCACATGGACATGGGTTAATACCTACTTAACGCTTTGCTGTGAATTTTTTTTGGGTTGCTCTCTGGATTTCCTTTCTGTAAACCCTGCAATCAAACACCTCTGTAATGTCGAATAGTGAAACAATTAGCTAGTTAAGGTTGAAGCAGTAAAGATCCTCATCAGTCCAATTTAAAAAAAAATCACAAACGCACAAGAGACAAAGATTTACATGGTGCACCAATAAGGGCTATGTCCGTAAGGGAAATGACAGATCAAGAACTTCCATTATATGCGAATTGAGAAAAGATACAAAGTAAACCTAAAACAATAGCTAGCATATGTATCTCAAACCCAAGTACCAAACCAATAAGGAAACCCAACCAAAGACAAGAAACTAAACATTTTTCCCTTATAAAATTCGAGCTTGAGGTTGTTAAGTGTGTTTCATGATTTTACAAAAGCATGTTAGCATATCTAGATGGATTTGTGTAGGTTTAAGAACTACCTGCTATTTTTGTGATTTTTTTGAATTAAGTGCTTTACTCTTGTATTATTTCTTGTCATACTTCTCCTTTATTATTCTATTATTGTTTAGTGTGCCTTAGTGGCTGGAATTGTTGTAAGGTCAGGAGATGTATGGGAACTCAGTATTAGGGTTCGATGCTTTGTGACTCATTGTTAACCCTTGGATGGTCACCTTGGTCACTTCATGATTGTAAATCTAGGGGAACATGCCTAAAGAGCATGGGACATTGGGCTCCAGGGTGAAAGACACAAAATATCCTTGGTACCATGTGGTTGAATTTGATAGCTTGGCTAGCTATGTATAAATATGACCCTGATGTGTTTATGGACAAGCACACCTTTTGGATTTTGTCGGTTTAGATTTGTCAACGATCGTGCTTTACTTGTATTGCATTTTTTCTTTGCATCTTTCTTATCTCCTATGCATATCATGTTTTCCATTGATGTTTTATCATGTTTAGCCGCTCATCCCCACGCTACATGGATGTTGGAATGTCATGCCCCAATCATGGGCCTATCAAATCTGACCCACGATAGCTTGGTCTGACCCAAAGTCTGCAACCCAGACCCAAGGTTCCAGGTGGCGAGGTAGGGTAAAAATTGAAATAAAGTATAGAAGAGTCCAATTATGATGTCGTTAAGTCCTGAAATATGCTCATTAATTGTTTAAGCCCATTCTCGAATGTCATATCATTCCAAAAAAATTGATTAAAAATACAGATAATAACATAAATTCAACTTGATGTTAACTATTGTCACCCTAAATCTGACACAGATCTTGAGGTGTGAACGGTTCACCAAACAGTTTTCTTATCCATACAATTGATATATTCCGGAGTTATAATGATAACTCCAGACGCAGGTAAGCAGCGGAAATAGGTTCAAGTGGTATATGCGGCTATATTTTATTTTTTATAATTAATTACAATGATAATGTCATAAGATGTATCATAATCATGAGAATTTAAAATTTGTACCATCAGGATTTCAATAGTGATACTTTATATTTAATTGGGTATTTGATATTGATAAATAAATACAGAGTTAAATTACACAACAGAAAGAAAGTATATTAAAGCGAAAGCAAACCCTAACAACGTTACCTGTCTCTGACAAGTCTTAGCAAATATTCTCAACTAAAATGCTCCAACCAATCATTCAATCTGTCGAATATCCTCGAGTCTCTGCAAAAGTCTGTTGGTGGGTGAGCTTTTGGGAAAAAGCCCAGTAATAGGGAGTGATTTAAAATTACTCATGATTTCATATCCAGAGAAAACAACCGATAAAACATAAAAACAAAATCATATGGCAGTAACATGTATAGTCCATTTACATACAGTTACTATATATAAAAAAATAAATTATACATAAATTTGCATTTAAACAATGATAATATACTGAGAATAGAATCGGATAAGCGAAGTCAAAATCATATAAATCGAATCTCAAATTATCAACATATAACCCACAATAACATATAGATAATAGTTTTGATGATGCAAAAATTTAAAGAGATTTAACCTAGGCTACGATCGGTTTACCTGCCCCGGCCGAGGGACACCATCATTAGCCCCTTAACGCGGGCTATGTGGTCTTCACCTGTCCTGCTTTTTTGGCCTGAGAACTGTCGCTTGACACCCATCGAACTCATTTGGTGTTGGTCCTGTGCTATACCCCATGTTTCCGGCTCAGGTCGCCATTGGCCTACATTATCACGTCGGCTAAACGTTCAACGACTGCAGAATTTCTATGGATCCAAAGAAAGTTCGAGCATAGTTACATCATAACCCGCATCTAAATGCCTATCAGGCGTGCAGTAGTGTAACCCTCAACAAATCCACCGTAAACAATGCATCATACTGAGTTCTCAGAAGAATTGAGATTCTAGAATAGCTGCTAATATCCTATGGTTCTAATGATACCTCATCCTATCAAGGAAACACATAGGTACCGCCTCTATCTAAAAATCTCCTGACCATTCTATATCACCCTGATACATATAATATATACAACCCTAGGCTTGCTAAAGTTTTTATTTCTGATTTAAAATCTCTTGGTTATTTTGCTAGAAAACCTTCTCTTTTATTTTATTAAGTTATTTGATCACCTAGTACTCTAACATGTGTGTATGCTAGTAAGGACCCCAACCTCATAACCAATGTCCAATTATAATTGATTTGTTGTCTGAATATTTTAATATGAGCATAGCAATATAACCCGGGTCCACATGAGCACCTGTCCTATTCAATCCAACCCAGTCTAATCCAATCCAAATCCAAATCATGTCATAACCCGAGGTAACCTAAGCATCCCACACTTTCAGACGTACTAGTGATCTCGCACACTAGATCAACCTCAAAATCTGTAACATTCACTATTTTCTATTATTTTGGAAAACTAGATAACACAACTGAGTGAAAACGCATTCATTCTTTAAATTATTCATGATAAATCTACCTATTTAATAAGATTCGATGCAAAATTTAAATAACATAACTCGACAAATCATCGAGATGGACAAAACTCGAAATTTCATTGAAATAAACAAGTTCAAGAAAAGTTAAAATTTCATTTCTTTGGTACAAAACGCCTAGGGTTATCCTAAGTTGTAAAAATCTTGGTCCTTATGTAAATTTTGTTATAACATGCAACTTCCCATGTTAGTAATATTTTGGCTATAGGTAGGTATTTCTTTGTATGGTCTAAATATATATATTTTATATTGTTGACCTCATTTTATTTCACGTGGCAAACCTTACATTTAGCGATATCCTACACATGGCACACTCTTAGGACTACTGACCTTATAGATGTTTGGTCTACACCTAGCTAGGTGGTTCTAGGTACCAAAGGTCATCTTGATTTGCGGTTTCTACCCATTGGATTTGAGTATCTTTCATGATTTGTCTTTTAACTGTGGATGTTGAACATTATTTGGAGAAAGTAGCACACTACTAGACTGTATGGATGCTTGGTTGAACCCTGGAGGACCTACATGCTAAACTCATCTTAATTAGTAATTTCTAACCATTAGATTAGAGTCCTTTTCATGGGTTGTATTTAACCGAGGTGTTGAACATTATTTGGAAGAAGTGACCCACCATTTAGGCCATGGGTCGTATGGGTGTTGATCCCACATGTGCCTACTCACATTATTCTTATTATTTTTTTCATTTATTTATCAATTTTGCGGGTCCAATCCAATATAGGCCTTTCTATACTTAAGCGCACACAAGGGCCTTTCACAAGGCCACGCCCTATTTTATTTTATTATTATTATTTTTTGATTGAGGTGGACCACGGTTTGGGACCATTAATGGCCATATGGATGTTCACCCATCACCACTAACCGTATGATGTTTGGCCCATCACTATTGACCGTATGTTGTTTAGCCCATCACTATTGATCATATGAAGTTTGGTCCATCACTAATGGCCATATGATGTTTGGCCCACAAATTTATGACCATTGATTGTGTGGATGTTTGGGCCACAAGTTATGACCCTTGATCCATGGATGTTGGGCCCATTCATCGTGGCCATTGATTGGGTGGATGTTGGGCCCAACCCTAGGTGGACTCACATACCAAATTTTTAGCTTGATTAGTCTTTTCTAAGCATTCGAGTCGTTTTTCATCAAATGGTTTTAACTGTATAATTTGAGCATCAATAGGGAGGAATGGTACACTATTAGAGATCGCTAAACCATATGGATATTGGGCCCATCTCTAGGTGGAGCCACTTGCACAATTCAGCCCGATGAGTGATGTCTAAGCGTTTGATTGGAGTTGCCTTCATGGGTTGATTGTTTGCATGTAACTCGAGGTATGCCTATTACTATTTTCATTTCGTTTATTTTATCATTATATTTTATTACTTATTTGTACATATATATTTTTGGATATGGGATCCATGGGCTCCTTTTGTACATTTCTTCTTGTTGGGTGGGCCATTTGTTAAAGGGCCCAGATTTCCTTTTCTTCATTTCATTTTTTTTTTTTTTTGTGCTTTTTATGGGGAGCTCTTGCCACCCCAAAATCTAACCAATGACAGGGGTTCATATCCTCTATTTTATGTTCCCTTGCAGGTCTATTTTATCTATGAAATCCCCATTGAAATCCTCTCCAAGCCATGGACGATTTTGCCCTTCAATCTGAGTCCAAAGACATTGTAAATTCTGGACTATTTCTTCATGATAATAGTCCAAAAAGTTCAGATTCCATCACACTAATTTCATCCATTCTAGTTTGTTCAACAAATGGGGTTTAAAAACATCTATAATGGGTTTTAGAAATCTTGGGTTTCTTTTCTAAATAAATCTGATTTTGAATAGGATTTTCAGAAAAGATAAATCGTTAAAATTTACTCTCAAAAACAAAATCAATTTTCCAAAACCTTTGGTCTTGGATCTCTAAACTTTCATAACCATTTCAAACAAGATTAAGTAAGATGGCAGGAATCAAACAAATCAATAACTTGACTATGAATTTTAACAGAAAAATAACTTGAAATTTAACCCCTAACTTAAGAGATAAACTAACAAAATTTAAGTAAGGAAAGATAGATGAAATCCTTATCATGCATTAGTAAAATATGCAAAGTAGAGCATTTAAAAAAAGACATTTACCAAACACAATTTAAGGTGAGGAAATCTTAAGGGAGTTAAACCACCTAATTTGTATAAACCACATCATAGAGGCTTTTCTTCATCACCATTTACCGCAAGATCCCCACCAGATCGAAACTCTCATGGCCTCAAACATAGGTCGGATTAGGAAATGGACCCTCAAGGAGTGCTGCTCAAGTCCTCCATTCTCCCTCCCTTCCAATGAGTTCTTCCTTGTTAGGTTTGATTGGTTGTTTTTTCTCTTGTTTTGATTTCAATTCCTCTTTTCTTTTTCTTTTGTATTCTATTTATAACTTTTTAGCCCCATTTATTTTTTTTCACACGTATTTTAAACGAGCGCAATTTGGAACCCGTGTAAGTTAAATACGCGCGAATTCGAATGCATTACATTTTAACGGATTAGGAATGTATTACGTGTAATATATATATATATTATTTTTATTTTATTATATTATATTATTAATATATACTATTATTAATCTCAAAATATTAATATGAATAATCTATTAATATTATTATTATATTAATATATAGTATTATCATATTATAATATTCTTATAATGTATTATTAATAATATTATAATATCTATATAATATTAATATTATTATTATCATATTATAATATATTATTGTATTACATTAATTATTATAATGTATTATTATAATATAATACATTACAATAATATTATTATTATTATATTATATAATATATTATAATATTAATATAATATATAATATATAGTAAAAATCTTTATTTTAATAGTGTGATGCACCCTGCGATGCACCATAAGTGTGCTTTATGGTACATCAGCGTGTGTTTAACACGTGATTTGGTGCATGTTTCGATTCTCAGTGGGAGATGAGTGTTGTAATTCGCGCCTTGGTGCACATTGAGAGCCCTATGCATGTTGTGTGTCGCGCGTATTGGTTCAACCAAATACACATTTTTAGGCTGAGTTGCGCACAACCGCGCCAATGCACATGGGTTCATAAAAAACAAATGTAACAAACTTACATAATATATAGTGCCGTGATGTAACAAGGTATACCTAAGATCTTTTCATTTGTGGAAGCACTAATTTTGTTACTCACTGATTCCATCTGGATCCACTGACCGCATGGATGTTTAGGCCACCCCTTAGTAGACATTCATACCAAAAATCAGCTAGTTTGATGATTTGTAGCCGTTAGTTTTAGTCCTCAAAACAATGATTAATTCAATTCAACGGCTATAAGCATGCCCTAAAAATTATTAAAATCTAATGGTTAGAGATCACCAATCACGGTGATTTTTTGTGTGTATATCCACCAAGGGATGGGGCAAAGATCCATGCACTCAGTGGACCCAGATGACTGCGGTGAATAACAAAAATCGTGCTTCCGTAATTGAAAAAGTTTTAGGTATACCTTGTTACATCTTTTTCCTAATATATATAGGGCCATGATGTTACTAGTTATACCTGAGATCTATTCAAATGCGGAAACGACATTTTTGGTAGTCACCGCTGCCATCCAAGTCCACTGACCACATGATGTTTAGCGCATCCCCTTAGTAGACATTCATACTAAAAATCAGCATGTTCGATGATTTTTAGCCGTTGGTTTTAGTACTAAAAAAATGGTTGCATTCAACAGCTATAAGAATGCTTTAAAAAGTGTTAAAATCTAATAAAAAGCTAAAATCTAATGGTTAGAGATTACCAATTAGGGTGATTTTTGGTATGTATATCCACTAAGGGGTGGGATAAACATCCATGTGGTCAGTGGGCCCAAATGACAATGGTACGTAACAAAAATCTTGATTTATAATGATGTCATCTAGATGACATAACCCCAATAAAATCATACATGTAGTACATATGCATTCACGTGTGTTAATAAGGAAAGTTGCTTGGACTTAAGTTGACATGTGGTGGCGATACAATGTATCGACTTTACGCCGAAAATGCGTTTTACGGTCTACGTTCAATGTACGTGTCGTAATTGTGAGATCCATGCATGGACGGAGATCGCATGACCGAGTCTCCAAATGTAAAACAACGTGCTGGATCCCATGGTGGCTTCCGTTTGACCAAAATTTGAAGGAATCTGTTATAAAAATTAACTAACTTGCTTATTTTTTGAGTTTTGACCAAGAATGCAAAGGTACCATTTTTGCTGTCGAAACTTCTAAAGGAATCTCAACAAACATTGTATATTTCTATCTTGGGGTAAATGATATAACAGATCTAATGGTGATGTTCGTTCGGCCAAATTCTTAGTAAATTTGTCAGAGAATGACTGTAATTATCCAATTTTGATTTCGTTTTGATATTTTTGACAAATAATTTAACTATACTAACCTACAATAGTCGATCAGGTCCGACCAATATATATGGTTTGATAAATTTAGTGTATCATTACTTCGTAAATCAATTTGGTTGTCATAAATCCTAAAGAAATCCATACATCATCATTCGTTCTAAAATCGACCTTGATTTCTTATATTGTTGAGAGAATGATGTACAACTTTACTAACGGCCTCAACTAGTACTAGATGTTCCCTACTTAGGGTAATTCGACATGCCGAAGCCCATGGCAAAGTCTGTTCAATTAAATTCTTTTTGTATCTTGACGCACATTACCCCTTCCAACTTGTCCAAGTCTCAAATCTTAAGAATCTAATTCTAAGATAATCAACCCAACAGCAATGATTTTTCATGATTTTACAACTATGGTTAAAGCATAAAAATTAATTTATCAAAAAATTATTTAAATAAAATTAAGAATATTCTAGATTAAATAAGACTTTTTGTGATCGAAGACATGAAAAATGCCTTAAGTAGAGAGATTGGTTTAATTTAGCAATCTGTACTCAAGTCATTCAACTTTTGACTAACATATAAATAATTAAAATCTAATTTTTTTTTTGTGAATACGTGAAATAAAATAGTTGAATTTACTATAGAAAAATATCATCAAAGAGAACTATGATCTACCCTTAAACTTGGGACAATTTCTGAATTTGAAAGCCATAACTTTCTGTTCGGACATCTATTTCAGGTGTTTTACCCCAATCTAGAATCCTTACACATGAAAAAATTACAAGGGAACATAGCCTAAAGTATAGAAATTAGGTTTAGGTTGGTAAAAATACTTTATTTCTATAGAGTCAAAGTTTAGAATTTTTGAAATCCTATATGACTTATCGGCCTTTTAAAGGCTTTCGAGAACTCAATTCTCAAAGTTAGAAACCTACCACCTATGTTTAGAAAGCTAGCTGAAAAATTATAACTTTCGTATTTTGGTTGAAGTCAAAAAATTATAAATTTTGCCTAAAAAATCTGACAATGAGATTTTTACTCAAAAGTGGTAGAAAGTGAAAAATAAAACATAAACATTGAACATGCACCAAAGTATTTGTAATTGATATTTTTATCTCAATATATATTTGTATGGGCATGAATATGATAGCAAGGAAATCAATGGCTATGGAAGCATCTAAAAATATTAATTGAACTAAAATTTATAATAAATATACCACAATAAGGTATATAAAAATAGTAACATTTATATATGAAAATAGTACATGTATCATGATTCAAATACAACCCATCATCCAATGAATATCGAAAAAATTAATAAATCATTATTTACATATAAATGTCAAAAGGAAAACTAACTATATCAAAATCTTCTAAAAACAAATAAATAAATTTAACATTGACGGCTCTATCGAACTACGGATCCGATCCTTTAAGTAAATATGAAACAAAGAAAATAAGGATAAATAAAAATTCAATAGGCAAGCTCCAACACCTATGTACCTATGAGAATGAGTGGCTAAATACAAAACATAATGTATCAAAAAATACATGTAAGGGTATGATCAAACGATAAACAAAAAATACATAAATCACAATTGGTAAACTAACTCAGTAAAATCAAATATCTCATAATAAAAAATTAACTTGATATAATGTCCTAAATATATTAAAGTGCTCACCTATTTTCAGCTTCGTAAAGCCTAATAGGACCTCTTAAACACTCCTTGTCGTAACCCGAACTTAAGACTCATGACAGCACTTAAAAGAATATGGATCAAATCTAGTATCCTAAGCTAAAGCACAAGTTGCGAGTTAAGATAATATAAATATAATGTGAATATATGTCCAAGTTAACACACAAGCCAAATAAATAAATCTCATAATAATACATTTCATTAACATAAACCTAAAACTTCTTCTTGATTACATCCCAACTGTCAAATAATATCCTATTGAAAATAAGTAAAAATACAAATATGAAAGTAATCAATATCATATGCAATGATCTAAAATTCAAATGATTAAAATTAAATATAAAAATGGTTCTTAGGAAAACAATACAATGTTAAGGTCATCTGATTTCTATCATTAAGTCGTATATCCATCTTGTATCTTTATAAAAATATTTGAATAGACATTTTTATAATGCATCTAATAGATTTGCTCCATCACTCGTATTTTTATGGGATAAACAGTTAAACAATGATAAGACAATACAATGACAGTATGCATCAATGATATCAATAATCAGACTCATCAGATAAATTTTATAATCTTAATGAATCAAAATATAAATAAAAATGTACGGCCAAGCTAAACATTTGACTTTCTTACAAGTAGGCCATGTTAATTTCACTACAAGGATCCAAAGATGTTTTAAGTATTTCACCATTAGGAATAAAATATTTTCGTTGCTTTTTAGATATGCTTTCAAGACATAGGAGAGTATTGAAGAGGTAGTGGTTATACGATAAATCTGAACTCTTAAAATAATAATCATAAGCCCTAATACATCTCTAACAATCAAAGATCAATAATATCCAATAATCCATCATGAGTATGAATTAATACATGCAATTAAAATCAACTAAGATGCATCAAAAACTCAATATACATGTTTTCAACATAAGTTACAAATAGTAATTTTCTACTTTGAACACATTTATTTAATAATTTAATTATTTAAAATATCATAAAAATAAGAGATTGGAACTGAAATCCTACTTTAGCTCAATATCTATTTAACTATAATTTTTTTATTAATCTCTTTTATTTGAATCTGATCTCAAAATTATTAAGCCCACTATCTAAATTAAATAATTGTTAATATTGATTGGTTATTAATTATCAAAAAACTAATATTTCATGTTAGGTTATGGATTGTACTTGTACACCTAAAAAAACACAATAAATTTGTAAAACAATATTGGTGGATCCTTTAACAGAAACTTGTGTAATAATTAAAAAAATAAATATAATTTTCAATAATCCTAATGTGATTTTGAATAAATCAAATAAAGTACTACTAGAATTTTTAAAAGGAAAAAAAAATAATAATGATAAAAAATAATAGATGATAAAAATATTGTATAATTATAAAAAAAAGTATTCAGCCTTAACAAATTGAAATTTTATTTTTTAATAAAAATAATTAAATAAATCAAACATCAAGGGTGTGATAGTTATAATATCTTAAATAGCTTAGGTTTTTAATTAAAATAAAATCCTAATAAAATATAAAATATAAAAATAATACATAGATTAATGAAACAAATGAAGAGGTCTATAACATGCATATGATGAATTTTAAGTAATAACAATAATAAACTCATTTGTGGACCCCATTAAATTCTTGTGCTAGACCCCACCCCCTATAGACTAGATCAAAATAAACTTAAATAGGTCCTGGTGTCCTTCTTCTAAACATGCGGGTATTAGTTTTATGATTAGATACTCTGACAACTTTTGTTTGGCAGAAAGTGAAAAAAAAAAAATTGATGAGTCAACTAAAGAGCTTGAAGCACAAGCATTAAGATAGAGTTTATAGGTGGCCATAAACCAAAACTACCACAATTATTGTGGAATCTAATGCAAAATTCTTCATAGAATTGCTCTCTAATAACACAATGGATAACACTAATTTTTACTTATCTTGTTGCACTAATATTTTAGACTTTGAAAAAATCTTTTTGAACATTTCGTTTGTATTCTGTCCTACAGAGACTAATATGGTTGCCAACTGTATTACTAATAAGGCAAAATTTTGGAGTAACCCCCTTTATGGTGTGATCAAACTCTTGACAAGCTGTCTAAAACCTACCTAGTGAACTCGATGGCTATGTCTTCTGCTTCTCTATATAACCGGAATTCTCACTAATTAATGAGGACCTTCTTACAAAAAATTCAACATTGTATAAAATAAATACATCAACAAATATAGGTATTAAAACACTCTCCAAATATGGGCCTTCACCAAGACCCACCAAAACTAAAATCTCTTATTAAATTATTTATTCCCATGATTAATAAATACTCTAATTATTGACCTAATTTTGGGTTTAAAATATTGAAATTGCAAAAATTTTAATAAACAATGATTTGACAAACACATTTCAAAGTTTTTAGAATATCAAATAGATTGCAATTACGACATTAAGATAAAATATTATACCAAAACACTGAAATATAATATTAAATTATCCTAATATATAAAAGATAAAAATACTCTAAAGCTTAAATTTTTTAAAAATCTTCCTAAAGTGTTACATAATATCTAATACTAATATAGTGATCAAATAAACACTAGTAAAAATAAGATGTAAAAAATCAAAGTGAACCCTAATTATCCAAAAGACCTAAATACCCCTGAAGAAGAATTTTGGGTAATACAATATACCCCTTTAAAAAGAATTTCATTCTCAAAATTCGATTCAATACGATATTATTGTGCACTTTAATCATAGATCTTTAAAGGTTCATATATACAGATATAAGTATACAAGTGTGAAGGGTTTTGATTCATAAAATACAGATATAAGTTTAAAGTTGTGTCGGGATACAAGGTTCATACGTATAAATATACAATATTAGAGTTCAGTAAGCAATCTTATAGTTCAAAAGCCTACAAGTATGATCATATAGTTCTTGTATCCAAAAAATATATCCATGAACTAAAGCCTAGGCTCTGATACCACTTTATCGCACCTCGATCTTTGGTCTACCAGATTCAACTCATGACAATTCAATCTGACCCAAAGTCTATATATATATATGACGTTGCTAAGTTCTAAAACATATCAAATAATTAGGTTTAAGTTCTTTCTTGAATGCCATATCAGCCTAAAAAATGAAATTGATTCAAAAACAAAAATAATAGCAAAAATTCAACCGTAGGTCAACTATGGTCATATCATCGTTGCTAAGTTCTAAAACATATCAAATAATTAGGTTTAACTTCTTTCTTGAATGCCGTATCAGCCTAAAAAATAAAATTTATTCAAAAACAAAAATAATAGCAAAAATTCAACCGTAGGTCAACTATGGTCATATCATAAAATAAAGTTTATCAAAAAATTATTTAAATGTCCTAACTGAAATTTCCTTTCAATCACTATCACAAGTCTTAGAGGGGGATGAATAGGATAATTAAAATTTCTTTATTGATTACTCAATTTAGATCCAAATTAACAAGTAATTTTATGTCGGAATAATTTAGGCATTAAACATGTTAACATTCACCTACAAATAAGATTTATGCTAAATTTATTTGAGACAAAACAATCAAAAATTTACAATTGCACAGTACAAATATTTATAATGGTTCCACTCTCAAACACTAAACACAAGTAATGTATTACAATACTTCTTAATTGAATAAACTAATCCGGTTGAGAATCATTCAACCTAACACACGAGAATCTCTTTCATAGCTCCTAGTGAATCAATTAGGATAGTAGAATCAAAAAACACATAGATTGCTAAAGGATATCCAATCCTCAACTCAATCACAGTGAGTAACCAATCAATAAGGATATAAACAAATAAGAGTTCTCAAATTTTAATAAAAACTATTTATCTAAAGGTTGTCAATAAAATATTTACCTTAAAATGAATCCAAACCAATGGATTGAATCTTCGAAATAAGTTTCAACATAAATGCACCACTCATAGAGATTATCCTCCATTTGGTAGAAGATGAAGGCTTGAGACAATGGAGTGGAAGGTTTCAAGTCTTGGGAGTCCACAAAATAATAAAGCTAGGGAAACTCAGGTAAGACTCATAATGAATCAAACTCTTTTTAATATTTTCAGAATATCAATAGAAGAGATTGTAAAGTCTATTTTTTATGATTGGCTAATTTTGTAGACAAACATGTTACAAGTCCAAGGGTTGTAAAGTGTTCCGTATGTAAAGTATTAATAGTCTAGTTGTTTTGATGATGAAACAAGTCAAAAATAAATTGGAGACTAAATCTATATTGAAGATCTAGTGATATAGACACTTCTCAAAGTTACTATAGACTAATCTTATGAAGGTAAGTGACCTAGTGACTGGGTTTGAGCATAAATGATCTAAGTAGACTATTCCTATTTCCTTGGTTGACCATTAGGTGGATGACTTAAACATCAAATTGACCTAAACTTGTTTGAATGACTTAATAAAATTACACACATCTTCGCAGAAAATGCGGGTTGAACAACATGTAAAAGTACTTCGAACGACCTTACGATTTTAGGTATGGAGATTAATTTGTTTAAAATTCTATTTTTCATTCTGAAAGTTTCTTAATTGATTTAGAACTCATCCCTGTTGATTTTAATATATTAATAACCCTAAATTCATAGGGTTTCATAAGCCTTGCATAGAGAGAAGAGTACCAAGAAAGTTTTAAAGAAAAACCTAACGTTTGAAGAAATTTTCAATACAGTTTTAAGTCAAAATTGTAGCCTTCTCATGGCATATAAGCTACTAATAAGTTTTTTCCCAAAGCGAGTTCGCCACCAACTGTAGCACCACCTTCCGCTAAAATTTATCCCTTTTTAATGCATTTACCCCACTGAACCTGGAGTTTTTGATGCGTACAAGTATTTTTGTTGGAACATATACTTCTTGGTATGCTCAAGATCTGGTAATCGAAAGTTTATATATACCGTTGATCTTGAGTGATTCTGGAGAATTTTAAACTGTGTGGTTGATTTGTTAGCTTTCATGAAGTAGTAAACTTTTCAATGTTGAGAGAACGAGATTTCTTCTCTTGTTGTGATTCGCTGGCCCCACCCTATGCTTGGGTGTGTGTACTCGAGGTAGTGAGTAGGCTAAGATTTGATGTGGTTATAGATAAACTCAAGGACAAAGCTTGAAGGTGTTCTCATGCGGTTCGAGGTATGGAGATCAAGAGATGACGTAATAAATCAGTGGTTGGAGCTTGTGTGGAGTTGGATTCAGTCGCGAGTCCTGTACATGTTGTAACAATTTGTATCTCTTTCTTTAATATAGTATTTGTTTTTTACTAGATGTGGTCCCGAGGTTTTTTCCGTTAGAGTTTTCCTCGTAAAAAATCATTTGCCATTTATGATTGTTTAATTAATTCTACTAATCACAAGCATCTGATATGAACCCTTGACAGAACGAATAGATTCCTGAATAGGGTTTATTACTTTTAAATCGGTATATAATCTTAAATAGACCTATTCACCCCCCTAGATCTCGTGAATCATGAGACCAAGTACTTTCGCTAATGACTAACACTCTATACTCTTGATCTATGATATCTCTTGATCAAGTCCATAAAAATAAGATTTAAGGCCATATTATTGTTCAACATTGTCACGACCCAAATTCTGGGTATCTGGGTTTGACCCATTTTGTGCGGGTCGACCCAGATCCACATCCCAGTCGTGATTAAGTAGAACAAAATCCACCAATCAATAATAATCATCAAGTTGACTTAACCTTCTCTTTATTTATTGAGAAAATCTACTGCGTGAGAATAATTAACTCCGTTAACCATATCAGGCATGATTACAACCAATCATTAGGTTTGATCGTGAGATCTATCATGGTAAGAGGGTAATAAAATTCCTTATCACTTTAAAACTCCTATATAAAAGTTATAGGTTGGAGTAGTAATAGACTTCAGAAAAATATGGCATTTTTTCGGCAAAAATGAATGATGGTTGGACCATTAGGTCCTGTCCATCTAAGTCCAAAAGAAGAAAACGTTAAGATTAAGGACTCAGGTCAGACCACTTTCATGCACCTAAGGTTTGGCAGGCCATGCACTACTATGCCCATTGGGGTAAGTGTAGGGTAACGTTAGGCCCATGGACAGAAGATTGAGCACCACCACGACTCCATCCTCATTATCAAGCATAACCAATAGTTTGTTCAATTTACTCCACATGCACTCAATCTGGGTATGAGTCTAGCATCATTGAAACATAAGTTGTCCTTCAATTCAGTTGACTGATATGTCCATTGTATACATTATTGAAATCAGATTTTTCTCCAAGTCCATCCACATCCATTTACATTAAAACAATCAATTTCATAACATTTTAGTCATACATAATGTACTAGATGAACTATCAAGTCTCATCAATAGGGAAGAAAACCATAGATATAATAATATTAGGTCAAGGTCATAACGATTAATCTACAAAAATTAATGGGTCCTTCCCGATTAAGCATGAACAATAATAAGCATGGAACACTCCAGTCGAGACTGAAGATTGTTACAAATGAAACTAATAGTAGTTAAACGTCCTCTCCGTAGTCATCAATCAATGATTCATCCTCGTTCTCAAAGCCGCCACCCACGTCGCCTTCATCTGGATATAGTACATCCACTGGCTCCTCGTCCTCTGAAATATTTTATCGGTTGAAAACCGTGAGCCGAGGCTCAATAGTTCCACATATAAGCAAGGTAATAATATAGGTCTAATACTCAAAAAATCCATACATGTCCTTTATCAACAGTTTAAACACAATCATATTAGCAGATGATAAGATTAGTCTAAAGTTAATCCACAAAGGGTCATCGTATCCCAAGGGTCTTTTTAATCCTACCAAGGGTCATACTATAACATTCACCATATCCTCTCTCCTTCCCCATGATGTAATATTATACGAAAGAACGACTCAGCAATGATCATAGCAAAATGTTACAGATTCACATTTTAACCAATCTCAGGCACAACATTCATTCATAGAAGTAGTGCATCCCGATCAATACTACATAAGGCATGCGTAGAAAAATAAAGTACAAATGAAAATAAATGAATTACAATAAAACTTAATTAAAATGATGAAAATGTCCCAAATTTTGAAATTTTCCTGAAATACCCCTGAACGAAAGTTTAGGGTATTACAAACATGGTCAACTTAATCAAATGTATGCCCTTGGATTGGTCCTAATCAGGCCAGATCATGATATCTAATGGCTGACATTATCTACGCTTGATCTGTGGTATCTCTTAATTGGCTCTATGAAAACAAGATCTGAGTTGTTTAGCATGGTCAACTTACTCAAACATATGTACTTGGATTGGTCTCAATCATGCCAGATTATGAGATCTAACAATTGACATTTTCCACCTCTAATCTGTGATATCTCTTGATTAGCTCTATGAAAACAAGATCTGAGGAAATACATTTGCATAATGTGGATATTCTCCATACGTCGTCTGCCTTTGGATTAGTCCCAATCAGGCATGATCATGAGATCTAACAATCAACATTCGAGACTCTTGATTTGTGATATCTCTTGATAGACTCCATAATAAAAATAAGATCTAAGGACATACATTTGGATAATGTGGATATTCTCCATAGTTGTATGCATTTGGATCGGTCCCAATCAAGTCAGATCAAAAGATCTAATGGCCCATATTCTCTAACCTTGATCTACAGTATCTCCTGATTGGCTACATAAAAACAAGATCTGAGGCCACATGTTTGGATAATATAGAAATTCTCCATAGTCTTATGCCTTTGGATCTGTCCAAATAATGCTTGATTTTCATATATTCAAAATCACAACTCATCATTAAAAATTGCCCTTTTAACCTTATTCTGATCCCTGTAACGACTTTGATACTTTTCCACTGGCCTTAAAAATTATTTTTATTTATTAAAAAAAGCCACATAAAAATAATACAAAGTTTCATAGCACATGGAGCTCTCTTGGATATACTTCCTATATAAAACTGTCATTTTCCCCATGTTTAAAGTTATTGTGATATCTCCTTCTCAGAAAAGAATCTAAACAATCAACTAGATAGAATTGGTTGAAATATTCTAAGGAAGAAAAGAATAAAATTTCATCGGATTTGAACTTCATTAGAATACACTTCTTTGTAAATCCACTACTTTTCTCTCTTTGAAGTAACTATAATATTTCCTTCTTTGAAACGAATCTTACCAATCCACTAGATACTGTTGGCTGAAATTTTTCACGAAACAAGCGCCTATAATATCATCTAATTTCAAGTTTATTTGAATGTACTTCCTTCATAAACCTGCCACTTTTCCCATTTTAAAGTTACTGAACCATCTCCTTCTTTAAAAAGAATCTGACCAAACCCATCGAATATCATTATCTGAAATGTTTTCAACGAACAAACTCCTAAAATATCATCTGATTTTGAGTTCATTCGAATGTACTTCATTTGTAAACTTGCTACTTTTCCCTACCTTGATTTCATACTTTCATGGATATTTCGAGATATGTGCACTGAAAATCACTTCTAACCCCATACTATTGTGTAATTTGATATTTTACACAATCGTATGATGTTAATTCTCATGAATTGATGCTCAGCCACTTGTGTCCTCTGCTCTGCTTGTTGATTGGCCCTTTGAGTGCCTTTGACTTTGCTTTTGCGAGTCTCATATGCGTCTGATGGTCGTAATTTTTTAACATGACCATATTTCATATCTAACAAGTGATAAAAACAAATGCTGAATATTGTAATAACCCTACGAATTTAGAACAATGTTTTTGAAAGAAATTATCTTGTCCGTACGAATGACTTATGGTCTTGATCGAGCACCCTCATTCCATCTAACTCTTACTTTGTTTGAATAACCGACAAAATGGACTCAAATATTTGTGTTTCATTGGAACCAATTCATACTAGTTCGAATGACTGGTAAAACTCGTTCAAAGCAGTACTTATTGGTTTGAACGACTGACGAACATAAATGAAAATCCAAGTTTTCTCTGTTATATTTTGGCATAAAAACGCCCAAACTTTCTAACAAAACTAGTCACATTTCTAATTAAACATTTTAAGATCAAAATTACAACAAACCATGATCTATAAAAAAAATCTACACACATTTTTCCCCAAAGGTAGAAAGATTTCAAAATCATATAATCCATGAATAAAATCAACGAAATCATGCTCATGGTTTTGCCTAAGATAAATCAATGGAATCTAACAAAAATTTCGAGTACACACAAGCATCAATTAATTAATAAAATTATAGAATTTAGCTAAAACGGAGATGATTTTGACATCATTAGAATACACTTCCTTTGCAAACCCACCACTTTTCTCTCTTTAAAGTTACTATAATATCTCCTTCTTTGAAACGAATATGACCAAACAACAAGACACCATTGGCTGAAAATTTTCAACGAATAAACACCTAAAATCTCATCTGCTTTCAAGTTCATTTGAATGTACTTCCTTTGTAAACCTGCCACTTTTCCCTCTTTAACGTTGTTGTACTATCTCCTTCTCTGAAAAGAATCTTACCAATCCACTGGATATCATATTATATATTATTTCAAGGAAGAAACTCCTAAAATCTCATTTGATTTCAAGTTCATTATAATGTACTTCCTTTGTATACCTGTCACTTTTCCCTGCCTTAATTTCATAATTTCATGGATATCATGAGATTTGTGCTTTGAAAAAACACTTCGAACCCCATACCATTGTGTAATTTGACATTTTACACAATCATATGGTGTTAATTCTCATGAATTGATGCTTAGCCACTTGTGTCCTCTGTTCTACTTGACGATTAGCCCTTTGAATGCCTTTGACTTTGCTTTGCGAGTGTCATATGCATCCCTTGGTCGTAATTTTTTGAATTTCACCATATAATACAATTATAACCCTACGAATTTAGAACAAATTAAGTTTTTGAAACATTTTTTCTTGTTCGTTCAAACGACTTACGGTCTCGTTCGAACGCAGCCACATTCCAAC
Source organism: Euptelea pleiosperma (assembly GCA_035048495.1). Classification (NCBI taxonomy): domain Eukaryota; kingdom Viridiplantae; phylum Streptophyta; class Magnoliopsida; order Ranunculales; family Eupteleaceae; genus Euptelea; species Euptelea pleiosperma. Next base: position 24,075,145 of record CM068550.1, read on the forward strand.
TAACCCTTACGTTATTTGAATTACTGACAAAATGGAACCAATTTGCGTTTCATTCGAACCAATTTATACTAGTTCGAACGACTGGTCAAACTCGGTCCACTCGAACCAATTTATACACACAAACCGTGTTTTGCCTCGGTCCATAAATAAGCTGTCGAGATGGTCTTTCTCACTTTCTCTGCAAAGTGAGTTCCCTATATAGGTATCTCTTCTCATCAAAACAATAGTTCCTTAAATGGTAAATAGACTCAACTTACTTTTTAATCATGGTTTAACACGTGTTGGAGCTTTAATTGTTTGGGCAAATTTACGTCAGCTAGCGCATTTATGTTTCTCACGTCTTCCCTCTCGGCCCATTAACCGCATGGATGTTTAGCCTACCCCTTGGTGGCTCTATACACCAAAAATCAACGTGATTGGTAATCCATAGCCATTAGATTTTTAATACTTTTGATGGCATGCTTCTAGCAATTGGATTCATCAATTTATTTGAGTACTAAAACCAACGGATAGAAATCATCAAACAAGCTGATTTTTTGTACGAATGTCGACCAAGGGGTAGGCTAAACATCCATGCAGTCAGTGGATCAGTGGGCTCAGATGGCAGCGGTGAGTAACAAAAATCCATTGTTGCTGGTGATACACCGTAGGCTAGAAATTCTCATGGACCTCCTATGGATCTTTCTCTGGTCTCAGTTTCTCTGCGAAGTCAGTTCTCTAAATAGATATCTTCAAGTTCAGGTTCCTTTAAAAGGCAAGTGAGAACGAGTCTCTCAGTTTCTCTGCAAACTGGCATGGGTTCTGACCGGTCTAATACTCTAAGCGGACTGTAATAATGTTTTGCTTCTGGTTCAGTTACAGTATGTAGGAGTAGGAGCACACATCTGCGAAAATGATAGTTTTGTGGAAACTTGCCTATCCAGGTATCGTATCAAAAGGAAATAATGTAGCTGTAGGAGTAAACTTGGCTGACCAGAGACGGGCAGATAAGCCGTGATAGCCCATTATGAGCCACGTGGCACATATTTAGAGAATGCTGACTGTATGGATGTTTAGACAATCCCTTCGTGGACCTACAAACCAAAAATCAGCCCGATTAGTGATTTCGAACAGTTCGATCTTGCATCACAAATTAAATAATGCTTAAATTCCACGGTTAAAATCAACCTATGAAAATGACTCTAATCCAACACTTAAAAATCACTAATCAGGTTGATTTTAGGTTTGTAGGTCCACATAGAGATTGGCTAAACATCCATTCGATCAGTGTTCTCTAACAATATGACACGTAGCTCATATTGTGGACCACGGTCACTGATTGACCGTCAGCCAAGTTTTACTCCAGGTAGCGTAGGAGCTGAGAAAAACTTTGATGTCCAGTCCCCGTTAGTGAAGCCATACACCAAAACACCAAAACTTAGCCTTATAATTCTGATTTATGGCCATTGGATTTGAGCACGCTGGCAGGTAATTCCTAGCCATTGGATTCAAGCATTCCAAATCCAATGAACAGAAATAATTAATCATTATGATTTTTTTATGTGTTGCGGGCCAAACATTAATGGGTCAATGGACCCCACAAGTGTTGCACATACTTGGTATTTTTGGGGTGGACATCAATGACAACGGTACATAAACATCTTTGTATTTAAAGGGACGTCAACTTCTTCTTCTTCTTCTTCTTCTTCTTCTTTGACTTGTAACCTGAACTCATGGCAGCTCCCTCCGGAGGCGAAGGCAGCAGCGGCCGCGTGCAACAACGACGAGGCCGAATATCCTTCCAACAGCCCTCTGTGGATCCCAAATACCCCTTGAGGGAGTTTCCGATCCGTCCTCGCTATGGAGCACCACCCAAGTTCTTATTCCGAAAGGAATTACTGAAAACCGATAAAGATAAGCTTGGAATGATCGAAGGCATAAAAACCTTTATGGAAGGTACGACAAATTATGTCCAAAATCAGATAAGTCAAGGCTTTGAAGTTTACGTTGATACCCCGAACAGTGAAGCAACCTGCACCCTTAGGTCCGACTCGCATGGAACTTATCGGCTTAACCAAGGTTGGAAGAAAGTTATGGAAGCAAATGGATTTGTTAGTTCACGTGCTGATCAGAAAGGGACGGTGATCGATTGTTGGGGCTATATGATCCGAGGATATCAGATTGTTTTTGTTATTAAACAGGTATTTTTGTTCAAGGGAGGCAAGTCCCAAGATTTTTGAATGTACGTAGGGAGGTATATCTAATTTTCTCATGGTTTACACTAATTTTTTTTTTTTCTATTATTTTTAGGCTACTGAAGAGGACACTGCGGAACCAGCGGCTGGAGGTTCCAGCGGTGGAGATGTATATATTTCAAATATTTATTCTAATTTTTTTCTTTTTTTACATTAAGTAAAATCATTTTTATTTCATTTTTCATTTTTTCAGGCTTCTCAGGCTGCTGCACTACTACCTAGAGCCTAGAGGTCGCCCGCGGCAACGAGGATGATCAGAGAAAGGTGGATACGTACGCTGGGGTGTTTATTTTTAGGTTCAGGGTTTGAATATTGGTTTGCTGTTTGGTACAATTTTAGTGGTTTGATTTAGTTTGGCTACCGTTGATTTGCATTTTCACTAATTCTGGATATGTACGTGCATGTGAAAGAGTTTGAACTTGTTGCTTACCACACCCCCTCTAGCTAGTGGAAATGTTTTCCATGATGTACGATGTGATGAGTGACCCTCTAAAAGTGTCACGCAGCACATCATCGATCCGTAAGTTGTACTAGTTCCGGTTCACCGATTCGTCAATCAGGTAAACCATCTGGGTTTTTCCTGTTTTTAAGCAAAATATGTAAAAGAAAATTCTAAATTCCGGGTTGATGTTCACCTGGACAATTTCTAAGGATGGACCGGCCTATTTGGTTCAGGATTTAGAACACTCTTCATACCCGACGTAATTATGAAAGAAGTAATACAGCAAAAATGGTCACTTTACTTTCCCAAGTCCAAACTCCTGTTATGTGGAAGGTGCCAGCTTGCTCAGTTGGTAAAGTTTGTGGGTGATGATAGCATAGACCTGGGTTCAAAACCCGCCTTCACCGACTTACTGATCTCTTTAAAAACAGACTAACCAAAAAATAAAACACCTGCAATGTGGGGCACATCGAAAGGTCTCACCGATCAGGATATCTCCAATGTCAAAAACCTACCGGAAGAAATTAAGAATATACAATTGAAGATAGTTTTGACAAGATTGCAGGTGTTGGATCGAAAAGATTGCAGCCGTCCAAGTTTCTTGCTCAAGATTTGATGTCTCAAAGCCTCTTATCTCATGGATTTTTAGATTTTCTTTATCAAAGTGACATAACAACTATCCAACGATATTGGGGGTAAAGGCACAACATGCTGTTCTCACTTTCCATGTTTTATTCTCGGGAATTACACGAAAGCCCTCCGCGGACCGCCAAAGCCACAGCCCCTAAGATCCTCGTGGCGGCTATGAGAGCTCGGATAACTCTGTAAATCAAGCGCCGTGTTGTTTTCAAACATGCATGGTCTTGAACAAGTCTTCTCCATGTGATTTATTGATTCAGATTATCCTACGATTATTTGATTTTGATTAAATTATTATTACATCTTTTTCATATTATTATATTACCTTATCCTTATGATTTTATCGTGGTTAGTTGATCATCCCATGGCGACAGGGGTGATGGAGCATGCAAGTACTAGTCTAGGCTTTTCAAATCCAACTACTAGAGCTAGCAACTAGATTCGAAGATGGAAGAGTTTAATTTTGTTTTACTTATTTTATTAGATTTGATGTCTTAGGTTTCTACATAGTTGTAATAGATGTTTAAATTATTTATTTATTCACTTTAGATAATGAATGTTATTCCTTTTAAGCATTCATAGAAATAAATTTGTTTATTTGCACGTCATTTTAAATTTCATATTTTTTTTGTATTTTTGTCATAACTTTGGGTATGGAAGTCGAAACGGCTCAATTCTATAGCCTATGGTTTTTAAACTCTTAGAATTACTGTGAAGTTTCATATTTTTTTTTTAAATTCTAACCCTTTTATTGAGGATCATCTTCAAACTATTTCTACCAATTTACCTGTAAAAATTTGTCCTGACTTGAGTCCAAAATATATAGAACCATGTTAGAATTACATTCAGACTTTCTATAAAACATAAAAGTCAAAAGTCTTCGAGTCAAGTTTCCATATCTGAAGTCTCCATCCCCAGATTCTTTTTAAAAAATTCATTATGATATTATTAATGTTGACTATCAGAACTAGGTTCTATTTTCTCCATAGAAAAATAATTTTTAAAACTTTCTATATTACTCAATTTTGACACAATAACCCCAACAATTTTTTATTTTCTAAATTAACAAAAAAAAATTAGTTAAAAACATTTTTGGGCATATATGCAACTTTCTTTTATAAAAATTGAAAAAATAGATTTCTATGACTTTTATCCTCTTATGTTCTAGTTTTAGAATTGTGTCAGTATGAAAAATAGTTCTATAACTTCGTGACAGAACTGAGTTTCTGTTTAGAGGAAGCATTTTCTCTTAAAATTCATCAGATTGTTGCGAGTCCAATGGACTCTGAGATCACCATATTTCAATCTAAATTAACTAAGATATAATTTATCTAAGTTCGAACGTCGCTATTTTCTATATATTAAAATTTGAGATTTTTATATTTTTATTAGCATAAGTTATTGGTTGACTTCCTTTTACCTTAGTTTGATTAGACTTTTCTTAGGCTGACCTTAGAATCTTTGAGTTATGTTTGACCTTGAGTTTGACCCGAATGGACTTTCAAATGTGGTTTGATCTGTATTTTTATTTCATCCCTCGTGCTCTAATCTTGTATTTTGGGTCAACCCATGAATTACGGGTTGGACAACCCATGGATACTGGGTTGAGTCCACTGATCATGGATTAGGTCATGGATCCTAAATTTGGAGCGTGACAATATAAACATGTATATGGGATACCACTCATAAGCTTATCTTCATAAGCTTATAATGCAAAATGTCATTATATCCTCTTAGTGGGCACACCACTATAATGTCTTTATTGTTTTGGAAGGGGACTTCTACCAAAAATTGTTTCTTTGTTTTTCATTGAGCTAGCAAAATTTAAAAAGTCTTTTTTTTTTACTTGAAAAATAGCTTTCAGTTATTTTTTATAAAAAGACTATTTGGCTTCAAAAATACATTTTAATGGAATAAATACTTTTTTAAAAAATGGTTATCCAAACAATCTATTATGTTGGAAAAAGCATTTTTGTGGAAAAAAGACTTTTCCAAGTCTATAAATGGCGATCCAAACACCCCCTAAGTCTTCTCTTTGATGAGGCATATATTTCTTGTACAAGATAAATAACACGTATTTTGTAATTAAAAAAATCAATATATATATATATATATATATATATATATATATATATATATATGATGGTATCTATAGTGAGGAGATCATCTTCACAAAAATTCAAATCAATCCAATATTCGTAGATCGGTTTACAAGATGAAGAATTATGGACCGTCTATTTTTATTGTTAACTTGAAAACCACATTTGATGGGGTTAGAAATTTCAGAATGTGCTGATTTTTTATAGGGGTGATCTATAGGATGAGGAGATCATCCTCACCAAAAATCAGCTATTGATTCATCTTCCATGTGGGTACGCCAAAATTTTTGTCAAAAATGTTGTATGAAATTGTTGTCCCCCGATCCTGACATATATATATATATATATATATATATATATATATATATATATATATATATGTATGTATGTATGTATGTATTTTTTGCATATGTTTTAGCTAGTTCTAATCAGATTGAAAGTGATGTTCTCCACATATAAGCCAAAACTCTGATAGTTAAATCAACGGATGATATCAATTCGATTGATTTTGATAATTCATATATCAAAAACCTTTCAAAGTTTGAGACAAATAGCTTATAAAGACAAATTGTTTAAGACCTTAATTAGTAAAAGATAAGGTGATAGAGAATGAAGAATACCAAACAAGCATGCTCGCGTTCGAGTCCCTTTGAAATACAAAAGAATCACAGACAAAAATATAGAAGAAGTACTCTCTCACAGATAGAAACTCTTCTTTTTCTTTCCCTACTTCGAACCTTTCTATCTTCTGGAGTACACTAAGCTTATGTTCACCGGACCTTTAGCTATTAAAAACTATTTTAGCTTAGGAGGGTAATATGTTGTGTCAGGACGAAACCTGCTCATTTTCACCGTCTATTTCAAGTTTTTTGTCAAGATGTTAAAGGACGCACGCAGCCTCTCAAAATGATCAAACACTTGGTAGATGATCTTGGACCGCATTAGGGTCAATCAGGCTCAAGCTGATGCAAGCACTCTGTACATTGCGCTCATCGTGTGGTGCCTTATGATGCCATGCACTTGGCACTTTAGACTGAAAAGATGTTATCATCAGTTCATGTGATAGCCAAGCGGGGAATGATCATTCAGAATAAACTTGTGGTTCATCCAAGCAGAGGGCGCCAAGAGGGTCCATTTTTCTCTGTAAAGTTTGACTTCCCTAAATAGATCTCTCTCTCTCTCTCTCTCTCTCTCTCTCTCTCTCTCTCTCTCTCACACACACACACACTGTCACACACACGATCACGACCTAAGACTAAGTTAAATGAGTCATGATCTCCTAGCCTGTTCTAAGACAGTAGTAAGTAATAATTCTCGTACGACCATACATTTGCGGAAATGGTGGTTTTGTACTCTGATATTCGTAAATTTAAAGGGACGTGAACTTAAGGTGGTAACACCAACACAATCCTTAAGCTTCTTCTTCCCTCCCTCACTCATGGCAGCTCCCCACCAAGGAGAAGGCAGCAACCAACGACAACGTAGAGTCCGAACGCCATCCTACCCACAGCCCTCTGTCAACCCCGAATTTCCCTTTTGGGAATTTCCGATCGTTCGTATCGATGCATCCCAACCCCAACCCAAGTTCTTATTCCGAAAGGAATTACTGAAACACGACAAAGATTATCTTGTATTGACGAATGACACGATAGACTTTGTTGAAGCTCTTCCAGGGCATATCATTAGTCAGATAAGCAAGGAAGGCCTTCAAGTTCTTGTATGTTCCCCGAACTTGTTAGCTACTACGACTCTTAGGACCTACACTGTTCGAGGATCCCCTCGGCTTGTCAATGGTTGGACGGATATTAGGAAAACAAATGGCTTCGTTAATGCAAGCGATAATCAGCGAGGGACGGTGATCGATTGTTGGGTCTATTGGACACATGAACGTATGCTGGCTTTTGTTGTTAAACAGGTATTTTTGTTAGTGCTTACTCCTTCATTAATTAATTAGGCTAGTTCAACAATAGAGAGGTAGTTTCATTATTTCAGGGTCTACTTGGTCATAGTCAATGGTCAAGGGAAGCAAGTCCTAATTTTTTTTTTTTTTTAGGGTTTAGGGTTTAAGAGAGATTCATTTTCTCATTGCATATACATACTAATCCATTTTTTACTTTTATTTTTAGGCTCCTCAAGAGGCCGCTGCCGCTGCCCCCCGAGGTTCTGGCGGAGGAAATGTATATATTTCAAAAAAAATTATTCAATTTTTTTATATTTTTTTTGTAATAATGCAATCTTTTTATTTTTCTTTTTCCGTTTTTTTACAGGCTGCTGCACCTGCACCGCCAGCCAGAGGTCGCCCGCGATGATGGAGAAAACAGGTTTTTTTCTCTTTTTCATTTCTTTTTTTTTTTTTCTTTTGTGGGGTGTGTGATTTTGGGGTGGGTGGGGGGGGGGGGGGGGGGGACTGAGGAATGGTAGCAAGCAACCTTTTGAGAGAGTTGCATAGTTGCGACCCTCAATTCATTGGGTCCTACCTTGGAGATTTAGCAAAAATAAAAACTGTAATTAATGGCGAAGATCATAGGCTGATTTGACTTTTAATATTCATGTTTTAGACCTGTGGTTCATCTAGACGTATTACTAACCGTCCAAGTGTTAGCTGATCTAGATTTGATGGCTTAAAAGCCATTGATTTTTAGATTTGCCTTATCAGCGAAACATATCTATGGAAAAGTCCAAACTCATGTTTGTTTTTTTCGGTGCAGGATGGGGGTAAAAGGCACACCGTGAGCCTTCATGCTGCTCTCATCTTTTCCGTGTTTTATTCGCTTTAGAGTTTTTTAAATCTGTGTGATGTAAGGGAACTGGGACCCATTATTGGATAGGTCACACTATGTTGATCTCGTATGCTGATCGTAACCGTTTATTTTACTAACCTTTTCCTATTTCATTTTCCGTATCTTTTTTTTTTTTGTGGAGAGTGAATTTATGACAAGAATCACAACCTGAGTATGACGTCCTCACCTATCATCCGCCATTGAGGAGACTATGAAGGAGGGTGGATATGTTCTCCTTGAAAAAAGGGCCCGAGGGCGCCCTAACAAAAAATTAAGGGATGCTATCTTCGTGTTAAGTGATAGCATCCATGAGAATGATGAACAAGAGAAAAAAAAAGGAGATTTAAGAGGAAGGGGAAGAGAAACTTGTTGAATGTGCCAGCTTGTAAGTTGATGTAGTGATCGTCCGATCGATTGGAAGTAACCATCCTAAAATTTATTTTCCCGAGAACTTGTAAATTCTACATTCGTTCGAATTTCGACAAACTTCTCTGAAAAGTTCATACGATCGAATCTTTCTAGGGTACGAAAATCAATGGTCAATGATCACTTAGAGATTAATGTTTATTTATGTTTCACCTAGATTCTAGGCCTCGAAGTCACTTACCATTCTTAAGAGTGATTGAGTGAAGCTTCATATCGGCAGTTGAATCTGCACTACTTCTGTATCTTCTAGCTTGTTGACTTGAGTGATATAACACTGAACACACACAATATACATACTAGGAGAGATGTCCATTACACATTTTTTCATACGGAATTAGCCAATACAAAAACATATACCTTACCTACTTCACCACATTAAGCAACAAGGACATGATATCACACCCATAATTATCATTGTATGTTTTTTGACATTCTTGTGCATGCGTACGTAATCATGTTGGTTGATGTTTTCTGCCCCTCAATTCGGTGCTTAATCGTGTTGTTGTAAAATTCAAACTCAGGGGACTTGATTGCTACCAGATGCAATAGGAACCACCTACAATCAGTGTCTTAGGAAAGTATATGGAACAGAGCACGCGTGTATTCTTCGATTACCTTTAGAACCAAGATTTAACATATAGGTAAACAGATGTTTCAGACTAATATTCTTTATTAATTAATCGTGAAGTCTCAAATTTATAACATTGTTCCACTTTCTAAGACCTCATTTAGTATTTTACTTTCCCTTGAGAGTTTTTCTCTTTGGCTTATTTTTGTTTTGAAGGGTTTTAAACAAAGGTAAGGGCCTAGAGTAAAATTAGGTGTCAATATTTTCATGTTCATGGAAATGTGGAATTTGAAAATATTATGCTAACAAAGAGATGGCCTGTTATTAGACATACTAGAATAATCAGTGAGAAGATTAGCAAAAACACCTTAGCAATGGCTCCTTTCTGTGCTGAAAGCTCACGTGGGAAAACATATTTGCAACGGTTTTGAACCGTTTCAAAACTCGAATAGTTCGGAGCCATTCCATATTGGACCTTAGAAACGGATGTAAACCATTACAAAATTATACTTCGCATCGGTTATGAACCATTGCGAAACTAGAAACAGTTCACAAATAATAAATTTGAAACGGTTCCAGACCGTTTCAAATTCTATATTTTTTCGCTACATTTGTGAATCGTTTCTAGCTCCGCAACGGTTAGTAATCGTTCCAAATCCATTTCCACAATGGTTGCTTAAGTTATAAAAATGGCTAATAACCGTTGCTAAATCTTGAAGCGATTCAATTCTGACAATATTTTGCAACGGTTGTAAAGTTTAAAAAAAAAAAAAAACGCGGATTTTAAATCCTGAAAGCATACTACCTGCATTAAAATAGAAATTGGATTGTATGCTGTTGCAATTGTTTGTGCTCTCCTCGATGGATGGCATTCTACACCTCTTAACAATTGGATGGCATTTATTGTTTATTATTTCTAGGAAATGATAAAATAAGGGAGCTGCACTCGATGGAGTGAACTTCCACATCCGTTAAGAGGGTCCATCTTTCTCTGTAAAGTTTGACTTCCCTAAATAGATCTCTCTCTCTCTCTCTCTCTCTCGACCTAAGACTGTAAGTTAAATGAGTCATGGTCTTAGTCTCCCATTCTGTTCTAAGACAGTAGTAACTAATAATTCTCGCAGGACAATACACTTGCGGAAATGGTGGTTTTGTACACTGATATTCATAAATTTAAAGGGACGTGAACTTAAGGTAATAACACCAAGTGCTTGCATAGTTACACAACCCTTTAGCTTCTTCTTCCCTTCCCTCATTCTCCACTCTTGTAACGCCTCAACTCATGGCAGCTCCCCACCAAGGAGAAGGCAGCAACGAACAACGTAGAGTCCGAACGCCATCCTACCGACAGCCCTCTGTCAACCCCGAATACCCCTTTCAGGAATTTCCGATCTTTCGTCTCGATGGATCCCAACCCCAACCCAAGTTCTTATTCCGAAAGGAATTACTGAAAGACGAGAAAGATCATCTTGTATTGACGAATCGGACGATAGACTTTGTTAGAGATCTTCCAATGGATATGATTAGACAGATAAGGGAGGAAGGCATTGAAGTTACTGTATGCTCCCGGAACTTGGTAACTAACATGACTCTTAAGACTTACCGTCTTCGAGGATCACCTCTGCTTCTAAATGGTTGGACGGAAATTAGGGAAAAAAAATGGCTTCGTTAATGTAGGCGATAATCAGCCTGGGACGGTGATCGATTGTTGGGTCTATTGGACACAAGAACCTAAGATGGTATTTGTCATTAAACAGGTATTTTTGTTAATTCAGTTAAAATGTTCTTTCTTTTTTCTCATTGTTCACTAATCCATTTTTTACTATTATTTTTAGGCTCCTCAAGAGGTTGCTGCCGGAGGTTCTGGTGGAGGAGATGTATATATATATTTCAAAAAAAAATATTCAATCTTTTTTATATTTTTCTGTAATAATACAATCTTTTTTTTTTCTTTTTCCCATTTTTTACAGGTTGCTGCACCTGCACCACCAGCCAGAAGTCGCCCGCGATGATGGAGAAAACAGGTTTTTTCTCTTTAATAATACAAATGTTTTTCTTGTCTTTCAGCTGGGTTCCGTCTGTGCAACTTCTTTAGGAGTTGCTTGGAAGCATTCCTCAATTATATTTGAAGGGCTTGATTGGTTCAGTGAGTAGTATTTTAGTTTGGCTACAGTACAACGCAAGGAGTGCAACCCACCATTTTAAGGTCTCACTAAGGAGATCTCATCTCCCATGCATGCCCAAAACCTACCTGATCGGATAAATAAGCTAATCAAGAATCATTAAGCATTAGGACATGTGGCCTGTCTAGCATGCAGGGAGTGGGACCCTCAATTCAGAGGGTCCTACCGTTGGAGATTTAAACCAATACGATTGGTGATATTTTTTGAAAAGATCAGACTGATTTGACTGTTAATATTCATGTTTTACACATGTGGTTCTTCCGATTTTCCTTTAGACGTATTACTAACCGTCTAAGTTTTAGCTCTAGATTTGATGGATAAATTAAAGCCATCGATTTTTAGCTTTGCATCATTATTAGAGAAGCATAACTATGGAAAAGTCCAAACTCATGATTTTTTTTATTTTTTATGTGCAGGATGGGGTTAGGTGAAGGCACACCGTGAACCTTCGTGCTGCTCTCACCTTTTTCGTGTTTTACTTGCTTTGGAGTTTTTAAAATCTGTGTGATGTAAGGAAACTGGGACCCATTATTTGATGGGTCACACTATGTAGATCTCTTATGATCAAACCCAGCTGAATTAATTAACTCGATCGGAACCGTTTATTTTACTGACTTTTTCCTATTTCGTTTCCCATGTCCATTTTTTTTTGGGAATTTTTGACATACCCCCATGTTATCTTTAAAATTTGACATACGGCCCCCTACGATTTGAAAAAGCTGACATACCCCCTATGACTCGGTCCACAGTCATTTGACCAGTGTTGACCAGAGTTGACTACAAAATTTTGTACTAAAGGACGAAAGTGCCCTTCTCTTCAACTTTAGAACCAGGGCTTGGGTTTAGGCCAAAACCCAAGCCCCAAATCAAACATGAAAAGAGGAGAATAAAAATAAAAAAAACCCATGTAGGTAAACTTGAGATTTTTTTTCCTATTTCTTGATGAATTAAGCGAATATTGAGAAGAAAAAATAGCCCCAAATAAAATAGGTAAAACTCATGAAGGAATATTTTAAAATTGAGAGAACCCATCTTTCCAAAATCTATGTCTCAATAGCTTAAAATATAAATTGCTTTGTCTTGCTTTAATTTTCATTTATATTAATGAAAATTTTAGGCTATTTTTTTTTCAACCTTGGGTTTTAAATTATTGCCGGAGTGGTGACCGGCTGACCATGAGACTCTGGTGGGATGGTCACCGGTGATGGGCGGCCAACCCATTGGAATCCCTTGGCTGGCCGTCCACCATAGCTGTTTGTGGGGTTTGGATTTTTCTCAAACCCTTATGTCAAATGTTGAAGACAAGGGCATTTTTGTCATTTAGTAAAAAATTTAGTAGTCAACTCGGGTCAACCCTGGTCAAATGACCATGGACCAAGTCATAGGGGGTATGTCAGCTTTTTCAAATTGTGGGGGGTATGTCAAATTTTAAAGATAACATGGGGGGGTATGTCAAAAATTCCCTTTTTTTTTTTTTTGGTGGTGTGAATTTATAACAGGAATGACAACCTGAGTATGACGTCCTCACCTATCATCCTCCATTGAGGAGACTACGAAGGAGAGGGTGGATATTTTTTCCTTAAAAAAGGGGACCAAGGGCCTAACAAAAAAGGGGTGCTATCTTGGTGTTAAGTGATAGCATCCTTGAGAATCATGAACAGAAAAACGAGGTTTAAGAGGAGGGGGAAGAGAAACTTGTTGAATGGGCCAGCTGTTTTTAAGTTGGTGTTAAGTAATCGTCTGTAACCATCCTAAACAATCCCGAGAACTTGTATATTCTACATTTGTTCTCCAATCTATCAGATGTAACCCTCGATATTGATCGTGAGGTCAAAAATAAAGAATTTTGACAAACTTAATTATTCTCTGAAAAGTTCATATGATTGAATCTTTCTAGGGTACGAAAACCAATAATCATCGGTCACTTGGGGATTATTGTTTATCATGTTTCACTTAGATTCTATGCCTCTAAGTCACTTACTATTCCTAAAAGTGATTGAGCGAAGCTTCATATCTGCAGTTGAGCGAAGCTTATTTATTAGGTGTCAATATTTTCAAGTTGGGGGAACTGTGGAATTTGAAAATACTGTATATGCCGACAAAGATATGGATTGGTATTATGCAAAGTTGCAAACTAGAATAACCATGTGAGAAGATTAGATTGCCTGAGCTCGAGCAACAATCACTGCTTTTAAGTTCAAGGTGAGATGAGAACTGTCCAACACCAAGAACGGTAGACTCCTAACTCTTGATATACATTTTGCTTCATTTTTTCGTCGTTTTTCATTCTAGGTTGTCGCAATGAACAATGTCCGTTGCCATTAATTTTCTCCCATGGTTCACAACCGTCATTATAGTTGTTTCATCGAGGGTTGAGAACCATCAATGTTGGGGTTTCCCTAGGGGTGTCAATTTTACCCGATATAACCGGAACCGAATAGGAACCGGAACCGAAAACACCAGTTCCGGTACCACATTTTTGGGAACCAATTAAAAAGAACCGGAACCGGAACCGAACCGGAAACTAATGGTTACGGTTCCGGTACTCTAATATGGAACCGAAACCAATAAGAACCGGAACCGAACCGATAAGAACCGGAACTAATATATAAATATAGTGTAAAAATTCTCATATTACCAAGATTGGACCCGTTATACCCGAAATCGGAACCGGAACCGACAAAAACTACATTATCGGTTCCGGTTCTGGTACCATCACTTTGAGAACCGGAACCGATAAGTACCCGAATCGATAAGAACCGGAACCGTTTGTTCCGGTTCTGGTCACCTTAGGAACCGAACCGGAACCGACCCGTTGACACCCCTAGGTTTCCCCCAGTAGTTCCAAACCAACGGTGTTGGTATTTATCCAACGGTTTATAACCACCAGAGTTGGGACTTGCCTCAGCGGTTTAGAACAGTCGAAGTGGGGGCTTTCCCCAAGAGTTTATAACCACTGGCATTTGTCATTTCTCTATGTCAGCAGCAGCAATGCCACCGCCTTCTACGACGGTCCACAACCGTCGTTAAAGCTAAATCAAGCTACCTTTTCTACGAATATTATATAAAGAAATCAATATAAATGTAGTTTTTGCAAAATTATTTCAAAATTCCTTTAAGTTTTTAAAGCATTTGTGCAACTCTCTCTCTCTCTCTCTCTCTCTCAAGTTACTTAAATGGTAACTGATAATGGGTCTCTCTTACTTTCTGTGCAAATATCCCTAATGGATCTCTCTGTGGTCTCACTTTACTCTGCAAAGTGATCAGTTTCCTTTAGTAGATCATCTCCAAGTTCCTCAAAAGGTAAGTACTAATGGGGTCTCTCTCCTACCCTGTTCTATGTCAGCGTGTTGTTTCTCTGCATCTTTTTTTTTCCCTCCTGTTGGGACTAAGGAATGGTAGCAAGCAAAAGCAACGCTTTCAGAGAGTTGCATAGATACACCTGATTTGGACGATTGTATATATCTGTGACATCTGTCCAATCCATGTTTATTCTACATTTTTTTCTGATCGATGAAAAAGTGGATTAGATCAGATAATTACGATCATCTGATCAGCTTTAGGCATTAGATCTCTTGGGGAAATCTTAGATCAGAAAATTGTAGTGGATCATAAGATTAAGGATGGTCCACCTGTGTCGGACTTAGAGCATGTGTGGGCCATCTAAAGATTTCCCATGTCAAAAATCAATCCCAGCAGCTTGTTGTATCCATCAGATTGTTTTGAATGGTTGATAAAACAATCTAAAATAAGTCTATAAAATGGATGGTTTTGGCCATCAGATTGGGTTCGTTTATGTAATTGAAGTTATTCAAGGGGTATAATCCGGGATTGGACCCACATCATTATGTGGGCCATCTAAAAAACTCCTCCAATGCGACTTTTTTATCCAAACATATGCTTTTGTGTGTAAAAAGATTAAAAATGTAAATCGCCCACCGTGGGGCTCGAACCCACGACCACAAGGTTAAGAGCCTTGCGCTCTACCAACTGAGCTAGACGGGCTATTTATTCTAATACTTTTAGAAATTATATTTCAAGCTTTGGATCTGTAAAGGATTTAGGCCTAATAAATGATCAACATGTATCAGGTATCTAGGCCTAGGGGTGTTACTAAGTCCCAAATTAATCGATGGAAAAAGATGTAACAAGGTATACCTGAAACTTTTTCTCGTGCGGAGGCACAATTTTTGTTACTCAACACTGTAATCTGGGCCCACTGATCGCATGGATGTTCAGCCCACCCCTTGGTGGGTATAAACACCAAAAATCATCCTGATTGGCCAGTAATCTCTAGCCATAGATTTTAGTACTTTTAAGGTATGGTTCTAGCCGTTGAACTCAACCATTATTTTTGAGTGCAAAACCAACGGCTAAAAATCATCAAACAAGCTGATATTTGGTATGAATGTCTACCAAGGGGTGGGCTAAACATCCATGCAGTCAGTGGGCCCAGATGGTAGTGGTGAGTAACAAAGCTAAAAGTTTCAGGCATAGCTTGTTACATATATCATGGTACCAGATAAGAACATGTCCATAGTATCCCGGTTCTAGCTATTTCAGATTCGGACCCGAAAAGACCCAAGCTAATAGCACCCAGAACCCCTTGATACACTAGTACCTGGATCGAATCAGAACGGAAACCGATAGGTCCTAGAACTAACATATGTAGTAGTATTAAACAAGGTTTAAAAAGGACTGTCATAATGGTATAACGGTCTGGGGGTGTTACCATTTTTTCCGTTATAACGAGACAAAAAAAAAAGGAATATAACGGAAAAAACAGCCATTTTCACAATTTTTTTCAGAATATAATGGTTGTTATCTTCGTTAAAACGGGAAAATAACAGCCGTTATTTTCTGGGCGTTTTAAAGGTATGTAACATAACAGAGTAGGTCCGAATCAGTTATAACAGTCGTTATTTTCTTTATAACGGTGGATCTTTAAACCTTGGTATTAAAGATTATCAATTTTTCTAAATTTTAGTATAAAAATTATTTTTATATTTTTTTCACGGGGTACCGAGAATCAAATAGATTATGTGTACCCCTTCTCTTTTGCTATCTCATCTCTATCTCCCACTCTCTACAAACCCAAACCCCTCTCCCATCTTTTTATTGTGAGTGATATAGTGTTGGTACGTTGGGTTTCGAACCGAAGACCTCATGAGTTTTTAACCAAGGCTCGGGCTCCGAGGACCCCCTTTTTCTGACCCCTCTCGGCTGTGGCTTTTACAAATCCAACCATGGTTATAAGCGCCCCCAAAAGTGATGCCAGCTCAACACTGACAAGCACTGTTGGATTCTTGAAATCCACGGCGGAGCACACGAACATGAAGTGGGGTCCAAAAAATGGGGTCCCTTGAGCCCAACCCTTTAACTAAAGAGTTCTTTGGAACCAAAAAATTTGTTTTTTAAATTCAAAATGTTTTTACTTTTTGAAGCTAAACTTTATAAGATTGAATCAAAGTTTTTGAGGAAAATCTTTGGTTGTTTTTTGCTTTTCCATACAAACTTTAAATCTCACTTTGGTTGTCCTTAAAAATAAATGATGGGCAAAGTATATTGGAAACAAACTTTTTACTTAAAGATAGAAGGAGGACACCGGTTTTAAATGGGACCATATTGCAATTAGGTCCCGTTTGGAAATGATGAAAAGCACTTATATTTCTAGTAGAAGTTATTAGGTCGACTTCTAACTTATCTAAAATCAAAAGTTTGTTTGGAAGGAAAAAAAAATAACTTAGTATGAAAGGGCGAAGTGATCATTTATAATTTGTATTAGAGAATTTTTGACATACCCCCTATTATCTTAAAATTTGACATACGCCCACAATTTGAAAAAGATAGCATACCCCCTTATGACCCGTTCTATAGTGTATTGACTGTTTGTTTACTCCAATTGACTAATAACTTTTTTTAAAAGACAAATATATCCCTTTCTTCAACTTTGGAACAAGTGGGGTTGGGTGAAAACCCTACCCCTAAATCAAATGGCTGTAGTGGACAGTCGGTCATGAGATTCTGGTAGAGATTTCATGGCATTGTGGGATTCAGTCAATCTCTGCACTTCATTTGAAAATAGTAGTTTTTTCATGCGTCGACCACAGAGTTGTTAGGAAATCTCTATTGGATTTTACTTTGATCAAGTATGAAAATTTAGAAGTCGGGCGCTTTGATAGAGCAAGGGAATATTCCTCTCTTCAAATGCTTTTGAAGTTTTATGTCGATGGTAGGTATCTTGTTTAAATTTGAACTATTGAAATTACTGGTTTGATGTCCGGTTGAAGTTTTGATTGAGTAGAAGGTGGAGGAATTGGATTTTAATCTGAAATCTAGTGAAAGTCTCGTCTTTGATGCCCCAATCGTTTGTAAACTATTAAGTTTATTGGTTTAAAGTGCATGAAATCCGATTGAACTACTAGTTTTTATTTTATTTTAAAGCTCAGATTTGTGGTTGGATCTGGTTTAATAATAATGAGACTCCGATGGGTTGGTTGTCAGTGATGAGCGGCCAACCTACGGAGTCTCATGGCACGATCCACCACAATTGGGGTTAGGGATTTGACCTACACCCACTTGTTCTAACGTTGAAGAAAGGGGCATTTTTGTCCTCTCAAAGAAATCTATTAGTCAACTCGGGTCAACTATAGTCAACTTACTGTGGACCGGGTCATGGGTGGGAATGTCAGCTTTTTCAAATTGTGTGAGGGTATGTCAAATTTTAAAGATAACATGGGGGTCTATGTCAAAAGGGTCGGGCTCATATTGTGGGCCGTAATTAACATTGCAGACCAGCGGCAGTCCGCAAAGTTCTCCTGAACAAAAGTAAACCTTTGATGAAATTAGCCCCCCTCCCCAAAAAAAAATCAGCTTGGTTGATGATTTGTAGCCGTTGGCTTTAGTACTAAAAAAAATTAAGTTGAATCCAACGACAAGAATCACACCTTGAAAACTACTTAAATCTAATGGCTAGAGATTACCAATCAGGGTGATTTTTGGTGTGTACATCATCAAAGGGTGGCCAAACATCCATAAGGTCATAAATCTTAAAAATATGCCATAGGGCTCATATTGTGGGCGGTAATTAACATTGCCGACCAGCGGCAGTCCGCAAAGTTCTACTCAGCAAAAGTAAACCTTTGATGAAAGTAGGGCTGTCATTGAAGCCCGTGACTACCAATAAGTTCTCGACACATATCCGGAGTGCTTTTTGCCGCGTCCTCCCGTGCTTAAAAACGAAATCTTAAAAAATATTCACACCATGAGTACGAGGCAAAAATCACTCGGGGCACCCGCCGAGAACTCATTGGTAGTCACGGGTGGACTATGGTCACTAATCTTGAAGAGTATGCCACGTGGCACATAAGCCGTTAGTTGAGAGAAGTTGGGACTCGTTGGTAAACTGTCTTCCACACGTGACACGTACGATTGACTTACCCACCATGATGGATTAAAAATTTGCTGGCCGCCCACATTACGAGCCACGTTGCTGAGTATGGATGTTGAGTAAAAATTGGATGACAGTGGGCTGTCATCCACGCTCCTCACAGCCACCTAACAATCAAATTGATTTCAAACCTTTGGATATTTATACGCAAAGACATGTTTGGTAGGCTGCTGCGGCGGGGAAATAAAATATTTGGGCGCACTAATATTCACTAAGGCTTGTTTCACACACATTTGCCGCCGAATATTTAGCGGAGCCCACAAATTTGTCCTCCGTGAAAATATTTGATCACCTCCCATGAGTAAATATTTTTACACCAAATAAGTATTGGTGGGAAAATTTTATTTTCTAGGGGGAAATTATTATTTTCAATAAAAAAGGTAGACCCGACAAGATATAGCGATTTTTGTTACTCATCACTGCCATATGGGCCCACTGACCGCGTGGATGTTTAGCCCACCATTTGGTAGACATTTATACCAAAAATCAGCTTGTTCGATGATTTTTAGCCATTGGATTTAGTACCCAAAATTTTTGTTAAATCCAACGGTTAGAATCACGTCTTAAAATGTACTAAAATCTTATGGCTAGAGATTACCTATGAGGGTGATTTTTGGGGTGTAAATCCAGCAAATGATGGGCTAAATATTTGCCATTGGAACTTTTTTTTTCACGTACCAAACAGGCCCTTCGTTAAAAATCAACCCACGAGTAAACTACTCCTTTTTGGTCTGTATGTCCATCTAGGGTTGGCCGGCCAAACACCTATACTATGAGGTCGGAAGTCTCCAAGAATATGCCTCATGGTTCATGTAAGCGGTAAGTAACATTTGCTGACAGTCCACGGTCAACAAAGTTCTACTCAGCAAAGTGGACTTCAAGGTCAGTAATCTCGAATAGTATGACACGTGGCACAAAAGCCGTTGGTTGAGAGAAATCAGGACTCATTGGTAAACCGTCTTCCACACGTGACACGTTGACTTTTCAACCACGACGGCGTATCACATCTTGACAGGAATACCCCTAGAAAATAGAAAATGAGAGTGTCATCAGAGGGGTATTTTCGTCAAATATGGATTAGAAATAGGACAGTCAGTATCACTACAGAGAACAGTCGGACCCCCAAAATTTTAATTTAATTATTTATTAGAAAAATAGAATATCCTCTGATCTCCTCTGAAAAAGCTTCATTGAAACCAGACCACCAAACAAATCCATGGAAAGTTGGAAACATAAAGCCACATTTCATGAACTTCTGAGTTCTGAGCTGTTCCTGCCAAAGTTCAAGTTCTCTGAGTGTTGCTTTATAGATTTGATTGACTTTCTACAACAGTGTTTTCCTCGAATCTTTTTTTGGTTGCGCGTGACGTTGTTCTTCTGGTAAATGTGGTTGATTCTGAACTTTTTTCTCGGTTGAGATTGAAAATCCATACGCGTGTCTCCAAGTTAAAGAAGAGATGAGATTCATGTCTCTGTTCAAAGCTTTAAAGCCATGATAGGTTCCTTTAAGACAAAATCAAAATCCGGATTTTCTTCTCGTTTTTTTTTTTTTTTTTTTGTTTATAGGCTCTGTCAATCTGAAAATGGATAATTTTCTGAGTTTCTAGATGTGGGTTTAGAAGATATTTGGGTGTTTGTTTCTGGGTATTTTCGTTTTTGGACAGAGATTCAGTTCGTAGAAGGATTTGTTAGATTAAAATCTGAGGTGTTGCATCCTTGTCGGAATTTGTGTATTTTGTTAAGGTTTTGGTTGTAGATTTGGAAAAATTAATCTGGGTATTACTGGGTTTTCTTCTTTCTTGCCTCTCTGAATTTTCCTTCATTTTTTCTTCTGGGGTCTTGGGCTTTGGTTGGTGTTCTTAACAAAATTGATTTTTTGGGTTTTGATTCTTGAATTTGATGTTGTGGATTGTTGTTCTGGTGGATTTATCTGTTTTTTAGAAAATTGGGGTAGAACTGGTGGTGGGAGAGGATGAGTGGTGGTAATAGAAGAAAGAAGCTGCATTTTAGCAAGATCTATTCCTTCTCTCGTGGGAAACCGTCGATCCAGGACGAACACTCGCAGATTGGCGGACCAGGCTTCTCAAGGCTAGTCTTCTGCAATGAACCAGAATGCTACGAAGCCGGAGTCCTCAAGTATGAGGGAAATTATGTTAAAACTACAAAGTACACGCTTGTGACATTCTTCCCCAAAAACTTGTTTGAGCAGTTCAGGAGGGTTGCCAACATATACTTCCTCATTTCATGTTTCTTGTCCTTCACACCCCTTTCTCCTTTCTCAGCTGCCAGCTCTGTTGCCCCTCTTATCGTTGTGATCGGAGCAACCATGATCAAAGAGGGCGTGGAAGATTGGAGGCGGAAAAGGCAGGTATTGTTATTGACTTGGTTTTTTCTTTCATTCTCAAGTTTCACACAATTAAACATGAGGGAATATCCATAAGTTATCATTATTTCTGAAAAACAGTGTGGCCAAATGTTTTTCGGTTGTCCTGAAAAACAGTGTTGCCACCACATTTGTGTTTTTTGTTGGATTTAAAGGAGAATTTGATGCCTTATCAGTCTGTGAGATTTTTTTTTCATCATGGATGATGGGTTTTGTTTAACAATCCAATTGAAGTGAGAATGCTTCAGAATCCTTTTACTGGTAGGCACTAGGCAAGGTTTAAAATCTGGGTCTCGTTTAACTACTCAGTTAGCTAATGAAATGAAACATTTTGACAAAGATGGAACGAGACGTTAGAAAAAATGATATGTCTCTATTCGCAAAAATACAAATATGCATTATATTATTATAACACTTGACAATGCAAAAATTAGTTTATCTTTTATGTTTGATACAAAAAACACATATACTATGAAAACAATACTTAAATTGCTTAATTAGGATTTTCGTGTGTGATGATACATACTCGAACGTATCGTTTCAATACCTTAACCCGAAAGAGACGTCTTAGCTGAGACGGATTGAGACTTTGAACCATGCTCATAGGTTCTTGAGCCTTCTCCCCCTTGCTTTGATTCATATTTCCCCTGTTAGCTTAAAACTAAACTGACTCGCAAAATAAGATTAAAAATGTGCAATACAGAGGACAGATTCACAAATATAATTTCACTTTTCCTAACTGTTACTACTTTCGTTTCTAGTCTTACTTCAACTATGTGGTTGTTCATGCTCAGTGAGTTTTTGTTTTAACTAGTTGGTTCTAGCTTGATTTATGGCATAGTTATTTGTAAGTACCTTTCTGAATGTCCTTATGCCAAACCCATCTTTAAAATTTGGGTAGGTGGACCTCTCCACCAAGTCACCTCCATTTCTGAAGTTCAAATTTCATCTTCTGATCCATATTTCTACTATTCATGTTCATACTCTTCTGTTAGCAAGGTATTGCACTCAGTATATAATTTGTATTCGGAGATGTTTTCAGGATATCCAGGTGAACAATCGAAAGGTTAAAGTGCACTGTGGTGATGGCATTTTTTACTACACCGAATGGAAGAATCTGAGAGTTGGAGATATAGTAAAGGTGGAGAAGGATGAGTTCTTTCCAGCTGACCTCCTCTTGCTTTCATCCAGTTACGAAGATGCCATATGCTATGTTGAGACCATGAACCTTGACGGAGAGACTAATTTGAAACTGAAACAAGCACTGGAGGTGACTTCTGGCTTACATGAGGACTCTAGTTTCCGGGATTTCAAGGTTTTGGTTAAATGTGAAGATCCGAATGCAAACCTTTACACTTTTGTTGGCAGTATGGATTTTGAAGAGCAACAGTACTCCCTTACACCTCAGCACCTTCTCCTTAGGGACTCAAAGCTCCGGAATACAGACTACATCTATGGGGCTGTTATTTTTACAGGCCACGACACAAAAGTTATTCAAAATTCAACAGATGCACCATCCAAGAGGAGCAAAATCGAGAGGAAGATGGATAAAATTGTCTACTTCTTGTTTTGTATTTTGTTTCTGATATCTTTTGTTGGATCGATATTCTTTGGCATTGCAACTAGGGAGGACCTAGAAAATGGCAGGATGAAACGATGGTATCTTAGACCAGATGACACCACAATTTTCTTTGACCCCAAAAGAGCAACCATCGCCGCAATTCTGCATTTTCTTACGGCTCTGATGTTGTACAGCTACTTGATCCCCATCTCCTTGTATGTATCCATAGAACTTGTCAAAGTTGTGCAGAGCATCTTCATCAACCAAGACCTGCACATGTACTACGAGGAAACTGACAAGCCTGCACGTGCCCGCACTTCAAACTTGAATGAGGAACTTGGCCAAGTTGACACGATACTTTCTGATAAGACAGGAACTCTGACCTGCAATTCCATGGAATTCCTCAAGTGTTCTGTGGCTGGGATAGCTTATGGCCGTGGTGTGACGGAGGTCGAGAGGGCAATGGCTAGAAGAAAAGGATCACCATTGGTTCATGAGGTGGTAGATGATGGAGACCTTGTCCAGAATCCTACGGATACAAAATCATCCATTAAAGGCTTTAATTTTAAGGATGAAAGGATCGTGGATGGAAATTGGGTTAATGAGCCTCACTCAGATGTCATTCAAAAGTTCCTTCGCTTATTGGCTATCTGCCATACGGCCATACCTGAAGTGGATGAAGAAACGGGGAAGATTTCGTACGAAGCAGAATCGCCAGATGAGGCAGCTTTTGTGATTGCAGCAAGAGAACTTGGCTTTGAATTTTACAAGAGGACACAAACAAGCATCTCACTGCATGAGTTGGATCCTGTGTCCGGAAAGAAATTTGAAAGGTCACTATCTCTTACCTTATGTGCGGTAGTGAAATCTTTTGGTGCGTTATTATATAAAATTAACTTCTCCATGCTATGCTCTTTCGCTGCTATGTGGCACAAATGTGGGTCAATCTGGATATACAATCTATGAGCCCCGTTTATGATCAACATGTTCAAAAAGTGCATCAACCAGATACAAGGCCAATCTCATTATATGTATGTATGATGTATTGTTTGATCTCCTGCTCAAGATAATGCTATAATGTGCTTCTATGGTTACTCTTTAACACGTTTTTTTTTTTTTTTGTAGGTCGTATAAGCTTTTGAATATCTTAGAGTTTAATAGCTCGAGAAAGCGGATGTCTGTAATAGTTAGAAACGAGGACGACAAGCTATTACTACTTTGTAAAGGTGCTGACAGGTTTGTAAATTGCAACACCAACTTAAAGTTCATACTATTGTAAAAGCATACTAATGAACATAATGGTCATGACTAATAAATCTAGTCCTTCTTATTTCCAGTCTCTTTTGTATCCTAATACCCTCTCACATTTTTCTCGCAAGCAGCATCATGTTTGAAAGGCTTGCAAAGAACGGGAGGGAGTTTGAAGAGCAGACTAAGGCCCACATGAACGAGTATGCTGATGCAGGTTTGAGAACCTTGGTACTTGCATATCGTGAACTGGGTGAAGAAGAATACGAAGAGTTCAATGAAGAATTCACTGAGGCCAAGAACTCAGTGAGTGCAGATCGGGATGCAATGGTAGATGAAGTGGCAGAGAAGATAGAGAAGGATTTGATTCTTCTTGGTGCCACTGCTGTTGAGGACAAACTCCAAAATGGGGTGGGTACAAGATCTTACAGAAATTATTTATTAGATGACTGAATGATTTAGAGTATAGACATTGGTTTATTTTTATTTTTTTTGTGTGGTAGGTTCCCGAATGCATTGACAAACTTGCGCAAGCTGGAATAAAGATATGGGTTTTGACTGGAGATAAGATGGAGACTGCCATTAATATTGGGTACAATTAGGAATATGATGTGAATTTTCATAATAATAAATGGCGCTTTCTCCTACTTGTCCACATTCCTGACTTGTTTCAAATTTTGTAGTTTTGCGTGTAGTTTGCTTAGACAAGGTATGAAGCAGATAATTATCAACTTGGAAACACCAGGAATTACAGCACTGGAGGAAGCAGGGGACAAATCTGCAATCACGAAGGTAAACATTACTTTCCTTTTTTGTTCTATTTTTGTGGCATTTAAGGTACGGTACTTGTTGAGGTAGCGTTGGATTATTTTGACCAGAAACTTATAATAAATGTGCGGTTTAAATAATCAGAGCCTAATTAGATATTTTTAAGCACATAGTGATGTTGAAATGACCAAAATACCATTGTACCATGTAATTTGTGACTAGTTCTGAGATAATCTAGATGTAGAACTTAATGTTACAGCCAACACATCCTCAATATCCATGGTGGCCGTTGTATATAAGCAAGTCTAACATACGAACAAAAACTTTAGATCTGGAAGTGCAATATGTATACCTACTCAATGCTCCTCCTCAGACTATTTTTAGTAAGTAAGATGGGATCAAACCCACAATCTCATGGTTGCGGCGCAGTACATGAACCAATTGAGCTATGGGCTCAAGTCCAATGCTCCCCCTCAAACTTGTGAAAACAATTTATAGTATCAATATGAAATATATTCTCGTTATTCAAAATTGGGAAATGGCTTTCATTGTCTCATTGATTTCAAATGGGAGAAGACGTAGTGACATATACCACAAGGTCATAATGCATGTAAAACCAGCCATAAATATAAGAAAAAATGAGAAGAATGACTCGAGAAAGACTTTTCAATCAAGCAATTGAAACTCAGGAAAAGAAAAAGAACAGAGAGAGAGAGACACATTAACACTCTCCCTGAGGCTAGGATAAAGTCATCGTCATCATTTACGCCTTATCCCAACTATTTGAGGTGGGCAACATAAATTCCAACTATTTGGAGCTAGGATAAAGTATGTTAATCATTTCCATGCAAGTACATGTAACTTGTTTAATTTTGATCAATTGTGTTGTCTACCTGGATGTATATAACATTGGTATATATTATGTCATCTTTATGGGTGGTTGCTGATCCTTATGTTAGGCATCAAAGGCGAGCGTCATCCATCAGATAAGTGAGGGAAAAGCACAGCTCACTGCATCTAGTGGAAGCTCTGACGCATTTGCATTGATCATCGATGGGAAGTCACTTGCTTATGCTCTAGAGGACGATATCAAGAACATGTTCCTAGAGCTAGCAATTGGCTGTGCATCCGTTATTTGCTGCCGTTCATCACCAAAACAGAAAGCACTTGTGAGCCACATACTTCTCTCATTGTTGCACAAAAAGTTCTTCACTTTATGCTTGTGCGTCAAGGATTATTTAGTCTAGAGAGGTACAAATAACAACCCATGCAGGTTACGAGATTGGTTAAAACTGGAACGGGTAAGACAACATTAGCAATTGGTGATGGGGCCAATGATGTGGGAATGCTTCAAGAAGCAGATATTGGAGTTGGTATCAGTGGTGTTGAAGGAATGCAGGTCAGCGCTCAGCAAATAACATATAAATGTTGTAATGTGGGTCTTCTGTAAAAATTCCTTTGCTGGTTATATTTTCACCTCATTTCTTCTAAACTTTACTGTTGACTACTTTGAAACAGGCAGTAATGTCGAGTGACATTGCAATTGCTCAGTTCCAATTTTTGGAGCGTTTGCTACTTGTGCACGGACATTGGTGTTACAGGAGGATCTCATCAATGGTTCGACCTTCATTCCTTGGATTCCAGATACTAACTTACCATAATTGCATTGAGCTTGATGTGTTGTTAGATCAAGCATGTAGCTTAACTGAACAGTGCCTTGTTTAACAATCGTGAGGTCTCTGTTTTGGTCCCAAATTACTGACCACCCCTGCAACCCCAACCAGAAAAAGAGGAAGAAGTATTAGTTGATGTGCTGCTGTTGCTGTTTTGCAGATATGCTACTTCTTCTACAAGAACCTTACATTTGGCTTTACTATCTTCTGTTTTGAAGCATATGCATCTTTCTCTGGACAATCTGCATATGATGATTGGTATCTGTCCTTGTATAATGTCTTCTTCACATCACTTCCAGTTCTTGCTCTTGGGGTGTTTGACCAAGATGTCTCTGCACAGTTTTGTCTCAAGGTTTGTCTTCCATCCAACTTTTTTTGATAGTTGTGGTACATGTGTATGACAAAATGCTCAATTTATACCTTCTTTCATGTGTCAGTTCCCTCTATTATACCAAGATGGTGTGCAGAATGTCCTCTTCAGCTGGCTTCGGATACTCAGCTGGATGTTTAATGGGATTTTCAGTGCCATCGTCATCTTCTTCTTCTGCATAAGTGCATTGGAGCAGCAGGCCTTCCGTGAGGGTGGGGAGGTTGTCGGATTGGAGATTCTGGGGGCGACCATGTACACATGCGTTGTTTGGGTTGTGAACTGCCAGATGGTGCTGTCCATCAGTTATTTTACTTTGATCCATCATCTCTTCATCTGGGGTGGCATCTTTCTGTGGTATCTCTTCCTCTTGGCCTATGGTGCCATGTCTCCCATCATATCCACAGAAGCCTACAAGGTCTTCATTGAAGCATGTGCCCCGGCCCCTGCTTATTGGCTTGTCACACTCTTTGTGGTAATCTCCACCCTCATCCCATACTTCTTGTACTCATCCATCAGAATGTGGTTCTTCCCCATGTCTCATGGGATGATACATTGGATAAGACAGGAAGGACAATCCAATGACCCTGAGTATTGCCAAATGGTGCGGCAGAGATCCATTCGGCACACAACAGTAGGTTTTACAGCACGGTTGGAATCAACATCCAACAGCTTAAACGAGAATCTTCTTCAAAAGACATGACGATTTGTGAGAAGATTTTCTGAGATGGTTAGCTGTTGAATAAGTGCTGAGGTGACTAGTTGCAAAGACAAGAATCCATTCAATGGGTATAATTATCAGCAATTGGGGTTGCTTCTGCTTGATGAGGAATGAATGTCTCTGGGATCAACGAAATTGTAAATTCTAATGTAGTATTTCTTAGGTAGGCAGAAGAAGTCCCAAAAGCTGTAAATTTTGATTCTCAGTCAAGGCCACTTTATTATTAATTTTTATATTATACCCTTTTCGATCATCCATCTTGTGATATTGCTGAAATGAATGTAACATGAATGAAGAAATTCATTCCAGTTTTGGATAACAGAATATATATCGATGAATAGGATCTCACTATTCAATCGTTCATCTAGTTATGAATTTTTATCTTCATGAATTTCATTTTGTTGGGTCTTTCTTTTGAGTGTTTTTGGATTCTGGGTGTTTGTATAGGTTCTAATCCTATCGATTCATGTCAGAAATATCTAGTTGATCATCAGAACAAAATCAGAATATGATAGCTGAAGCATTGGAGACTTAACCAATGCAATGTGGTGCTGTATGCAGACTACTAATGGTCCTTGGGATTGGTAGCTCCACCAGAAAAAAAAGGTTGCAAGGTTGGTTGTTCACCACCTCAAAGGAATTATGAGGATCAGTTTGCGAGGGTTTTATGATTATTTTGAATCATATAAGATACAGGTTCTATATGATCATGGTAGTAGAATTTATGGAGGCAGATTCTTTGTCATCTTCAGCGTGCTGGATATAAAGGTAGTAGGTAATCTTCCTAGGAGAACGAACACATGAATACAGGAATCATTTCGAGCATATCAGTTCTAGCAAGCTACACACTGGCATTTTGAACAAATTTTCTTTGTTTTGTGAAAGAAATTTAATAGCTCTGAACTTGATCAGGTTCGTTGTTTCATTCTCAAGAACTAATCAGTTTGAAGGAGAACCTATTACCCATTTTGACAAAACTGATATCTCAAAGATTATGGAGAATATCTGAATTGCCTTGTGAGTCTCTTCAGGGATGTTCCTCCCTTAATAAATGGAGTTTGTAAGGAATCTTGGAAACTCAAAGGGTCATTGTACAAATTCTATTCTGACTTCTAAATGGCTGAATTTGAGTTTAATTTCTAGCAAAGCATTTTATAAATCTGTAGCTGGGTAAATTAATTTATTTACTGGTTTCCTGGTTTTAGATGGGTGCAACTACTAGATCTCGTTGAAGGTTCCGAGTCATTAAAAATGGTTTGGATAGCATCATATAGAACATGAACGGCATTGAAATGATTTCTCTAAAGATTCGTCAATTCGAACCAGTTATTATTGTTCTTAAATTAACTCCCAAGTTAAAACAATATTGGAAATCTAGAGCGATAATTAGATTCGAATCCGCTCACTTCGAATATTACTATAATCCTGCTAACTGATGGGTTGTTTGCAAAAGCTGGGTGTTCTTGACCTCTCAGGCTCAGCTGTAAGTTGTTTTCGACCAGTTTCTCTTGTATTATATCATCTTCTATTCATGGTGATTGCCTGTCATGTTACAAGAAGAGAGCTTCCACATGAAATTATTTTCAGGGTTGTTGGGAAAATTTGTTGATGATCAAATGGACATTTAATATTTAGCCGGGCCCACATATTTGCCCTCCGCGGCGGGAAAACATTTGATCACCCCCCCCCCCCTGTGAAAATATTTTCACGCCGATTATGCCTTGGTGAGAAAATTTTATTTTCTCGCCGGAAAATCACTATTTTCAAAAAAAATTAATTTTTTAATATATAAAAAAGATAAAAATGATTTTTTTTTTATTCTTTGACATAATATGTGGTTCTCGCACTGACCCAACCTATTTTTGACTTACTTTGATATGTGGGACCCACTCAAATTGAAAGAAAATGAAGTAAGCTGAAGTGAGCTAGCTCGTACACGTACCAAACATTGTTAAATATTGCTATGAGCAAATATTTAGCCAAGATAATATTCGCCTGGCTAAATATTCTCCGTCGGAACTCTTTTTCTCACGTACCAAACAGGCCCTTAGTTTTCATGCTAAAGAAAATATATTTGCTACCCCGCCAAGGTAATAATTTTCGAGTAAAACCAGTGGTACAAGGACGTATATCCAACGGTGACTAGAGGATGCATGACTGATGCTATGTGCACCACCATGTTAAGGGATGACCCATCTTGGCCATTGACGCTGTGAGCCCGCCACCAGGTTATATATTCATTCCCATTAGTAGCTGCTCCTTGTTAATCGATCTCTCCATGTTCAAGTCCGGCGATATAACCCGTTTGTTAATAATTCATCAAATTCGGCCAATGCATTACCATTTAGGTCCATATCTATATAACAAAACAGGGAAGTTGTCTCCCCCTCTTATCCGGCTTCATAAAGGATGGCCAAGATCTTATCCCCCAACTGGACGGTGGATCTCAGCCACTCACACCCGATTTTGGCAAATGCTTTGTCAGGGAGTGCCGGGGGCACGGGCGAACCACTAGTCTATATAACAAAACAGGGAAGTTGTCTCCCCACTTATACCCCTTCTTATCTGTTTCAACAAAGAAAGGCCGATATCTTATCCCCCAAATGACAGTGGATCTCAGCCTCTCACACCCGATTTTGATAAATGCTTTGACGGAGAGTGCCAAGGGCACGGGCCACCTACTAGTCTATATAACAAAGAAGGGCCAAGATCTTATCCCCCCAAATGAACAGTGGATCTCAGCCATTCACACCTGATTTTGCAAATACATTGTCGGGGAGTGCTGTGGGCATGGGCCACCCACTAGTTATCCAACAAGACATGGATCTGATTATCAATGGGCTTGATCCAAAGAAAGCATAAGAGGGCGGCAAGCAAAAGGTGCGTCGGACTGCCGTCCGAGTCCATGTTAAAGGTCTATCTCTTTGTCTTTGGTTGGGCACTTCTTTGGGTGTCTCCTTCTATTATAGATGTACGCTTGTTTTTGTTTTCATGGAAAAGGAAAACAACGACTATAGATGCTACAAAACCTAGTATTTTCTTGTACATCCAGGAAAACGGCAATGCACCTGCACCTTACATGTGGCAGCACCTTACACATGATAAACTCTTAGAGATCACTGACCGATAGATGTTTGACTCGCCCCCTAGGTGGAGCAACATACGAAAATTGATCCTAATCATTAATTTCTATCTGTTGGATTAGTCTTTTTCATGGTTTGTTTTCAACCGTAGATTTTGAGCATTATTCGGCCGATGACAAAACGACACCAACATGCACCATGATTATGTGCATGGCCCTTGGACACAGATGAAGAAATCTTTTATTCTGAGATAAAATAAGTAATGCTTTTGTGACTAGTTGTCATGGGACCCACAAGCAGCTGAGTTAAGGGCTGTTTTTGGAGAGAATATTTAAGCATCGATATATACTTGCAATAACAATGCTGTCAAAGGTTATGAATTTGGAGACTACTTTGGTTCCGGTTCCACATTTTTGGGAACCAACCAAACAAGAATCAAAATCGAAACCGAAACCGAACCAGTAATAACAGTTTCAGTTTTGGATAGTCTGATATTGAAATTTGAAACCAAACAAATATGAACCGAACCGGAATTCTGGATCCACCATTTTGAGAACCAGAACCAATATGAATCGGAACCGATAAGAGCTGACACTATTGGTTCCGGTTCTGGGTACCTTAGGAACCAGTCTTTTGATACCCTCTGCCTACAAATAAGTATCATAAAATTTTCAACAAGGCTATGTTTGTTTTTCACCAACGATGCCAATGTGCGCAACCCAGACACAAATGTGTGATTGGATGCACCAATGTATATATATTAAAACGTATTATATTATATGATTATAATATTATCATACTGTATTTATTATATAATACATATATAATATCTATATAACAGAACAGGACAGTTGTCTCCCCCTCTTATCTGGCTTCATAAAGGATGGTCGAGATCTTATCACACCAAATGGACGGTGGATCTCAGCCACTCACACCCAATTTTGACAAACGCTTTGTCGATGAGTGCCCACCCGTGGGCACTGGTTACCTACTATTTACCCACATTTAATGAATAAAATGGGTTGGATTTACATATAGCCCAAGGGTCAGGCTCAGGAGCCCCACTTTTTATGCCTCGAGAGGGGTGTTACCGTTAAAACAGATTGAAACAGCCAGGGGCAAAAATAGATTTTAACTGATTTTAATGATTTTAACGGAAAAAAGTGGTGCTGAAATTCAAATTTTAAAAATTTAAAATTTAAAATTTAAAAATTAAAAATTAAAAAAAAAATAGAATTTAACAAAAATTTAATGGTTTTCTTATACCCCTCTTATCTTATATGGCTTCAAAAATGAGTGGCTGAGATCCACTATGATTCATATCGATGGCTGAGATTAATTCTCATCCGATTTTGACAAAACACTTTGTTGGAAAGTGCCGCGGGCACGGGCCACCCACGCATATATCATGACAACTTAGTTGTATTCTCTTATCTTATCCATCCATCTAATGTGGACGGTTAGATATAAAGAGTGGTTGAGATCAAATCCATCGATCTAATGTGGACGGTTAGATTTCAGCCACTCAATCCGCCTCATTTGACCTCAATTTATTCAAAATTTAAATTTCAACACCGTTATTTTTTGTTATTTATGTTATTTTCCCATTTCTCCTTCTGTGCGTTACAATCCGTTATAACATCCGTTATAATGGAAAAACGGTAATACCCCAGTCCGTTTATACAATTTGAGTGCCGAAGGCACCCAATTTTTACAAACGCTTTTGTCGGAGAGTGCCGTTGGCATGGGCCATTACTATTCTATATAACAAAACACATTGGTTGTCTCCCAACTTATACCTCCTCTAATCCTCCTCCAAATGGACGGTGGATCTCCGCCACTAACTTGATTTTGGCAAATTCTTTGTCGAGGAGTGCCGATGGCATGGGGCACCCACTAGTTATATATAAATTTAGAACATATGTCCAATGAAAAAAAAAATCGAGTCCACGTGGCAGTAATAAATGTGCTTGTGGAATTTTATACAATGCACGCAATGCAATAAATCAGGTGCAACATCTACCATCATTTGCACAAATAAACGCATATAATCATTGAACTTGCAATATTTGTTGAGTCTGTCCAAACGTCATACATCCATGTATCATGATGCACGCACAAAAAATAATAATAATAATAATAATAATAATAATAATACGTGACCTCATCATAATTTATTCCATAACGAAGTCGCATTACATCTTTCCAATTTTGTTTTAATTAATAATTTTCTAACTAACCAATGAATTTGAGCACTTTCCCATAAATGAAAATTTTGTTGATGGCTACTGGAAGGTTGAGATCCCTTTTCCCATTTTTTTTTTCTCTTCAATTCACTTTTTTTTTATAGATGGCACATGCCACTTGTTCTTAAGTTGTTCACCAAATAAATTGAATTTAACAATATTTTTGTTATGTCAGACTAGAAAATAAAATAAAAAGTAGCAGTCACCATTTTAAAATAATCAATTGATTTGAATTTATATATTGCCAAAGCTTATATAAATAAATTAATAAGCCACTGATTTATTATTTTAATATATGAAGCTTTGCACTTTAATTTTTTTAAAATTATATGTAATTGTAGAACATAAAATACCCCAGAAGGACATTAGTCGTACACGTGTCAATTTATTAAAATAAAACTTATATCCCACTTGGAATCCAAGGTATCTTCTTATATTATGCCACACAAAATTACATTGTTATTTCGGCGTATAGCCTAGATGGTGAGATTTCATCAACCACCTCAAAGACTATTCTCTATAGAATTTGACTTAGTAAGGAGGTCATACCCCTGGTATTTATCTCCCAACACATCGGGCACATAGTAAATGGGTGACTTACGTGCCCTACGAGATTAGTCAGGTGCTCTAAAAAACATAAAAAAGATGATCATCTAGATATTTTTCAAGAGAACAACAATGATGTTCACTATATTAATGGATATTTTTTTGCTTCACCCCCTTAGTTTATCAATTGAATTTACAAGACACACAATCTTTTTCATTTATTTGTGTCACCCCCTTTGACTTCAGTCTACGTTGTTGTCTCGAGAAATTAGTGAACCCCAAAATCATCTGAAATATTAGATGCATGCAAAATGACTAAAACACCCATAAGCTTCAAAAATGATCAAAACTCCGTGTTTTTTTTTTCCTCTCCTCTGCTAATTGGCCAAATCAGCACACGCCCTCCTCTTTAAGTCAAAAATTTTAAATTATTTTTTATTCAAGAAAGAGCGAGACAAATAATCACAATTATTTATAGATTCACAAGCATTACCCCCCATTATTTAATAAGTATTTGAAGTCTTCAAAGAAGAGGCGGTCACAGGCATTTTTGTCAACCACATTACGCATGTTGAAGGGTGAGACACAAATAAGTAAAATAGGTTGGGTATCTTGCAAATTTAACTAATAAACTAAGGGGGTGAAGCAAAAAATCCCTAAAAAATATTGAAAAGAAAGGTACAACACAAGAAAAAGTAGCAGTCAATAAGGTTTCACACACAAGAGTCTCTGATAGAAGCTCACGTAGCCTAATAACAGATTTAAAACACACTTATCAATTAAGGGTCGGGGTCGAGGGACACCCATTTTTTCCCCCATTTTTTACATCCATTTTGGTGTACCCACATAGAAGATGAATCAATGGATGATTTTTGGTGAGAGATCATCCTCACAAAAATTCAAATCATTCTGATATTCATAGACTGGTTTAGAAGCTGAAGAATTATGTTTTACCGTGTAACTTGAAAACCACATTTAATGGGGTTAGAAATTTCAGAATGAGCTGATTCATCCCCACTTTTTTTGGTGAATAGATCATCCCCACAAAAAATCAGCCATTGATTCATCTTCTGTGTGGGTACGCTAAAATGGGTATAAAAAATGGGTCTCCCCTGAGCCCGTCGACCCATCAACTAATAGACAATCTAAGACACGCTGTGTAACATTTTTTTCCTCTTTGTTAGGTCATGGATTAGATCATCAGGACATCAATGCCCAGCACACCATTTTCCGCTTCTGAGTTTGAGAAGAATTCAGTGCCGAGAATTCTTCTCTCGCACCTTCGACATGCATGACAAGTATCCCTAAAACTTGTCTTAATCAATCAAAAGTTAAGCCCCAAGCCTGATAACTATGGGTTGGAAGATATTTAGGAGAACGTGTCGTACAAAGAGGGACGGAAGAAATACTTTCAAAGGAGCGTAACAGTACGGCAATTGTGATTGACGTAGAAATATTGTTGATGGATGACGGCAGTAGACCTTGACTTATTCACCGTTACAATGGGAGGAGTAAAACTTCTGTCACAGCATTCTGACAGATGCTTCTGTCACAACGCAAAACACAAGCCACAGGGGACGCTGACCGGAGTAAAACTTCCATCACAATGGGATTGCAAATCACACAAAACACAGCCAATGAGTTCTCGGCACGTACACCTAAAAAGCAAAAGCACATGGGTACGTTGCAAAAGCACTTGTGTACGCGCCGAGAACTCATTGGCTGTGTTTTGTGTGATTTACAATTTCGTGTGATGGAAGTTTTACTCCGCTGACCGTATGGATGTTTGGCCACTCCCTCGAACCTCTAAACCAAAAATCAACCTGATTAGTGATTTCTAAGCTATTAGATTGAAGTTATTTTCATTGGTAGGAATTTGAGCATTATTTGGGTGCAAAGATCCAAAGGTTGTAAATCACTAATCAGGATGATTTTTGGTTTATAAGTCCACCGAGGGACTGGCCAAACATCCATATGGTCAGCGTCCACTAAGAGTATGCCACGTGACTTGTGTTTTTTGTGAACCAACTTTTTTCTCTTGTAATTTCACTAATGCTCTCTTCGGACGAAGCCAGGAAGGGGACTGGGGGCACGTGCCCTCCCTCAACTTTCAAAATCATTTTCATTTTTTTGTTTTTTGATCTCCAAAATGCTCTTAAATTTTAATTTAATACTCCCCTTTCAAATACTGTTAGAAATTAAGGGCCATTTTTCATTTTAACAGTCGTTAAAATCTGAGAAATTTCGTGGAAAAAAATACTGTTATTTCCGTTATTTTCCGTTAAATTCTGTTAAATGGTGAGACAAATAAGTGAAATAGGTTGGGTACGTGTCTTGCAAATTTAACCAATAAACTAAGGGGGTGAAGCAAACAATTCCTAAAAAGTAGCTGTACGTCAATAAGGTTTCACACACAAGAGTCTCTGATAGAAGCCCACGTGACCTAATAACAGATTTAAAACACACTTATCAATTAAGGGTCGCTCTGGGCTACACCCATTTTTGACCCCTATTTTGGCGTACCCACATAGAAGATGAATTAATGGATGATTTTTGGTGAGGATGATCTCTATGGTGAGGAGAGATCGTCCTCACAAAAATTCAAATCATTCTGATATTCATAGACTGGTTCAGAAGCTGAAGAATTATAGACCGTCAATTTGTACCATGTAACTTGAAAACCGCATTTGATGAGGTTAGAAATTTCAGAATAAGCTGATTCATCCCCACATTTTGTGGTTACGCCAAAATAGGGGTCAAAAATGGGTGTCCCCGAGCCCAACCCATCAATTAATAGACAATCTAAGACGCGCTGTGTAACATTTTTTTCCTGTTTGTTAGGTCATGGATTAGATCATCAGTACATTGATGCCTAACCCTAGTTGTTAAGTTCGGATACGGGAAAAATTCGAGAAGGCAAAAGTTCGAGTATAATTCTGTTATGGTCTAAAAATTCGCCAATAAAAATTCGGTCAAAAATTCGAAGAACGGTAAAAGTTCGCAACTGTATTCATTCGTGTTTCATTCGGTTATGATCCAAAAATTCGATGTTAAAAATTCGGACATTGGAACCAATGTTGTTTTCCACCCATGGGTTTGTTCATGAAGTTTGTAATGAAAAAATTTCTAAAATCCAACGACTACAAACTACCTATCAGGCTGATTTTTGGCTTGTAGGTTCACAAAGGATGAATCCATTCATGGGATCAATGAACCTAAAAATATTTAGCATAACAAACACATGAGACTAATGAGATCTCGAGACTAAGTATTACTGACCAAACACTTCAAGTTTCCTTTTTGTAAAAAGATTAAAAAAAGCTTCTTGTTAAAAAATTTATATTTAAGTATTCCTTGAAACTAGCTGTGTCCTTATTACAAACATCTCAGATGTACCTTATAATATTATATTTAATATTTATGTCCATTGAGATAACTTTGGATGCCCAAACACATGCAAATATGCATTAGGGTGGAGACGATGAGGAACGTGAATTCGAGAATGAAATTAGAGTTTTTTTTTGTTTTTTTTCCTTTTTTTTTTTTTTTTTTTTTTTTAAACTCTATTTTCTAGCCGAATTAATCGTCTACCCGAATAAAACACGTTTTAATCGCATGGCCTTAATTATTCGCGAATAAATCCGAATTTTTGAATTGTTCGGCCGAATAATTCGTTTGCCTTATAAAATGAATTGTTCGCGAATTATTCGCGAACTTGGCAACTAGGTGCCTAACACACCATTTTCTGCCTCTGAGTTCGAGGAGAATTCAGTGATGAGAATTCTTCTCTCAGACCCTCCGCTTGCATGAAAAGTATCCCTAAAACCTGTCCTAATATCCATCTTAAATTCAAGCCTCAAGCCTGATTACTTGTTTCAAACGGGTTTGAAGATATTTAGTAGAATGTGTCATACAAAGAGGGTCGGAAGAAATACTTTCTAAGGAGCATAACAGTATGGCGATTGACGTAGAAAAATTGTTGGATTACCTGTTTAGCAACCGTGTATAAAACAAGGTTGATAGGTGACGGCAGTAGACCTTGACTTTGACTTATTCTGCGGACTACCTTTTTTTACCTCATTATTTCACGAGAAATTCTATCACAAATTCCAAAAGCACCCCATTCGGATGCTTTTAGGAGAAAAATGCCCTAAGACCAAAAAAACCCTCAGCACCCCGTCCGTCCGTCTCTCTCTCTCTCTCTCTCTCTCTCTCTCTCTCTCTCTCTCTCTCTCTCTCTCTCTCTCTCTCTCTCTCTCTCTCTCTCTCTCTCTCTCTCTCTCTCTCTCTCTCTCAGGCCCCACGATAGTGTAGTGCCGTGGGGACTGTATAGCTAGGGCTGTCAAACGGCTCTCTCTCAGGCCCCACGGTAGTGTAGTGTCGTGGGGACTATATAGCTAGGGCTGTCAAACGGGCCGGTCAGGGGAAGGCCTAGCCCGACCCTAGCCTTACCCTCACTTATAAAGGTGAGGCCCTAGCCCGGCCTAGCCCTACCCTCAAGGGCCAAAGCCGGGTTAAGGTAGGGCCAGGGTTTAGAAGAAAAGTATAAAAAATATAAAATAAATTAGTAGAAAAAGTGGATGCTTTAATAATGCACTTAGCTTGGTAACATGTTTTCTTGGTTTAATCTATATAAATTTTTCAATAAATGATCATAATTTTGAAAATGAACCTTCTAGTGGATAAAATAAATGATATATTATAAATTTACACTAGAAAATTTTATTTTGGAATGATTTTGAACCTTAAAATTTTCAAAATTAGAACAATTTTGGGCTAGTCATAATTTTGGAATGGCTCAATCATTTTGAAATTGCCCAAAATTCTATCTTTTTTAAGATAATTATAGTGTTCAACACCAATAACGTTATAACATGATGTCAACCAGTTTCTCTATTTTCTTTTGTATGTTTAGTTTTTCAAAAAAGGGTTTGATTCCCTAGGTAGCTTGAAACTTTATTAACAGTTGAACACTTTTAGTGGCCAATGATAGGTGACCTAAGAACAACCCATTTTATATATATATATATATATATATAGTTTTGAATATACCATGCACTTAGTGTGCCATTTTCTAAAAAAAAGATGCACTATGGATGTTATTTTATAGAATATAATTTTACAAAATAAATATAACAGAGATTATTTGCTAAGGACCGGATGGGGATGGGCCCCTTGAGTGTGACTTAGCCCAGCCCTTATTTAGAACAGCCTTACATATTTGGGCTCGGCCCGGCCCCAAGGGCTTGGAATTTATATAAAAAACCCTCTTTTTAGGGCTTTCAAATGGTAGGGTAAGGCCGGATTGGCACCCTTAGTGTGCCATGTGTCTCATATGCGCCATGTCATGGGCCTCAATGGCAGGGCCCTGTCATCAAAGTTTTAGTACTCCACCTAAGGATTAGCCAAAGTTGCCTAACATCCATATGGCCAGAGTCTTCTCATCATGTGACACGTGGGTCATATTGCGGCGAGTCATATTATTACTCAAAAAGCATGCTTGAATCCAATGGCTAGAATCAAATCGTAAAAAGTACTAAAATCTATGGCTAGAGATGACCAACAAGGGGTGAGCTAAATATCCATGCGGTTATTGGACTGGGGTCTTCTCTCCCCTGGGCTGGGGCCTTCTCTCACATGAGGCCTAAGGCGACCGCCTTACTAGCCTTATTGTTGAGCCGGCCCTGCCCTGTCATCAAAGTTTTACACGGTAGGTGCACTAGACCAGCGTATTTTTTCTTCCACGGGATTGGCCAAACATCAGTACGGTCGGTGTCTTCTAAAATTTGTGCCAGTGCTCGCACGTGAAAAATAGAATGCCACTTATAGTTAAGTGCCACCTGAGGATAAGGTGGCCCTTAACTGTAGTTACCCACCTAAAGAGACCACAGCCTACCCGACCACAGACAAACTGTTTGCCACGTGGATTTTGTACGGTACCAAGTCACGTGGAGGGACAAACTCTCCTCTCCTCCTCTGTTAACAAAAGACTAATTTAATATTTTTCTCTGCAAAAGAAATAAAACATCACATGTCACGTTGATTTCGGTCAAACAAGCACAATACGAGCCACGTGGCACATTTTTGGTGGACGCTGACCGTATGGATGTTTGGCCAGTCCCTCCGTAGACTTCCAAACCACAAATCAGCCCGATAAGTGATTTACAACCGTTGCACCCAAATAACCCTCAATAATGCTCAAATTCATACCGGTAAAATCAACCCATAAAAATAACTTCAATCCAATGCTTAGAAATCACTGATCGGGTTTATTTTTGGTTTGTAAGTCCACCTAGTGATTGGCCGAACATCCATATGGTCAGCATCCACCAAGAGTGGGCCACGTGGCTCGTATTGTGTGTTGTGATCCAAATTTTACTCCACCTAGGGATTGGCCAAACCAAGGTTTAAAGGAGACCATTTTAACGGTATAACGGACTGGGGGTGTTATTGTTAAAACGGATTGTAGCGGATGGGCAAAAATGAAAAACAAATAGAAAAAATGAAAAATTGTGCTGATATTTAACATTAAAAATTTTAATTTGTAAAACGAAAATGGAATTCAACGGAAACAATGGCTTTTTTTCCCACAAAATTTTTCTAAGCGTCAAAACAGGTACAGTTTTTAACGTACCGGGTTTGGGGCGTTAGCGTTTAAATGGCAATTTTTTAAACCATGGGCCAAACCAAGGTTTAAAAAATGGCCTTTATAACGGATTCGGACCTACCCCGTTACGTTACGTACTGTTAAAACGCCCAGAAAATAGCAGCCATTATAACGAAAATGGCGGCCATTATTTTCCGTTATTTTTTTCGTTAGAAAGAAAATAACGACTGTTATTTTCTGAAAAAAATTATGAAAAATAACGGTCATTTTTTTCGTTTTTACCGTTATTTTCTATTATTTTCTGTTTTTGAAATTTTGAATTTCAGCCCACTTTTTCCGTTATTTTCTATTTTTTTCGTTTTTGCCCTTTGGCGCTATTTTTTCTCGTTATAACAGAAAAAACAATAACGCCCCCAGACCATTATACCGTTATAACGGTCCCTTTCAAACCTTGGGACAAACATCTCTAGTCAATGTCCCATCAGAAATTGCCACTTGTCCTATATTATCTTTATATTTTTTATAGAAAATTTTAAAAAAGAAAACAAATTTTAATCTATTTACAAAAACAAAAATAAATTTCGGACATTCTCAAAAGAAAGTAACCAAATGCCCCCCCATAGGGCGTTTTTCCCTGACAGAATATGAAAAGTGAAAAGACCACTATTTCAATGAAAAGTGAAAAGACCATTATTTCTCTTGACATCTTTGGACAAAGTTGAAAAAGCTGACAAACGCCCGTTTAAAAGGCGTCTGTACCGGGCAAACACCTTTAGAGGAGTAAAACTTTTGTCCCAATACAAGCCACATGGCACACTGTTATCGGACGATGACCGTATGAAAGTTTGGCAAATCATTAGGTGGGATCTACACGCCAAAAAAGAAATATGATTAGTGGTTTATAAGCGTTGGATTGAAGTTATTTTCATGGGTTGATTTTAATCGTAGGAATTTTTGAGCATTATTTGAGTGTAAAGATCCAAAGGTTGTAAATTATTAATCAGGCTGATTTTTGGACTGCAGGTCCATCAATGGACTGATCAAACATCCATACGGTAAACGTCCACTAAGAGTGTGCCACGTGGCTTGTATTGGGACAAAAGTTTTACTCTCTATGGAAAATGCCCTTTTAAATGGCGTCCGTCAGATACAGACGCCTTTAAAAGGGCGTTTGTCAGCCTTTTCAGCTTTTTGCTACTTGGATTTATTTATGTAAGGGAGAAACACCCTTTATTGTCACAATTTTATTTTTGTTTTGTTAAATAGATTAATATTTTTTTTTCTTTTTAGAAATTTTTCGTATTTTTTACTTAGTATTTTTTTTAAATCACCAAACCTGAGTCGGTTAACGGTCAACGAAGGAGGAGAGGAGAGTTTGTCCCTCGAGCCGATGTGACTAGGTACCGTACAAAATCCACGCGGGCAAGCAGCTTGTGCTTCCAGACCACAAGTGGTCAGGCAAGTTTTACTCCCACCTAAACGGTGGAGAAAAGCAACCACACAGGTGGCACTTAACTATAATATCTTGGAAAAAGCTTCGTAGAAACCAGACCACCAAACATACCGAATTGCTTTTTGCTCAATCGCACTTAGCTTCAAGGCCGAAGCTAAGAGCCTCAGCTTCGGCCTTGAAGCTACGCGATGTTGAGTTTGAGGGAAACACAAATCTACATTTCGTGAATTTCTGAGCTTTTCCAGCGAAGTTCAAGTTCCCTGAGTGTTGGATTATAGATTTGATTGACTTTCTACAATTGGGGATTTTGATTTTTGCGTGTGGGGTTGTTTTTCTAGTAATAGTCGTTGATTTTGGAACTTTCCGGGTTGGGTTTGAAAACCCATATTTGTTTCTCCAAGTCAAAGGGGAGATGAGATCCAAGTCTCTGCTCAATGCTTCCAGGCCATGCCTGCCTTACTTAAAAACGCGGATTTTCTTCTTTTTAT
The DNA here is from genome assembly GCA_035048495.1 of Euptelea pleiosperma. Lineage (NCBI taxonomy): Eukaryota > Viridiplantae > Streptophyta > Magnoliopsida > Ranunculales > Eupteleaceae > Euptelea > Euptelea pleiosperma. The sequence continues at coordinate 24,117,110 of CM068550.1, forward strand.
TTTTTGTTGTTTATAGGCTCTGCGAATCTGAAATGAATGATATTTTAAGTTTGCTATGTTGACTTGAAAAGTATTTGGATGTTTGTTTCTGGGTATTTTCGTTTTTGGTCAGATATTACCGTTATACAAGGGTTTTTCTAGTTTAAAAGGCAGAGGTGCTGTAGCCTTTTGCAGATTGGATTTATCGATTTTCTGTCTGAATCTCTGTGTTTTGTTAAGGTTCGTATGTTGTAGAATTGGGAAAAACATCTGGGTATTTCTGGATTTTCTTCCTTCTTCCCTCTCTGAAGTTTTCTTCACTTTTTTTTTCCTGGAGTCTTGGGCTTTGGTGGGTGATTTAAAAAAGAATAGGATTTTGTGGGTTTTGGTTCTTGAAATTGGTGGGTTGTTGTTCTTCTTGAAGAAGCTGCGTTTAATAGTGAGTTTCTGCTCCTGAAGGAGCAGATTTTGTTTGTTTTTATAGGCTTAGCTGTGTTTTCCAATTGTGGGTAGAGTTAGTGGTGGGAGAGAATGACTGGTGTTGCTAGAAGAAAGAAGCTGCATTTCAGAAATATCTATGCCTATGCCTGTGGGAAATCGTCGATAAAGGATGAGCACTCGCAAATTGGCGGACCGGGCTTCTCGAGGCAGGTCTTCTGCAATGACCCGGAATGCAACGAGGCTGGAGTTCTCAATTATGGGGGAAATTATGTTAGCACTACAAAATACACACTCGCCACGTTCTTCCCCAAATGCTTGTTTGAGCAGTTCAGGAGGGTCGTCAACATATACTTCCTCATTGTCGGTTGCTTGTCCTTCACACCCCTCGCTCCTTACACAGCTGTCAGTGCTATCCTCCCTCTTATGATCATGGTTGGCGCAACTACAATCAAAGAGGCTGTGGAAGATTGGAGGAGGAAAAAGCAGGTATCCTTAATATCAATATTGCTTTTGATGCGCTAAACTAGTTCTTGAATTTCTAACTTAAAACCATATGGTTAAGTCACTATAGCTTAAATTGGTTATTGACTTAGTTGTCTCTTTCATCATCCTGACTTGGGAAAATATGGGAAATTTATGAATGGAAAGTTTCATACAATTAAATATGAAGGAATACCATTCATGATTTCTGAAACGCAGCGTGGGCAAATGTTTTTTGGTTTCTTGTGTTTAAGGGAGGTTTTTGCTTCCGTATTCGTGTATTATGTTGGATTTGAAGGGGAATTTGATCATTGTATCAGTCTGTCAAAGGGTATGTATAGTTTGGTAGAACTGTAGAAGAGGAAATCAGTCATCTATTTATCCCCTGTAATAGGTTCATAAACCTTCTTACCCTTGGTTTGATTCAAATTGCTTTGATAAGAGCTCAAAACTCAATTAACTCACAAACTAAGATTTAAAAAGCACAATACAGAGGAGTCAGATTCACAAATATAATTTCCCTTACTCTCAACTTGTTACTACTTCCGTTTCTAGTCTCACTTTTTCCAAGATACCCACAATTGCACTTATGTCGTTGTTTACTCACCGAGTAGTTTTTTTATGTACCTCTCTGGATGTCTTTTATGTGAACCCATATTTAAGATTTGGGTAGGTGGACCTCCCCTCGGTCACCCTCCTTTTCTGAAGTTTAAGTTTCATCTTCTGATCCAAATTTCTATTATTCACGTTAATTCTTTACTGTTAGCAAGGTATTGCACCCAGTCCATAATTTAGTATTTGGAAATGTTTTCAGGATATTGAGGTGAACAATCGAAAAGTTAAAGTGCACTGTGGCGATCACATTTTTGATTACACAGAATGGAAGAATCTGAGAGTGGGAGATATTGTGAAGGTGGAGAAGGATGAGTTCTTTCCAGCTGACCTCCTCTTGCTTTCATCCAGTTATGAAGATGCCATATGCTATGTCGAGACCATGAACCTTGATGGGGAGACTAATCTGAAATTGAAACAAGCATTGGTGGTGACTTCGGGCTTACACGAGGATTCTAGCTTCCGTGATTTCAAGGCTTTGGTTAAATGTGAAGACCCAAATGCAAACCTGTACTATTTTGTTGGCAGTATGGATTTCAAAGAGCAACAGTACTCCCTTACGCCTCAGCAACTTCTCCTTAGGGACTCCAAGCTCCGGAATACAGACTACATCTACGGGGCTGTTATCTTCACAGGCCATGACACAAAAGTTATTCAAAATTCAACAGACCCACCATCTAAGAGGAGCAGAGTTGAGAGGAAGATGGACAAGATTGTCTACTTCTTGTTTTGCATTTTGTTTCTGATGGCCTTTGTTGGATCGATTTTCTTCGGTATTGCAACCCGGGAGGACCTAGGAAATGGCAGGATGAAACGATGGTATCTTAGACCTGATGATGCCACAATTTTCTTTGACCCCAAACGAGCACCCATCGCCGCAATTCTGCATTGTCTCACAGCTATGATGTTGTTTGGCTCCTTGATCCCCATATCCTTATATGTATCCATAGAAATCGTCAAAGTTCTGCAGAGCAGCTTCATCAACAAAGACCTGCACATGTACTATGAAGAAACTGACAAGCCTGCATGTGCCCGCACTTCGAACTTGAATGAGGAACTTGGACAAGTTGACACGATACTTTCTGATAAGACAGGAACTCTGACCTGCAACTCCATGGAATTCCTCAAGTGCTCTGTGGCTGGGACAGCTTATGGCTGTGGTGTGACGGAGGTCGAGAGGGTGATGGCTAGAAGAAAAGGATCACCTTTGGTTCATGAGGTGGTAAATGATGGGGACCATGCCCAGAATCCTACGGATACTAAACCATTGATTAAAGGCTTTAATTTTAAGGATGAAAGGATCATGAATGGGAAATGGGTTAACGAGCCTCGCTCAGATGTAATTCAAAAGTTCCTTCGCTTATTGGCTATTTGCCACACGGCCATACCTGTAGTGGATGAAGAGACGGGGAAGATTTTGTATGAAGCAGAATCACCAGATGAGGCAGCTTTTGTGATTGCAGCAAGAGAACTTGGATTTGAATTTTACAGGAGGACACAAACAAGCATCTCATTGCATGAGTTAGATCCTGTATCTGGCAAGAAAGTTGAAAGGTCAGTTTCTCTCAAAATCTTTTAGTGCATTATTTATATAATACTAGCTTCTCCATGCTATCCTCTTTAGCTGCTATGTGTCACGCATGTGGGTCCATCCAGTCCAAAAGTTGCATCAACCAGATTTAGGGCCCATTCCATTACTTGTATTCCTTTGCATGGTCAACAGGGTAAAACGAATAGATATAAACAGAAGCTATAGGGTCTGGAAAAATTCCACTAGAGTCCTTTTATCAGATTGGTCCTCATGCAACTGATATCTCTCTCTCTCTCTCTCTCTCTCTCTCTCTCTCTCTCTCATTATATACATATATATATAATATTATATTAACATTTCTTTTCTGATCTGTCCTGCTCAAAGGTAATGCTACAACTTGTGAATGTCTCTATGTTTAGTCTAATACATATTTCAATTTTCAGGTCATATAAGCTTTTAAATATCTTAGAGTTTAATAGCTCAAGAAAGCGGATGTCTGTCATAGTAAGAAACGAGGAGGGCAAGCTATTACTACTTTGTAAAGGTGCTGACAGGTTTGTAAATTGCAACAACTTAAACCTCATACTATTGCAAAAATACGCTCCATTAAACATAATGTTCATGACTACTTCCTTAAATTCAATTCCCTTTGTATTCTGATACCCTCTTACATTGTCTCCCGAGCAGCGTCATGTTTGAAAGGCTTGCAAAGAACGGGAGGGACTTTGAAGAGGAGACTAAGGACCATGTGAACGAGTATGCTGATGCAGGCTTGAGAACCTTGATACTGGCACATCGTGAACTGGGTGAGGAAGAATACAAAGATTTTAATGATGAATTCACCGAGGCCAAGAACTCGGTCAGTGCAGAACGGGATGCCATGGTAGATGAGGTAGCAGAGAAGATAGAGAGGGATTTGATTCTTCTCGGTGCCACTGCTGTTGAGGACAAACTCCAAAATGGGGTGGGTAGAAGATCTTAAAAATATGAACTAGTGAATAAACCCTTTAGACATTGGACATAGGATTTGGTAGTGAAATTCCTTTTATTTGTGTCTGGTAGGTTCCCGAATGCATTGACAAGCTTGCGCAAGCTGGAATGAAGATATGGGTTTTGACTGGAGATAAGATGGAGACTGCCATCAATATTGGGTACAATTTGGGATTTTATTTGAATTTTCATATAATTATATGGCTCTATCTCCTTCTACTTGTCCACATTCTGACTTGAGTTAAACTGTGCAGTTTTGCATGTAGTTTGCTTAGACAAGGAATGAAGCAGATAATTATCAACTTGGAGACACCAGAAACTAAAGCACTGGAGAAAGCTGGGGACGAATCCGCAATCAGGAAGGTAAACATTACTTTCCCTTTTTATTCTATTTAGTGATATTTGAGGTATCGTACTTGTTGAGGGTGGCATTGGATTGTTTTGACCAGCAACTTATAACAGATGTGTGGTTTAAATAATCAGAGCCTGATGAGATATTTTTAAGCATGAAATGACCAAAATACCTTTGTATTATGTAATGTGTGACTAGTTCTGAGATAAGCTTGATATAGAACTTAATACCCCTGGCCTATGGGCAACACATCTTCAATATATGGTGTACCTCACACAAGTATATAAACTAGCCAAACATGCAAATAAAAATTTTAGATCTACAAGTGCATTGAGTTTCTATTCTCGATGCTCCGCCACAAACATTTTTTTTGCTAGGCAAGCTGGGATTGAGCCCCCTCATTCCTCATGGTTGCGGTGCAGTACTCAAACCAATTGAGCTATGGGATCAAGCCCAATTCTCCCCCTTAAACTTGTGAAAACACACCTTATTATATCAATATGAGATACATTATCCAAAAATGAGAAGACTGGGTTCCATTGTTTTCAAATGCTTTAGGAAAAGACTTAGTGACATAGGCCACTAGCTCCATAAAGCATGTAAAACCAACCGTGTATAAAAGACAAAAATGAGAAGAATGACTCTCAAGAGACTTTTCTATCAAGCAATGCAAACTCAGGAAAAGAAAAAGAAGCAGAGAGAGAGAGAGAGAGAGATTAATACTCTCCCTGAGGCTAGGATAAAGTATGTTAATCATTCCCATGTCACTTGCCAAATTTTAATCCATTGTGTTGTCTACCTGGATCTCAATTCCGTCTATTTAACATTGGTCTATTACATGCCATCTTGATGGCTTATTGCTGATCCTTCTTTCAGGCATCGAAGGCGAGCATCATCCATCAGATAAGTGAGGGGATGGCACAGCTTACTGCATCGAATGGAAGCTCTGATGCATTTGCCTTGATCATTGATGGGAAGTCGCTTGTTTATGCCCTAGAGGATGATATCGAGAACATGTTTCTAGAGTTAGCAATTGGTTGTGCATCAGTTATTTGCTGTCGTTCATCACCAAAACAGAAAGCACTAGTGAGCCACAATATTTTTCTCATTGTTGTTGCACAAAATTTTCTTTACTTTATGCTTGTGCGTCAAGGATTATTTAATCTAAAGAGGTACAAACAATAACCCATGCAGGTTACAAGATTGGTTAAAACTGGAACCGGTAAGACAACATTAGCAATTGGTGATGGAGCCAATGATGTGGGAATGCTTCAAGAAGCAGATATTGGAGTTGGCATCAGCGGTGTTGAAGGAATGCAGGTCAGTGCTCAACCTATATCGCATTAATGTTGTAATGTGGATCTTTGTAAATGTTCCTTTGTTGGTTATATTTTCACCTCATTTCTTCTAAACTCTCCTGTTGGCTACTTCGAAAATTTCAGGCAGTAATGGCAAGTGACATTTCGATTGCTCAGTTCCAATTTTTGGAGCGTTTGCTACTTGTGCACGGACATTGGTGTTACAGGAGAATCTCATCAATGGTACAACCTTAATATCTTGGATTTCAGATACTAACTTTCCATAATTGCATTGACATTGATGTGTTGCTGGATCGCCTGTAGCCTAACCGGACAGTGCATTGTTTAACAATCATGAAGTCTTGGTTTTGATCCCAACCTAACACCACATCCCCCAGCCAGGAAAAAAAGGAACAATTAAATAAAAAGGTTGACCTTTTGTTTTTTGCTGTTTTGCAGATATGCTACTACTTCTACAAGAATATTACATTCGGTTTTACTCTCTTCCTGTTCGAGGCGCATGCTTCTTTTTCTGGACAAGCTGCATATAATGATTGGTATATCTCCCTCTATAATATCTTCTTCACGACATTTCCGGCTATTGCTCTTGGGGTGTTTGATCAAGATGTCTCTGCACGCTTTTGTCTCAAGGTTCGTCTGCCATCCAGCTTGTTTGGATTGTTGTGATAAATGTGTGTGTGATGAATGCTCATTTTTTACCTCCTTTTATGTTGCAGTTCCCCCTACTGTACCAAGAAGGTGTGCAGAATGTCCTCTTCAGCTGGCGTCGGATACTTGGCTGGATGCTCAATGGTGTTTGCAGTGGCATCATCATCTTCTTCTTCTGCACAAGTGCATTGGGGCACCAGGCCTTCCGTAAGGGCGGGGAGGTTGTTGGTTTGGAGATTCTGGGGACGACCATGTACACATGCATTGTTTGGGTCGTGAACTGCCAGTTGGCACTCTCTGTCAGTTACTTCACTCTGATACAGCATCTCTGTATCTGGGGTGGCGTCATCCTGTGGTATCTGTTCCTTTTGGCCTATGGAGCCATGTCTCCCACCATATCCACAACTGCCTACAAGGTCTTCATCGAAGCATGTGCCCCGGCCCCTGCTTATTGGCTCGTCACACTCTTCGTGGTAATCTCCACCCTCACCCCATACTTCTTGTTCTCAGCCATCAGAATGCGATTCTTCCCCATGTATCATGGGATGATACAGTGGATAAGACTGGAGGGGAAATCCAATGACCCTGAGTATTGCCAGATGGTGCGGCAGAGATCCATTCGGTCCACAACAGTAGGTTCTACAGCACGGTTGGAAGCGAAAGCTAATAGCTTAAAAGAGCAGCTTCATTGAAAACATGAGGATTTGTGAGAAGATTTTCTTGGATGGTTTGCTGTTAATTGACTGAGGGTGGGGCGATTAGTTGCAAAGACAAGACTCCACTCAATGGGTATAATTAATCAGCAAGGCTCCAGCTTGATGAAGAAAGTATGTCTCTGAGATCATAAAAAATGCAAGAGAACTGCTGTTTCCATGTCCTCCAAGTGGATTTAGTCCATTTGTTAGGTGCGCTGAACAAGCACAAAAACCTGTAAATTATGATTCCTGGTTGGCCGAGGCCTCATTATTATGTATTTTTATACTTTACCCATTTCAATCCTATAATTTTATATTTTTTACCATATTTTGTTCAGTCTTGCTTTTGCGTGGTTTTTGGATTCTTGGTGTTTGTGTGGTTTCTAATCCTCAAGGGTTTCAGTTTTTTTTGCATTGAGCTTCTTTTCTCCTCACCATCTATCCACAATCTTTTCTCCATCAACCTATATGCCTTGCTGTTAGGCTCTACTAGTTTTTTTAAAGATTAGCATTACTATTTTCTACATGCTAACAAGGTGCCCAAGAGAATACAGTTTGAAAAGCTCTCCCACTGAAGAACACATCAATCTAAAAGCACGTGTAATATCACCCCCTTAATTCTGTGAGACAATACAGAGAGAACAACATGGTTGTAGTTTAGTTTCGAGAGAACGTTGACACCGAAGTCTTTGATTCTGGATCGTTCGCAGTTAATCTAGACTTAAAAAGGTTCTGCTAAACATCTTGTAAAGTTTCTTGTGTGGAAAATGGTGGTTATGGGCCAGCTTCTTGATGCCATGTCTATGAGGATGCTGGAGCTGACTCTATCTGGGGCCTTCTTTTCCTGAACCCAAAAGAGGAAAAAAAAAAATGAAGCAAGCTTGAACCAAGAAGGCAAAAGCCACTTCCTGCTGCCCAGATAGTGTGGAATATTATGTTTAGAATTGCTATCCTTTGTACAAAAAAATGCTAATATTACACCCATCCAAAGTCCCTGTTTCCAACAGTTTCAGCGGACCACGAATATCACCTTTTACCACGAACAAAATAAAAGGATAATGGACACCTAGCTTGCCTTGCGCACGAGCACCCTTTGTTCTGAGCCAGGATCAAACTCTTCTTTTGAGTATGATTCTGTTTTGAGTTAATGATAGGCCAGCAACCTTTTGTCTCCCCATATGGTTGTGCCCGGTGACACATGGTCATCATTCTGAAGAGTCTCCTCAGGTTTACCGACATGAAAATCATTCACAACAGCATTGGGCCTTGTTTCCAAGCCAATTGGTCAGACAACGGCTACTCAAAAAGATGAAGACTCACTAGACCTCTAATATGGAAAACAGAAGCTAAGACAACATCTTTATGAATCCCCAGAATGTAATATGCTCTCAAATTGACAAAATCACCAATCTTTTGCCAACCACATTATGTAGTGATGCCTGGGTGTTGGTTAAGATATGTTGCATTTGGATTGCATAGCCTTCAGTCACCAATATGAACTTAGAGATTATGATTCGCAGTCTACTTGGAAAGAGCTAGTGTCACCAGGAGAAGCTTGAAGCAAGTTCAAAGCCTAATAACAATTGAAGAGACTACTGAGTGGTAATACCTCAAACCTGAGAGAACACACTGGATTCCATTCATGAAGTCTGGCTATTGTGAGCAATGGCATTATGATTGCCACATAACCCACCAACTCTTCATCATTGATGTATGAATAACCCCAAGCCTCACCCACCAAAATCATTAGTAAGCCTACAAGTATGCCCTTCATTGATGTATGGGTCAGCAAGTGAACAAAATAGGTTCGCAGGAAATGTAATCACCGCATAGAGTTCACTTCAGGGCTATGTTACATGGACTCTTCTAAATGAGGGAAGTATCCGTGTCGGGCATGTGTCGACACAGATTCTTGTGTGACACTTCCAATTTTTTTTTTCTTTCCTTGCAAGATATTAACAGTTTCCATAGGTAATGAGTTCTATCTTTCACAATTAAAGTTTTGTATGCAACAAATATAACATTATATAAATGTATTCTCATGTTTATTAGTATATGATTCAAATCATTAGATATCTACCAAGAAAATCCCGATATTTCGCCTCAGACTCGTCGTTATAAAATAAAAATAAATTAATAATAAAAATATTCAGCCGAGTCTCCGAATCCTATATTTTGGGGTTTGCCGAGTCTGACACCTTGTATGTGTTGGATTTTGACACACATGTCTGTATCCATGCAACTTAGCTTCAAGGGCTTATTTTCGCTGATTTATGTAAAAGTTAGAACCTGTACTGTTGGAGCAAGGTCAATATATGAAAAAAGGACGATGGTTTAAGTAAACTAGAATTGGATATAATTCACATCAGGGACTTTTATTCGCAGCCTCATGTCAAACTTAGAACTTGGTATTGCTGGACCAAGAGCAACATATGAAGCTGTGTACATATAATTTGCAACCCTTTACTCTTTTTGGAAAACGATGGATTGTACAGGTATTTTGGTAGATTATGTAGGGTATCCATTGGTTTAATGTCGTCTTGAAACAATAAGATTATAAGAGAAATAAAGCAAGGGAATTATTTGAGAGATATAAAAGGATTATGCCTTCATTTGAGAGAAGGAGCTTGTTACCTAAACCAACCTGCTGCTTCTTTTCATGTCATGGGGAGATAGACCTGTCGTTACTTGCTCTGCTAAAGGCTACCTTTATCCTGAGTCACCTCAAACCAGCATGCTTTCTTGTTTGCAAGTTTGGTTGTCTGTATGCAATGAGTGAAGCTTGCTTGAAATGGATCCTGAGGACATGATATTTTATGATGAATATTACAGAACTGAGAGAAACTCAGAAACTAGGCCCAAGAGGTTGAGAAATTCAACATATCCATCTACTCTGCTTTAAATCAAATCAAAGTTCTCAGAGCTATAAAAGGTAATTCGATTGCAGAAGTTGAAGATTGCATGTTAAGTGCAGTTTTGTTGCACCATGGAGGAGACAGATTGATTCAGGCTTTCATGAAAGTTCAATGAAACTTTAGATTGGACTATTGGCTTGCACCAGAGTATCTATGTGTGCACTGATAACTTGGTTGACACGAAATGCGATTATAGGGAGCGAGTGGATGAATTGTTCTTCTCAGAAATCCAAGATAGGAAAATGGTTTTGGACTACCTCTTCCAACAATTCAATGACATGCCTATAATTTTACTTTAATGAAGCTAAGCCACTCCACAGCTAAATTTAATGAAAGTTGAAACTTTTAAATTTCACCAAGAAGTCAATATATGCTTGGCAGATGATATAAATTGATTTTAAACAGTGAAAATATCAGAAGTAAAATGAATGGATCATTGATAATTCATGCTTGCTTCAATCGAAGTTGAAATGCATCCACATCTGAGGGTGTCAACGGTTTGGATGCCATTATATCCACATCTCACACCTTACCTGATTACTAATCAGGTGTAAAAGATGGACCTGGACCTGATCAAATCGATTGCGTCTATCAGGTAATTGTATTTTGGGTCTTAGTAATGAATATAAAATTTGTATACTGTGCTACCTGGATCCAACCTGATTATTACTCTGGTCAAAAGATAAAGCCAAGCCTGAATAATTGTTTTTGGATATGTAGTAATTGAGCCCATCTACACGCCTATCCACATCTAACTACAAAGAAAGTATTTAGAGTGCAAACATCAGTCCATAGTTCATCCCATGTCCCTATATATTTATCTATACCAGTGGTCGTGAACCTGAAGAAGATCAAACTTCTGATGTCCACTAACATAGAAATCCAGTGGAGGCCCTACTGATGCAAATCTTAATCTGAATGTAATAGACAGATAGTTGCTCGATGGGCAAGCCACGTACCTTGGCTGCGGATTGCATTTCTTTAAGCTGAATGTGGTAGACAGTGATTATAGCTTGAGGGCAACAAACCATCAAAGAATTCGGTCCAGGTACATTCGAGAAGGATCCTAGTCACTAGCCATATGGGGTGCCTTAAATGATGGTAGTTAATTCCAAAATGGATTAGAAGGATTTACTAGTATTGGTATCGGATCCTTCGAAATTGGAGAGATATTCATCAAAATACATGTACTGTGACTTCTTGCAGGATCCAGAACCTTTACCATGGATCATCTAATCTAAAATGCCTTTGTTTTTAGATTTTTCATGAAGAAAGTAGTAATAAGTCAGCTTGATGATGCCATATTTATGGGGCCAATGGAGTTGTAGACTCTGTCAGTAGCCTTCTTTGCCTGCACAAGAAAGATAAAAAAGACACGTGAAATTACTGAAACTAAAAAGTAAATAGGATTGAACTAGAGTCAAAACTTTACTTCTTGGTCCCAATTTGTGCGTATAGTTATGACTAGAAGGAATAACACTTGCACAAATAGTCCACATATAATCCCCATCCAGAGTCCCTGTTAACCACATTTTCAGTACACAACCATGAAATAATGTCATTTCCTCCTCTCACCGAAAAAAACACACTGCAAGAACATAACACAGAGAGAAGGGGAAAGATCGAACCTCACCTTTCCTCCAATATGGAAGCCAAAAGCTAATATAATAGCAGAAGGGATGCCAACAAGATAATAAGCTGCTAGATTAACCAAAGCACCTATCTTCTGCCAACCACATCCTCTAGCAGTACCTAAATATTGATTAAGAGATGTCCATTGGTTAGTTACTGTGATCCGTTTAATCTGATTGAGCAGCATTGGTATGATTAACTGGAGTTTTTTGTTTTAGAGTTGATGTTGACCTCACAAGCTGAGCCGCTTTTGCTTTTGGCTTTGCCTTTAATAAAAGTTATACTTATCAAAAACAAAAACGTAGTGGAATATAAAGAAGCCCAGACCTGAGAGCACAGACTGGATTCCATCCAATAAGTATGACGCCACGAGCACTGGTACCATGGTTGCTACATATCCCACTACTTCTTTTTCGTTGCTATAGCAGTAACCCCAAACTCCTCGCACACAAATCATGATTAAGCCTACTAACATGCCCTCAGTAATGACCATGAATACCACAACACATACTGCTAAACGTGCAGCCTGTGGACGCCCTGCTCCCAATTCATTTGAAACTCTTGTGCTATGGAGAGGAAAAAGAAGAAGAAAAGAGATTATGATAGAAGTTCCACACAGTATGATTAAGAAAGGAGCAGAGGGAGTACCATTCCATTTAGCTTTAGCTTTAGCTGAACTGACCTTATAGCACCGCTGAGTCCAAGGGGAATCATATAGATCATTGCGCATGTGTTAAGGCTGGGGACATGGACAATCTTTTAGTAACGAAGGATCAAATATTAAGATCTTCTAGGAAATTATGCTGGTTACATTGTTTATAGCCTCGTATAATGGAGTGCATCCATCCGAGTGTACGCATATAGTATAGACTCTTTTGTTCGAATTTGCTGACCCTTGCTCTTTCCTTATAGTAAAAAGCTAGTATGTAGCTAATGTTTAAAGATTGATAAAATATGGATTCAATCCTAACCTGATTGACAGCACTGATGTTTCTAGCTTTGGATTTGGAAGAAGACCAGATAGGAGAACCACCATCTCGAATGACCAGATTTCCAAGCTGTTCCAAGTAATGCTTCAATCAGACTACCAAAGATATATAAATAAAATTTCAAATGCATAGGATACAAACATATATATGAACATACATACCAAACCATAATCGCTGAAGGAATACCAAGTTTTAAAAAGTTGAGGACATCGCGCAATGCCTCTGTTGAGAAACCAGTCCATGTCTTTTTGCAGGCAGGAGAGAATTTGACATAAAGTGCCAACAGCAACACATTGATCCAATAAGAGATGGCATTCGCTAAGGCAGCGCCTTTATTACCAAGGCCAGACTTGAAAACCAGAATCCAACACACAAGGATGTGTAGTAATGTTGTAATTCCAGAGGTAATCATCATTGGGAAGACATTGTTTTGGGTTTGTAGAAATCTGACATGACATTGAAGGAGGGCATAGGCAAAAATGCTGGGGATCATGAAACGGGCATACTGTCCAGCTTCTGCTGATATATCTGATCTTGCCCCACGGCTACGAGAATGTGACCTGTGTTTGCCCATATGAAAGCGAGTGGAATGCTGACAAGTAGAAGAACAAACATGGCCCTCTGCATATGTATACCAAGCATATGATACTGTTTTGCTCCGTAGGACTGACCGCATAAGGTATCCAATGCGCTTCCCATTCCATTCTAGCCAACGAAAAGGGTAAAGAGATTAAGAATTCCATAATAAATTCGACTGAACAAATAATTGAAGATATTTTGAATTTCATTTAGCCAGTGTTTTGGAATCTCTTCCAAGTTGGTTGTAGAGATCTCAATGGTCCAATGGAAATGGGATAGGTTTTTGAAATTCTTGGAGTTAAGGAATCTATTCCAAGTTACCTTCTTTCTTGGCATCCACAATTCGGGAATCACCACTACTACTTATAATTCTCCCATAGTTTTGGTTTTTAGCAATAAAATTTGTAAAAATTTTGTCCTCTGTCTCAAGGATTCTTGAGGCAGAAGGAAGAACAGTGTTTCATTTTGGTCAGAGCACTGGCAACCAGATGGAACAGAGTCACCCCCATTCAAGAGCTTTAAACAGATAGAACCCAACCAACGAAATATTATGAACTTAGATTTTGAAATGGATAGGATCTTCAATCTCAATAAATCACTCATAACCCAGTTCAGTTTTCGTACCAAGAATACGACGGTTTGAAACTCATAAAAATCAAGTTACAGAGTTAGAAGTTCTATACAGAAATCATTTTGATTACAAAGCTGAACTACAAAAGCAAAACGAAGAAATAAGAGAAATAACAAGATAATGTGTATATAAAGGTATATAGGGGAAAAAACAGAGGAATCCAACATACCAACAAGCTGAAACCAGTAACTGATGCGAAGGAAGTGGCCATGGAAGCACCAGAGAGAGCTAGCTCTCCAAGATGTCCAACAAACATGACAGATATCACCTGTAAACAGTACAATAACAGATTAACTGATATTAGAGGTCCTGCTAGCCACAATTGCTTCTTCACCTCTGCGACAATCTCTGCTCTCTTGACACCCTCTTCGGATTCAATCACATTTTCTCTAGAGATTGGAACTAGAGGAGATTCAAGATCTGGTTTTTGTGCTTCTCCATCCATTTTTCTCGTCTTCTTTCTGTTTCTTACGAGAGGAGAGTTGAGCACTGGATATCATACATTGTTAACTAACGGAACTGTTAACGACGTTGGAATATTTTGGATGACTAACGTTTATATTATCTTTCTTCTTTTTCAAGTATTTATGTTATCTTCTTCGTATCACCAAATTGTCCACTATTAATTGCTGAAAGAATGAATGATTAAGGGGTATTTTGGTCATTTAATAAGTGTAAACCATCAGTAAATGGCACTCTCCAACAAAAGCGTTTGCAAAAATTGGGTGTCTTCGGCACTCAAACGGTATAACGTACTGGGGTGTTACCGTTTTTTCCATTATAACGGATTGTAGCGCACAGAAATAACAAAAAATAACGGTGTTGAAATTCAAATTTTGAATAATTGAGGTCAAATGAGGCGGATTGAGTGGTTGAAATCTAACCGTCCACATTAGATCGATGGATTTGATCTCAACCACTCTTTATCTAACCGTCCACATTAGCTGAATGGATAAGATAAGAGAATACAACTGAGTTGTCTTGTTATATGCGTAGGTGGCCTGTGCCCGCGGTACTTTCCGACAAAGTGTTTGTCAAAATCGGGTAAGAGTTACTCTCAGCCATCGATATGAAGTATAGTGGATCTCAGCTACTCATTATTGAAGCCATATAAGATAAGAGGGGTATAAGACAACCACTGTCACTTGTTATATAGATAGTGGGTGGCCCGTGCCCACGGCACTCTCCAACAAAGCGTTTGTTAAAATTGGGTGTGAATGGCTGAGATCCACCATCTATTTGGTAGATAAGATCTCAGCCCTTCTTTGTCTAACTAGATAAGAGGGGTATAAGTGGGGAGACAACTTCCCTGTTTTGTTATATAGACTAGTAAACGGCCCGTGCCTACGGCACTCTCAGACAAAAGCGTTTGTAAAAATTGGGTGCCTTCGGCACTCAAACAATATATCAGACTGGGGCGTTACCTTTTTCCATTCTAACGGTTGTTATAACGGATTATAATGCACAGAGGGAAAAATGAAAAAAATGTTAAAATAACATAAATAACAAAAAATAATGTTAAAATTCAAATTTTAAATTTTAAATTTTTAATAAACTGAGGTCAAATGAGTGGGAGTGAATGAATAAATAAGGGGGATTGAGTGGCTGCAATCTAACCGTCTACATTAGATGGATGGATTTGATCCCAACCACTCTTTATCTTATGAAGCAAGATAAGATAAAAGAATACAATGAGTTATTTTGTTATATGTGTAGGTGGCCCATGCCTGCAGCACTTTTGGACAAAGTGTTTGTCAAAATCGGGTGTGAGTTAATCTCAGCCATTGATATGAAGTATAGTCGATCTCAACCACTCATTATTGAAGCCATATAAGGTAAGAGGGGTGCAAGACAACCACTTTCATTTATTATATAGATAGTGGGTGGCCTGTTCCCACGGAACTCTCCAACAAAGCGTTAGCCAAAATCAAGTGCAAGTGGCTGAGATCCACTGTTTATTTTGGAGATAAGATCTTGACCCTTCCCTGTTTTGTTATATAGACTAGGGGTAATTTTATGTTGCACCCCACAATATGTGAGGGCACCCGACCTGCTGAGAGCACCCCCACTTAGATTTCAAACTCTGTGAGGGCACCCTCCCCCATTTCAGCACGAGAGTACCTAGTAAATCTTTTGTCGCAACGGGTTTAACTGAAGCCAGTCACAACTCACAATAGGAGCAGCGTGGCACACTCTTAGTGGACACTGACGGTATGGATGTTTGGCCAGTCCCTCGGTGGACCTGCAAACCAAAAATTAGCCTAATTAGTGATTTACAACCTTTGGATCTTTGCACCCAAATAACGCTCAATAATGCGCAGATTCCTATGGTTAAAATCAACCAATGAAAATGACTTCAATCCAACACTGAATTTACTAATCAGGCTGATTTTTAGTTTGTAGGTCCACCGAGGGACTGGCCAAACATCCATACGGTCAGAGTCTACTAAGAGTGTGCCACGTGACTCCTATTGTGGGTTGTGACTGGATTCGGTCACAAGACTCACAACGGGGTTTTGCTTCAAACGAGTAAAACTTCTAGAGAGAAAACATTTGATAAGAGGGTGCGTACAAATTCTTTAAAAGGACATTTTTGTAATAAAAAATTATAGTAAAAAACCAAGGGTTTCGGGTGCCCTCACATTTTGTGGGCTGCGACTAAAATTACCCTTATACTAGTAGTGGGCATGCCCACGGACTCCCCCAGTAAAGCGGAAAAATCTATGATGCCAACTTCTGTATCAGAATTTTGATGCAGAAGTCCCTCAATTTGCCACGTAGTACACTCTTTCGGGCCCATTGCTTTGCTGAATGTTTGGCCAACAGGTTGACCCACACACCAAAAATCAGTGTGATTAGTGACTCCTAGCCATTGGATTTAATCACTTTTTCATCATGGGCTTGGAACCAAGAACTAGGCCTGTTCATAAAGCCCATGATGAAAAATCCTCAAATCCTACAGCTATAAATCACCAATCAGGCTGATTTCTGGTGTGTAGGTCTATCATTGTGTGGGTCAGATATTCAAGAGGCAAGTGGGCCCGAACGATTCTTCTACATTGCAATTTGAGGCACTTCTGCATCAAAATTTTGATACAGCAGTCTGCATCAAAGAACAGTTGGGGAATAAAATCTCAACCCTTCCTTATTAAATCCTATAAGGCGGGGTATTAGTGGGGAGATAACCACTGTCACTTGTTATATAAGCTAGTAAATGGCCCGCCGATAAATTCGTTGGCAAAAATTGGGTGCCTTCGACACTCAAACAATGTAACGAACTGGGGCGTTACTTTTCCATTACAACAGCAGTTATAAGATTGCAACGCACATAGGCAAAAATGAAAAAAAAAAAACAAAGGAAAATAGTGGAAATAACAGAAAAATAATGGAAAATAATTGCACTAAAATTCAAAATTCTTCAATAAATTCTCAATAAGTTGCGTGTGGGGGTGGTTCAATTGAGTGGGAGTGACCGAATAAATAAGGGGGATTGAGTGACTAAAATCTAACTGTTCACATTAGATGGATGTATTTGATCTCAACCACTCTTTAACTTATGAAGCAGGATAAGATAAGAGATGAGACAAGTGAGCTGTTTTGTTATATAGACTAGTGGGTGCCTCGTCCATGCACACGGTACTCCCTGACAAAGCATTTGCTAAGATTTACTATCCAGTTGGGGGATAAGATCTCGGCCCTTCTTTATTGAAGCTGATAAGAGGGGGTATAAGTGGGGAGACAACCACTGTCACTTGTTATTAGGGCTGCAACTTGGGCAGGCTCAACCAGAGCCCGACGGGTTGAACCCGACATTAGGGTTGGGTTGGGTTGGGTTAGCCCTTTTAGAACTTGGTTGGGCTTGGGCCGAATTTTTGGTAACCCGATCAAATTGGGTTGGGTTCGGGTTGAGGCTTAGCCCAACCCGACCCAACCCGAGCCCGACTTACAAACTATATATATATAGGATCGGGGGACAATAATTTAATACAACATTTTTTACAACAATTTTGACGTACCCACATGGAAGATGAATCAATAGCTGATTTTTGGTGAGGAAGATCTACTCCTCATCATATAGATCACTCCTACAAAAAATCAGCTTATTCTGAAATTACCCCATCAAATGTGGTTTTCAAGTTAACGATAAAAATGAACGGTCCATAATTCTTCAACTTGTAAACCAGTCTATAAATATCAGATTGATTTGAATTTTTGTGAGGATGATCTCCTCACTATAGAGACCATCCTTGCCAAAAATCATCTCATTCCAATACTTCTAATTTATAAATTAGCCGATACCAATTTTTGTTGTATAAAATTGTTGTCCCCCGATCCTAACCCATTAGTTTGACCGACAAATATCCACACTGCATTTTGGCAAATGCAACAACCCATGGATGTTTGTCCTTAGTAATTACAACCTTCGAGTGATATTATCAAATGTCATTGAATTACATTTTGGCATTTTACGTGATCGGTTGATAGTGAAAATATCGTATTTTTTTCCGACGATTGTTTTTTGTTATTACTTTAGTGACTTTTATCATACATTTGAGTTAATAAACTTTTTTATTATTATGAAAATATCATGTTTTCTTCCACGAGCTTTGGAAATGAAGTTATGCTATTATTTAATGGTTAGCACAACGGCTATTGTAATGACCGATAATTTATTTTAATATGAAAAGATTCAACAGTATTTCCAACCAATAAAAAAATTAAAAAATTGACCAACCCGACTAACCTGACCCAACCCAATAGGGTTGGAAAATATAGGCTGACCATGGGTTGGGTTGGGCTAGGGTTGACCTCCAACCCGACCCAACCTGCCCGAGTTGCAGCCCTACTTGTTATATAGACTAGTAAATGGCCCGTGCCTACGGCACTCTACGAAAAAAGCTTTTGCAAAAATTGGGTGGCTCCAACATTCAAACGGTATAACGGACTGGGGGTGTTATTGTTTTTTCCGTTATAACGGATTGTAATGCACATGGGCAAAAAAGAGAAATAACAAAAATAATAAGGCTAAAATTCTAATTTTCAATAAAATTTGTAACGGAAATTTTTTTTCAAAAAATAGCAATCAAAATTTTAAATAAAATAGAAAATTAATGGAAAATAATAGCGGTTAAGCATTAAAACGTTACATAACACAATGGGGAGGTCCGAATCCATCTACAATATCATCGCAATGCCCCCATCTGCCATTCTTTTGGGCCCATTGACCCTTTTTATTGTTGGCACATATTTGGTGGACTTACAATTTCTATGAAAATTATAGCCTGAGATGAATAAATGAGTGGAAGTGAGTGAATGAGATCCGACCGTCCAACATAGATAGATGGATTTGATCTCAACCACTCTTTATCTTTACGAAGCCGGATAAGATAAGGGATAAGACAACTTACCTGTTTTGTTATATTGACTAGTAAATGGCCCATGCCCATGGCACTCTCTGACAAAAGCGTTTGCAGAAATTGGGTGCCTTCGGGCACTCAAACGGTATAATGATTGGGGCGTTACCATTTTTTCCATTATAACAGCTGTTATAATGGATTGTAACGCACAAAGGGAGAAATGGGAAAATAACATAAATAACAAAAATAATGGTGTTGAAATTTAAATTTTGAATAAATTGAGGTCAAATGAGGCGAATTGAGTGGTTAAAATCTAACCGTCCACATTAAATGGATGGATAAGATAAGAGAATACAACTGAATTGTCTTTATATATGCGTGGGTGGCCCGTGCCAGCATCACTTTCCGACAAAGTGTTTGTCAAAATCGGGTGAGAGTTAATCTCAGCCATCGATATGAAAGCATAGTGGATCTCAGCCACTCATTATTGAAGCCATATAAGATAAGAGGGGGTATAAGAAAATCACAGTCATCACTTGTTATATTTATTGTGGGTGGCCCGTGCCCTCGGCACTCCATTAAAGCATTTGCCAAAATCAGGTGCGAGTGGTTGAGATCCACTGTCATTTGGGGGAAAAAGATCTTGGCCGTCATTTTGTCAAAATAGATAAGAGGGAGTATAAGTGGGGAGACAACTTCCCTGTTTTGTTTTATAGATGTTTAAAAAAGAACGTTAAAACTGCTTTTATAACAGTAACACCCCAACCTTGGTACACCCAGAACCTTAAAAGATAGGCTTAGCCCTATAACTACTATTATAACGGAAGAAACGACAGCTGTTATTTTTTCTCTCAGTCGTTGTTTTTAACATTAATGAGATTTTAATATATATATATATAATACCACAAGAAAATTTATAAAGGAAATAGGGAAATGTGACAATTTGAACGATTGGTCCTGCCCCATGTAAGTGTGACGCATGTGTATGGCTATGACTTTAATAGCTAACCATCTTGGTATACTTGGTTTAAAAAATGTTGTAATTGATTTTATAACGGTAACACCCCAACCCTTGATACATGAGGGGGATTTAGTGGCTGAAATCTAACCGTCCACATTAGATGGATGGATTTGATCTTAACTATTCCTTATCTTATGAAGCCGGATAAGAGATAAGACAACTTCCGTGTTTTGTTATATAACTAGTGGGTGGCCCGTGCCCATGGCACTCTCCGAAAAAACATTTGCCAAAATCGGGTGTGAGTGGCTAAGATCTACTATCCAGTTGGACAAAAAGATCTTGGCCCTACTTTGTTGAAACCGGATAAGATAAGATAAGAGATAAGACAACTTCCCTATTTGTTATATAGATATCCCAGATAATCAAACGCTTTGGATCCCAAGGAGGAGGTCGTCTTGATGCTGACAGAATCAATTTCAACATGGAAGTAAGTTGGTTCAGACTTCCTTGGATGGAGATGATATGGTGGATGTTTGGCCAGTCCCTCGGTGGACCTCTAAACCAAACATCAGCCTGATTAGTGATTTCTAAGCGATTCCATTAAAGTTAGTTTCATGGGTTAATTTTAACGGTAGGAATTGGAGCATTATTGAGCGTTATTTGGGTGCAAAAATCCAAAGGTTGTAAATCACTAATGAGACTGATTTTTGGTTTATAGGTCCACCGAGGGACGGGCCAAGCATCCATACGGTCACCGTCTACTAAGAATATGCCACGTGGCTTGTATTTTGCGTTGTGAGAGAAGCTTCGGTCACAACGCTGTGACAGAAGTTTACTCGGTTGTTGGTGATTTGATTGTCAGCAAACATGTACCACTCCATTATGTTATCATCTCAGACCTTGGCGTACAAAATCGAAACTCACTTCACGTAGGAATTCGACCAAATCTTGTACGGCTTGATTTGAGCCCAACTCGTGGATCCGATTTGAAAAAGGAAAGAGGAGTAAAGAAGGTATACCTGACTTTTTTTTGGCTTGATTAGCGCCTTTCTTGTTACCGTTGCCCTCTGGGCCCACTGGCCGCATGGATTTTTAACCCACCTCTTGGTGGGTTTATGCATGGTTTTAAAAACGGCCGTTTAAACAGTAACGCCCCAAGCCAGTTTCTGTTAAAACCGTTTTATCGGTTTTGAAAAAAAACGGAATTTAACAGAAATTTGAAAATTAAAAAAAAAACGGAATTTAACAGAAATTAAACGGATTTAACGGCCGTTTAAACAGTAACGCCCCAAGCCAGTTTCTGTTAAAACCGTTTTATCGGTTTTGAAAAAAAATGGCCGTTAAATCCGTTTAATTTCTGTTAAATTCCGTTTTTTTTTTAATTTTCAAATTTCAAAATTTGAATTTCAGCGCCATTTTTTCTGTTTTTCCCCATTAAAATCTGTTTAATTCCATTAAATTCCATTTCTTCCCATTTTTTCCATTTTTGCCCCTGACTGTTCCTGGGGGCGTTACTGTTTAAACGGCCGTTAACGGATTGAAACGGCCAGGGGCAAAAATGGAAAAAATTAAATTTAACGATTTTAACAGATTTAATGGAAAAAAATGAAAAAAATGACGGCAAAATTCAAAATTTGAAAATTTAAAAAAAAAATAGAATGTAATGATTTTAACATAATTAAACGGTTTTAACAGCTGTTTTTTTTCACAAAAAATTTCAGAATTAAACGGCTGTTTAAACGATTTTAACTGCCGTTAAAACAAAAAAACGGCCATTTTTTTTAAAACCGATAAAACATGTTTAAACGGTTTTAACAGAAACAGGCTTGGGGCGTTACCGTTTAAACCATTTAAACAGCCGTTTTTAAAACCGTGGTTTTATACACTAAAAATCACCTTGATTAGTAAGCTCTAGCCATTAGATTTTAATACCTTTTAAAGGGTAATTGTAACAGATGGATCCAATCATTTTTTGGGTATTAAAAAAACGGTTAAAAATCATCAAACAAGCTGATTTTTGGTATGAATGTCTACCAAGGGGTGAGCTAAACATCCATGCGGTCCATGGATAAAACATTCACTGGTCCCCTGTCAAAATGTCAGACACGTACCCTTTGTTAACCTCCCTTAACCAACTAACCAAGGTGTTAGGGTGGGTTGGGTTTAGGCCTTGAAGTACGTGTCAGACATTTTGGCAGGGGATCCTTCTAAGTTTGAAGGTCCCCGGACCAGCGAATATTTTCTCCCGTCAATGGTCCCAAATGAAGCGCTTAGTAAAAATGTATTACCTGACACCATAAAAAGGTCAGGTATACCTTGTTACATCACAACCCATTGAAAATTACTAGTAAATGGCCCGTACCCATGGCACTCTCCCACGAAAGCGTTTGGCCCAAGCATCCTCTGACAAAAGCGTTTGTAAAAGTTGGGTGTCTTCCGCACTCAAACGGAACAACGGACTGGGGCGTTACCGTGTTCTCCGTTATATAACGGATTGTAACACACAGGCAAAAATCGAAAAATGAAAATAATAAAAATAATGAAAAATAACAGAGCTGAAATTCAAAATTTGAATTTCAATAAATTTTCCATAGGAATCAAGTGAGTGGGAGTGATGGAATAAATGAGGGGATTGAGTGGCTGAAATCTAACTGTCCACATTAGATAGATGGATTTGATCTCAACCATTCTTTATCTTATGAAGTAGAAATATACTAGATGGGTCGGGCTCCGTTGACAGATCTAAAATGACAGATAAATGACAGGGACTCTGACCATACGGATGTTTGTCCTATCCCATGGTGGAGCTACAAACCAAACATCAGCCTGATTAGTGATTTATAATTGTTGCATCTTTGTGCCTCAAATACTGCTCAAATTCCAACAGTTGAGATCAGCCCATGAAAATAGGTCCAATCCAAAGCCTATAAATCACTAATCAGGAGTTGAGATCAGCCCATGAAAATAGGTCCAATCCAAAGCCTATAAATCACTAATCAGGCTGATTTTTGGTTTGTAGGTCCACCATGGGATAGGAAAAACATCCATACGGTCAGAGTTCTGTAATAGTGTGACACGTGGCTTATACTGTGTCCCTGTCATTTTAGATATGTCAACGGAGCCCGACCCATTCGAGATAAGACAACTGAGCTGTTTTGTTATATAGGTGCTACCATCTTGGGACGACAAGTCGTCTCTACTCTCGAGTAAACCTTCACTCACACCATGCTCTGAGCAAAGCATATCACAGCCCACAATACAAGCCACATGGCACACTCTTAGAGGACGCTGACGTATGGATGTTTGGCCAATCACTAGGAGGTCCTACAAACCAAAAATAAACATGATCAGTGATTTCTAAGTGTCGGATTGAAGTTATTTTCATAGGTTGATTTTAACGGTAGGAATTTGAGCATTATTAAGCAGTTTTTGGGTACAAAGATCCAAAGGTTGTAAATCACTAATCAGGCTGATTTTTGGTTTGTATATAGGTCCCTAGGTGGTATTGTTGACCGACCACAATACCAAATCATGTGGTACGCTCTTAGAGGACGCTGATGGTTTAGATGTTTGGCCAATCCCTAGGTGGACGTACAAAACAAAAATCAGCATGATTTGTGATTTCCAACCTTTTGTTCCCCAAATAATGGTCAATAATGCTCAAATTCCATGGTTAAAAATCAACCCATGTAAACCAAGGTTTAAAAAACGGCCGTTGTAATGAAAATAACGGCCGTTATAACAGATTCGGACCTACCCCGTTACGTTATGGACAGTTAAAACACCCAGAACATAACGGCCGTTATAACGAAAATAACGACTGTTATTTTCTGAAAAATTTTGTGAAAAAAAAAACGGCCGTTATTTTCGTTTTTTTCCGTTTTTCCATTATTTTCCATTTTTGAAATTCAAAATTTGAATTTCAGCGCCATTTTTTCCGTTATTTTCTCATTTTTTCTGTTTTTGCCTCTGAGCGTTTTTTTTCGTTATAACGGCCGTTATAATGGAAAAAACGGTAATACCCCCAGTCCGTTATACCGTTATAATTGTCCCCTTTAAACCTTGATGTAAACGACTCTTATTTAACGCTTAGGAATCACTACTCAGTTTAATTTTTGGTCTGTATGTCCATGTAGGGGTGGGCCAAACATCCATATTTTCAAATCTCTAAGAATATGCCACGTGCCTCATACTGTGGGCAGTAGGTAACTTTGCTAACCGGATGGTCAACAAAGTTTACTGATTGCGCCCCCCCCCCCCCCCCCCCCCCCGGCCCCCACAAACAAAATCCTAGCTCCACCGCTGCATGTGACCCCTTATCACAAAAGCGCATAGTCTGTGAGTAAGTTCACGTGCTATGGGGTACTTTGCTATGGGGTAATTTCATGTGACCCCCCGAGGTGTCCAATGCCAATCAAAATGTGCCAGCTGTTGAGCGCATGTGATCTGGTACTGTATTTTTTCCATATGCAGAATATGGTAAGGCACAAAAAGGTTCTCTGCATAAAAAGGGAGTCTATTGTAGGAGGGGTGGTCCGACGCCATTGGATTAGAGTCCAATGAGAGAGTTGGGGGCGTATTTGACAATAAAAGTGGCAAAATGTGAACAACTTCTCTTCACTTTAAATTAACTAGGGACGTGGACGTGCACCTTACATGTGGAATTTTCTTAGAGATTAGTGATCTTATGGATGTTTGACTCGACTCTAGTTGGACCTGCATACGAAAATTCATCTGGATTAGTAATTTCTATCCATTGGATTAGAGTCTTTTTTCATGGTTTATTTTTAATCGTGGATTTCTGGTAGTATTTGGGGTACTCATATTCAAATGTTAGAAATTACCAATCAATCCATTTGTATTACTTAGGTCCATCTAGGGATGGTCCAAACATCCATATGGTCAGTCGCCTCTAATAGTGTGACACGTGACTCACATTATGGGTCCGTCAACTTTTATGATGGACACCATCATCAAAGTTTTTCTAGAGATAGGGTTTAGATACTACATCGGAATTCAATAAATACTTTCACAGTTGAGTTCAAATGTTAAAATATTGAATGACCAAATCATACCTATAAAATAAAAAATTTTAAAAAATAAAAGAAATAATATTTATAAATTTAAGGAATTTGAGGATCATATTAGGAATAAGAAATTTTTATTTTTTAAATAAGAAAGAAGCATTTAATGAATTGCAGGTGGCGTATACCTTTCGACACTAAAAGACCAAAACATCCCTACCAAATGAATAATTTAAATAAATCAATTGAAACAGAGAGACATATTTACCTTTTTTTTTATTATATTTGATAGGTTAATAAAGAGAACCTGAGGGCATCTTAAGGAATAAATTGGCAAAATGTTGATATGCTTACCCTTGACAGTTCCCTTTATAATGGTATAGACAATGGGGTCCAATTACCTAATGTTATGTTGGAGAAATTATCTAATGTGGAGAAAGCACTTATAAGTTTGTGTTCACTCCTTACATGATCCATCATCAGGTCGTCCGAGTGAAACCTGAGCTTTTGATTAGATATTATATGGTCCGAGTGATTTTTCTTCATGGGCTTAGAACTCATCCATAGGTCTGTTCAAGAAGCCCACGAAAAAATGTTCAAATCCAATGGCTAGAATTCACCAATCATTTTGATTTTTGGCCCTAGATCTAGGGTCAATAGGCCAGCAAGTCTCCCCCAAATGTGGAATTTCGGCGACATTTGGCAGTCACAGTCTTCGATGACAGCCTGCTTCATCAAAATTTTACTCACACCCAATTACTGGCTGGGTGTGGGTCCATTAATAGGTCTCGTAGTTCATGGGTTCGACTTAGATATATTAAAAACAGACCTAATCACCGTAGCTTCATTCCTCCATGACGTTGAACCAGTGAGGGATCCAACGCATCACCATATCTGGATACCCGATCGTCGTCTCCTCCAAAGAATTTTTTCCCTTCGATATGCTCGTCAAGACTTTTCAATGTCTTGAGTGCAGACTCTATGGCTTTCTCTTGTTCCTTTCCTTCAGTGCAAAAGATGCCCATACAAAAGGCACACATTACAACAACTCAACTTTCAAATTAAACCTACTACATAGTTAATAAACTAAATAGAACGAAACAATCCTCCGGCTCCATAAGACTACGCACCTGCTCCTTCGGGTAGCCATGGCTGAGACTGGCCAAACTTGGTAGCCAGGTTTGGGCTGACCGTGGGCTACACAGTCACTTTTACGTGCTAAGAAACTGAATATTTACATTCATGTTCCATTTCTATTGTTTTTTTTTATTATTAGTGGGACTCGATTACATGCCAGGTCCCTTTCTCCAGCGTGCATACAAGATAGGATGGTAGGATCAAAGGACTATGGATGGGCTCAACCCCAGCCAAACGTGTCCAATCCGACCTTGGGCCAGGCATGGGCTGACATTTAAGACTTTGGGTTAGTCTCATTCCTAGATTTCTAAGCCCAATTAAAAATCAAGTTGGGCTCGGGCTGAGACGGCAACCTGAGCCCGACCTCATCTTTCAACACCTTAACCTGCTCTCTCTCTCTCTCTCTCGCTCTCACGGTGCAAAGTTGGGCTTGGGCCCAGGCTGACTGTTTCCAAGGGCAAGTTGGACTGGGGTCGAGCCGCAACCCGACCCAACCAAGTTGCCCCCCCCCCTAAAACGATCTTAACAATCCCAAATGTTTGATCATTTCGCCTACCATTTGTTACCATGACAATGATGTGAGATAATAATCTAATTCCATTGGCTTTGGAGATCTCTTAGACAAGGCTCACTTACGGTACATCCAAACTCCATCACATGTTCACCAAGGGCTCACACGCAGACAGGACCTTTGCACACCCCAACCATCTAATAAATAGCACACCATCTTAACGGCAGGACAAGTCTGTATTCTCATAATGTGCATTCACCAACGTCACGGGGCTTTCCGGAGCAACTCTCCAGAACTCTTCTCAGGAGTGGTAAGAGTTTTGTTCACATGTGGCAGCTGAGGTAGCTGACCCAAAGAGACTCAAATAATGTGCATTTACCCCTGGTTTTTGGAGCAGGGGCAAGCCAATTATTCAGGAGTCAGTGGGCCCGAATGAGTATGCCATGTGGCACATTTTCAAGAGACCTACAGTTTCAATGAACTGCAGCAAAAATTGTTTCCGAAATTACCCAGTTCAACATCTCCACGTAGCAAGTTTTGCCCAATAGCACAGCCGCCTCGCGATGAGAGCAATATCTCTGGCCCTTTCTGTTTTAAAGTTTTTATAACTCAAAGGATGCAATTTGTAGGGTAAAAGTACAATGCCTATGAACTTAGATCGCCGCATCACTGTGAAGATACAGAAGATGTTTTGCTTACCATATCCCACAATGCCTTCAATACAATGGGAAAAAATCCAACAGCTCCCAATCAGCTATGCATCAATAAGTCGTACCCACCAGAAAAAGTCTCCATACCTGAAATCTAATGGACCTAATTTCTGCTTTAAAACACAGACCCAACCCACACTCATGACAGCACTGACAAAACCATTAGCAGACATTACGGCAAAAAATGGCCCCAAGGACACCAAACGGCGCCAAGCACACTGACTACTGCTTCCAGATAGATTGTTGGTTGCTGGTGCTTCAGGCAACAGTGTGGTTGCAATCCCCGACATAGCAGCAAACAGCCTCATAAGAGGGTACTTAATGCAAGTATACCATTCATAAAACTAACATAAGTGAGAACACTCACTTAACAGACCCATATGTGCATGGGTGGGAGAAAAACACAGATTCCAGTAGTGAAGTGTTTCATCTATCTACTTTAGTTAAAATGGTTGCATGGTCTTATCAGAAACCCGAGTTTCCACAAAGAGATTCTAGTGGGAAAAGCGAACCCAATGTGGTCAGTCAGAGCCATCTCTCTCGTGTTTTACCTGAACCACCATCTCTGAGCAGTGGAAATTGGAGTGTTCAAGAATGGAGCATAGCGGTTGACCAGCGGATTTATGGTTCGACCAATCGTAGCCCATACACTTTGATGGTAGCCAGCAGTTACAGGAGCCTGGTACATGAGCTTCAATAGCTGCCAGAGAGAGTTTCAAGGGACAAAACAAGGGGAGAATCAGGTTGCCTAGCTAGAATCTTAAATGCAGAGCAAATGAGCATTAAAAATGGGATGCTTGAAACATGGATCCCAACAGGTTTAAAAGCCTGAAAGGAAGGGGGGCAAATTATAGTTGAATTCCGACACAAATAATTTTCCCAATGCTAGATAGCCTACCTCTATGGTGTGCATGGTTTCCACCCAGACTCTAAATGAATAGGGCCCAGCAGCAAGGTCAACATATCCAAAACAAACATTGATTGAAAGTGGGGGTCATTTGATAGACTGGCCTTTTTTCGGCTATTTCTGACTATTTTTTTTTACCACTATTGGATGCACCTAAGATTGACCAATGCAATTTGTACATGATCTTAATGAATGGGCCTACAGGATGAATGACTCTACTACAGACCCATATGTTAGCATTCAATAAGCTCAACCGCTGGATTGTCGAATCCTTTTTCCCTTCGAGATTTGCACAAAAAGGGATGCAAATCAATACAAGGTCTATTATGCTTTTTTAGAAGGGAGAAGATATCCCACACAGGGCTCGACCGCACAGTTCTCTCCAAGCAGTCAAGCTTTTTTCATCATTTTCCAGAGTATGACAGAAACATGTGACCTAAAAGGGTAATAAAATTCCTTATTCATAGATGGTGAAGAAAAATGCAACAAACCTGCCAGTACATGAATGTTTGTATTATGTTGCGTTGCCACCTGCATCCACAAAATTAGACTTTTGAGTGACTGTTTAATAGTTTAAATTAGGAAATACTTACAAGCAAGAAAAAATATAGAGAAATGAGAAGTATTGAGCAACTAACGAGAATAGTGAAATAATCAGGAGGAAGCCCAGTCCAATCTCAGCATGTGAAGTCAGTATGCTGAGGGTAGTTGTGTTCGATTCCACCCACAAGCATGGTTCCTCCAAATACTTTCTGTTCACAAAAAGCATTGGCACTTATTGAGTTTATTTACATAATTATATGTAAAAAAGAATAACAAGAAGTGAAACTACTGTCAAAATCGAAACTGCTTGTGGACCGACAAACAGAAGATAGTTAGAACACAGGAGGTCCTATCTAACGATGCAGAAAAAGGAACAGCTTGAGTGAACTTTGTGATCAAAGATAACAGGAAAACGAAGTAAATAGCTTAGCTGATCAAAAAAAACACACAAGGCATTAAAATGAATTAAAGAGGGTTCGAATAGAAATTGGTTGTGCTCGAAAGGTTATGAATCGATTGACAAGTCCAATCCCAATGGGCTGGGATATAATGACTCGTGCTAAACTTACTAATATAATGACTAATGGATGCGGGGCCCACTATCCGTATCCTTATACACTATTTTCCGTCCACAAACATGGATTTCTGAACCTCCAAATCTAAGATTGCCACAACCAGCCATGATTAAAGAAAATGGCAACAAAAACTTCATAACTTCAGAGAAAAGATGGGTTAGTTTATGCAATAACATCTTTATAACCCCGAGCATTTAGAGCTCACATTAAAGTCATTTCCCCTTTTAGCATAAAAGAGAAACAATAAAATGAAAAAAAGAAAAAAGAAAAAAAAAGAAGCAAAAACGAAATAATAAATAAAAATTTTACCAAAAAGGTATTTTAGTGGCTAAGGCACTCACTAAATTCAGATTCATAGTTACAACATACAAGTAGTCTTTTATTGAGATCTGTTTTATGTTGCTTTGAATTAGTTTGAGTAAGTTCTTCACACATGAGTTGTGTTGGGTATCGCAATAACAAAAAACTTTTACTATTCAAAGCTCCCGATTAAGTTACAATACGAGGAATAAATAGATCAATAGGCTTCTCAAACTCTCTGTCCTATAACCACAAATACATAAAAATTGAAATAGAAAATAGAAAGAGAAACGAAAAAGAAAGTTAAACCATTTTTTATCATAGTACGCTGGTACTGAACCTGCAGCTTCGTGGTTGGTTGTTGAATGTCAACCAATTGAGCTACAGGATTGGCCACAAAGAAAGAAAAATTGATCTTGTTATTAATATTCTTCAGTATGAAATGCGAATTGGTAAAGAACAAAGGGTTCTCCTGTTGTCAGGGACCTACTTGTAATATCATATATTCTACAGGGGGCCCTTGTAATATTGTAAAACTTCACTTAATATATATATTGGGTGAAATCGTGTAGGCTATTCTAAGCTCTACACGATTTCTCCTCTTCCACCAATTCTCTTCTCCTCTCCTCTCTTCCATCTCTAACCCTAATCTCTTATTCTGGTTACGATCCAAGATTATAACATGGTATCAGAGTATGGTTATATAACCATGGCTCAATCCTAGAGGTCTGAAGAACCCTAGGGATTGCGAAATTCGATGCGAAGGGCTTTCTAAAGAAGGAGATCATCTCCCATGGATAGCCGCAGGCTTTAGAAGAGTCTGAAATCCTAGCCACCCACTCCAAAAGGTTGGAGAAGTTCTCCCAGGCCTAGCCGCCCACTCCAGAAGCCTGGAGAAGAGCTATCAGGCATAGCCGCCCACTCTAGAAGCCTGGAGAAGAGCCACCAAGCCTAGCCGCCCCTTCCAAAAGGTCAGAGAAGACCCTCTGGACCTAGCCGCAGGTCTCAGAGGAGTCTAGAACCTCTCCCTAGTGCTACCGCACTTATCCAGGAACCTTTTTTAGGTCCTCGGAACCATTCACAAGTTTCCCGCGGGTGGTTTTTTCTCCAATAGAAAATCTATAAAGGAGTTGTTCCAAAAAGGCCTGAATCAAAAGAAGGTGATTTGCACCTCCGCAGCAGCAGTTCGGGTGATTTCTTATTAGAAAAGTCTTCTCTACTACCATGAGTACATCTGAGGAGTCATCTTCTGCCAAGTCAGAGATTATTGTTGCCCCACCCAGTCTGGGAAGTCATGGTGATCATAGCCCGGGCCTACAGATCACTACGGTGAAACTCGACGGGACCAACTACCTCGCATGGTCTCAATCTGCCAAGATGTACATCACCGGACGAGGCAAAGCCGGCTATATCACTGGACGAGTCACTGCATCTGATTCCTCCGATGCTGCGTTTGAGAAGTGGGAAGCGGAAAACTCGATGGTCATGTCATGGCTGCTTCACTCCATGCATCCATCGATCAGCACAGGCTTCCTCTTTCTCCTGACTGCCAAGGATATATGGGACACTGCATCTCAGACCTACTCCCAAGATGGGAATTTTGTTAGGATGTATGAACTTCAGCAGGAGATAGCACATCTGAAGCAAGGCGATCTTCCTTTGGGATCATACTACGCTGCGTTACGCAGCAAGTGGGAAGAGGTAGATCACTACCAGACCTACACCCCTTGCATGTACCAAGGATGCTACGGAGTTCCGGAAGATGATTGTGCGCGGACGCATATTTGAGTTTCTTGGTGGCTTGAACCAGAGCTATGAACATGTTCGAGCAAACATCTTGGGCAGAGATCCACCGCCGTCAACCATTGCACAGGTCTACTCCTACATCCAGAGCGAGGACAGTAGGAGGAGAGCCATGAGCTCTAAGACAAATGCTGATGTTCCTTTATCTAAGAAGTCTGCCTTGGCCACTCAGAAATTGAGCAAACCCACATCCAAGAAGGATGGGGATCTTGATGATCGTGATCGACTCAGATGTGATCACTGTGGCAAGCGTCGCCACACTCGGGAGTCCTGCTGGAGTCTTCATGGTCGTCCCGCACAGTTCTCTGGGGGGAAGCAAGGCTCCTCAAAGAAGCCCTCTGGTAGCAAACATGGAACCTCAGCTGCTCATGCCACCAGTCAAGATTCCTCTGATGTGACCCCTTCCTCTGGGCAGTCCAACACCTTCTCTAGCATGGACATTGATAGGCTTCGACAATTACTTACTCAGCTTGATGGCCCTTCCCCACCTACATCATCCTTTGCTCAGACAGGTACATCCCATTCAGCCCACCATGTGTCTACGGCACCCATTGGTCCTTCCTGGATCATTGATTCTGGTGCCTCCGATCATACGACTGGTATGCCATCTTTTTTCTCCACCTAT
Organism: Euptelea pleiosperma; assembly: GCA_035048495.1. NCBI lineage: Eukaryota > Viridiplantae > Streptophyta > Magnoliopsida > Ranunculales > Eupteleaceae > Euptelea > Euptelea pleiosperma. The sequence continues at coordinate 24,149,356 of CM068550.1, forward strand.
AATATCTACTCGGGTAAGGACAAGGTCCGTGTGGCCGATGGCACCTTCTCCTCTATCTCAGGGAAGGGCACTATCTCTGCCACACCTACTTTGTCTTTATCCTCTGTACTTCATGTTCCTAAATTCACCACTAACCTGCTTTCTGTTAACCATCTTACTAAGAACCTAAACTGCAGTGTTACCTTTTTTCCTACTCACTGAGTTTTTCAGGACTTGGAGACGAGGCGGATGATTGGCAGTGGTCGTGAGGATGGTGGATTGTACCTGCTCGATAGCCAGCCGACTTCATATTCTGTTGCACATCAGTCTAGTGCCAATGTCAATAGTTCTAGCGTTAACAAAGACCTGTTAATGCGATGGCATAACAGGCTAGGTCATTTACCGCTTTCAGTCATGAAGAGTCTGTTACCTCAGTTTGCATCTATTCCATTTTTTGAGTTCAACTGTGAAACTTGTGTACTTGCAAAACAATGTCGGGTGTCTTTTCCGACCAATAATAAAAAAAAGTACATTTCCTTTACAGCTTGTGCACTCTGATGTTTGGGGACCCAATCCCACCACTTCTATCTTTGGTTTTCGCTACTTTGTGGTTTTTGTGGATGACTACAGCCTACTTGGATCTACCTTATGAAATCAAAAAATGAGGTGCATACTATCTTTCAAACCTTCCATAAAATGGTGTGCAATCAATTGGGCACCACCCTAAAAGTCCTACGCACTGACAATGGGGGGGAATACATGTACAGTGGCCTTGCCTCCTACTTTGAAGAGCATGGAATTCTTCATCAGACTTCATGTGCCGATACACCTCAACAAAATGGGACCGCTGAGCGAAAGCATCGCCATGTCCTGGAGGTTGCTAAGGCACTTCTTCTTGGTACTTGGGTACCCAAGGGTTATTGGGCTGACGCTGTGTTGACGGCATCCTACTTGATAAATCGGATGCCCTCTCGTTTCTTGGGGTCAAAGTCTCCCCTTTCACTCCTGTTTCCTTTCTGTCCTGTGTTCTCCATTCCACCTAAGGTCTTTGGTTGTGTTTGCTATGTTCACGCCCATCACAGGAAGGACAAGTTAGATCCGAAAGCCGTCCGATGTGTGTTCCTTGGCTATTCGTCCACTCAGAAGGGATATCGGTGTTTTCATCCTTCTACCCGTCGTCGGTTTGTTTCTCTAGATGTTACATTTTTTGAGAGTCTTCCCTTCTTCTCAGTTGATCGGACTTCTCTTCAGGGGGAGCTTGGGAGTATTGACGAGAGTCCGATACCTCCACAGGGGGAGATTCCAGTACCCCTTGATTTGCTTGATGAGTCTCCTGTACCCTTGTCCTTATCTCCTACTAACACTGTGCCACAGGATCCGCAGCTGAAGACATATGCCAGACGACGTCAAAAATAGAAACAGTCCACCATCCAAGCTCACTGCCAGGAAATCCAACTCGATTCAGATAATCGTGTCCTCAGTGATCCTCATGATGATATGTCTGTTGCTCCTACTATCCTTCCCATAGACATTGATGTACCTATTGCTCATCGGAAGGGTGTTCGGAACTGTGTTACCAAGCACCTCTCACTTTGTTTCCTATCAACAGCTCTCACCATCCTACAGGGCATTTGCTACTTCCCTATCCAGTGTCGCTCTGCCATCCGATGTCTCAGATGCCCTCAGTCAGCCTCAGTGGAAAGCAGCCATGCTAGAGGAGATGACAACTCTAGAAAAGAATGGTACTTGGGATTTGGTTCCATTGCCTAGAGGAAAGAAACCCGTGGGATACAAGTGGGTATATACAGTGAAATACAAAGCAGATGGAAGCATTGACAGGTACAAGGCCCGTCTCGTTGTAAAAGGGTACACACAGACTTATGGGATTGACTACCAGGAGACGTTTGCTCTAGTGGCCAAGATGAACTCAGTTCGAATTCTGTTATCTCTCGTGGAAAACTTTTCTTGGCCCCTCCACCAGTTGGATGTCAAGAATGCCTTCCTCCATGGTGATCTAGAGGAAGAGGTCTACATGACAGGTCCTCCGGGGTTCAGTCCGACTGAGAGTAAGGAACTTGTATGCAGACTGAAGAAAGCCTTGTATGGGCTTAAACAGTCACCAAGGGCTTGGTTCGAGAGGTTCAGTTCCGCAGTCAAGAAGATTGGCTACTCGTAGAGTCAGGCGGACCACACTCTCTTCATTAAGAGAAGTCAAGGTCGTCTTACTGCTCTTATTGTATATGTGGATGATATCGTGGTCACAGGAGATGACCCAGATGAGGTTTGTAGATTGAAAAAATACCTCGGCACCGAGTTCGAAATCAAGGATCTGGGAACCTTGAGACACTTTCTGGGCATTGAGGTTGCTAGGTCAAAGCAGGGTGTGTTTATCTCACAGAGAAAGTATGTACTTGATCTCCTTCGAGAGTCAGGAAACTTGGGAGCTAAACCAGCCGATACGCCTATAGAGCAGCAACATCGGCTGAATCCTGTTGATGGGGATCCCATTGCTGATGCAGGCCAGTTCCAGAGACTTGCTGGGCGTCTTATCTACCTTTCGCTGACACGACCAGATATTGCATACGCAGTCAGTGTCATCAGTCAGTTCATGCATGCCCCTCGCTCTCCACATCTTGAGGCAGTACACCGAGTGTTACGCTATCTTAAGGGGGCTCCAGGGAAGGGTCTCCTGTTTACTAAGAATGGCCACCTGCGAGTTGAAGCTTATACAGACGCTGACTGGGCAGGTTCAGTCACTGACAGACGTTCCACATCAGGGTACTGCACGTATGTGGGAGGTAATCTGGTGTCTTGGCGCAGCAAGAAGCAACCAGTTGTCGCCCGCTCCAGTGCCGAAGCAGAGTACCGTTCTATGGCTCATGGTGTATGTGAGCTTCTATGGTTGAAGACTATGCTCAGTGAGCTCGGATATCCTGTCAAAGGGTCTATGCAACTGTATTGTGACAATAAAGCAGCCATCAGCATTGCTCATAATCCAGTTCAACACGACAGGACAAAGCACATTGAGGTAGACCGTCACTTCATCAAAGAGAAACTTGGTCAGGGACTTATTTGCACACCGTATGTCCATACTGCTGATCAAGTTGCAGATGTGTTAACTAAAGGTGTTACTAAAGGGATCTTAGAGCACCTGTTATCCAAGCTGGGCATGATAGATATCTTCGCACCAGCTTGAGGGGGAGTGTTGTCAGGGACCTACTTGTAATATCTTATATTCTACAGGAGGCCCTTGTAATATTGTAAAACTTCACTTAATATATATATTTGGTGAAATCGTGTAGGCTATTCTAAGCTCTACACGATTTCTCCTCTTCCCCCAATTCTCTTCTCCTCTTCTCTCTTCCATCTCTAACCCTAATCTCTTATTCTGGTTACGATCCAAGATTACAACATCTCTCTGGTGGATATATCCTTCACCCAAAATCGCCAGAGTTTGATTCAAGACGCCATTTATTTAACTTGTCTCCTAAAAGAACAATGAAAATTCAAACTAATTCCTAATCCAGGTGATATGAGTTTCCTTTCAAAGAATGAAAGCCGATAACTAAAACCAAATTATTCGCATCCTTCCCTGGGTTGCCAGAATTGTAATAAGTCAAACCAGGGGCCATAATAAGTCAAACTAGGGGCCCATGAGGCACCCCAAAGGAAAATAATAGTGGAATCCCAATTCCCAACTTTGGCTAAAAAACCCAAATGTAAATGAAAGGTTCAAACAACATTGAACACAATGGGATCAAAACTACCCCCAAATAAGGAATTTTAGAAAAATACACGAGAGCATTAAGGAATGATTATACTAACATTAAATGCTGAAAATGATTTAAATTCCAACATATCTGAACTATGCCCAAGAGTAAATTATGGAAGTTTGCAAATTAGCTACCAAGGGATATGCGAGCACCACATAAACATACAAAAACACAAAATACCGGAGACTAATGAGAAATAAGGAGTATGATTGACTTTGCAATGTCAATCTTTTGTCCCAAAAGGAGACCAGTCAAATGAAGAAAACGAATAAAAATCATGTGTAAATTCTTCCTCTTATCTCAAAATTTTCCATTAATGTCTAAATATGAAAATAGCCTCAATGGTTGACCTCCCTAGCATGAAATTTTGAGATCATTGTTTATTGTCTTAATCTTTTCTCAATGACTCTCCCATAATTTCATAGTGTGCCTCAAAAGTTTTATCCCACGACAGTGCAATTTTATACATCTTCCTTATTCTTATAAATTAGTAACCATAGTACTTCTCCTCCACTCATTTCGCATTTTCTTAGTCTCTAAAATCTTGTTGAACAACTTAATTAACCAACATAGTTAGTCTCTCATGCACTTCCAAACCTCTATTGGAATGCCATCGGGACCTAGAGACCCTTTCCTACCCCAAAATTAACAAGAAAAAAATTCCACTTCTCTAGAGACTTTGCAATGCAATAAGAGATATTGAAGTTTTCATCACATTCTTTACACAAGCAACTTATATGGGATATCCATCTTCCTATTGATAAGATGGGAAACAGTGAGAATCTTGTTCAAAGCGACCATCCATACAAATGCTTCTACGCAAGGAGGAACTAGATAACTCCATTATTCTCCACTGGTGGGTTCTCCAGTCCAGAAGACCCTGGAAGAATGTCGTAAAGAGACTTCACAACCTTAGACTGGTTACATAAGAACCAGAGCAAGGCACAGGAATTTCTCTTGGGACACCCATTATCTCTAGGAACAAAAAAAACCTTTCTATGAGATTCTGATTGCAGGTTTTGTCCTCACACACCTTGCATCAGACTAGAGACAGCAGACCTAGTTCAATGTGCAGTCCGTAAACATTATATCATGTTTTGAATCTTAGTTGCATGGATTCTTCTCAACAAAGTACCAAGTCCAATACATGCTGGATTCAGGTAGGACACTCTGGAAAAGAGCAACTGCTCCCTTTTCTTTTCTATTCTTTCTATTTTATTTGTTGATTAAGGGGGCGTTTGGCAACACAAAAATAAGTAACTTATTGACTTTTATAAGCGAAAAAGTTAAAAAGTTAGTTTGGATGTGTTTTATATTTTAACTTTTGAAAAGTTAAAAATTAACTTAAAACTGAAGCTAAAATTTTTAGCTTTTGACTTCTAAGAGAAATAACTTCTCAAAAATTAGAATCCCTCCCGACATTTGAATTTCTATGACTTTTTTGGAGGTAAAAAATCAACTTATAACTTCTACCACAAGTAGAAGTGCTTTTACTTCTCGTTCCCAAACGCCCCCTAAGTTTTGCCCTTCTCAACATAAAACACTTTTATGTGAAGCATATAGTCATACTAAATGAGGTTTTATAATGAAATAAATTTAACAATCCATTACATCTAATGATATGACCTTATAACCCTTTTTTTTTAAACCATGGGTATGACCTTATAACCCTTTTTTTTTTAAACCATGGGTATCAAGGCCTCTTAGAGCACCCGACTAATCTCCCGGGGCACGATAGTCACCCATTCCACACGTGCCGGAGTGTACTGAGAGAGTTAATGTGGACTGAGCCACTTATTACCCTACTCTTTCCAGGGGGTAGCCCCAAGGAGAGTTGAACTCAGAACCTCCTACTTTTTAGAGTGGTGTCCTGGCCACCTGCACTCAATCCTTATATAAAAAAATTATTAGAAAGTTTTAGAATTAATAGTTTATAAAGGCTTTTTGAGGCTACGCCCTGAGGCTCGCCTTGCCTTGAGGCTCTAAGAAACAGCCTCGAGGCTATAGCCTCAGTGGTCATTTCTGAGGCTTAAGCCTCAATCCACTGAGGCTATAACCTCGAGGCGCACATGAGGCTATAACCTCAAGGCGCACATGAGGCTATAGCCTCACTTTTTCATGTTAAAACCCGAAACCATAACCCTTTATTTTTCATTTTTTTAATTTTTTCACTCCTTTTCCAAAATGCCCTTCCAATAATCTTTTATGATAAAAATGACCTAAAAGGTCTTATTTTGTTCTCTAAAACTTTTTATTTTGTGAGAAATCCTAAATCTAAGCTTTCATCCCTAATTATCTCCACTTGAAAAAAATTATCATTAAGAGTTCAAATCTCATCAGATTTTGATTCCGACGCTTCCTACGGTGTTCATGTGAAGAACCTCACCAAACTCAAGTAAGAAATCAAAGCATTATAGATTTTCTCGACTATTTTCCTAGTTCTATCTTTGTTAGTATTACTTATAAAAAAGAAGTTACTTTGTTAATATTGATATTTTGTTAGTAGACTTAGCTTATTAACTATTTAGATTTAGTAATTTAGTTATGTGATTTATGTTTTAAGATTTGATATCAACATCAGGCTTTCAGTCCGAGTGCCCAACAGTCACTCCTAAGGTAAAAACTATAGCCTCAGTAACTTTTATGCTTATTTAAGTTATTTTTTCACATGGTATTTCTAATTTTTCTAGAATTGATTTTATTTTTTTTAGAATTTTTCAAGCGTTTTTTTTTTTTTAAATGAGGCTTACGCCTCGAGGTTACGCCTCACCTTTTGGAGGCAAAACGCCTCAGTACCCTAACTGGCCTTTTTAAACCAATTGAACCAAGAATCTTATTTTCAAGGTAAACTGGGGTTTGACAATCCTTATCCATGATGGAGTCCACACTCGTACCAGTAACTAGGCAACATGGGTTGCAAATTTCAGTGAAGATTCTTATGCATGAAGGCCAAAAAAGCAAAACTCAAGCATAAAACCAAAAAAATTATATAGATAAAGCACCAATACTAGATTTTTACCCCTTTATAAAGAATTGGATGTCTATCATCTTCACATATAGACTGAACTAAAAAATCATATAAACGTATAGCAATAAGCACCATTTTGTTATATGTGATGTAAAGCGTAGTTCTTCGAACTTAACAATCCTACTCTTTCTAGAATTTCTATAACAGAGAATCACATAAATGGCACATATCCAAGCTTCAAATATTGAAAATTAGATAGTGTTCGATTAATCACCAAGTATGTTAGGCTACATTGCTGCTATTAGGGGATTGCAAAAATAAGAAAACAAATTCATTCAATAGGTGTGCTTGCTCATAATTCTTCTTTACCTATACAAGGAGGAACGACTGAAATTGCGCCTTAGGAATTTGGCCACATGTTCAAGCGCTTGGCAAAGCACGGGTATTAAAGCAACTGCCATGAAGCTTAACATCAGTAGATACTAGGTAAATCAATCAATCAACAAAGCCTTATCCCAACTATTTAGGGTCAGCTACATAATCCAGTTCAGCCATTCCACTACATAAATCAGTAGATACTAGGCGTGATGGAATAAAGAACTAGTTATGATGATAGACATTCCAAAAAAGAACCAAAATATTATCAAACAATTTCAGAGACCAAGTAGCACTCACATCTGATGTGAAGATGGGAGGAAACAAACATAAGGCAGTAGAGGAAATAGATAAAATCCTTGGTGCCAATTACTGACTGAAACCATACTTGGACAGCCTGCAGATTCCATGCCCTAGGTTTCTGCAAACAGGAGAGAAATGGTTAGTGCACGAAGTACAAAAACATAATAACAAATAAAATGCAGAACATTCCAAAGAGGATGAAATGGGTTGGATGGTAGGATTACCCCATATAGTGAGTACAAAGAATAAAAAGACGAGCACAACATGCCAATAAAGGACAACCGATATGCCTTATTTGAAAGATTTCTAGGCACGAGTGGAAGGATTGCAAGCACAGCCACAATCAATACCTGCAGGGAAACATAACATATGGAAGAGGTATTAATAAATGGAAAAGTAAATATGAGAAGAGAAACAAATACACTAGAACCATTGACCCGGATGAAGAAACCTGGGCCTGGACTCCCGTGCATGATTTACTTTGTAAAACCATGGCTACCCTCCAGAGCCAGTAAACGTTGTTGGTAAAATGGTGATGGTTCACAACTAAGTAACAAGGACACTGCACTTCTAGGATTTTTTGCCGTGTCAGACACCTAGACACCCGGACACGCGTGGCGACACTTCCCGACACACATGTGGACACTTATGGCTGTGTCACCCCCTGTTTTAATAATTTTTAATATAAAATTGACTTCTAAAAGCGAGTCGGTGTGTTCCATCCTCCATACAATAATAAACTAATAAATGTTTTCTGCTTTCTTTCTATTTTTTGTTATATTATTAATAATTTTAAGAATTCAAATATTAATATATTTTAATAAATATATGTACGGACGTGTCTCCGTATCATATTTTTTTAGGTTGTCATGTCGGACACCTCGTATCCGTGTCGGACACTGACACCTTGTTACATAGGTTCACAAAAACCGAACTTCCAATGCAGAAATTAATGGCTATGATGCCATTCTAGCATGCTAAGTAGGCATATCCATATTGGAATATTGCAATTCTTTATATATATTAAATGGATCTTTTTGCTAGGTTATAAACTAGAGCTACTGAGGCTCTTCATTTCATTAACACCATTTTGCCAGGCATTTAACCATTAATTTTTCATCTTGCGTGCTTCAAAATTTATCTACATTATGCCATGAACTAAATGTCGTGCACAATAAATACCTTCTCCTTTGTTACAGATTTTAATCAGGAAGCTATAACTATATTGATGCAGAACAAAGCAAAAAAACTATGCTCAGGTTTTTGATAATTCAATGATGTTGTGCATGGAGAGGCAACGAATTAAAGACCCATGGCTATAGAAGGATCTTGATGGTGATTTGGTGAGTTGCAGCCCCGTGTTTAGAAAGGATAAATTTTCAATGTAGGAAGCACCTTGAAAAATCTTCTTCGACAGCAAGCAGATAAGATTGGGTGGAACACCAAGCAATATAATGACCCCAATGTATGTTGATGGCGAATCCCAGCCCTGCAATAGGTGATTCTTCAAGCAAGGTTTGCTTAGAAGGAAACCCCCATCAATTGGTTAGAGTTTTGACTGATCTTGGTGTTCATAGACCGGTCGTGAATGGGTTGTTGCAGCCAAGATGGTGAACGGATGATTGACTGATGATGGTGGTCAGACTATTCCTTTTTTGAAAAATCAAAAATCCCTTGTTACCCTAATTAAGAATATGAACAAAGAGGGAGGTAGAGAAAGAGCACATTCGGAGAACTGTTGAATCCCACAGACAGCACAAAAATGTGAGTGAAAAAATCAGGAGGCTGGCAAAAATCTGCCAGTCCATAAAAACCCTCTTTGAAGTTTCTCAATATGCTTATAGCCACCAACGTAGGCATCTTGAACAAAGACAAATAATAAATCAAAAGACTAGCTAGTATTCTCTTGATCAAAGTGATTCTATCACTACAGGAAACCAATTCTTCTTTCACAAGGCCCATTTTCTGTTCACCTTTTTAATTAGCAGATCCCAAATACTTTTTGGAAATAGACTTAGCTCCTATGGGAGCCAAGAGTAGGATATAGAAAATCTTCAATGCCAACCATGCAACTCACACAATCTTCAAACATACGATCACTATCATTCCCAAATTCCAATGAGTGTCGCAGTGTAGATATCTTCCAGAAACATTAGAGAACACCATGTAGGTTTGCTGTTGCTTCTCTAGAAGCATCCAAAAAAATGATAAATCAGTGATTCTAAAACTAAAGGAAAGGCAACTCTTCTTCCGCGAGGCCAACTTTCTGTCCACCCATTTTATTACTAGATCCCAAATGCTTTTTGGAAATAGACCTAACCCCTATAGGAGGCAAAAGTAGGATATAGAAAAACTTCAACACAGAAGTCCCATGCAACTTGCACAATCTTCAAAGCTACAATCACTATCATCCCCAATTCCAACGAGTGTTTTCTTCTAAAATTAATACACAGTCTAGATATCATCTAGAAACATCAGAGAACACCATGCAAGTTTGCCGCCTCTTCTTTAGAAGCCTCTAAAAAAATGATAATATCATCGGCATATTGAAGGTGTGTGACAGTAACGTACGCTGAAGCCTTTAATCCTCTGGAACTCTTCCACCTTACTTTAAAACTTAGAAAGTGCTCCAGCCAAGATGATAAAAAGACAGAGAGAGAATGGGTCTCCTTGCCAAAGACTCAAATGGAGGAGGTTGAAGTAATGAAATGCAGACATACCATTTTGGAACTCCTGTCTCCTACACCTATTGGGTAATGCTATATGAGCTGCACCTAATCCAGAAAGGGTACATTTTCCAATATTTTAACCAAGTCGGCTTACACACCTTCACTTAGATACTTGGTTGCAGAGTGAAAAACTGAGATGGACGTTTAATTGAGAAACAAGGAAACATAAACATGTTTCTTCTTTTTCTGGGTAGCAACTTAAATTAGGTATCTGTTTATCAACTTAACAGACTATTTGCTGTGCTTTTGTAATCTTTCATTCTCCATTAATTTCCAAATTGTATGAAATATGAACAGTCTGGAACTCAAAAGCAAATTGGACTGTTATGCCTATATTAGTTCAAGTCCAATAACTTTGAATTATAGATGATTGTTGGTGCTACTGTTCCTACATGTAATTGTATATAACCACATGATATAAAAACACTAAAGATTGTGTGTCAAACAAAAAGCATAACAGTAGGGAGACTCTTTTCTAGAGGTCAGCATGTAAACTACCAGTGCCAGTGTCATAATAGAAATCAATACAAATTTGGGTAAGATAGCTTGGAAAAATATAATTTTTGATAACCACCACATCCCATAATAATTTTGTGTTCAAAACAATTACTTATCCAAAATAATCAAAATATATTAGTTGAGCAATTTTCAAATATGAAAGCTCACTAGGCATAAACGTTTATATAAAGGTGTTGTGTTATTTACCCAAGCATTGACAGAAAATTGTATGGTTTGTCGGTCCCAGCGCATAGAACTTGGATTCGAAGTTGGTGTTGCTGATGTCCCTGATGTTCTAGTACTTGACCCTACACCACAAAGTAGGGTTCCATCAAACGACACAACAAAGCTGGCAACTAAAAAAGCCAAATGAAAGTGTTGTGTGTATCTCAATTTGGTACTCTGATTCATGCAATTTCTTTTTCATATGTTTGGCGCAGAGCCCAGCAATAACAACTCTGATAAACTTCTTTCTACCTGAGTTCCGGGGTCTTGCTTGTTCAGTTGCAGGTGAAGATGAGGTTGTGGCCGATGGTCTTGCTGATTGAGAAGAACCACTTGAAGGCATTGCTTCAACTTTAAGATCAGGATCCTACTCACATAAACTAGATGTTACTCAGCCAGCATATACAATGAGAATAAGAACGTACTTAGAAGACATGGTTTTATGAATTGTGGAAGCATACATTCATGGTAACAACAAAGAACCAACTAACGAGTCACTTTAAACTTCTTTTATGACATCTAAACCCATATAAACATTGTTCATTACATTGCAAAAGGCACTGAATCCTCTAGGCGTTCCTGGTTCAGTCACAGACTTACAACCACATATTGATTATCACAATAAGGGCGTGTTAGGTTGCAACTTCAACACTACATGTGGAATTATATTCAGCGTAAAGGGAAAACAAGTTCATTGTAACACTAAAAGAAGCAAAACAAAATGTGTGTTGGAAGAACACATGCAATTTACAGCTCCCAAAATCACTCCAAATAAAATAACAAAATAGTTGTTATGTGACCTCTAATTACATTCCATACAGTTAATAGTGTAACCAAACACACGCTAAAATTACAAACCCCTCACACAAGGTTCCTCAATCAAAACAGAAATTTTCGAAGAGATTCAAAGAGAATCCATCTCAAGAAAAAAGTAGTAAGCAACAGTCAGTACAATACATTTCTCTCGAACTACCATGAATTGGATATAAGGAGAAGAACAACAATTCTTAACATTCAAGGTCTTCATTCAGAAATGTAGAGGTCCTAAATCGAAACCAAAAGGGCAAGCCCAAATGAGATCTGAAAATTTAGTCTTAATTACATAAGAAAATAAAAACCCAATATAAATTAGCAATTGAAGGCACAGAATGGATAAGAAAAAACACTCTATAGCATTCAAAATCTCTGCTGTTTGAATGAAACCCAACAAAATGGCAAAACACATAAAACCCAGATGAGAATCTTGGGTTTTTTATTCCAATTCCACGATAAACATGAAGTAGACATGAAGAAGAGAAACCCAACAAAATTTAGGCTTAGAGGTACAAAATCGAAGCCCAAAACGCAAAACACATAAAACCCAGATGGGATTCATGGATTTCAGTTATAATTATAAGAAAAATAGAAAACCAAGTGATGGGTTGGTTTTACTAACGATGTAACGCTGGTAGAACTTGCGCTTGAAGTGGTCGACGACGTCGGAGCGAGAAGCCATGTGAGGAGGGATGAGGATGTTGGACCAGTAATCCGCCCATTTTGGGTCGTTCTCGTAGTCGTAAGATGCAGCTGCGATCTTCTTTATGCGCTGTGGATCTTGATCTTCCCCCATCACTTCTTTCTCAATTTCTCTACTTCAGACTATAAGATCTTTGGTTTTCTATTCTGCTTCTATGATGAATTGATGACTCTCAGACGAAGAAGAAAAGGCATTTTCAGGTAGTCGTCGTTTCTTCTTCTACTTACAAGTCTTTCTCTATCTATTTACGAAACGGAAAATTGCACAAAAGAAAACAAACTTTAATTTATTTACAAAAAAGAATACAAGTTTTCGCAAATCCCAAAAAAGAAAACGAAACGCTCTTTAAAAGGGCGTTTTATGACGTGGCACATGCTTTTTTAAAAACGCCCTTTTAAATGGCGTTTTCTTCTGACAAACGCTCTTTTAAAGGGCGTTTTTCAGTATCAAACGCCTTTTTGAAAAACGTCTGTCAGTGGCTGTCAGTGTCAGTCCGACATCTGACAACCTGACAGACGTTATTTTAAAGGGCGTTTGATACTGAAAAACGCCCTTTTAAAGGGCGTTTATCAGAAGAAAACGCCCTTTAAAAGGGCGTTTATCAGAAAAAAATGCCCTTTAAAAGGGCGTTCGACCGTTGGGATCCGAACCAATTTTGACCGTTTTTTTACCGTTGTAACGGATAAACGTTATTTGAAAGGGCGTTTTTTGTTGACAAACGCCCTTTTAAAGGGCGTTCGACCGTTATTTTTTATCCGTTTTTTGACCGTTGTAGAACGGAAAAACGCCATTTCAAATGGCGTTTTTCCGTTACACATTTCTTATAAATAGGCATTCACTATTCTCATATTTACTCACTCTTACATACTTACTCTCTACTCTCACATACTTACTCTCAACTCTTATACGTGATTAATCTAATTGCTTCAAAAAAAAATGGCGACAAAACCCATTATCTGTCATTATGGAGGTCAAATGCATGACGATACGTACATCGGTGGAGAAGCACGGATGTTATTCGTTTCATCGGAGATCACATTGGCCGAATTATGGGATAAAATTGCTACAACCTGTGAGATTCAGTCAAATTTCATTATAAGGTCAGTTATTAATTTTGGTTCTGAAAAACACGTAATTCAAATTTTTGATGAATCATCTCTACGCTATCTTTTTGAAATTAATGTAACTTCGCCAAGTATAATTCTTTTTGTATCTACTACACCTCCATCTTATCAATTTGATTATGGTCATAGAAATTTTCAAGATGAGCCTAGCTCATCTAATCAATTTCAAACCGATAACCATAATTCGATTGTAGAGATTGATAATGAAGATCATGATGACGATGAAGATGTCGATGAAGATGATGATACAGATGACCCACAAGTCGACTCTTTATCATCTAGTGATAGTGATAACAATAATAATGATAGTGTGATATATGTTGGAAAAATGTTTGAAAATGTAAATAAATTTAGACAATCAATGCAAAATTTGGCAATAAAGAAAAATTTTACAATAAAATATATTTTAAATAATAGAGAAAAAGTTGTTATCACATGTGAAGTTGAAAATTGTCCGTGGCGTGTGTATGCCACAAAACTTGGTAATGGTGAACTGTTTACAATTCGTACCTATAATGATTGTCATACATGCATAGGCAGAATGAGTTTGGGGAGTCATCCTCAAGCAACTAGTAATTGGATTAGGAATATAATTAGAGGTCGTTTAGCTGATAATCAATATTATAGTCCCATAGATATAATAAAGGACATGAAACGCGATCATGGTGTAGACGTTTCATACAAGAAAGCTTGGAATGCTAGGGAGAAAGCAATGAGAGACATACATGGTTGTGAAATAGAGGCATATAAGAACTTAGAGCATTATTGTCAGACTATTTTAGAAACAAATCCCGGCAGTGTTTGTCATCTTCAAACTAATAGTAATGGAAATTTTCAACGAATTTTTATTTGTTTTAAAGCATGTATAGAAGGATTTAAAAATGGATGCAAACCTATTGTAGGATTAGATGGTACATTTTTAAAAGGAAAATATCAAGGTATCTTGCTTGCGGCGACATCCGTAGACCCTAATGGTGGTCTTTTTCCATTAGCATTTGCCGTTGTCGAGGCTGAGGATAAACATACTTGGGATTGGTTTTTAAATTCATTTGAAATAGCTTTTAGTCCTTTTCATTGTAGGATATCTTTTATTTCTGATAGACAAAAAGGACTTATGCAAGGAGTTGCTAAGCATTTTCCTTCACACTTGCATTTCTTTTGTGTGAGACATTTTGAACAAAATTTAAAAAAACGATTTAGAGAACCAAATTTTTGTAAATTATTAAAAAAAGTAGCAAAAGCATATAATAATATAGATTGTAATTCATATCTAGAGACGATAAAAAATGAGAACACTGAAATTTATGAATGGATTATTGGGGGGGAACAAGAATCACACAACTTAATTCATTGGGCAACAGCGTATTCTCCTGTTCCAAGATATGGAGTATTAACCTCTAATTTCGCAGAATCATTTAATGCTTGGATTAAAGATTTACGTTTAAAACCAATATCGGGATTATTAGATGGGATTAGGTGTAAAATAATTAATATTCAGAAAAATTGTAGGGTAAAAGGTCAATCATGGACATCAAAACTAGTCCCAAAAGCTGAAAAAAAACTTACAAAAAGAAAAGAGAAAGCAAATTTTTGAATATATTGTCTATTGATGAAATGAAATTTGAAATTAAAGACCGAGCAACAAATAGAACTGATGTCGTCAACATGGCTAGCGCACTTTGTACATGTGGAAAATGGCAACATACCCGTATTCCATGTGTACATGCAATAGCTGCATGTGCAAATAGGAGATGGGATTGCTATGATTTTTGTTCTTCTGAACTAACGGTTGAAAAATACCGACAAGCTTATGCTACTTCTATGGAAGGAATACAACATCCATACGAATTGCAACATCCAAAAAATATGAGACCAATTTCAATATTGCCACCATTAACTCGACGTCGTCCTGGTCGTCCCAAAGTAAATCGACGAAACACCGATGTTCGAGATGTACGAGCATTACATTGCAGTCGTTGTGGTGGTATTGGACATAATCGGGCATCTTGTAGAAATCCTATTTAATATCAGTTATATTTCGATTTGTATTTTTTTTATTTGTTTGTCATCAAAGAATATGCAATGTCGAATAGAGCGAAGGAGAAACTCAAGTTCAGACGAATGAAGTGAAGCGGAGCGAAGAAGAAACTGAAGATGTATTTTTTTATTTTTTTGTAATGTAAAGTTATTCACATATATATTGTACTAAAATCAGAAAATAGTGGATTTGACCAAAGAAAAATGGTCCGTGGATGTACCCAATATTGAATGGGGAACCACGTAAATTCTTTGTTTCATTTTGTACAAATTTAATTTATAAGTACTACGTGATGATGCATACATCATTTTGCAATCAATAAATTTCACATATGGTGGACCTACACTTAAATCCAATGTCCAAAAATCAACAAATATGCTTCTTTTGGTGTATAGGTCCACTATGGTATGAGGCAAACATGGGAGTGCGTGAGCTAGGTATTGATTCCAATCGTGGGATTTAGATGATACGTATGTTCAAATGAATAGAAATAGTAGAATAAGAGCAACATCAAAATATAACAAGTTTTATGATAAAAATGTCTTCTAACATAAGCAAAATATACATAGAAATGGATAAAAACTAATCTCTGCCTCTGTCTCTGTCTCTACCTCTACCTCTACCTCTACGGGAACCTGCGATGTGAACCTGCGATGGACCAGGCTGGGATAGATCTACTGGTACATGAGGTGGATGAGCAAGTGGCGTAGGTGTCGATGGATGATGTACCTGAGATGAAGATCCACTATCAAATGTAGATCTACCCTCAAATAAAGATCTGCCGTCATATGTAGATCCACGCGCAAACGTCACCCACGGCTCTACTGGAGCATCCATGCCAACCTCTCTCATATCCTCTCCCATATCCTCGCCCACATCCTCTGCGTCCTCTGGCTCATCACGACGACGACGAACAACTCGTACAGGGACGTGATATCCCTCAGCTGGCTGCTGGGCTCTGAGTGATGCATGCGGGTCAGTACTCAATAAATCTACATCATCGCGTAGACGACCACGCATAGGATGATCAATCTCCAACTCATCGATGTACGTGGTCAAATGATCAATCTGCAAAAATAAATTTAATATTAATATATTAAACAATTTAACAAGTTAATAATATCAAAACCTTAACTTACCACGACATCAACTCTGCCCCTCAACTCAGTGTAAGATCCATCACGATATCCCCGTGGTACATACCGCTCTTCATCATATTGTACATCCATATTATACAAACGGGGGGTACCGTACCATGTCTGATATGCCGCATCTAATAGCATGACAAAAAATAAATTAAAGCGATCAAATCATATTGAACTTCTTTATTAACTAAAATATGATATTTACCTATAACATGATGAGACAACGGACCACCAATGGCAAAACGATCAAATCTACTCTCCCAATCACGAACAGCTACTGCCATAGCTGTCCGGGTCGCTCTCCGACTAGCCCCCCCCACCACCCATGATAACGGAGGACCTGGGATAGTCTGATGAAGGCCAAACTGGCGCATACATCTATCTGCCGGATGATACACAGCAGTGTCAAAATAAATGATACAAGTACGATGAAGACTGAACTGTCGTGCATTGTGTATCGTCGCTGGAATATCATCCGGCAAAGGAAAATAACGAATGTATGGCATCCAGCAAACCTATAAACAAAAAAATAATTAGACTAATAAAATTAAACAAATAACAAGTTTATATTAATAAATACAATCGATAAAAATAACTTACCTGATTTGGAGTAAGTAAATCTAACTCCTGTCGGTAGGTAGCCACATTTCGAGTAGGCTCCTCTACGTACTCTCTTTCTTCTAATGTCCATCTCAATGCCAGTGGACATCTATATTCGACAGAGTACAATAATGGCCTACCAACCGACAAATGCTCATGCGCCCATATCTTCAACAAAAAATAAATTTATAAATATTTATTAAAACAAAAATAAAATAATATAAAATTTATGTCCTTAAAACCGACAAATAATTGCTTACCTGCAAGAGCATCACACATCCCGTAAGACAGTCCTTATTTTTAAGGACAAAACTACTCAGCTGTTTATAAAAATATGCAAGGACAGCAGCCCCCCAGGCGTACTGTCCTGCTAAGCTGAAATCCTCAAACAAAAACAGCAACTTTGCATGCACGTAACTGCCTGTCGCATCACAAAAAAGAGTGTTTCCACACAATGCTAATAAATAAGCACGTGTGTAACACTCAATCTGCAATAAACAAATATATTATTTATTTTTAATATTTAATTGAATAAAAGAAATAAAAATATACATATTGATAAATACTTATAAAATATACCTGAAGATTTGTCGGGTTGTCTGGTAATCTTTTAAAATTTCTCTTCAACCATGATAATTTTATTCGACCACGTGCAGCAATACCATCTTCAGGCGGCATCCCCAATAATCTCGTAATGGGCTCTGTGTAGTCTGAAGGAGTCTCACTCAAAATCACTGGCCTACCCGTGATACTAAGGC